>CM010314.1:10107516-10785140 GCA_001923025.3 Taenia multiceps
AGTGTTTGAGGACTTAGTCCTACAGCAAAGAAGAGTAGTACGTAGAATCATGGTTACTCAAAAGCGCATGCCTGTAGTTGCCTACTGATTAAAACTAAAAGAGAACTCACTCAATGCCACAAACGTGATAAAAATGAGTTTACAACTAAGTGAATGGCACACACGGCACCAAACTTAAGGCACTACTTTAGGGAGAGAGCAGGATCAGAACACCTCTAGCGCCAGTTATGTAAACCTACAGTCTTATCGGGTAGTCAATGGTAATATAAAGCTCCATAAAAAGCAAAACTTCACAACCGCATCGACTCTCAACCTGCTACTAAAATTGCAAATAAGTATGTTGAAAAATAAGATTGTTAAGAGATTGAAAAACACCGCAGATACGAGCACATGCGGTGATTCTGAAATGTAAGGCTAGCAAAATTTGCCTTCGCACGGCAAGAAATCTGACTGAATGAAAGGGACACTTAGTGAATAACACTTTTGGATGCATCCTATCAGCGTCCCCTTATGATAACAGAAAACGCATGGAAAGCGCAAATGAGCGTACTCATATTTTGTGTCTTCCTAGTGACTGGAGCTATATCCTTCTGTCCTCCAACATTCGAACGAGTGCTGGTGGGAGTGGATGATTTCGTTGAGGTGGTTCCCGTGAAGGCCTCCATTTGAGGAGTCCACGCGCTCCAGCGCTGTTCTTCCTCCTCCGACAAAAGCCAACATTCTTTTCCTTGATGGGATTATGAAGAAAATAATAGGTTGTCGAAGAGTAAAGATGTTTAGGATCTCTGAAGCGACTAACACCTTGAATTCCGGAGTGGAGTTTGCAAGAGTGTGGTCAGAAAACAAGCAAAAGTGGGAGAGGGTAGATGAGACACGTCCTTAGTAATATTTTTAAAACATCTCCAAAGTAGATGGATGCCTTGAAGTAGATAATTGACAAGACGGGAAAGGACGATTTGCGAAATCGAGAATCGCAAGTGGGGCAGAGGATAGGGAACTCTTGAGCCCCAAATGAAAGGTGAGTTTAGACACAAGAAATCACAAAATTCTCTTCGAATGTTGTCATTTGATAAGTAGATTCGAAAAACACAGAGAGATTGAGCACTTTTGGAGTAGGATCATAAATCTGCAGACATTCACTGCAAGAAGCAACCGGAGAGGAATGGCGGAACGGACGCCAAAACCTCCAAATCGCCCAATACGACAGACAACATCAGAAGGATATTGAATAAACAAACATCATAAATGATGACATAAAATGACTAAATATGCCTTCAAAGCCTAACAAGTCTCATAAAAACGGAGTAAAAAATGGAGGACTGGACGTTGGAGAAGGCATAGTGATGCCTGCTATGGTGGTAAAGCGCCTAATTTTCTTCATCATAAAGTTTAAAAATAACCAGAGAGAAGTAATAATTATTCACCAATTTTCTAAAATGGTTTTCCTTGTTGCTAAGATCTCGGGAAAATAACATTCGTCCAAACATAAGCACGGGATTGTGACTAGTGAAAATTAAGGCCTCAGTGGAAAAAATCCCCGATTCTTGACTTAATGCTCGGAGTCCAAAAATAACACAATCTGGTCTTGAAAAAATATTAACTGATTAACACATTATACTACTGAACGGAAACTAATTAGGTCTATACGAAAAAATGCGCATTAAATTGCGCCTTAGGGGGTCCAATTTATTTCGAAAAATTAAAATACAATCAGAGAAAATTATTAGTGATGCACAAACCTTCCAAAAAGTCTTCTCTGTCGCTAAGGCCTCGGAATTGCGTATTCGTCTCCAGCGCAAACTAAGGATGATGACCAGAAAATAAATGTCTCGATGGGAAAAAATTTGCTATTTCGAATTTAGTGCTTAAAACTCGAAAACGCTTTAATTGACTCCTGAAAATTTTTCCTGATAAGCTCCACTGGGACTTAAACGGATATTCACCGAATAATTTAATCTACTTAATGAATATTAATTAGAAAATAAGTAAAAGTAAGTGAGCATTCAGCTGCACCCTACAGTTCACAATCTACTTAAATTTGTTTTTTTTAAAAATTAATGTTGTCAAACATTCACTCCTTTTCCACCATGTTTTCCGCACCTGGTAACAGCATTTGCCTTGTGTGGTTTGTGACAATAAATAATGACTGGTTCTAGCGCTTGTAATGACTTCACAAATCCGAACGCACGAAACAATTTTCTGGTCCTTGATCTGATAACGGTTTGGGGTGTAAAAGTCCAAAAGTCAGCAAGAAATTAGTTGAATTTTTGGCTAGGGTAAAAAAATGGTGCCAAAACGATGCTTAGTCATAGGATCGATGGGTCGTGAAAAAGGCCAAAAATTTGTGCATAAAATATACATTCAACAACAAATGCACTGATCTAAAATTATTTTCGCAAAAGACCGTACCATTCGTAGTCCTGACGAAAAGAAACAAATGGTTAAAAAATTATTCCTTACTGTGATTGTTAAAATTGCCCACCTGAAGAATACTTGCAAGATCCTTGGGGTTCTTCTCCTCCTCATTGGTGGCCCCAAGGTCAGGTGGTTCTGCTTCTTCCTCATTCAGCTTCACCTCCATTCTACCTCCACCCGTCCGCATCATTGAAGAGCATTGCCGTTTGGTTCCGTCTGACACTCAGCGGCACTGTTGGATACATCGACTGCGCCATGGTGGTGGCAATTTTAAGGCTGTCGAGGCTTTTTCGGTTGGATCCGACGTCAATGCGATCACAAAACGACCCACAACGCCAATAACTCCCTTCACCAGACGCACAGCTCCGATCATGAGACCGATAATGAGGCCTAGGATATCTGTAATGACATCCACGAATGACATCTGTCGGAGACTGCACCAACACTTCCATAAATGGTGGGGACTAAGGAGGAGATGAGGGTACCCAAAAATGCAAAGACGGAGGAGAGTCGAGTGGCCTCGAGGAGATTGCGAACAGCTACGACCTAAAGTGGGCGATAAAAGAAAGTGAGGTTAAGTTTGCGCTAGTCACCGCTAGTCATGGGAACCGCAGATCCAATATATGATTACCATCAGAGACCCATGGGAAAGTGCTGAGCATTTTGATGGGAAAATTTAATTTCTTCGATTTTTGTATTTGGCACTCAATGCCTGGATGGTTAGGAATTCATTTTGCTGCTCTGGTTCCTCGTTCCAGCGTGATGTCAGTTGCCTTTAATGGAATGAGACAAATCTTCAGCAGTCCCAGTTGTCATAGCGTCTAAACGATTGGAAAATCGACAAAGTCGGAGATAATTCACAACCGCTTTGGTTGGATACACCTACCCGACTGATCTGCAAGTTATCGTCAGCTCTACTGATGCCCTGAGCATGTTGCATTTCGAAGATGGTGTCCTCGGCGAAATTGACGAAACACTCAAGTTTCTCCTTATCACCACTCTCGCCCACTACCGAGTGAAGGAAGGTGCGTTTGGACTCCTTGATTTGGGGCATTTCCCACTGGTCGATGTTCTCCCGCTGCACCTCAAAGTAGACACGTTCTATGCAACCCTCCTTGTTGGTGATTTCGATGCAGCCCAGGAGAGGGTCAAACATCTCCAACATGCCCTTTGCTTTCTGCAAAAGCCGTTCCAGGCTGAATGGGAAAGGGGAAAGATGTGAGACCTTCCAAGTCTCGACGAAGACCAGTGCCGCATAATTTTTGCAGCGACACTTACCAAATATCACCGGAGATATGCTCAGAGGGACTTGTCAGTAGCAGCGCCACGTTGAAACCGATATCACGAGCTGGATTGCAGAAACATTCCGTGAACTCCTGGAAGTCAATTTTTCCATCCAACACAACACCCTTGTTCGGCTAACACCTACGAAATGCATCACTCCTGACAGAATCTAAGGCCTTCTCATTGCTTCATGGCTAGTTTTGAAGGTGCTAAACTACCCACAGACGATACTCTGGAAGAACTTGTGTGCTTGACTACAAGGACTCTTTGATCTATCAGGTAAGTGCGATTGCTTCCTGTTCTTGCCCCCTAGGTTAACTGTCTCATAGCCTTTCCGTAAGAATAAGCAACAGCCGAGGATCTGGTTCCTCTCCATACCACAACATGTGAGGGCTGGGGAGGATCAAAACAGAAGACGGAGCTGGAGAAGGAAAGGCTAATCATTTTCATGCTTTCTTACAGTCTTCAACACCGTTTGCTTGTCAGATTTCCTCGATTCCTCCTTATCCACTGCATAGGCACCTTTCTTTGAGAGTTGTCACTCACCTTAACATTTGCCGAGGACTCGGCAAGTGTATCAACCATCTGACGTCCAATAGATACATTCACGTCATTGCCCTCCAGCATGGAGAGTAGCATAATCATCATCTCCGTCTGGAGGTTGAGAAACTCATGCAGAAGTTCCAGCTGTGAGATGGGTTTCTTGAGTGCCACTATAATCGGCTTTGGCTAGGTGGGCGATGTCATCAATAATTTTGTAGAGAGAAGGCAGATTCTTGCCAATCCTTAGAAGCTGGTCCAAAAGGCAGAAGTGACGTCAGGGCCGAAAGGTACTGCTCAACCCTTGAGGGCGTCAAATTTTGGCACTGATTACGGCCATTTGATCGAGCTGACAAGTTGGTTTACACGGACTTACCTCTAGCTTCGAACGTGTAGTCGGCCTCCTCTGTATCATGTGCAATTAATCTTCGATTGTAGGTGCTCATTTCGGGCTCAAGGAAAGCCACCGGGAAATAGGTGATCAGCGCAGCCAGACATACACCCAGCATTAGTCGGTGTCTAAAAGAGGATACACAAAACCCACCCATCAACTCTCCCTCAGAAGCAGCAATATCATGCGAGGTGAAAACGTCCTTCTCACCGATCCAGCTCTTCCATCGGTTTGGGTCGATGGGCGTGCTTTCAACCAGTCGTTCCCAACACGTAGAGGGCATTGAGAATGCGTAACAAGTGACCTGCAGATGACCCAAAAGCAGGTCCTCACCCACTCCTGTCTTGCTAATGTGTTCAAACATCGTCTTCAGTGTCGGTAGGAGGATCATGTGGAGGTAGTCGATGCCGTAGGCCCCAAGTCGAACAGTGCCCTGGCATAGCAGAACAGTAGAACGAACCTGCTTGTTGGTTTGCTAACCCACCTGATATGGGAGTACCTACCAGAGTTGAGATTTCGGATGATGAGATTCAAGTCGTCCGCACAGAGGGAGAAGAATGGCATGAGACGGAGTCGAACAAAGTGCTCTGCGTAGCTGATCTTCACAATGGCTTTGACATCGAGGCACTCGATGAGGCATTTGAGACAGGAGACGGTCACATTGACGTGTGCACCGAAACAGCGAGTCTTCGGGCGCAAAAGAGGGAAGAGCTTGGTGATGAGGCTGGAGGTGAAGGAAAGGAGAATAGCTGGTTGAACTGGGTCGTTTTTAGTCTGATTGGATCGACTTCAATTCCAAACTCACATCGTGGCCATCTCCTTCTCTTCAATCGACGCCCGTGTAGGAGTCGATGCAGTAGGACTTGCGAGTGTAGTAATATAACGCTCCGGCAGGGACAGAACGACCCGCACGAGAAGTTTTATCTCCTCACTGGTTTGCGTAAGGTGTTGGTGTCGACTAAACGTACGACTCGGCTTGTCCTCGCATACCGTTGACATGGCGCTCTCCACATAATCCAACAACTTCCACAGTAGACCGTAGGCGAATCGCCTTAAAGGATGACCCAGACAGGAGCAATCAAATGTCAACATTTCTGGTGCGAAATACAAAGATTGTGGAAATAATCATTTGTGGTAATAAAAAAAATAATAAATTTGAATCCCAGAAGATCCTTCTTGGGGTGATAGCCTGCTATGCGTCGGCGTTTCCCCTCACCTCGAACGCGATTTCCCATTGGCTAACGAATTCCTCCTACCTCTTTCCCTCCGCACCGAGCACATCCGCGCGCTCGCGCTCACCTCCACCCCGTTCGCCAGCAAATTGTTTGATTGTATATGGCGCGTTGGTTTTCGTCAACATCATCGTCGTCATCGTCCCGATTTTGGTGGTATCCGCCTGCTGATTGGTTGGTTTGCAGGCGAGGCGATAGCCCCAGTACTGGAGGTAGCCAATCCACCCGTGATTTGGGCAACGGTAGCGTTTGCGCTCACGATCAGTCAGAATGTCGCAGGGCACCAAAATTGGTGAACATCGCCACCCAGGAAAACGAAAAGACAGAATGACAGTGATTGTATTTAGCCTCACATTCCTAATTGATCACCATCATCAAACGATAAAAGCAGTTGTGACTCACCAATTATTCTCAAGTTTTTCCATTTTCTGCTTTGTCCAGATCTGATGAGCATTGCGAGGCAGTCGTTTGGTCAAGTCGCTTAATTCTCGAGTTACGTTAAGCCCGTGAAGGTCTTTTGGAGCAGGAATGTATCCCGCGGACTTCCGGTTTGCTAGAATCAAAAGAATTTCTAAAATTTTCCATCCTCATCAGCAAACAAAGCTCTGGTGGGCATGATTTTGACAAGTTGCCACTTGTGCTACTAATATGGGACAGCATCATTTGGGCGGAGCATTGTCGGATTCGTAGTAGTGTGTGATCACTCAGGATTATTTAACTCGATCAAATTTTGCAACTGACATCCTTAGCTGGGCTCCCCTAAAAATGTTATGCGCCTGAGTTGGGTTGCATCACCCCTTTATTCGCAATGGCATCCACCTACACCATGCTTTGAGATGCCCACAACCAGCCGGCACAGGTCACGTCATGAAGACGTGGCAAGGTCTAATGTAAGCAAGTTAATGATTAGCAGGAGTTCCAAATCTCTATAGTTTTGTTTCTCTTTGACTGCCAAAATTTAAGCAGTAATTAATAGTTTCATTTTGCTGATTCCCTTAAAAGGGGAATGTACTTTCATTCGAAAACTAAACTTGATCATTGGAAGCTTACACGCACTACTTAGTGCGTGTTTATACGTTGCAAATCTTCACAATTTCTCAAAAGGACATATATTTATTGAGTCAAAGCATGTTAGGTGGTTGCATGGTTGAGTGGCGACACGAACGATTGTTCATTTGACATCCTTTGCTTCTCGTGAACGTCAGTGCCATTCCAGCTGATTGGTAACCCATATGCTTACAAATTCACCCACCTTTCCTGTGATCACCCAAAAGCTTGGATTCTCAAATTAGTAGGAAAATGTGTGCAGGATGTATGGCATACACAGCACTACTCGACTGGATATTGCTTCGCTAGCCCAATCACGAACCTCAATCAACGCAATGCTGTGCTGCAGATCCTTGCAATCTGTCACATAACGAGTGATTAACGACGAGGCTTAATAGGTTCAGTCCTTTCAAAGAGGGTGTTGCAGCGTTCAGAGGCTTTCTTGAAGGCGTTGAGGTCAGAATAATACGCCAGAATACATATTTAGCGAAGAGGCAACTGGGACTGTTAAACACGGAACAGAGGCCATCCTGCCCGGCTAGGGCAATATAGCCACCTAAGTGACCGTAGCTAAAACCGGCTGCCGAATAAACAACGTAGTGCATAGTGACTTTCATGTCTAACATCAAGGCGACATCACAATACTACACTCGTTTGCTACTTTTCATTTTGCACCACAACAATTCCCTACATAAATTTGGCTAAGGACTAAAAATGAAACCCTATTTAAAATGCCTCTTTCCTCAACCACATACCGTGGCGCAAAATTAATTTCACGCACCACCGCATAGAGTAAAATTTTTATTCAGCACAAAGTGGAGGAAACACAATTGGATGCTACCGTCTGGTTTGTAGGGAATTCTCAAGGAAATGGTATTGTTAACCCCTTAACTAGACCCTGCACGTGCTAGCACACCAAAGAACGGCTTCTCTGTGTTCGTGATTGCTTGACCAATAAAAATCACGCAGTGGGCTCAAGCAAGTTAATAGAACAAAACAAATTTTGCATGTGTCACGAGTCACTGAACTTAGAGCGTAGTGATTTAAGGCGTCAGCAAAGGACGACATTTCTTGAGCTTTTCTGACCTTGAGTTTATTGAATTTACCTGGAACAATAATGGGTGAAGCTTTGTGTGGAACTTCCTGTCTTCCTAGTGTAAGTCCAAACGCGTGTCATTAGAGTAGTTCAGCAGTAGGATTCCCTCCATGACACCATCATTCACTGAAGTGGCGGCTCACAATGCTGATGCAGCGTGGACATTGGAAGACGTGGGCACAATTTATAGCACTGCTATAACGATGGCACTGCAAGACTGCCATTTCCTTGTTCTGTCTTCTTTTCAATTCCTTTCTCTCAAAGCAAGTAGACAAGCAGTCGACGACAGACCCACGGACTAAATGATGTTTTATGCATTTTTCTTAATAGGTATGTTGTGCTGTTCTAGTTTTCTGCTGCTGTGCAACAGACACTACGGCCAAAGCATTTTCACTCCGTTCTAAGTGATTAGGGACACTTCAGTGGACCAAAGATGGTGACAAGACATTGCTTTTAGCTGTGGATTGTGGCAAATAGGAACAGTAAGGCTGCACGAGCATCCTCGTCATCGGTGTATTTGTATGCCTTTAATGCTCGAATGCATGTATTTTTGCGATAAGTTGATACGGTATTTACTCACCATCAGCAGAGAATACCGTCAGAAGTTGAGGGAGAAACGTTGTGTTTTGAGGAGGTGACACACATAAGTTGGGGCTGAGCAAGTATGTTATGGCAGTACCGCCAATTGTGCCTACGTCTTTGTAAGAAGCAGACAATGCTAGCATTGTGGAACCCTGCTCCATTTGATGATTGTGTCGTAGGTCGGGTATTCTGTGGGTGGATCAGTCTTGCTATTTACGTGTGGGCTTACACCGATAACGACAGCAATGATGCCACACACACCGACTTCTCTAAAATCTTCTCATCGGTGGAACGGCTATCCTTCTAACAATCACGTCATAGACTGGCATCCCTATTCATTCATGTTTCCATCCAACCTCTGACGAATACAAAAGCAGCTCTCAGTGACTGCTTTCACGAAGTTGAGTGATTCATCAAATGATGAGGCTGAAGTGCTTATAAAAAGTGGATAAAACTATGCACAACCATGTGCATGCAAAGAGAGTGGAGGAAAGGTAGGGTCAACGGAATCAATCTCATTTGAACGCTTTCGGGAGCGTGGATGTACTCGAAAACCAGTATCGTGCAGATTTCCATTGATCCTGATCTCAGTAACGTGGCTATTGCTTTAGGCTATAACGACGCCAAACTTCGTCTGTAGAATGCTGCAGCTATATACACGCTCAGGATCTGCTAATAATTAATTTCTTAGTGGGGGGTTGATCTGCTTCCCTACTACTTTGAAATTTCCTTCAAAGTACAGCACTGTATAATTGTGGCACGTTGCTGTTTATTTTCATGCAACGGTACACGATCTCATACTTTCAAGGCAAGCAGTAATTCGTGCTTCAAATGCTGTGCTTACATCTCGTATGCATGTGTGCGTTTGTTTGCGTGGAACTTAGTCACCATTGAACGTTTCAATCTTCGAATGATTTTATTTTCTTCGTTGAAAGTACCTTGCAAATCTGAGTAAACCACGCCAGAGCCCTTAGCGTTGCGCTTCGATTCTTGATGTTCTTCACTCTTCCATCATTTTTGTGCACATTACTGTTATAAGACCGTGTTCCTTAGAATCCAATGTTGCTGTGCAAGTTAACTTTGGTGCAAATGGATCGATCTTACCAACACCATGATCCTCGCTCTCTTTGCGATTGTCGACTTCTGCAGATGCTATGCCCTCGCCATTCCGACATTCGTAACGCCTTCATAGCCAAGATGATAGTCCAATTTGTCCAGCTGTACCTTCAGTGCTGTATTCCAACAGGCGTCATAAGACAACGGAGCATGCCTTTCATTGCTAAGCCTCTTAAGTGAGTTTGTACATCCTCTCCTTTTGCACTTGCTCTTTTCAAAGACTGTCAGACTGGATTGTAGCGCCTTTTGAGAGGATGCTAAGTGCATAGCTGTAAGTGACCAATGTGACTGCGTTGCGCTGGTTGATTTTGGCTCCCTGCGCTGTATGAAATGCGCATCTCTAGAAGGCTAGTACCGGTGCAGTCAGTCTGGTGGATGCAGGGGAGAAATGGATTCTAGTGCTTTGTCAGACTGGATCGGAGAGCGCTTTCATAGGTGAAGATATCTTTCGTGAAGGGGTGTTATTGGTAATCTGGTCAAGGTTGGTTGTGGCATGCGATATTCATTGACCAGAGAGTGCTACGGTGCTTTTCGTTTTTCTCCTGATGTAGGAGCTATTTTGGGGTGTAGAACCAAAGGGTGAGGAAAGTGATCAAAAGATCCCTTAATTTACCTCTATATTGACCGGACTTTTTCATAGCAAGGAAAGAGAAGCCGGCATGCATCGCATCCCTTCCTCGATCCACATTTAAATGGCTTCTCCTGGGAAATGCAATGGTGTGACGCCAACACTGGATTTCGTCAACTGCTGCTCCCCTCACACTCACTCGCTTACCTACCCACCCAAGCAGCTAATGATGGTGAGACATTGCATGATGCTAACCACACGGAAGCTGGTAAGAATGACAAGATTTGGGGAATTCTCTATCGAACCATGCAGTAATGTTGTAAGGTGTAGAACACGAGGAAGACGATTGGATCCAAGCTGCGGAAACAGACTCCTTCAAAGACCGAATCGAAGGGTTCTTCTGAGTCCTGCATGGAGTTTTAGATCAGAAATTGCAAAAAGAAGGGATCATAAAACGATAACAATGGAGCCAAGGTGACGGGAAATGTGAAAATGCTTGCTTACCATGGCCAGGCTCACCACTACACCCATTTCAAAGGCATCTCCTCCACACCCAATGCATTTCACAGTGTTTATCAAAGAAAATATTACAAACGGCAAAATAGAAGAGACCCTCTCTTACGAATAAATGTGCATACAAAACTGGAGCAGAATCAATATAATAATGTTATTTTACCTATGCTGCACATTGTTCCCAAGTGTGGGTGCATAAATATCCGAATGGCCGATGCACCGGAATAGTGACCAGGTCGAAATGCAGGAACAACTGAACAGCAACAGCCACCTTGTATACATCACCCGCGTCAGTAAATGAAACGAGGAGAGGGTAGTAGTACTTCAAGCTGATCATAAGATGGAACGGTCGGTATCTGACAGCAGTCCAGTATTTGTAAGTTTAATCACCCACAGTTGTCACGACACGAGTGTGGTAAAGACCCATAATTATCACATTTCCTTGACTTATAATGCAAGGGCCTCTAACTTATAACTTACTTCATCAAGCGCATTTTAAATGCAAACGAGTCAATGGCTGAGCAAATAGATGCATTTCCACTCCTCTGCCATCATCATTTTCATTGCTGCTATTGGCACAACCCTCCTAGTCCTATCAAGTTGCATTATCAATCTTCTGTGTCCATTCAGGCGCCTTACTCACTGGCCAAGACTTAATATTGTAGGTTCCTACAAGTGCCACCACAAGCAATCCCTGAATAGAATAAGCTGCTGTGTCTCAATTCTAACCAAATCTGAATCTAAGTAAAAATAGGGCGCGCAGCTCTAAAAACATTGCGCTAGTTTCGCTTTCTTCGTCAAACTAGTCCAGGTCTTAACTTTGTTGTATAACACGAGAACCACCATAAATACCACAAGTGGAAGAAACAACTGAGTGTAAAGTTGAATGTTTGTGGATGAAACTTAAAAACGCATCACAGCTATGAGCTTACGCTACCTCATTCTTCGCATTAAAATCATTCGCACTACACTGCCGTCACTTGTAAACACTAGATGTCATACGATTAAACTACAATTAACAGGAGCGAAAGTAACCTAACATTCGACCTCTAATCTTAATTAATTCCAAATTGGAGTCAAAGAATACGACGCACTTGGGCACTTGTGCATCTAACTTTTCAACATAACACACTCTTCCTTCAGCCGTCGCCTTCTATGGCACCGCAGCAAGCCATCAGCCAGAGTCTTATTGATACCACTTCCAGATCAACACGGGGAAAGCATAGAGCACAGTGCCCATTAGCTAATTTGCCAGTTTTACATGGATATTGTCGTACCCATGGACTGATATAAATCACTAGTCTAAACCTGACACCATTCAGACCTTTCCCCTTGCTTAACGGAGTAAGCTCTCCCGCGGTTAAATCCCTATCCTCCCTTGCCCAAAGGCGTTTACTAATCATCCTGTGACTGATAAGTAACTTGACTTGTGTTCCAGACGTATTTCACAGGTGTAAGTATTCTAGTGGATCATGTAAGGCGACTTCACTGAGCGCTGAATCTTTGGAATAAGGAACGAAGTTGAAGTTACCAGCATATAGACACTGTTAAAGTGTGCTCGTAAGGCGCGAGTGGAAACCATAAAATGCTATTCATTCTTTCCCAAGTCACATGCGAAGCGATGCCACAGGTGTATCCCTGTGCAATTTCCTCCGCGAAAAGTCATTTTCGCCATGCAGTGTTCAGTGATTGGGACAGGTCTTTGAAAAATGTGGCCCACCACCGCTAAAATCATGACATTTCAGTGTTTCAACGCATCCAATTCACCTACCGACGAGGCAGGGAGTAGTTACCGCTAATGATCTTGAAAAAGCTGAGCAAGCTGCAAAGCTTAAAGGCTTGTTTCATTAAACAGAATGTGCAAATTGCACTAGATTAATATCGCAGAACTTACAAAAGTCCATGCAATCATCTTTTAACGGCATGTGGTGCTTTCAATGCAACAAATTACAAAACAACTAAGCTTAGGTACAAAGCAGGATGTGACATCAGCATCTCCGATCCATTCTTCTTAAATTTCATCTCTCATTCAATCCAGGCACTGTTCTCCTGACTCTACCACAGACGTAGCTCGTTTTGCTCATGGTTTGACAATGTCACATCCCATTCAAGGCAGTCCTTTGCACCAATCTTTGCCGACGATATGATACAGTAAATGAAAGCAATTTTGGGCACGCCTCATTTCAGCATCTGCAATCACAGCTACAGCATTTATTAGTGAAGCAAACTCTTGTGCCTTCTGCTAACACGCAGGCATTGAATACACAATTTTCCACAAGAAGACATATTTTATTTCTTTAAATCAGAATAGGTAGTTGTGTCAGTTGATTGGGCGACAAACGATTGTTCATTTGACATCCTTTGCTTCTCGCGGGCGTCAGTGCCATTCCAGCTGAATTGGTAACCCATATGCTTACAAATTCATCTTCCTTTCCTATGATCACCCAAAAGCTTGGATTCTCAAATTAGTAGGAAAATGTGTGCAGGATGTATGGCATACACAGCACTACTCGACTGGATATTGCTTCGCTAGCCCAATCACGAACCTCAATCAACGCAATGCTGTGCTGCAGATCCTGTGACAATAAGCGCTTCGTCGTTCCCCTTTTTTCCGTAATGTCATATCTATTCCAATAACATTTTTGCAAATACTCACGTTTCTTACATTTTTGGTAGCCACCCCATTTCCCCTGTCATCTAGTCTATAGCAGATGTTTGCTGTTATCTTCAATCATACCCACAGCATAATTCTTCTAATCCTTGTCGCATTTTTCACAATTCCACAATTACTCCCTCCATTTCAATTCATCCGCAACACCCCGCATTTATTGCTCACCCTACAATCACTCAATCGCTCTCCAGTTTCATTCTACAGCAGAGCGTTCAATGCTGTGCTCTAACATCTTTGTTTAAAATCCAGTTGACTCTCACTCTATATTCCCGTGTTTTACTTTTTATTAACCACATTCGCTTCGCTATCGCGTCCCATCAGCGTGGCATTATGATATTCTCAAGGTCATCACCGTCCTCACATTCAGGGGCCATAGTTCCCCATCGCAATTTCATAAATAGACAACACGAACTCATTCTAAAATGGTTTAAACAAAGTAGTTTGCATCAAGTCCTCATAGTAATGACACCACATAGCCTCTATTTACATGTCTTCGACTCATGCAACAATGCAAGAACATGCATTTGTTTTTGAAATAATTTGTCCAATGCTCAGCCTTTATTAGGACGTAGAAGTAGATTTTAAATTCAGAACTTCTTGTTTATTTCTAAAACACAGGTCCCTGACTCGAGAAGGCAGTCACTAATACTGCAGCCAGTGCCAACATCACCTCACTTTCTTCCTGACAAGCACGTGATGCGAGTCTAGCCTCATGGGAAAACATATTAAGTTGCTTCTGATTCAACAATCCCATCATCTACTTATGCCACAACGTGATTTCAACAGCTTTGCTATGTTTGAAAACCAATATCTACAACTAGGGAGGGTTTTCACTGCTCTGCTAGCAAGGCAGTTGAGGGGCCAGTGGGCTTAAGTTACATAGGGCGCAGATACAAAGGACTGCAGACACACTAGCAGATGTGATCAAAAAGCACCTCCATCTCATCCGGCCATTTCATTCAGCATGTCATTCAATCCCACGCATTTGTCCAGTAGCAGCACTAGCCATCTCATCCATTCAAAGGCACCGCGTACTGAAATGACAACATCGCGATATACCCAGTCATCCTACGGAGTAGAAGTTATTGCGAGCTTACTCAAACAGTGTACAGCCTCCTCTCCCTACACACTCCTGACACACCTGTCCCTAAAAAGTGGTTGGAGGCATCTTGCCTTCTTTCCCTCAGCACAACCCTTCCACCTCACACCCACACACCAACCCACTCACCTACAAGTCACACACTCCCAAGGCCAAGTAGTAGCATTTCACTCTTCTAACAATTCACGACACACTTAGCAGTAGGATTCGAGCACCAAATTGGGACTGCACCTCAAAGCGCACTCATCACCTGTGCCAACAAAGTGCAACAAAACAGAATCAAAACATCTCCACACCTGCTGAAGCAAAATATGCCGCAGCTGTCACACAGTCACACCAACAGACTGTTGCCAGCAGCGCTTCAAACCGCAACCGCACATCCCCATCACCAGTTCCTGCATACGTATTGCAGTTCCTTCAGATCTCCCCATCCCCAAAGACGAAAGGAGACATCATACTCGGGTAGAATACATTGACATGTATTCAACATACCAGCAACACACTCCACGGAGGTACAACGACGAGGCAAATGAGTCGTCTCATCAACAAAACCCGTCATTCAACAAACCATCGAAGCATTGCATAGTCCACTGCGCCTTGACAAACACAGTCCTCCGTGCTCTCTTCGGCAAGGGTACTGCATCGTCAGTCTCCTCATCCCCCATGGAGTAAGCTAATCCCCTATGGGATGGACAAATGTGCCAACCATCGCGCGTGTCCATGACCAGTGGAGATAATGCTGGCCAAAAAGCGATAAGTCAAACTCCCCCCAACGATGCGGCACATCGAAAACTACAGCTACAGAATTAAGCCTTGTTACGGCTACAAGCCTGAAATCTGCCGCCACATCGCAGGCATGCCAAGACAAACACAACCACTTCTCTCAGGCAGCGCAAATACACTCAATCCCATCAAATGCCAAACGACCGTTAATACGCGCCTCTTTGGGCAAATTATCCATGCGTAGAAACGCGTCCACAGCTTGCATCTTAAGCCTCAAACATTAGACAGGCGATTATCGAACGAGGCAGTGAATCGTACAGAGGATCGTACCCACATATCAAAGCCTCATAACATACCTACACTTCCAATAACTCCACATCTGCTCCATTCCGGCTCCAGCTCATATCACAGCGACAAAAGTGACCACATCTGAACATCTCAGATTGATTGAAGAAGACAATAACAACTGATTTAACTTATGCATCACGCTTACCAAGTTACAGGGTCACTCTCGTTTCGCTTCCGCGTGGCACTCACACACCACACTCAGCACATCATAAGTCCTCCAAGCACAAAAACGCACTGCTTATGCACGGTGCGAATGAATAGTCCACAGTGGGCAAGAAACCTTGCAGCAGCATCAATAGGTCGAATAATCGCAACACCTCAGCTGGCCATGACGACGACGACGACGACGACAACGGCGATGAGTTCAAAGGCGCTCAATGCAGTCTCAGTAGCTTCCCACGGCTCGGCTTCTACATCCACATTCCCCCCGCCACTTCCACCGTAAACAACGATAGACACCGTTGGCGGCCTGGTGAGTCTGTGATGGTATTGAAAAGCATCCCGTAAACAGCATTTAAGGCGATGGTGGCGCAGAAGCCAGCGTTAGTCAGTAAGACTGCTCACAATCATCATCCACCATCCCTAAGAGGCCGACAATATCAAAGAAAAACACTCTGCTCACAAGTCCCATGCGCAATTCGCGAAAAAAAAACACTCGCTTTGCTTTACGTCTGCAAGGACTTCAGTACCAAGTAAAACCAAATGCTTGGTAGGTTTTCCACACTCTAACAACAAATGAGATCTCACTCGCCATGAAACCCTCCTTCATCGAGCAACTCACCACACAACAAGCCACCGGGACGACTTCAATTAATCCCTCCCACTATTATTTAGCACAACGAACAAATGTGAGTGTTGTCTATGGACAATAAAAGCTTCTCCAGCTTTTCTTCTTCCTTAATCTCACCCAAAGAAACTCTGCAAATGCAGGCTTACATTTCGATATCTGTACGTACGTGCACATGACTACCAGTTGGTACGTCCTATGCACTAGAAAATGATGACCTGCAAAATAGTAAGAAAATACAGCTCTCTGCACAATGGAAGAAAAATAAATAAATGGCAAGGTAAAGAACATACACCTCGAATTGCAAAGGCAAACAAACATTAATTCACCATAAGGGCTTGGACCAGATCTAATAAAAAGCTTGCATTAAGTCTTGTTACTTTCTCTAGTCCAACATTGAAACAAGCACCACCACAACTCACCACCCTTTCCAAACGAAACAGAAAGCCGTCCTCTCATGGCAACTCCAACCTCGCACTCGTCTCGCCACTTTAGCTTGCGTCCATGTACTTATCCTATGTTGGTGCCAAGCACACCGATATTGCCCACGACATAATCCACATCACAGGGCCAAGGAGACGCCTCACCAGGTGACTCGATAATCTCGCACCGTCTGCCATTCCGCAAATCTTCCCAATGTCCATTCATCACCACTGCAAACTCGTAGTACTTAAAAAGGAGAAAAAAGAGAAGATGGGGAGTGAATCCCAACGCAACGCAAAGCTAAGACATGCAAACGCAAGTAGCAAAAACGTCCCAAAAGGCAAACATTTTGGGCGCCTACAAGGCGCGGCTCACATATCAATGCAAACACTTCTAAGCAAACATTTCCAGGTCTCCAAGTGACCATTCCTTTGGCTCTGGATCTACCTCAAGCAACAACTCAAATCAGACCTGAGGCTAGCTACGACTCAATTACTACATAACTAATAACATTCCGCAAAGACACTATCAACATAGAACCAGGACCACAAGGTTAACAAGCAATCGAAGCGCAAAGTGTCCCACGCCCTCGATTTCTGTTCTACCAACACAAACATCATAGCAGTGAAACGAACCCACATTTCTCCAAGCGTTAAGCATAGAAGGACCTTCCAGCAACTAGTAAGATGCGTAAAGCAGAAGCAGTCTAGATACACATTGAATGCTGCTAGGTGACACCTCCGTTCCTAGAATAAGATGCTTTAATAGAAACATGTATTCCCGCACACGTGAACATTATAAACACTGCTCGTACCAAGAACAGCCAAGTACTAAATATGATCTTCCAAACTTTGTGCAAACAAAGCCCTCAAGCAAAAAAACAAACACAACGCTAGCTACCCAAAAACTCGTACAGGACAAAATTTAAACCAGCCGCGCCAGACGAGGTGGGCAAAAAGACCAGTGCGGTTAGCCTTTGCCCCGACAAACTACTGAAAGCATATATATTTGTTTATTTGCACATCTACGCATTCTTGTTATTTCGCATAAATATTAATCAAATAGTCGTGCAGAGCAGCGTGCCTTCAAAAGAAAATAGGAGAGCAAGTGATTACAAAAATGCAATAAAATTGTAAGATAATTACGGCTATGTTCGCTAAAGCCTAGAATTAAATATTTCTGCAAAAGCTAATCTGAATACTCAATTGCAACTCCGATTTACGGGGTAATAACATGTATAAACATGTAAAAATAACATGCATAAAACTGCAATACTTGGATTGCACAAACTGTCGGTTGCGGTCACTTGTGTAGCGTCCCGAGGCTCCCTTTAAGGTAAGAGAAGGCATAGTACTGGGGGTAGAATGCATGCATTCTGGAAACAGAGGGCTTGGGGCTGTTGGCACGGCCCAAAGTCGGACCAACCGGCTCAGTATAATATGTCCACCCCAGGTGACCTAAACCGGTAGTTCGAACAAACAAAGTGCTACACTTGGGTAGCCATATAGTACTAACAGATTGGTCGAGCTCCAGGCCATGCCAACAGCTCCCAAACCCTCTGTTTCCAGAATATATACTCTGTACTAGTACTGTGCAAGATTAAAAACGGAAGGTGTAACACTTGTAGCGTCCCGAGGTTCCCTTTACGGTAAAAGAAGGCGCAATACTAGGACTTGGGAGCTGTTGGCACGGCCCGGAGGCCGACCAACCGGATAGAACAAGATGGCCACCCAAGTGACCTATACCGGTAGTTCAAACAAACAAAGTATTACACAGCCCCTCTCTTCTTTCGAGCGTCGTCCTCGACGCTCCCCTTGGTCAGCCTCCCGTGTCAGCCATCACAACGTAATCAGTGCTGCGAGAAGCACCCACGAGCTAATCGTCCAAGTCGTCGAGATTCGAACGCAGTGTGTTCCTGTAGTGTCATCCATTCCGCGTAGCACTCGGTGCAGCAAACGCGCGCTTCTTGGCCGCCCTCTCTCACGACAATGTGGTCCACTGAAAGATGGAGGTACGAATCCAAGTTTTCGGATGGGACGAGACGCACACAACACATATTGCGATTCCAGGCTTAATTGATACCGTAGAAGAAAGGACAGGGCATCGTAGAAACGGAGGATGCTTGATCACAACGTCGCAGGTCACTCTTGGCAGTTCCACGGGACTTGGAGTTCACGGCTCGTGTCGCTTCAGTTGTTAATAGCTGCCCTGTCGAACACGAGGGCGAGGGAGATGCCGAAGCTAAACGTCGATCTCAGCCCTTCTGCTACGCGATACCAGAGGTTCTCCCATCCATAGCACATGCACTTCTTTAACACCGCAAAATTTGCCAGAAGCGGCATCAAAGTCGGGTCCGCTTTCTGCTGCCATCAATGTAGCGTCCCGAGGCTCCCTTTACGTTAAAAGAAGGCGCAATACTAGGGCAGAATATATATATTCTGGAAACAGAGGGCTTGGGGGCTGTTGGCACGGCCCGGAGGCCGACCAACCGGATGGAACAAGATGGCCACCCAAGTGACCTATACCGGTAGTTCGAACAAACAAAGTATTACACATGGTACTGGAGCAGAATATATATATTCTGGAAACAGAAGGCTTGGGGCTGTTGGCACGGCCCAAAGGCCGGCCAACCGGCTCAGTACAATATGTCCACCCGAGTGACCGAAACCGGCAGTTCGAACAAACGAAGTATTGCAACACTGCCGAAACAACCAATTTAAATGCAAAATAAGTGTACATATCTGTAAAAACCTAGAATGCAAAAAATTGCCAAGAATGAATAACATGCAAACAAGCAATTTAACAGACCAACAGTCTAAAATGTTGCAATTCATATCAGTAGTGATAGGCGAATGTACGTGCTCCTATTGCAAAGAAAACTTCGCTAATATACTTGAAAAAAGCACTCGCAAATTAAGCCAAAAATATGCACCCATTATCAAAAGTGAACAACATAAAAACAGATGATTCAATAGACACTCCGTCTAAAACGTTGCAACTCATATCAAAGGATTGATATGCGAAAGTACGTGCTGGCTGCGCACAGAAATCCCCATTAAACATACTGGAGACAAACATTCATGAAGTAAGCCAAAACTACGCAATCATACATATACTAGCAGCACACTCCTCGCCTTGCCTTCCTTCACCCACTCAAAGCCTCCCCCTCTGCCTGTCGCACACGCGTCCCACTCCCACCTCCACATCCTTCTACTCACTCTTGCGCACCAAATCACTCCACTCACCCACCCACCCACCTACATGCCTACCACTACCGCATTAAGGCACACCAACACATTTCTGGCACCCATTCAGTCAGCCAGTCCATCAACACATCCAGTGGGTCAACAATCCGCCTTGTGGTGGCCCTCAACAGGGCCGTTATCACGTTCATGGTTGCACACCCACGCCCACGCCCACATCCACACCCACACCGTGGAGAGAGGCTCAGCCTCCACCTACTCCTTGCTGCTGCCCACCGGCTTCTCCGTCTTCTTCGGCAGCAGCACCGCCTGGATGTTGGGCAGCACACCACCCTGTGCGATGGTCACACCGCCCAACAACTTGTTCAACTCCTCGTCGTTGCGAATCGCCAACTGCAGGTGACGTGGTATGATACGCGTCTTCTTGTTGTCGCGCGCCGCATTACCCGCCAACTCCAGCACCTCGGCAGCCAGGTACTCGAGCACAGCAGCCAAGTAGACCGGTGCTCCAGCACCCACACGTTCCGCGTAATTGCCACGACGCAGCAGTCGGTGCACTCGGCCCACTGGGAACTGTAGACCTGCCCGCGCCGACCTCGTCTTCGCTTTGGCCCGTGACTTGCCTCCTTTGCCTCTCCCGCTCATTCTGCCTCTTCTTCTTTCCAACCGATTGAAACGTGAATCTATCGCCCCATCCACCCACTACCTCCCCACTATACCCACCGCTTGTCACACTAAGACACATTTCTTACTGGCTGCACAACACACCCTACCACCTCACGCATCCCATTGGCTCTCCACCGCCAACGCCTCCTGCCATTGGCTACACCACTCATCACGCTCCATCCCACCGACAACTGCATCTGCTGTGACCGCATCTCGCGTAGCCGAAGTCATGCCACATTTGTCTCGCATTTAAGCCAATGCGAACTAATTTCACCTCAACAGAGCTGCGCATTGTAGATACCGTTTATGCCGAAGCATCAAATCCAATAATTCTGTACTGCTCCACGCTCCTCTACCCACTCATCTCGCCACGAGTACACCAGCAACCTCTCCATCTTGCTATTCGACCTCTATCTCTCTATCCACCTAATAGTTGATGGATCGGTAGCTGCTGCATATACTCGCATATTGTTTACGCTTTACTTCTTGCTACTACCAACATCATCATCATCATCACATTTGTTGGAGCATGTGCAGTAATTATTTGCTCTTATGCTGTTCCACCACTCTAGATCATTAATGACCACCTACTTATCAATGCTGGCATTTATATATTTACAGTTGTGTGCAGTTGTGAGTGTTGACATAATACACATTTCTCTCCTCCATCTACTGAAACAAACATGCACTTAGTTATTTGACTTTGTGCCAGCATGTGGATGGTGGTCAATGCATGCCTACCCTAACCTCGCTAAAAATGACATTTTTGCTAGTAAGGTGCTGATTGTGTGTGTAGAATGGATGTAAATAGGAGGGAAGTTCCAGTGTTTGAGTGGATGAAAGCGAAGTGTTGATTTGCCAATACAAGAGCAGCATTGACGCACGGATGGCTGTCGCCACATCATCCTTCGTCCCTGTCTGCCTGTCTGTCCATTCTCAGGCCAATGAGAAGACGCCTGATGCAGTAGCGCGTGTTGTGATTGGCTGATGCCGCACGTGAGCGTCAGGGCGTGCGAGGCGAACTTTGTCAGTGATGATGTGGGAGGATTGTGCATAAATGGGTGTGGAGGCGGAGGTGGTGCTGGCGTGATCGGTGTTGCGTTTCTTTCACTGACGAAGAGGTAGTGGCGGTTGTTATGGCCCCCAAAGTAGTGTCAGGCAAAGCCGCGAAGAAGGCGTCGAAGGTGAAGGTGCCGAAGACGGACAAGGCGAAGAAGAGGAGGAGGAAGGAGAGCTACGCCATCTACATCTACAAGGTGTTGCGTCAGGTGCATCCGGACACAGGCATCTCGTCGAAGGCGATGTCGATAATGAACTCCTTCGTGAACGACATCTTCGAGCGCATTGCCGCCGAGTCGAGCCGGTTGGCGCATTACAACAAGAAGTCGACGATCACGAGCAGGGAGATTCAGACTGCCGTGCGTCTGCTGCTGCCGGGTGAGTTGGCCAAGCACGCGGTGTCGGAGGGCACCAAGGCTGTGACCAAGTACACCGGCTCCAAGTAGATGATGACGGTGACGAGACGGGTGCGTGGAGTGCTGCTGCTGGCTCTGCTCCACTGCGGCGCAGTCCACTCAGCCCTGTCCAGCGAGTGGGTGAGTGAGTGAACGCATCCCACGGCCCTGTTGAGGGCCACTACTACCATCACCACATTCGCTCTTGGTTGTGGTTGTTGTGGCGGAAATATACACTTGTACTACCACTTTCTCCCCTTCTCCTGCCTCGTCGTCTACATGGTCGTGCTGCTCTGGGGGCGCTGGCGCTGGCGCTGGCGCTGGTGTTGGTGTTGGTGTTGGTGTTGGCAGTGCTCATGTCTGTGTAGGAGTGGGTGTAGGTGAGGGTAGGGTAGGGTAGGGTCGGGTCGGAGGACGGGAGTGGGATGTGGTAAGTAGCATAGCAAGGTGTGTGAAGATGATTGTGGTGGTGAAGAAGAGGGAATGGGAGGATGGAGGGACGGAGGTGGACTCGGTGCTGCATTGCGTAAGTGATCTGCAGCGCTCTCGAAAGAGGGCTCCGAGGAGACGGTGCGGTTGTCTCACGAATACCACCTCGCAACTGTTTATATTGTCTGAGGATTGCTTTTTAAGTCGCTGTTTTTGGTATCTGTATTTGTGGACAAACAGTAAGCTCGATGTAGGATGCAAATGGCACTTTGTTCTATGTATCAATGCGCATTGGCGCATAATTCTTGGTTTACTGTGCAGAAGCGGTCGAGAGGCATAGGCAACTTATGAACAGGCATACTTCACTTACTCGGTCCGAATCTTATGAACGAATCTATGTAAGTGAGTTACTCAATCAGATTCTGTAGCGTAATCTTGTGATACCTTGTTTGTTGGAACTGCCGGTTTCGGTCACTTGGGTGGCCATATTGTACTGAGCCGGTTGGTCGGCCTTTGGGCCGTGCCAACAGCCCCCAAGTCCTCTGTTTCCAGAATACATGCAGTCTACCCCCAGTATTATGCCTTCTTCTACCTTAAAGGGAGTCTCGGGGCGCTACATTGGTGGCAGCGGAAAGCGGACCCGACTTTGATGGATTTTATTCTACCCCATGCCGCTTCTGTCAAGCATTGGCAATGTGAAAGTAGTGCATGTGCTACGGATGGGAGAATCCCTCACAGCCCATAACAGAAGGATCGGGATCGACGTTCATCTTCGGCACCTGCCTCGCCCTCGTGTTCGACAGGGAAGCTATTAACAACTGAAGCGACACTAGCCGTGAACTTTAAGACCAGTGCAACTGCCAAGGAGGATCAGCGAATTTGTGATCAAGCAGTCTCCATAGGTTCTCTCTCCTATTCTCAGGCACCTTGCCTCCCTTCTCCAAAATGTGTATCTACAGATGTAGGACGTGCAGGATGCCATTCGATAGCATTGTTTCATGCTTTGTACACTTGGATCACGTGCATCCCGTTCTATGTTTCAATGTGCATTGGAGCATAATTCTTGGTTTACTGTGCAGAAGCGGTCGAGGGGCATAGGCAACTTATGAACAGGCATACTTCACTTACTCGGTCCGAATCTTATGAACGAATCTATGTAAGTGAGTTACTCAATCAGATTCTGTAGCGTAATCCTGTATCAAAACCTGAGTTTTTAAAGTTTTGTATAACTTATCCTTCACCTGTTCATTTCTTATAACTACTAGTTTGTGCAGTAGTTTATATTGAATTTATATTTTGAACGAACAGAGTGCCTACAGCCTATGTGAGTGCATAAAATCTGCATTGAAAAATTACGTTTCGACTTAACTTGGCAGTATTTGCAAAATGTCATGCGCTGAACGCTAAAAACACCATTCATTAGATTTGTTTTAACTAATTGGATCAAGGCGTTGATAGGCTAGTGAATGCAGATGTCGTATATCGCTGTTTATATAGTTTGCACCGTCTGCGTGGTGTCCATCAAGGGAGCTATCTGCGCAATGTCTGGTCGCGGCAAGGGTGGAAAGGGGCTTGGCAGGGGTGGCGCGAAGCGTCACAGGAAGGTTTTGCGTGACAATATTCAGGGTATCACAAAGCCTGCCATTCGACGCCTGGCACGTCGTGGTGGCGTGAAGCGCATCTCTGGGCTCATCTACGAAGAGACCCGGGGTGTGCTCAAGGTGTTCCTGGAGAACGTAATTCGTGATGCTGTGACGTACACTGAGCACGCGAAGCGCAAGACCGTCACCGCAATGGACGTGGTGTATGCCCTCAAGCGTCAGGGCCGTACTCTGTACGGCTTCGGCGGCTAAGTTGTGAAGTCGTCGCTATGCCTACATGTTAGGGATTGTGGCTGATATGAACGCTCCAACGCTCCTATTTAGGGCCACTTGCGAAGAAATGTGGATTGTGTTAGTCTTAACATGTATCATTGGTGAAGGATGCAGGTCTAAAAGTGCAGTAGTTGGGGTGTGAGGGGTATACCACACACTGGGTGCAGGCTACACGTGTATGGATGGGCAGAAAGTGTGTCAATAGGAAGGCTGGGCATTCAGTGCTCAAGAAAAGGGATGACGGTGGAAATCCAACCCAGCAGTCGTATGTAAAAAGGCAAGATGTGTAGGAGTACGCATCTTAAAAAAAAATTACCACTAACCAGAACCCTAAGCAAGAGAATCATTGTTATCTATTAGCCCATCGACAGCTTCTACTCAGTTGACTGAGCATGAGATGCCAGTTGCGAGGTGGTATTCGTGAGACAACCGCACCGTCTCCTCGGAGCCCTCTTTCGAGAGCGCTGCAGATCACTTACGCAATGCAGCACCGAGTCCACCTCCGTCCCTCCATCCTCCCATTCCCTCTTCTTCACCACCACAATCATCTTCACACACCTTGCTATGCTACTTACCACATCCCACTCCCGTCCTCCGACCCGACCCTACCCTACCCTACCCTACCCTACCCTACCCTACCCTACCCTACCCTACCCTACCCTACCCTACCCTCACCTACACCCACTCCTACACAGACATGAGCACTGCCAACACCAACACCAACACCAACACCAGCGCCAGCGCCAGCGCCAGCGCCCCCAGAGCAGCACGACCATGTAGACGACGAGGCAGGAGAAGGGGAGAAAGTGGTAGTACAAGTGTATATTTCCGCCACAACAACCACAACCAAGAGCGAATGTGGTGATGGTAGTAGTGGCCCTCAACAGGGCCGTGGGATGCGTTCACTCACTCACCCACTCGCTGGACAGGGCTGAGTGGACTGCGCCGCAGTGGAGCAGAGCCAGCAGCAGCACTCCACGCACCCGTCTCGTCACCGTCATCATCTACTTGGAGCCGGTGTACTTGGTCACAGCCTTGGTGCCCTCCGACACCGCGTGCTTGGCCAACTCACCCGGCAGCAGCAGACGCACGGCAGTCTGAATCTCCCTGCTCGTGATCGTCGACTTCTTGTTGTAATGCGCCAACCGGCTCGACTCGGCGGCAATGCGCTCGAAGATGTCGTTCACGAAGGAGTTCATTATCGACATCGCCTTCGACGAGATGCCTGTGTCCGGATGCACCTGACGCAACACCTTGTAGATGTAGATGGCGTAGCTCTCCTTCCTCCTCCTCTTCTTCGCCTTGTCCGTCTTCGGCACCTTCACCTTCGACGCCTTCTTCGCGGCTTTGCCTGACACTACTTTGGGGGCCATAACAACCGCCACTACCTCTTCGTCAGTGAAAGAAACGCAACACCGATCACGCCAGCACCACCTCCGCCTCCACACCCATTTATGCACAATCCTCCCACATCATCACTGACAAAGTTCGCCTCGCACGCCCTGACGCTCACGTGCGGCATCAGCCAATCACAACACGCGCTACTGCATCAGGCGTCTTCTCATTGGCCTGAGAATGGACAGACAGGCAGACAGGGACGAAGGATGATGTGGCGACAGCCATCCGTGCGTCAATGCTGCTCTTGTATTGGCAAATCAACACTTCGCTTTCATCCACTCAAACACTGGAACTTCCCTCCTATTTACATCCATTCTACACACACAATCAGCACCTTACTAGCAAAAATGTCATTTTTAGCGAGGTTAGGGTAGGCATGCATTGACCACCATCCACATGCTGGCACAAAGTCAAATAACTAAGTGCATGTTTGTTTCAGTAGATGGAGGAGAGAAATGTGTATTATGTCAACACTCACAACTGCACACAACTGTAAATATATAAATGCCAGCATTGATAAGTAGGTGGTCATTAATGATCTAGAGTGGTGGAACAGCATAAGAGCAAATAATTACTGCACATGCTCCAACAAATGTGATGATGATGATGATGTTGGTAGTAGCAAGAAGTAAAGCGTAAACAATATGCGAGTATATGCAGCAGCTACCGATCCATCAACTATTAGGTGGATAGAGAGATAGAGGTCGAATAGCAAGATGGAGAGGTTGCTGGTGTACTCGTGGCGAGATGAGTGGGTAGAGGAGCGTGGAGCAGTACAGAATTATTGGATTTGATGCTTCGGCATAAACGGTATCTACAATGCGCAGCTCTGTTGAGGTGAAATTAGTTCGCATTGGCTTAAATGCGAGACAAATGTGGCATGACTTCGGCTACGCGAGATGCGGTCACAGCAGATGCAGTTGTCGGTGGGATGGAGCGTGATGAGTGGTGTAGCCAATGGCAGGAGGCGTTGGCGGTGGAGAGCCAATGGGATGCGTGAGGTGGTAGGGTGTGTTGTGCAGCCAGTAAGAAATGTGTCTTAGTGTGACAAGCGGTGGGTATAGTGGGGAGGTAGTGGGTGGATGGGGCGATAGATTCACGTTTCAATCGGTTGGAAAGAAGAAGAGGCAGAATGAGCGGGAGAGGCAAAGGAGGCAAGTCACGGGCCAAAGCGAAGACGAGGTCGGCGCGGGCAGGTCTACAGTTCCCAGTGGGCCGAGTGCACCGACTGCTGCGTCGTGGCAATTACGCGGAACGTGTGGGTGCTGGAGCACCGGTCTACTTGGCTGCTGTGCTCGAGTACCTGGCTGCCGAGGTGCTGGAGTTGGCGGGTAATGCGGCGCGCGACAACAAGAAGACGCGTATCATACCACGTCACCTGCAGTTGGCGATTCGCAACGACGAGGAGTTGAACAAGTTGTTGGGCGGTGTGACCATCGCACAGGGTGGTGTGCTGCCCAACATCCAGGCGGTGCTGCTGCCGAAGAAGACGGAGAAGCCGGTGGGCAGCAGCAAGGAGTAGGTGGAGGCTGAGCCTCTCTCCACGGTGTGGGTGTGGATGTGGGCGTGGGCGTGGGTGTGCAACCATGAACGTGATAACGGCCCTGTTGAGGGCCACCACAAGGCGGATTGTTGACCCACTGGATGTGTTGATGGACTGGCTGACTGAATGGGTGCCAGAAATGTGTTGGTGTGCCTTAATGCGGTAGTGGTAGGCATGTAGGTGGGTGGGTGGGTGAGTGGAGTGATTTGGTGCGCAAGAGTGAGTAGAAGGATGTGGAGGTGGGAGTGGGACGCGTGTGCGACAGGCAGAGGGGGAGGCTTTGAGTGGGTGAAGGAAGGCAAGGCGAGGAGTGTGCTGCTAGTATATGTATGATTGCGTAGTTTTGGCTTACTTCATGAATGTTTGTCTCCAGTATGTTTAATGGGGATTTCTGTGCGCAGCCAGCACGTACTTTCGCATATCAATCCTTTGATATGAGTTGCAACGTTTTAGACGGAGTGTCTATTGAATCATCTGTTTTTATGTTGTTCACTTTTGATAATGGGTGCATATTTTTGGCTTAATTTGCGAGTGCTTTTTTCAAGTATATTAGCGAAGTTTTCTTTGCAATAGGAGCACGTACATTCGCCTATCACTACTGATATGAATTGCAACATTTTAGACTGTTGGTCTGTTAAATTGCTTGTTTGCATGTTATTCATTCTTGGCAATTTTTTGCATTCTAGGTTTTTACAGATATGTACACTTATTTTGCATTTAAATTGGTTGTTTCGGCAGTGTTGCAATACTTCGTTTGTTCGAACTGCCGGTTTCGGTCACTCGGGTGGACATATTGTACTGAGCCGGTTGGCCGGCCTTTGGGCCGTGCCAACAGCCCCCAAGCCTTCTGTTTCCAGAATATATATATTCTGCTCCAGTACCATGTGTAATACTTTGTTTGTTCGAACTACCGGTATAGGTCACTTGGGTGGCCATCTTGTTCCATCCGGTTGGTCGGCCTCCGGGCCGTGCCAACAGCCCCCAAGCCCTCTGTTTCCAGAATATATATATTCTGCCCTAGTATTGCGCCTTCTTTTAACGTAAAGGGAGCCTCGGGACGCTACATTGATGGCAGCAGAAAGCGGACCCGACTTTGATGCCGCTTCTGGCAAATTTTGCGGTGTTAAAGAAGTGCATGTGCTATGGATGGGAGAACCTCTGGTATCGCGTAGCAGAAGGGCTGAGATCGACGTTTAGCTTCGGCATCTCCCTCGCCCTCGTGTTCGACAGGGCAGCTATTAACAACTGAAGCGACACGAGCCGTGAACTCCAAGTCCCGTGGAACTGCCAAGAGTGACCTGCGACGTTGTGATCAAGCATCCTCCGTTTCTACGATGCCCTGTCCTTTCTTCTACGGTATCAATTAAGCCTGGAATCGCAATATGTGTTGTGTGCGTCTCGTCCCATCCGAAAACTTGGATTCGTACCTCCATCTTTCAGTGGACCACATTGTCGTGAGAGAGGGCGGCCAAGAAGCGCGCGTTTGCTGCACCGAGTGCTACGCGGAATGGATGACACTACAGGAACACACTGCGTTCGAATCTCGACGACTTGGACGATTAGCTCGTGGGTGCTTCTCGCAGCACTGATTACGTTGTGATGGCTGACACGGGAGGCTGACCAAGGGGAGCGTCGAGGACGACGCTCGAAAGAAGAGAGGGGCTGTGTAATACTTTGTTTGTTTGAACTACCGGTATAGGTCACTTGGGTGGCCATCTTGTTCTATCCGGTTGGTCGGCCTCCGGGCCGTGCCAACAGCTCCCAAGCCCTCTGCTTCCAGAATATATATATATATATTCTGCCCTAGTATTGCGCCTTCTTTTACCGTAAAGGGAACCTCGAGACGCTACAAGTGTTACACCTTCCGTTTTTAATCTTGCACAGTACTAGTACAGAGTATATATTCTGGAAACAGAGGGTTTGGGAGCTGTTGGCATGGCCTGGAGCTCGACCAATCTGTTAGTACTATATGGCTACCCAAGTGTAGCACTTTGTTTGTTCGAACTACCGGTTTAGGTCACCTGGGGTGGACATATTATACTGAGCCGGTTGGTCCGACTTTGGGCCGTGCCAACAGCCCCCAAGCCCTCTGTTTCCAGAATGCATGCATTCTACCCCCAGTACTATGCCTTCTCTTACCTTAAAGGGAGCCTCGGGACGCTACACAAGTGACCGCAACCGACAGTTTGTGCAATCCAAGTATTGCAGTTTTATGCATGTTATTTTTACATGTTTATACATGTTATTACCCCGTAAATCGGAGTTGCAATTGAGTATTCAGATTAGCTTTTGCAGAAATATTTAATTCCAGGCTTTAGCGAACATAGCCGTAATTATCTTACAATTTTATTGCATTTTTGTAATCACTTGCTCTCCTATTTTCTTTTGAAGGCACGCTGCTCTGCACGACTATTTGATTAATATTTATGCGAAATAACAAGAATGCGTAGATGTGCAAATAAACAAATATATATGCTTTCAGTAGTTTGTCGGGGCAAAGGCTAACCGCACTGGTCTTTTTGCCCACCTCGTCTGGCGCGGCTGGTTTAAATTTTGTCCTGTACGAGTTTTTGGGTAGCTAGCGTTGTGTTTGTTTTTTTGCTTGAGGGCTTTGTTTGCACAAAGTTTGGAAGATCATATTTAGTACTTGGCTGTTCTTGGTACGAGCAGTGTTTATAATGTTCACGTGTGCGGGAATACATGTTTCTATTAAAGCATCTTATTCTAGGAACGGAGGTGTCACCTAGCAGCATTCAATGTGTATCTAGACTGCTTCTGCTTTACGCATCTTACTAGTTGCTGGAAGGTCCTTCTATGCTTAACGCTTGGAGAAATGTGGGTTCGTTTCACTGCTATGATGTTTGTGTTGGTAGAACAGAAATCGAGGGCGTGGGACACTTTGCGCTTCGATTGCTTGTTAACCTTGTGGTCCTGGTTCTATGTTGATAGTGTCTTTGCGGAATGTTATTAGTTATGTAGTAATTGAGTCGTAGCTAGCCTCAGGTCTGATTTGAGTTGTTGCTTGAGGTAGATCCAGAGCCAAAGGAATGGTCACTTGGAGACCTGGAAATGTTTGCTTAGAAGTGTTTGCATTGATATGTGAGCCGCGCCTTGTAGGCGCCCAAAATGTTTGCCTTTTGGGACGTTTTTGCTACTTGCGTTTGCATGTCTTAGCTTTGCGTTGCGTTGGGATTCACTCCCCATCTTCTCTTTTTTCTCCTTTTTAAGTACTACGAGTTTGCAGTGGTGATGAATGGACATTGGGAAGATTTGCGGAATGGCAGACGGTGCGAGATTATCGAGTCACCTGGTGAGGCGTCTCCTTGGCCCTGTGATGTGGATTATGTCGTGGGCAATATCGGTGTGCTTGGCACCAACATAGGATAAGTACATGGACGCAAGCTAAAGTGGCGAGACGAGTGCGAGGTTGGAGTTGCCATGAGAGGACGGCTTTCTGTTTCGTTTGGAAAGGGTGGTGAGTTGTGGTGGTGCTTGTTTCAATGTTGGACTAGAGAAAGTAACAAGACTTAATGCAAGCTTTTTATTAGATCTGGTCCAAGCCCTTATGGTGAATTAATGTTTGTTTGCCTTTGCAATTCGAGGTGTATGTTCTTTACCTTGCCATTTATTTATTTTTCTTCCATTGTGCAGAGAGCTGTATTTTCTTACTATTTTGCAGGTCATCATTTTCTAGTGCATAGGACGTACCAACTGGTAGTCATGTGCACGTACGTACAGATATCGAAATGTAAGCCTGCATTTGCAGAGTTTCTTTGGGTGAGATTAAGGAAGAAGAAAAGCTGGAGAAGCTTTTATTGTCCATAGACAACACTCACATTTGTTCGTTGTGCTAAATAATAGTGGGAGGGATTAATTGAAGTCGTCCCGGTGGCTTGTTGTGTGGTGAGTTGCTCGATGAAGGAGGGTTTCATGGCGAGTGAGATCTCATTTGTTGTTAGAGTGTGGAAAACCTACCAAGCATTTGGTTTTACTTGGTACTGAAGTCCTTGCAGACGTAAAGCAAAGCGAGTGTTTTTTTTTCGCGAATTGCGCATGGGACTTGTGAGCAGAGTGTTTTTCTTTGATATTGTCGGCCTCTTAGGGATGGTGGATGATGATTGTGAGCAGTCTTACTGACTAACGCTGGCTTCTGCGCCACCATCGCCTTAAATGCTGTTTACGGGATGCTTTTCAATACCATCACAGACTCACCAGGCCGCCAACGGTGTCTATCGTTGTTTACGGTGGAAGTGGCGGGGGAATGTGGATGTAGAAGCCGAGCCGTGGGAAGCTACTGAGACTGCATTGAGCGCCTTTGAACTCATCGCCGTTGTCGTCGTCGTCGTCGTCGTCATGGCCAGCTGAGGTGTTGCGATTATTCGACCTATTGATGCTGCTGCAAGGTTTCTTGCCCACTGTGGACTATTCATTCGCACCGTGCATAAGCAGTGCGTTTTTGTGCTTGGAGGACTTATGATGTGCTGAGTGTGGTGTGTGAGTGCCACGCGGAAGCGAAACGAGAGTGACCCTGTAACTTGGTAAGCGTGATGCATAAGTTAAATCAGTTGTTATTGTCTTCTTCAATCAATCTGAGATGTTCAGATGTGGTCACTTTTGTCGCTGTGATATGAGCTGGAGCCGGAATGGAGCAGATGTGGAGTTATTGGAAGTGTAGGTATGTTATGAGGCTTTGATATGTGGGTACGATCCTCTGTACGATTCACTGCCTCGTTCGATAATCGCCTGTCTAATGTTTGAGGCTTAAGATGCAAGCTGTGGACGCGTTTCTACGCATGGATAATTTGCCCAAAGAGGCGCGTATTAACGGTCGTTTGGCATTTGATGGGATTGAGTGTATTTGCGCTGCCTGAGAGAAGTGGTTGTGTTTGTCTTGGCATGCCTGCGATGTGGCGGCAGATTTCAGGCTTGTAGCCGTAACAAGGCTTAATTCTGTAGCTGTAGTTTTCGATGTGCCGCATCATTGGGAGGAGTTTGACTTATCGCTTTTTGGCCAGCATTATCTCCACTGGTCATGGACACGCGCGATGGTTGGCACATTTGTCCATCCCATAGGGGATTAGCTTACTCCATGGGGGATGAGGAGACTGACGATGCAGTACCCTTGCCGAAGAGAGCACGGAGGACTGTGTTTGTCAAGGCGCAGTGGACTATGCAATGCTTCGATGGTTTGTTGAATGACGGGTTTTGTTGATGAGACGACTCATTTGCCTCGTCGTTGTACCTCCGTGGAGTGTGTTGCTGGTATGTTGAATACATGTCAATGTATTCTACCCGAGTATGATGCCTCCTTTCGTCTTTGGGGATGGGGAGATCTGAAGGAACTGCAATACGTATGCAGGAACTGGTGATGGGGATGTGCGGTTGCGGTTTGAAGCGCTGCTGGCAACAGTCTGTTGGTGTGACTGTGTGACAGCTGCGGCATATTTTGCTTCAGCAGGTGTGGAGATGTTTTGATTCTGTTTTGTTGCACTTTGTTGGCACAGGTGATGAGTGCGCTTTAGTGCAGTCCCAATTTGGTGCTCGAATCCCACTGCTAAGTGTGTCGTGAATTGTTAGAAGAGTGAAATGCTACTACTTGGCCTTGGGAGTGTGTGACTTGTAGGTGAGTGGGTTGGTGTGTGGGTGTGAGGTGGAAGGGTTGTGCTGAGGGAAAGAAGGCAAGATGCCTCCAACCACTTTTTAGGGACAGGTGTGTCAGGAGTGTGTAGGGAGAGGAGGTTGCACACTGTTTGAGTAAGCTCGCAATAACTTCTACTCCGTAGGATGACTGGGTATATCGCGATGTTGTCATTTCAGTACGCGGTGCCTTTGAATGGATGAGATGGCTAGTGCTGCTACTGGACAAATGCGTGGGATTGAATGACATGCTGAATGAAATGGCCGGATGAGATGGAGGTGCTTTTTGATCACATCTGCTAGTGTGTCTGCAGTCCTTTGTATCTGCGCCCTATGTAACTTAAGCCCACTGGCCCCTCAACTGCCTTGCTAGCAGAGCAGTGAAAACCCTCCCTAGTTGTAGATGTTGGTTTTCAAACATAGCAAAGCTGCTGAAATCACGTTGTGGCATAAGTAGGTGATAGGATTGGTGAATCAGAAGCAACTTAATATGTTTTTCTGTGAGGCTAGACTCGCATCACGTGCTTGTTAGGAGCAAAGTGAGGTGATGTTGGCACTGGCTGCAGTATTAGTGACTGCTTTCTCGAGTCAGGGACCTGTGTTTTAGAAATAAACAAGAAGTTCTGACTTTAAAATCTACTTCTACGTCCTAATAAAGGCTGAGCATTGGACAAATTATTTCAAAAACAAATACATGTTCTTGCATTGTTGCATGAGTCGAAGACATGTAAATAGAGGCTACGCGGTGTCATTACTATGAGGTCTTGATGCAAACTACTTTGTTTAAACCATTTTAGAATGAGTTCGTGTTGTCTATTTATTAAATTGTGATGGGGAACTATGGCTCCTGAATGTGAGGACGGCGATGACCTTGAGAATATCATAATGCTACGCTGATGGGACGCGATAGCGAAGCAAATGTGGTTAATAAAAAGTAAAACATGGAAATATGGACTGAGAGTCAACTGGATTTTAAACAAAGATGTTAGAGCACAGCACTTAACGCTCAGCTGTAGAATGAAACTGGAGAGCGATTGAGTGATTGTAGGGTGAGCAATAAATGCGGGGTGTTGCGGATGAATTGAAATGGAGGGAGAAATTGTGGAATTGTGAAAAATGCGACAAGGATTAGAAGAATTATGCTGTGGGTATGATTGAAGATAACAGCAAACATCTGCTATAGACTAGTTGACAGGGGAAATGGGGTGGCTACCAAAAATGTAAGAAACGTGAATATTTGCAAAAATGTTGTTGACATAAATATGGCATTACGGAAAAAAGGGGAACGACGAAGCGTTTATTGTCATAGGTGTTCTGGCAGGCTTGAAAAGAGGAGGGCGGAAGGAGGAAGGAAGAAGGGGCTTTCGTCCGCATAACCTCACATTCCAAAGACGGTGTCTATTTTCACTTTCTTTGGTAATCTGCGATTGTGATGCTATGTTGCTCACTTGACTCTTAGTGTGTGGTATGGCCACTTAGGGTGCTACATCGCCTCTGCGGAAAGCAGACAGATTCCTGAGCCATGCCAGCAGCAGCATCAGATCCTTTCTCTTTGACGAGTGTAGGCATTCTGCCCATGAATTATGCCATCTTTTGCCTTCAGGGCAGTCCCCACATGAGCGCGACTGTAATGTTACCATGTCTATGAGACGGTTGAAATGATCAAAATACCCACAGTAATACTTTGTTTGTTCGAACTGCTGGTTTTGGACACTTGGATGGCTAGATTGTACTAGCGGGTTTGCCGGCCGCCGGGCCGTGCCGACGGCTCCCAAGCCCTCTGTTTCCAGAACATATATTCTGCTTAAGTACCTTAATGGAAGCCTTGGGACGCTACATTGGTGGTAGCGGAAAGCGGACCCTACTTTGATGGATTTCTATTCTCACCTGTACCGCCTGTGGCAAACTTTAGTGGTGTGAAAGAAGTGCATGTGCTACGGATGGAAGAACCCCTCACATCCCATAACGGAGTGGCTGGGATCGACGTCCATCTTCGGTACCTCCCTCGCCCTCGTGTTCTGCAAGGAAGCTACTGGCAACTGAAGCGACACTAGCCGTGAACCCCATGTCCAGTGGAACTGCCAAGAGGGACCAGCGACGATGTGGTCAGGCGTCCTACATAAGCTCTCTCTGCTGTTCTTGGGCAACTCGCCTCCCTTTGCTGAGATGTGTACATACAGATGCAGAATGTGCAGGATGCCACTCATTAGCAGCGTTTTACGCCTTGCACAATTGAATCGCGTGCATTCCGTTCCTGTGAGGCCTGATCGCCCCATTTGCTCAGGGTTCTACGATACCCTCGCGTTTCCCCCACAGCATCAAAAAAGCCTGAAATCAAAAGATGTGGTGCATGTGTGTCTATCCATTCAAAACTTGGATTTATACCTCCATCATTTCATTGGAACACATTACCGTGAGAGAGGAGTATTAAGAAATATGCATTTGACGAAACGAGTGCTACACGGCATTGATGGCACTGCAAGAACTCATGCGTTCGAATCTCAGTGACTGGCATGGTTAGCTCATTTGTGCTTCTGCCAGCACTGATTACGTTGCGATGGCCGACACGGGAGGTCGACCAAGGGGAGCGCCAAGGACTACGCTCGAAAGGAGAGAGGGGCTGTGTAATACTTTGTTTGTTCGGACTGCCGGTTTCGGTCATTTGGGTGGCCAGATTGTACTAGCCGGTTGGCCGACCTCCGGACCATGCCAACAGCCCTCAATCCCTCTGGTTCGTGAATATACATATTCTGCCTTAGCACGATGCCTTCTTTTGCCTTCAACGAAGTCTCGGGACGCTACATCTACGCCTTAGGTATGTCATGCACATTAGGCTAAGTGCCGATTTACTGCACGGTGGCGTTAGCTAATTTTGGTATTTTAAGTGTTTATTGAATTTCTAACAATAGATGAGAGGTCATATTTTTGCATCCTTTCCCAATGTTTTTTTGTGGGGAATAATGCACTCGCCTAGTTAATTGGCCCACAACTAGTGGACAGTCAAACCATTTCAGGTGGAACCGAGGCAAATTCTAACGTCATTCTCTATCCCTAGAAAAGGTTTCCAGAGCACTGCTGAGCTAAAATGATCCTAAGTTTTGATTAATTTGTTGGGTGAAAATGAAGACCCATTAGCAAATGGGGTTTGTGTGACTTCCTCTCCTTTGCTCTAGTTGATAAGTAAGCTGTTGGGCTAAAACTAGTGTAAAGAGAGCAGTCAGGCATCATCAAGAAGTGTGGGGTGACTTGTTACGAAACAGTAGATGATGAGGTCTTCGAATATGCTTCGGATTTCGGGGCACGCCTTTCACTCAGGTGACTACATTGCCCTAGCCGGTGGACTGGCCTTTGGGTCATGCCAGCAGCTCGTTCTCTCTGCTTGCTGAATATACATATTTTGTCCCAGGATTATGCTTTCTCTTGCCTTCAAGGAAGTCTCTGGACGCTGAAGGGATTAAACCAATTAAGCCTTGTCGTTAATTGCTCGTTATGTGACAGATTGCAAGGATCTGCAGCACAGCATTGCGTTGATTGAGGTTCGTGATTGGGCTAGCGAAGCAATATCCAGTCGAGTAGTGCTGTGTATGCCATACATCCTGCACACATTTTCCTACTAATTTGAGAATCCAAGCTTTTGGGTGATCATAGGAAAGGAAGATGAATTTGTAAGCATATGGGTTACCAATTCAGCTGGAATGGCACTGACGCCCGCGAGAAGCAAAGGATGTCAAATGAACAATCGTTTGTCGCCCAATCAACTGACACAACTACCTATTCTGATTTAAAGAAATAAAATATGTCTTCTTGTGGGAAATTGTGTTTTCAATGCTTGCGTGTTAGCAGAAAGCACAAGAGTTTGCTTCACTAATAAATGCTGTAGCTGTGATTGCAGATGCTGAAATGAGGCGTGCCCAAAATTGCTTTCATTTACTGTATCATATCGTCGGCAAAGATTGGTGCAAAGGACTGCCTTGAATGGGATGTGACATTGTCAAACCATGAGCAAAACGAGCTACGCCTGTGGTAGAGTCAGGAGAACAGTGCCTGGATTGAATGAGAGATGAAATTTAAGAAGAATGGATCGGAGATGCTGATGTCACATCCTGCTTTGTACCTAAGCTTAGTTGTTTTGTAATTTGTTGCATTGAAAGCACCACATGCCGTTAAAAGATGATTGCATGGACTTTTGTAAGTTCTGCGATATTAATCTAGTGCAATTTGCACATTCTGTTTAATGAAACAAGCCTTTAAGCTTTGCAGCTTGCTCAGCTTTTTCAAGGTCATTAGCGGTAACTACTCCCTGCCTCGTCGGTAGGTGAATTGGATGCGTTGAAACACTAAAATGTCATGATTTTAGCGGTGGTGGGCCACATTTTTCAAAGACCTGTCCCAATCACTGAACACTGCATGGCGAAAATGACTTTTCGCGGAGGGAATTGCACAGGGATACACCTGTGGCATTGCTTCGCATGCGACTTGGGAAAGAATGAATAGCATTTTATGGTTTCCACTCGCGCCTTACGAGCACACTTTAACAGTGTCTATATGCTGGTAACTTCAACTTCGTTCCTTATTCCAAAGATTCAGCGCTCAGTGAAGTCGCCTTACATGATCCACTAGAATACTTACACCTGTGAAATACGTCTGGAACACAAGTCAAGTTACTTATCAGTCACAGGATGATTAGTAAACGCCTTTGGGCAAGGGAGGATAGGGATTTAACCGCGGGAGAGCTTACTCCGTTAAGCAAGGGGAAAGGTCTGAATGGTGTCAGGTTTAGACTAGTGATTTATATCAGTCCATGGGTACGACAATATCCATGTAAAACAGTGGCAAATTAGCTAATGGGCACTGCGCTCTATGCTTTCCCCGTGTTGATCTGGAAGTGGTATCAATAAGACTCTGGCTGATGGCTTGCTGCGGTGCCATAGAAGGCGACGGCTGAAGGAAGAGTGTGTTATGTTGAAAAGTTAGATGCACAAGTGCCCAAGTGCGTTGCATTCTTTGACTCCAATTTGGAATTAATTAAGATTAGAGGTCGAATGTTAGGTTACTTTCGCTCCTGTTAATTGTAGTTTAATCGTATGACATCTAGTGTTTACAAGTGACGGCAGTGTAGTGCGAATGATTTTAATGCGAAGAATGAGGTAGCGTAAGCTCATAGCTGTGATGCGTTTTTAAGTTTCATCCACAAACATTCAACTTTACACTCAGTTGTTTCTTCCACTTGTGGTATTTATGGTGGTTCTCGTGTTATACAACAAAGTTAAGACCTGGACTAGTTTGACGAAGAAAGCGAAACTAGCGCAATGTTTTTAGAGCTGCGCGCCCTATTTTTACTTAGATTCAGATTTGGTTAGAATTGAGACACAGCAGCTTATTCTATTCAGGGATTGCTTGTGGTGGCACTTGTAGGAACCTACAATATTAAGTCTTGGCCAGTGAGTAAGGCGCCTGAATGGACACAGAAGATTGATAATGCAACTTGATAGGACTAGGAGGGTTGTGCCAATAGCAGCAATGAAAATGATGATGGCAGAGGAGTGGAAATGCATCTATTTGCTCAGCCATTGACTCGTTTGCATTTAAAATGCGCTTGATGAAGTAAGTTATAAGTTAGAGGCCTTTGCATTATAAGTCAAGGAAATGTGATAATTGTGGGTCTTTACCACACTCGTGTCGTGACAACTGTGGGTGTGAATAAACTTATTCAAACAAGTAGTGGAAACGTGGAACCTTGATGCCAAGGTTACTTCCAGTAGTCAAGCAAACGCAGACGGCGTTAACAAATCTATTCTACATTTACTTAACCTCGTTATTTACTTTCCATTTACCTACAATGGTTGTTATAACGTATTTCTAAATAGGAATTTAGGGCAAAGTAGATAGTTCTTCCAAAATATTACAGATCGCGAAATGACCCTTAGGTGTCACCACGATGCTGCCTGTACGACAATGGTGATAGAAATGGAATCAATCGAATCTTTGCAAGCCTTTTACTTGATGCTTTCCATATTTTGCGACATCCATTGCTTACTAATTAGCTAGGAGCATTCTTGGAGCAGGTTTATTTATGGCAAACACAAACCATCGAAAGCATATGAACCTAACCCCGCACTAGCTTGAACTGCCATTCATCCATTTATCAATGCATCCATGCTTTACCTTTTTGCCTTGAAGTCGCCTAACTTAAGCAATCAACCTGCAATGTGTGAAATTTATTCTTAAGCTCGAAGACTTTGCAAATACTGGACTGCTGTCAGATACCGACCGTTCCATCTTATGATCAGCTTGAAGTACTACTACCCTCTCCTCGTTGCATTTACTGACGCGGGTGATGTATACAAGGTGGCTGTTGCTGTTCAGTTGTCCCTGCATTTCGACCTGGTCACTATTCCGGTGCATCGGCCATTCGGATATTTATGCACCCACACTTGGGAACACTGTGCAGCATAGGTAATGTAACATAGTGACATTGATTCTGATCCAGTTTTTGTATGTACATTTATTCGTGAGTGAGGGTCTCTTCTATTTTGCCGTTTGTAATATTTTCTTTGATAAACACTGTGAAATGCATTGGGTGTGGAGGAGATGCCTTTGAAATGGGTGTAGTGGTGAGCCTGGCCATGGTAAGCAAGCATTTTCACATTTCCCGTCACCTTGGCTCCATTGTTATCGTTTTATGATCCCTTCTTTTTGCAATTTCTGATCTAAAACTCCATGCAGGACTCAGAAGAACCCTTCGATTCGGTCTTTGAAGGAGTCTGTTTCCGCAGCTTGGATCCAATCGTCTTCCTCGTGTTCTACACCTTACAACATTACTGCATGGTTCGATAGAGAATTCCCCAAATCTTGTCATTCTTACCAGCTTCCATGTGGATAGCACCATGCAATGCCTCACCATCATTAGCTGCTTGGGTGGGTAGGTAAGCGAGTGAGTGTGAGGGGAGCAGCAGTTGACGAAATCCAGTGTTGGCGTCACACCATTGCATTTTCCAGGAGAAGCCATTTAAATGTGGATCGAGGAAGGGATGCGATGCATGCCGGCTTCTCTTTCCTTGCTATGAAAAAGTCCGGTCAATATAGAGGTAAATTAAGGGATCTTTTGATCACTTTCCTCACCCTTTGGTTCTACACCCCAAAATAGCTCCTACATCAGGAGAAAAACGAAAAGCACCGTAGCACTCTCTGGTCAATGAATATCGCATGCCACAACCAACCTTGACCAGATTACCAATAACACCCCTTCACGAAAGATATCTTCACCTATGAAAGCGCTCTCCGATCCAGTCTGACAAAGCACTAGAATCCATTTCTCCCCTGCATCCACCAGACTGACTGCACCGGTACTAGCCTTCTAGAGATGCGCATTTCATACAGCGCAGGGAGCCAAAATCAACCAGCGCAACGCAGTCACATTGGTCACTTACAGCTATGCACTTAGCATCCTCTCAAAAGGCGCTACAATCCAGTCTGACAGTCTTTGAAAAGAGCAAGTGCAAAAGGAGAGGATGTACAAACTCACTTAAGAGGCTTAGCAATGAAAGGCATGCTCCGTTGTCTTATGACGCCTGTTGGAATACAGCACTGAAGGTACAGCTGGACAAATTGGACTATCATCTTGGCTATGAAGGCGTTACGAATGTCGGAATGGCGAGGGCATAGCATCTGCAGAAGTCGACAATCGCAAAGAGAGCGAGGATCATGGTGTTGGTAAGATCGATCCATTTGCACCAAAGTTAACTTGCACAGCAACATTGGATTCTAAGTAACACGGTCTTATAACAGTAATGTGCACAAAAATGATGGAAGAGTAAAGAACATCAAGAATCGAAGCGCAAAGCTAAAGGATCTCTGGCGTGGTTTACTCAGATTTGCAAGGTACTTTCAACGAAGAAAATAAAATCATTCGAGGATTGAAACGTTCAATGGTGACTAAGTTCCACGCAAACAAACGCACACATGCATACGAGATGTAAGCACAGCATTTGAAGCACGAATTACTGCTTGCCTTGAAAGTATGAGATCGTGTACCGTTGCATGAAAATAAACAGCAACGTGCCACAATTATACAGTGCTGTACTTTGAAGGAAATTTCAAAGTAGTAGGGAAGCAGATCAACCCCCCACTAAGAAATTAAATATTAGCAGATCCTGAGCGTGTATATAGCTGCAGCATTCTACAGACGAAGTTTGGCGTCATTATAGCCTAAGGCAATAGCCACGTTACTGAGATCAGGATCAATGGAAATCTGCACAATACTGGTTTTCGAGTGCATCCACGCTCCCGAAAGCGTTCAAATGAGATTAATTCCGTTGACCCTACCTTTCTCCACCCTCTTTGCATGCACATGGTTGTGCATAGTTTTATCCACTTTTTATAAGCACTTCAGCCTCATCATTTGATGAATAACTCAACTTCCTGAAAGCAGTCACTGAGAGCTGCTTTTGTGTTCGTCAGAGGTTGGATGGAAACATGAATGAATAGGGATGCCAGTCTATGACGTGATTGTTAGAAGGACAGCCGTTCCACCGATGAGAATATTTAAGAGAAGTCGGTGCGTGTGGCATCATTGCTGTCGTTTTTGGTGTAAGCCCACACGTAAATAGCAAGACTGATCCACCCACAGAATACCCGACCTACGACACAATCATCAAATGGAGCAGGGTTCCACAATGCTAGCATTGTCTGCTTCTACTTATGTGTGTCACCTCCTCAAAACACAACGTTTCTCCCTCAACTTCTGACGGTATTCTCTGCTGATGGTGAGTAAATACCGTATCAACTTATCGCAAAAATATATGCATTCGAACATTAAAGGCATACAAATACACCGATGACGAGGATGCTCGTGCAGCCTTACTGTTCCTATTTGCCACAATCCACAGCTAAAAGCAATGTCTTGTCACCATCTTTGGTCCACTGAAGTGTCCCTAATCACTTAGAACGGAGTGAAAATGCTTTGGCCGTAGTGTCTGTTGCACAACAGCAGAAAACTAGAACAGAACGACATACCTATTAAGAAAAGCGCGTGAAAATTTCATTTAATCCGTGGATCTGCCTTCGACGACTAGTCTACTTGCTTTGAGAGAAAGGAAAGGAAAAGAAAACAGAACAAGGGAATGGCAGTCTTGCAGTGCCATCGTTATAGCAGTGCTACAAATTGTGCCCACGTCTTCCATTGTCCACGCTGCATCAGCATTGTGAGCCGCCACTTCAGTGAATGATGGTGTCATGGAGGGAATCCTACTGCTGAACTACTCTAATGACACGCGTTTGGACTTACACTAGGAAGACAGGAAGTTCCACACAAAGCTTCACCCATTATTGTTCCAGGTAAATTCAATAAACTCAAGGTCAGAAAAGCTCAAGAAATGTCGTCCTTTGCTGACACCTTGAATCACTGCGCTCTAAGTTCAGTGACTCATGACACAAATGCAAAATTTATTCTGTTCTATTAACTTGCTTGAGCCCACTGCGTGATTTTTATTGGTCAAGCAATCACGAACACAGAGAAGCCGTTCTTTGGTGTGCTAGCACATGCAGGGTCTAGTTAAGGGGTTAACAATACCATTTCCTTGAGAGTTCCCTACAAACCAGACGGTAGCATCCAATTGTGTTTCCTCCACTTTGTGCTGAATAAAAATTTTACTCTATGCGGTGGTGCGTGAAATTAATTTTGCGCCACGGTATGTGGTTGAGGAAAGAGGCATTTTAAATAGGGTTTCATTTTTAGTCCTTAGCCAAATTTATGTAGGGAATTGTTGTGGTGCAAAATGAAAAGTAGCAAACGAGTGTAGTATTGTGATGTCGCCTTGATGTTAGACATGAAAGTCACTATGCACTACGTTGTTTATTCGGCAGCCGGTTTTAGCTACGGTCACTTAGGTGGCTATATTGCCCTAGCTGGGTAGGATGGCCTCTGTTCCGTGTTTAACAGTCCCAGTTGCCTCTTCGCTAAATATGTATTCTGGCTTATTATTCTGACCTCAACGCCTTCAAGAAAGCCTCTGAACGCTGCAACACTCTCTTTGAAAGGACTAAACCTATTAAGCCTCGTCGTTAATCACTCATTATGTGACAGATTGCAAGGATCTGCAGCACAGCATTGCGTTGATTGAGGTTCGTGATTGGGCTAGCGAAGCAATATCCAGTCGAGTAGTGCTGTGTATGCCATACATCCTGCACACATTTTCCTACTAATTTGAGAATCCAAGCTTTTGGGTGATCACAGGAAAGGTGGGTGAATTTGTAAGCATATGGGTTACCAACTCAGCTGGAATGGCACTAACGTTCACGAGAAGCAAAGGATGTCAAATGAACAATCGTTCGTCGCCCACTCAACCCATGCAACCACCTAACATGCTTTGACTCAATAAATATATGTCGCCTTTTAAGAAACTGTGAAGATTTGCAACGTATAAACACGCACTAAGTAGTGCGTGTAAGCTTCCAATGATCAAGTTTAGTTTTCGAATGAAGTACATTCCCCCTTTAAGGGAATCAGCAAAATGAAACTATTAATTACTGCTTAAATTTTGGCAGTCAAAGAGAAACAAAACTATAGAGAGTTGGAACCACTGCTAATCATTAACTTGCTTACATTAGACCTTGCCACGTCTTCATGACGTGACCTGTGCCGGCTGGTTGTGGGCATCTCAAAGCATGGTGTAGGTGGATGCCATTGCGAATAAAGGGGTGATGCAACCCAACTCAGGCGCATAACATTTTTAGGGGAGCCCAGCTAAGGATGTCAGTTGCAAAATTTGATCGAGTTAAATAATCCTGAGTGATCACACACTACTACGAATCCGACAATGCTCCGCCCAAATGATGCTGTCCCATATTAGTAGCACAAGTGGCAACTTGTCAAAATCATGCCCACCAGAGCTTTGTTTGCTGATGAGGATGGAAAATTTTAGAAATTCTTTTGATTCTAGCAAACCGGAAGTCCGCGGGATACATTCCTGCTCCAAAAGACCTTCACGGGCTTAACGTAACTCGAGAATTAAGCGACTTGACCAAACGACTGCCTCGCAATGCTCATCAGATCTGGACAAAGCAGAAAATGGAAAAACTTGAGAATAATTGGTGAGTCACAACTGCTTTTATCGTTTGATGATGGTGACCAATTAGGAATGTGAGGCTAAATACAATCACTGTCGCTCTGTCTTTTCGTTTTCCTAGGTGGCGATGTTCACCAACTTTTGGTGCCCTGCGACATTCTGACTGATCGTGAGCGCAAACGCTACCGTTGCCCAAATCACGGGTGGATTGGCTACCTCCAGTACTGGGGCTATCGCCTCGCCTGCAAACCAACTAATCAGCAGGAGGATATCACCAAAACCGGGACAGCGACGACGACGACGACAACCACTGCGCCATATCCAACTAAACAATTCGCTGGCGAACGGGGTGGAGGTGAGTGCGGGCGCGCGGATGTGCTCGGTGCGGAGGGGGAAGAGGGAGGAGGAATTCGTTAGCCAATGGGAAATCGCGTTCGAGGTGAGGGGAAACGCCGACGCGTAGCAGGCTGTCACCCCAAAAAGGATCTTCTGGGATTCAAATTTATTATTATTTTTAAAACCACAAATGATTATTTCCACAATCTTTGTATTTTGCACGAGAAATGTTGACATTTGATTGCTCCTGTCTGGGTCATCCTTTAAGGCGATTCGCCTACGGTCTACTGTGGAAGTTGTTGGATTATGTGGAGAGCGCCATGTCAACGGTATGCGAGGACAAGCCGAGTCGTACGTTTAGTCGACACCAACACCTTACGCAAACCAGTGAGGAGATAAAACTTCTCGTGCGGGTCGTTCTGTCCCTGCCGGAGCGTTATATTACTACACTCGCAAGTCCTACTGCATCGACTCCTACACGGGCGCGTCGATTGAAGAGAAGGAGATGGCCACGATGTGAGTTTGGAATTGAAGTCGATCCAATCAGACTGAAAACGACCCAGTTCGACCAGCTATTCTCCTTTCCTTCACCTCCAGCCTCATCACCAAGCTCTTCCCTCTTTTGCGCCCGAAGACTCGCTGTTTCGGTGCACACGTCAATGTGACCGTCTCCTGTCTCAAATGCCTCATCGAGTGCCTCGATGTCAAAGCCATTGTGAAGATCAGCTACGCAGAGCACTTTGTTCGACTCCGTCTCATGCCATTCTTCTCCCTCTGTGCGGACGACTTGAATCTCATCATCCGAAATCTCAACTCTGGTAGGTACTCCCATATCAGGTGGGTTAGCAAACCAACAAGCAGGTTCGTTCTACTGTTCTGCTTTGCCAGGGCACTGTTTGACTTGGGGCCTACGGCATCGACTACCTCCACATGATCCTCCTACCGACACTGAAGACGATGTTTGAACACATTAGCAAGACAGAAGTGGGTGAGGACCTGCTTTTGGGTCATCTGCAGGTCACTTGTTACGCATTCTCAATGCCCTCTACGTGTTGGGAACGACTAGTCGAAAGTACGTTAATCGACCCGAACTGGTGGAAGAGCTGCATTGGTGAGAAGGACGTTTTCACCTCGCATGACATTGTTGCCTCTGAAGGAGAGTTGATAGGTGGGTTTTGTGTATCCTCTTTCAGACACCGACTAATGCTGGGTGTATATCTGGCTGCGCTGACCACCTATTTCCCGGTGACTTCTCTTGAGCCCGAAATGAGCGCCTACAATCCAAGATTAATTGCACATGATACAGCGGAGGCCGACTACACGTTCGAAGCTAGAGGTAAGTCCGTGTAAACCAACTTGTCAGCTCGATCAAATGGCCGTAATCAGTGCCAAAATTTGACGCCCTCAAGGGTTGAGCAGTACCTTTCGGCCCTGACGTCACTTCTGCCTTTTGGACCAGCTTCTAAGGATTGGCAAGAATCTGCCTTCTCTCTACAAAATTATTGATGACATCGCCCACCTAGCCAAAGTCGATTATAATGGCACTCAAGTGCCCCATCTCACTGAAGTCACCCTTCCCATGTTATGCTCCTACCTGCCGGTCTGTTGGCACAAAAAACTTGCTCAGCGACAATACGCGCGCCGTCAACCAGGCACAAAGGCGGTCTCCTTCTTTTCCGACAATGAAGAGTTTCTGGCCGCTGTGGATGCTAAAGGTAAAGGGTTGCTTGAAATTGGAAGCGGTTGTGGCTGTGGAGGTGATAGTGGCAATGGTGGTGGAGACAATGCTGGTGATGACGACGATGAGGAGAAGGGGTGGGGTGATGCCACCGGTCTGATCACCACGGTGACAGCGGATCTGATGAACCGTGTTTTGGGATCAGTGTTGCAGTTGATCCAAAATAATATTGACAATGGTAGTGCACCATGGATGAGGAGGATCGCAAGTAGGTTCTGGTGGCGAGACTCCTGAAATCTGCTTTCTTACCTCACGATTTGCATTGTGTTCCATTGGTGGTGTTCGCAATTTTATTCTAATCCTTGATAAGAATAATTATTATTTCTCTCTGGTTACTTATAAACTTTATGATGAAGAAAATTAGGCGCTTAACCACCATAGCAGGCATCACTATGCCTTCTCCAACGTCCAGTCCTCCATTTTGTACTTCGTTTTTATGAGACTTGTTAAGCTTTGAAGGCATATTTAGTCATTTTTATGTCATCATTTATAATATTTGTTTATCCAACATCCTTCTGATGTTGTTTGTCGCATTGGGCGATTTGGAGGTTTTGGCGTCCGTTCCGTCATTCCTCTCTGGTTGCTTCTCGCAGTGAATGTCTGCAACTTTATAATCCTACTCCAAAAGTGCTCAATCTCTCTGTGTTTCTCGAATCTACTTATCAAATGACAACATCCGAAGAGATTTTCGCGTTTTTTTGTCTTTAAACTCGCCTTTCATTTGGGACTCAAGAGTTCCCTATCCTCCGCCCCACTTGCGATTCTCGATTTTGCAAATCGTCCTTTCCCGTCTTGTCAATTATCTACTTCAAGGCATCCATTCACTTTGGAGATGTTTTAAAAATATTACTAAGGACGTGTCTCATCTACCCTCTCCCACTTTTGCTTGTTTTCTGACCACACTCTGCAAACTCCACTCCGGAATTCAAGGCGTTAGTCGCTTCAGAGATCCTAAAACATATTTACTTCGACAACCTATTAGTTTCTTTATAATCCAATCAAGGAAAAAGAATGTTGGCATTTGTCGGAGGAGGAAGAACAGCTGCTGGAGCGCGTGGACTCCTCAAAAGTGGAGGCCTTCACGGGAACCACCTCAACGAAATCATCCACTCCCACCAGCACTCGTTCGAATGTTGGAGGACAGAAGGATATAGCTCCAGTCAACAAGAAGGCACAAAATATGAGTACGCTCATTTGCGCTTTCCATGCGTTTTCTGTTATCATAAGGGGACGCTGATAGGATGCATCCAAAAGTGTTATTCACTAAGTGTCCCTTTCATTCAGTCAGATTTCTTGCCATGCGAAGGCAAATTTTGCTAGCCTTACAATTTAGAACCACCATATGTGCTCATGTATGCGGTGTTTTTCAATCTCTTGACAATCTTATTTCTCAGTGTATTTATTTGTAATTTCAGTAGCAGTACGACCAGCAGCAGATAAAGCGGCTTCTTGGAATAAAGACTGGTAGTAACAACGGAAATAGCATTGGTATCACCCTGAATGGACGCCTTAAGGAGGTCTCGAACAGCTAGTTCTATCCAACGTGGCTTCAGGAGATGGATCTACAATACCTGTTTCGGAAGTTGGATGTCATCTTCACAGATGATGTAGATTTCCAGTGATTCCGAAATCGGTCTACGCAAAGGAGACAATGTTCGCGCATTTTTTACCTATATAGTAGTTTCTATACCATGTGGTCTACTTTATTGTTTCTCTGCTAGGAAATGCAAACTACTTCTTCTTTTCATACCATCTGCTGGATGTGGCTATTTCATTCAAAATACTGGCCACCGTTGTACAATCGGTTACACGCAACGGAAAACAGGTGGGCCACACTTCATTACATTCTGGTAGCTTGGCGCATCACGTGGTGGTCTAGTGTAGGTCCTGTCCGACATCCTGTTTCACCGACCCCATCATCATGATGAGGTGACTAATTTAGTGAGATTCCAACTGTTTTGAGGCGTATTTTGGACTGACTATCAGGCTTAAACATTTCAATATGTGACTAACACTGAAACTAAACTATTTTCGCTAATCCACTGTGGATGTACATTCTCTAAGGCCTTTGCCACCAACGTTGGGTAGCCTTATTTCACTTAAGTAGTCATTGGCAAAGACGAGTTTATTTAAGGGAAGAGCTATCTTTCACACCTTTAAATTGCAGTTTAAAAGAATCATGGTTGATTAAGGCATTTCGTAGCTTTTCAGTGCACCTGTTCACGAAATTCTAACCCAACTATGCTTTGCTTTGTCTGTCACATGTAACGGAAGCCGCGATATTTTGGCCTTTAGTCATTTGGAAATGGTGATTGCGAGTGCATCCGTGTATTTTACACCTACAACCCCAGGTGTAATGACCACGTGGTGCCATATCCGAGCCTGTTGCGCCACATCTACGGGGGTGTGAGTGTGGCAGATGATGACCTAAGTCTAATGCAAGCATTTGCTCAAAACTCGTTTACCATTTCCAACGCGACTGGGTCTTTACATGGCAATGTAAATCCAGCCATGCGGGTGTGACTTTAACCGGTGAAATTGCGGGCCACGTGATTAGGGAAATAATCCATGATAAAATGTCTGAGCCTGAGCCTTTAGCATTTGGAGCGTAACAGCGGTTGTCACTGAGTGGGATTGATACTTCTATTAATTGAGAGAGGCAGACTTCGATCCATGAGCCTGGAGGATTCGTGTCGAGACACCACACACCCTTAAAATTTGGTTCGCTGGTAGCTGCTGGTAGGAAGAAATGCCGAGTCTGAGGGTCCCTACAGCGAGGAAGCTCAACTTGAAGGCGGTTGAGGGTCGTCTACTAATTTTACTCTTCTGGACCTTTCGATGAATCCCTGGTTCGGATGGGTGCTAACGTAACCAACCTTCGCCTGTTTTAGCTCGTGCTGACGGTCAGTTGTGATCTACCTTCACACTGTCATCGCATTCAACTTCTTCCGCAAATTCCACACTAAAGAGGAGGATGGAGAGAAGGAATACAAGTGTAATGACATGTCGACTGTGGGCAATTTCTCTGTCATCCCTCTCATTTCCTCGTTCTCTCGACGTAACAAACGCTATTTGCTCTCTCCCCTTTTCTCCCCCTTCTAGTGTTTCGTCTTCCACCACCGCACGGATCTGCAAGCGGGTGGTGGAATTGGAGATGAGATTGAACCACCCGATGGAGACGCACATGAAGCGCTACGGATCCTCTTTGACATGTCATTCTTCTTCTTTGTCATTACTATCCTCCTTGCAATTATTCAAGGTTTGTGTTACCCCTCTCTTCTCTTGATTGGAGCCAATCATTTGGATTGTTAGGAAAAGTTGTGTCAGTCCTTTGAAGTTTTGGCCAATTTTATTGATTACTAGATTCAAGCTGTCTCTCCGTATTGGCGCTTTGTTGTCCATTCATGTCTGGCATGGTTTCCTCGATCTTTTCTCCACGAATTTTCATCACATTAGGCGCCTTTTTATCGCCTAATCCACTTTGATCTGAACCTATTAGATGTCTTGTTTATTTCTCATTTAAAAACTAATTGCTCACCTTATGTGGAGGTGGAAGTTTGGCCCTAATCGCACCGTTTAATTGAGTGGAGAATTGTCCACTGAAGCCTCCCTATTCACGAGGCAATTGTAGCCTTGCCATTTGGAAATTGTGTCGAAAGGCGTTTTCTTCTGCTCTGGTGCTACGAGAGCTGTGGAGCTTTTACCGAACGAATGCGTACACGAATGAACCAGTTGGGAGTGTTTACACCTCTTGGCTAATTTGGAATGCCTTCTTTCGGGGCGAGACGATGCCTTGCCATAATAGGTCGCCATTCGGTATGGTCTCTGGTGATGTAGGCGCGTTCGAATGCCCTACTAGTGCCTTTCAGTTGAAGGATTACCGCTCATCGAAACCTCTTTGACCCATCATTTTTGCTGGTTGATTTCAGGCAGATCGACTACGAGGGTGTGCGGTGTCCGTATCCCCTTTTGAGGGTAGAGCTGCTGGCAATCGGAACGTATTTGCCTATATTCACCCACCCATCCACCCTAGAGATCGTTCTTCTGTTAGGGTTTAGTTTAGGACCCGGCAGATGAAGTCAGGATTTTTTGCTTCTACAAATGCAACAAAACGTGGATGTGTTTAAATAGGACCTCTGTGGATGCATGGAAGCATTGACAGTCATTACCGGAAATTGGAGAGGTCGATGATCGAACCTACGCAACGTCAAGTTTGTGCAAATGGCAATAATGCCAGATGATGTTCAAAGCTCTTGAATGATGACAACTCTTGAGGCCAAGTGTACAAATTTACACTCTTTTTTAAACAGGTCTCATCATCGATGCCTTTGGCGACCTAAAAGATCATTTAGAGCAGGTGCGAAAGGACTTGGAGTCCAAGTGTTTCATCTGCGGCATCGGGAAGGAGTACATTGATGCCACTCCACATGGCTTGGGTCGACACGTGGAACGCGAACACAACTTCGCCAACTACATGTAGGTTCATTTGACTCTGCGAGTGGCCAAATCGAGGCTTAGCCATTTTGACCGAGCACGTGGGCTACGACACGCAAGGATCGAACCATCCTTTAAGTCTAATCTATCTAAGCTCCACCTCATCAGGACCAGCATTATTGATAATCGACTCACCCACCTTTTGAATGGAGGGACTCTCAGACCTCCTCCCTGTCTAGTTGTCACCAAGATTAATGAGGTGAGGGAGAGTGGGGCCGTTGACAGCAATTGTCGCGTACTTCGAAATGTTGTTAGTCTCGAGTTCTTAGCACTCGATGCGTGTTAGATTCTATGCCAATTAGGTGGATTTTGAATTGACATGTTTTAGTTTTGACCATAAAGTTAATTGTGTCACATGAAGGGGCGCACGTTGCAATCCATGTCCACCAAGTAATGCAGACATATCTACCTTTTGTAGGAACTTCCTCATGCATGTCATCAAAAAACCCGATACCGAATTCATCGGTCAGGTGGGTTTACACGTATAATGTTGTTATTTTTGTGTACTTTTTTTTTGTTGCGCCGGAGGTGTTGTATTTGTTGTTGTGTATTCGCGTGACTCTGGCCGCTGTGTCATGAAACCGGAGGTGTCCAATTCTGCATGCTACAGGATGACAAAGCAGCAGACAGAGTGGATTTCAAACGCCGAAGCGTGTAGAGCCTCAAAATGGATGGTTTGGTAACTGGCTGTGAAAAGGATCCTCATCGCTCAGCCCCCGATTTCTGTGGTGGATGTTCACTCAGAGCTGTACAGGCTTTGGTCGTGCGAGAATAATTGTCATCCCTCATGAGTCAAAATTATGTCTGATGGTTGAGTATGGCATGACATCGTTAAGAGTAGTTGTTTTGAAAAGATTGACGATATCAGAAGTTTTTTGTGCTCTTTAGGAGACCTAGGTGTGGGAGCTTTACTAACAACGCTGTCTGGACTTCTTTCCCATCGGAAACTGTTTCCGCAAGCAGTACGAAGGGGAATTACAAGTGAAGTAGTAGTGAGAGATGCCTTCACACCCAGATCTTCAAATGCCGGCTTTTGAAACGACTCTTTGTTCATTTTTCATTTACATTTGTCGTCTTACATAAAAAATTGGTGCAGTAGAGAGCATCATCTCGATCCCTTGCATTACTTTCGAACTGGCTTATCGCCTTTCTTATCTCCCCTACTTAATTTTATTATCATTGCTCTATTTTACGCCTCTCAACTGGGAAAATACACTCATTGCTTAATCGTGGTGGAATGTCTTCCTTTTTATCCAAATCAAGGCGGGTCCGAGGGAAAGTTGATTTCAGCGCTCGATAGGGTAACCATTTAGGAAGGCTGATGAGATCGTCGACTTCCGTCCTCTCGAAATGGCACTAGGAGTCCAGAAGTAGCGATTAGGACCCAAGTTGCTTGTTGGGCAGATGACGCTGTGGAATTCCATGACTACTTCCGGAAAAAGGAAAAGGGAGGTCGTGGTTCGACGGCTGGAGTTCACAGTTCTATAGCGCCATTACAGGTCAAAATGGAGTCGAACAAATACGTTTGGCCAGAAGGTGCAAAGTTCTGTGCGGCAAACTATAAATGACAATGTAAAATGACGCATTTGTGGAGATTGATTTCGACATCACTGTAAATGAGTGGCTCTAGGTGGAACTGAGTAGCGGAATTTCGACGCATTTTGTTGAGAAATAACGGAAAAACCACAGAGAATGGAAGGTGCGAAACACACAAAATGCATTAATAGCCATAAAACGTGACCGATTGGAAATTTCTTTAGCACTCGAATATACCTAGCCGTCAGCATGACAACCACTTCAACGTGATCTGCAAGATGGCATTACTTCCAGCCTAGAGACATCATTAGTAAAAGGATTACCTTCAACAGTTTCCAAAAGATGCTAGTGTTTTGTTCAAGCTTGAGACAGATAAACGGGCACCGAGCTACCTCACCGAACTAAGGAGATCCTCCTACCCTAGACATCTACGATCGAACACCAGTACGGCCTTGAATCCGACCTGGGGATTGTCACAAATGGATCCCATAATGTAATTAAACCTGTTCCTCGTTGAAATGAGATTTAATTAGTGAAGAAGATATTCGTAGTTTTGCATTTGCCTCTGCCTGTGTTGAGATGATTGTGTACATCCCCAAAATAACGCTATTCACAAGTAAGCTGGTTTTCTGTCCCGATCAAACTATTTTCAATTTCTCCTGGTCAAAATTTACCATTATAATTCAATTTTTCATCTATGCCCACAGTAACTGGTTGAAAGTGAGGAGCTGCTCATTTGTGTCTAATCTTCCCATACAAAAACAAAACAAATGGAATGAACTATATCTTAAATTGATTTAAATATTTTAAATCTGAGTATAATTCAGCTTAAATTATTGAGGTACCTAGCGTTGGTATTTCCACAAAGGTTTTTAATAACTCTTGATAGGGGCATTCTCTCCCAGCACATTCCAACCATCCCCTTCAGCCATGCAAATTTTTACTGCAGGATAGTTGGCAAAAATTTGGTAATTCTTTAGTAGGGAAATCACGAGGTGTTACAATTTTTTCCTCTTCTTCTTTTTTTCCTCTTCTACGGACACGATTGCGAAGTTACAGGCCCTAATTGTCAAGAAGTTTAATTACAGTAAATTGCCCTAAATGTGTTTCATTAATGCATCGGGTGACAACTAAATTAATTTACAACGTTACAGCCTATTTATTAATGGGTACATCTGCTTACGACCCACCAATCGACCTCCGTTCGTTGCAACTTCAAGGCGACTTCCATCGGAAGGACAGGGAATAAGTGATTTTTCCAGTCACTTGATGAGTAAAAGTGGGGTTAACAAAAGTGCAACCATTATGCGTCACAATACGTGTTTCCCCAAACAAAACTAAAACAAAATCGCGTAACCCGGCCCCCCAACAGTTGTCGTGATTACAACCGCTCAAATCCTATTGGTCTGACCCTTAAGGTTGTTTTTATTGGCTCTTATGGTCTATAAATACGATGAGTAGTTCAGTCGAAGAAGCAACGGAGAACAGTGTGGTCGAAATATCATCATGTCCAACTTCATGGTGAAAAGCCTTTTGGATCCCATCGATCCTGAACACCTTTACAATCTGACAATGTTGCAAGCCAACGGTACTGTCTATCATATTATGCTATCACTTTTTGTGCGCCTTCCTGTTTGCTTACTTCTCTACCCCAAGCTTGTATTCTTTATTACCACTTTCCGTCCATCGGTCATCATGAGTTGAGGGTGGACTCCTTTTCAGCTAGCACTCTCTGCAGCCACAGTGGCCTGCCTGACACGCTCACGGTAGAAGAAGCCCTACAACAATCCTCCGTACTCATTATATTTTACTGCGAGCTTTTACAATGCTTCTCATCGATGACATCGCGAAGCCGTCCCAACAACCACACATTGACATCTAGTCGAGCCAACAGTGTTGAGGTCAATCAGAATCCAATGGGATACTCAAAGTAGCACATTCGACGTGAATAAGCCCTTGACCCAAATAAATGTGGAGATAGCATCTAGTTACATGCAGATGTACAAGTTATAATTCCAGCCTTTTTCTTTTGCAGGTGCATCAAGTGAGGAACGCCCGATTGTGCCCGATGGAGGGACAAATCTGAGTCCTCAACAATCAGCCCTATTAGCTTTCGTATTTGGCTTGCAGCAGCAAGTTCGGCAAGCAACACCTCCTACGCCAAATGAGGCTGAGGAGACGGTCTCTGCTCTGGGTAAGCCTCCAGTATTTTCAAGATCCAATCCCCTCCTTATGCTTTCGCCACAGAAAGAAGATGGAGGCAAACAAACGCAATTGAATGCTTCGCCACCAAAGCAGCTGGAAATTAATGAGGCTACATTCAATAAACCGGATACCTCAGGGGGAATGCCTATGTTTCCTCCACGCGGTCCTCAATCGACTAGCACTCCAAAGCCTGTGCCAGAACAGACATCCTGCATCGATTTGTCTTTGCATCCAAAGCAAGGTGGAAGCTCAGTTCAACCTCGAAATACTACTAGGTTGCTGATCCTCCCGGCATCAAATTCACTCGCACTGGGCGATTCGTCAAAGTTACGTCAGCAGCCACTACAGCTACAAGTACAGCGGCCGGTCTTACCGCCAAGCACGTGTCAACAGCCTCCGGCAAATGCCCTCGCCACCGCTTTATCCATGCCTGATGTAGTATCCGTCCTCGCGCCGGTGAACGCTGGACAACTTCAGGCAAACCAGGCATTATCTGAGGCACAAAGACAAGGCAGACGCAGGACCCTCCTTACCCAGTACCAAATTGGTGAATTGCTCAAGTGCTATGAAGAGAAAAACTACATCACTGAAGCGGAACGCAAACGACTGGCGCGTCGCCTCAACTTGACGACGACACAGGTATGCCAAGCATTAAAATGTCAAATGGACTTGTTTAACAGACAGCTATTAGTGTGTAGTGACTAAATGTCTGTGAGTGAGTGAGTGGGTGCGAGGTCAAAGCTCGTCACACTTTTGCCTTTTCTGTTAGGTGAAGATATGGTTCCAGAATCATCGCTACAAAATAAGGAGGGCCGGTGGGAAGGTTTCCGACGAACAGGCGTCTGTAACGCAGCCAAATGTTCGTGTCGTGGAGGGAAGCGTGCCATCAGCCAACTCGTGGGACAGCAGTCTCAGTGAAGGCTATGGAAATGCTGAGAGCATGCAATCGCAACAGGGCCCCCAGCAAGCAATGCCACCGCTGCAACAAGCCCCTGCACAGCAAGATGCCTATACGCTGGAAACGCAAAAGTATCTGCTTGAATCGCTGGCTCAGTTGTTGGAAAATCAGCTTAACACCAAAATAGACATAAGGCAGGATGTTGAGGATGAGTAGAGAGAAAAGTGTTCGGAGCTGACAAAGTGAGTTACTAGACTTATCTACGAAGCCTCTGCGAGCTGAAGTTAGCTGTCTTTCGTGGAATGGCTATGCTCTTAGTGTTCCGCCGTTCTTACTGGTTCGATGTTTTGGTAGTATGTGTCAATGTCAGTCGCCATGTAGTTCTTGGTTTTTATAGAAATAAATAACTAAAAGTGGACGTCTTTTAAAAGATCACCACCTAGGAAGCTGCACGTGAAGGTAGAAGTTGAAAAAATGGAATATTCTGGAGGTACACAAAGTTCAGGGTTCATATGCGTCTCGAGTTGTAGAGCAGAACGAAAATGGCCTGCGGTTGAGTGATAGGCCTTTAGAGCAGACGAAACCATCCACTCAGCATAAAAGGTCAGTTAGGATTTTAAAGCTGGTACGGTCGAACAATGTGATTGCAATTCACTTCCATCAGCTTCACAGCTCAGATGAAACCTTAAAAGCTTTCAGATCGGATGTAAGGCACAGATCTCCATCATGGGTAGATATTGACTTGGATGTTCGAATTGTAGCCAATCAAGTTCTAGTAGTTGACACGTTTTCAGTTATGCTATCAACATTTAAGTATATTCCCATAGAAGGCTAATGTGCCCACGTTTGAAAGGAGGGAATTGGATGTTGCGCCTTCCCATTGGAGTCATGGGACCTCACTCAGTCACTCCAGCATCGTCAGTTGTCCTCCTCCTCCTATTCTTCTTCAAACAGTGCAGCATACGCCCTTACATCCATCGTTATGGAGGTGCGAGTCCACGCAAGGCGATGCATCAAATGCATAAACGATGACGACGCTCAATTCGTGCAAGTGGTTGAAGGTGATGATTATCAAAGTTAAACGCACGCTGCATGCCACTTATAAGGCCTACAGGTCACTTCATTTCCCAGAATCCCTCTTGTATCAACGAAGGAGCACAATCGGAACGTCATAAGTAACTCCACAAACATGTTATGCAACAATTCTCACAGTTAGACACCGATTTCATTAACAACGAGCAGCTCAAAGCTGCTCAGATTGAGTTAACTCCATAAAATTAGAGCCAGCTCAGCTGAGTCCAACCACATGAATTTGTAAGGGAGGGGGAGAGAGAGAAAGATCGAGGAGGCCAATGAAGTTCTGTTCAGAGAACAAACGTCAGTGTCCTCCATATTTTCGCGTTTATCTATCGGATGTGTAAAGCAAACCCAGGCACGGAGCATGAAACACGTTTTACGCGTCCCAAAAACTCACTTTCTTCCCAACTTATCCATAACTCGGATGCGGCATTTCGAGCGTGACTTGCTTCTCGTTTTGGAAGGTAAGGCCGTCAAAACCGAAAACTACATGCTTTAAACTCTAGTGTCCAAGTTATTCAATTACAGGAAGTGGCCTCAATCAGCCACCACCAGCCAGCAATGCGCAGTCGCTTCCACAGCGTAAATCAAGTCCACGTTGAATAGACAAACGACAGCCTACTCTTACGGATCGCCATCCATTGTACTAAATCGGCTACCCCTTAAGGTCAGCGGTCTTAGAATGAACGGCCGACGCACAACCATCCTTTCCCCTACCCATCACTGGGACAGCAGATGGCTTCAACTCAAGCTCGCTAAAATGATAAAAAAGGAAGCGTACGTGACATTTCGATGTCCTTTCGGCTGCACGTCGATTTCGGTGAGTGGCGCGAGTAATTCCCAAAAATGATTTCTTTTGCGGCTCTCTCCAGCATCATCCGCTTCATGGTAACTGACCATGTTCATCGGCAACGTGACGAGGCACCAAGTCCATGCCGATGACTTCCGACCCAATCTCAATGACGATAATGCATTTTCTAGCCTTGTATTCTGCCATCATCGAATTCAGCGTCACGAACCAGTGTTGTGGAGTTGAAATCTGCCGAGTGGACAGCAGGCCACTAAATGGAATAAGAAACATGAGTGAAAGAGAAGGTAGAGAAAGAAAACGCATCTTGAATCGTAGCCGCAGTCGATGATGCACTAATTTGGTGGAGGAGGACCAGAGAAATCGCTTGCAACACTTTCACTACAATACTGGTGCGTGGCGTTTCATCTAAACGAAATTGAGCTGCCGTTAGTTTGAAAAGATGTACAGAGAGACCGACAAATCGAAGGAAAGCCACAATGCACAAGAGAAGGAGTATTTTTGAGAGAGTAGGCAGCCCAGTTTGCTTAGCCATTGAAATAGAATTGTGGAATCATGCTTGCTGGCTGAAGCCTAATGTGGAAATAAGTGACGTGTGCAATGATGCCTTATCACCATGACTTGACTAGTAAGCCGTCAAGTTGTTGCAGGCACCTCGTGTCAGATGTTAGAGGTAGAAACTAACTTAAGGAGATCAAAACGGAGACATGTGTTTGTAAGTAAGGAAAAAACGAATGGTCTAGAAGGGAAGCCTTAAAGTTGAGGGAGGTAAAAGCATCCGGTGCAACTGGGAGAGTAATTCCTTCTTGAGTTTGGGGGCAATGCGTGAAGGTACCACTTCGATGAGTTGCGGTAAGGCATCACTCATTTAACAACTACGCAGAATACATTTGAAATACCCCTATACTTTGACCACTCGCCGTCATAGTCATTGCCAATACTGATGTACTTTGGATGGTAATAACAACATGAATCCTGACCAATTTCATTAGGACAAAATCCAACCCTCCTTATTGACCATCAAATGAATTGGAAGTCATGAATGCTGTAGAGCCAGCGCACAGAAGGCACGTCAGCACGTGGCGCGAGTGGGGGGATTAGAGCCAATTGGGTCATGCGTGCTCGCATGCTCTCCGCAAAATGGCGAATTTTCGTGACCCCCTGTGACTGCTCAGGGGTCATCTACCACGTGCCTTGAGGGAGGCTTGCAACAAAGACGAAGAATTTTACCAATTGATAGAAATAGCTACCTATTCTTTTAAAGGAATATTTGGGAAAGTCGGAGTACACTGAATCAAACCGTGATTCATCTCATGGGGAACGGCATCTTACTTAACACAGGGAAGTCTGCAACAGCAGCTGTACCACTACAACTCTTTCTTTCAAATTCGTAGTCTTTAAGATCACCTTTAATAAAATTTCTGTTTGTTAGATGACGGCTGGTCTACACGTCAGTGGTACAGCCCTTTATCCTTCGTCTTGCCCTGAAGCACGAAGAGCTTCGGCTTTAAAGCATTTGTCATCCCGAGAAAGTCAAATCAAGGCAGACAGTCGGATGAGAGCTGGGTTTCACACTTACTAATCAGGTACTAATCAGGAGCCAAATAACCAAACAGTCGGTCATGCCACGCCAAACACTGAGTGCATCTTGATCAGAGCAGTATCATCTGTCGTGCAGTAAGTCGACATGCCTACTACTCCACTTCCGATCACGATTATTTAGAGTCAAGGAGGAACGATTATTATTTGCAGTTAAGGAAGAGGACGAAGATGAGTTAGTGAGCACCAGAGATTGGGTGATCTCTAGCGATAATACAAAATGCTTTCTGGTGTTTGACCGACCATGCCTGTCTTCGAAACAGAGCCCTCTCTTGAACACCCTGGGAATGTTGTTGGAAGATCTATCGCGCATTATAGTGATCCTGAATGGAAACCATGACAAAATGTGGTACTCGCTTTCTACCACGATTGTAGAAGCTCAGAGGCTACTTAACTTGACAGAGGCAAAAGTGATTGCTAGAGGTCGTTTGCTGACATGTGCAACGAACTGCGTGTAGATGGAAGGCAACAAGCTAGTACCACTTCGAGGACGCCAGAGTCCACACTGTTACAAAGGCTTGAATCACATAACGCGAACACGCCGACAGCTGGACTTCGAGATCTACCAACATCTGTGGGATGGCTATCACAGCTGACTCACAACCTTATTAAGGCGGTGGTGTGGGCTGTTTTATCGACCCCTCTCCCTCCAACTGATTGACTATGGTATCGAGGCGTTTTGCGAGGCACAATTCCAACGAAGTTGATGAAATGAGCCAGTCAAAAGATGGGGAGGGTACTCACAAGCAGTCACTTCAGAAGTCGGTTTAAAAGAGTAGACAATTGGGCTCTGAATGGCCAAATGCTTGTTTGATAATGTCAATAGACTTCAGCATCCATACTAACATCGATCTGACCTATCCGGTTATATAAATTCATCTACGCGCATTTTCATTACACTGATTTCGACATTTTCTCTTCCATTCTTCACAAAGTAGACAACACTCAACTTTTGCCCACAATTTGTGGCATTCGCTATTAGGATAGTGTTCTAGAATGCGCTTCCTATAGCACGATCTCTGAGGACCGTTCATAACAATCCTGTTGCCATTCTATTACCAGAGTGAAGAGAAGACATGATCCATCGAGCTCACCTTTAGCCATGAGCACCGATCAGGCAACTGCAAGTGACCTGACACGCTCTACCATTGGTTAATGAGGTTTGTGTAAGCGGACACCCGAGAGCTTGCATCTGATTGACTGGCGAATTCGAAGGCGAATACTTCCAGACCGGGATTCTGTGTGTCCAGAACTCAACTACTCCTGAAGGCATCTAATTCTTTATTATGTTGTTATCACAATAGGAAAATCAAGCAGTTTGGCTATTTGACAGTGGCATTCAGGGTTCAGACTAGCCACACGTCAACAGGAACGACCTCGGTGTTAAGACTATCGAATTAAGCAGAGGCGGTTACTTGGCCCTCCTTAAGCTAATAACGAGAACTAAGAATTACGACTGTAGTCGCCACGTCGATGCCGTTCTTCAGCCTTTCATGACGATAGCGCCGCTGGCGCCTCATTTGCATCGGCACGCCAGGAATCATGGCCCGTGTGTTGATTTCAAGTCTCAGTTATTCAGTGGGTCCTATGTTCTCAAGCAATCGTGAGAAGCGTATGATGCAGGAGGCATTTTGAGTGACAGTTCCAACGGCAAACCCATCTACTCAGTGTCAAGTGGGTTAGATACAGTTGAGGGCAGTGGGTGGACAGCGACATGGATGAGTTGATATAGCGGTGGCTTTAGATACCTTGCAGTCGTCTGCAAATCTCTGCAATTTGGGCGCCACAAAGGCGCTCACGAGTGATTTTTGGCTTTGCCTAACCTCGTCAAAAGAGTGCAAGTATGATAAAGGAGGAGCATTTACTTAACTCTCCCAACCACTACCTCATTCGAAAGCTGTGTGTTGGTCAGAAAGAGACTGAGTGTAGGTTTAATTGACATCCTCCTTTCCAACTTGCCCACCATGCATACCATCCAAACAACTTTCCTTTGAGTTTTGCTTGCAGCGAAATACAGTACAATCATTGGCCTAATTCCTCTGTAAGCGTATAGCAATCTCAGATTTTTTGAAGCATGAAATTTGAAGCAAGTGCTGGGATTATGCCCTTGAACATGGAACCCTTTTGGCCATGCCTGTCACTGTAGGAGAGTGTAGCTCGATTCACGAAAGACGAAGAACTGCGTGGCGGAAACAACCACATGCGTAGCGTCTACCAGGAACCATAGTTGAGCACTAGGCTCACTCGCGTCCCTCAAGCGACTCCCATTCTCAGTGCTCAATTAAACGGGTTAGTGAGCTCACTCTACTTCTGACTACTCCGCTTGATTAAAATGTCCCTGATAACTACCTTCTTTGTCCAAATAACTGCCATTTGGTATGCCTCAAGCTATACACATTACTCCACGGACCAAGATGGAAGTGAGATAACAGAAGTGAATGCAGAAGAGAGAGTATGAGGTGGATATTAAAATGTGAGGTGTCCATACATGACCGTCAAAAAGGAAGGCAGGGCAGAATATGGCATCCGATTTCCACCACGATTTTAGAAACTCAAAAGTCAACTGGCTTGACAAAGGCAAAGTGAATGCAAGAGGTCATTAGCTGACATGTACAACAAACTGCGTGCAGTTAGGTGGCAACAAACTATTGTCGCTTTGAGAACGCCTTAGTCCGCTCTGTTACATAGGCTCTAATCTCATAACGTAAGTTTGTTGACATCCCCACTGTGTGGTCTACAAGCAGTTGGATGGTCACCACAGCTGGCTTACCAACTTAGTGGAATGGCGGTGTGGACATTTACAATCCCCTTCTCTCCCAACAACTAAGCATCAGGGGTGAAGTTATTATGGAAGGGCACAACGCCACCCATGTCGATAAAACGAGCTTGTCAAAAACTGGAAGGACACTCACAAAGGGTCGCCTTTGAAATCGATCCAAAAGGGCGAACAAGCAGAACCTCGGTGGCTGAATGATTGTTCGGTGATGTCGATAGGCTGCGGCACCGACTTTGAATTTAAACAGTTGTGGAATTTCACCTACGCACAATTAGATTTTGTTACTTTTGAGACTATCTCTTTTACCGTTCACAAAGCGGACTATACACAACTTCTAACGGAACTTGATGGCTTTCGCTCTCACGGTCGAGATTTAAAGTGTACCTTTTTAGAACCCGGCCTATGATGCCTGCCCTAATCAACTATGCTGCCACGGTGAAGAGAAGACATGATATGTCGAGCCCAATTAGTAGACGTGAATACCGATCACACTCATTTGAGTGACCTGACGCCTTCACCCCATTGGGTGATGAGGCTTGTAAGTTTGGACGCATGAGAATGGGTTACTGACTCATTGACGAATTTTAAGGCGAGTGATTCGAAGTGGAACTTGGGACATCTGGTGCTTAGGGACACTTGAAAGCCCCTGATTCTTTGACATATAGTGCTTGCGATCGGGAACTTTATGCTGGACATTGACATTTGGAGTGCAGACTAGTCACACTTGTGTGGTGCTTCTCCTTCTACAGATTCTAACTTGAGCGATCTCGATATTGAGACAGTTTTGTTAAATGGAGGCAAGCACTTGGCTCTCTCTGGGTAAAATATGCGGTCGAAGAATCACGGTAGCATCTGCTACGTCGATGCGTTCCTCCAGCCTCTCGTGGTGCCAAAACCGCAAAATGTCGTAATTGCATCAGCGCGACAGTGATCTTGCTCGAGTATTAACTGCTGACTTGGATATTCAGTGGACACTATGCACTCAGGCAAGGACAAAAAGCGCCTGATTTAGGAAACTTCAATGACAGTGTCAAAGGCGAATTTGTCAAGTGAGTTTGATGTGATGGAAGGCGGAGAGTTGAAGGCAGCATAGACAAGTTACTTTAGGAGTGGCTTTAGTTGCCTACAAGGCGGTTGTTGTGAAGACGTTAGGGAGCATCTTCTGTCTTTACTCAACCTCAAGGAAAGGGATGCAGAGATGGCAGATGAAGAGCATTCATCTAACTCCCCCAACTAACATCATTCGATAACCGACTGTTGGACAAACAGACTGGGAGTGGGTTTGATGTCGTGTTATTATTTTCACTTTCTCTGTGTATTTCTTGCAGTACAATGCAGTGGGTAAAACACAGCTACCAATTCGTCCTATCACTGGCTCAATGGCTCCCTAACCGCATCCCATTCCAAGACTTTGCAAGTATGGGTTCGATTTGATTATTCGGATAAAATTTGCACATATAACCCCCATTATTACGCCTTTCACTGTAGGCGAGTGTAGCACGATAGACGAGAGAGGAAGAGCTTCGTGATGGAAACGACTACACACGTAGCGTCTGCCAGAAGGAACAGTCGACCATCAGACTCACTCGCATTCACCAAGCGCCTACGATTCTCACCGTCCAATCGAACTTGCCAATGAACGCGGTGCCACTTCTCTCCGCTGATTAGTATCCTTTCAACCACGCTCCACTTGTTGTAGCTCAATGACTAACACATTGCACTCTCCCCCACAAATTGGGAAGAGGGTTAGACAGATGAAGGGAGGGAAGTAGCAATGTTTTTGCTAAGAAGTGCAGAGATAGAGATTGCGATGGCAATTAGGAGGAGATGGTGAGTGCAGTGGCTGCTCCGACTGAGGCACCAGGGCTCCTTTGAACAGGTACATATTTAACAAACCTCTTAGATGATCGTCAGAATCACAGGTCCGGAATCCACTAGCAGTTGCGACAAATATTCTCATTCCTACACCTCTACACAGAGCATGGTAGACCAAGCAAACTTACCATCTATGGCACAGCTAATGCGTCCTTTGCAGTAGATGCATACGTGAGGTGGCCTACTACTGACTATGCTTCAGTAGCCGAGTTGAGAGAACACGCAATCAAGTGGGAGGAAAACACTTGAATTAATTACAGTTGCAGGTTTGCGGTAGTGGCCTACTGATGATTGGTGGCTTGCAAATGCTTAATATTTGGCATCAGTGTTGTGCATCACCCAAAAAGCCTCATCAGTTAGGAACTATTGTGTTTGCGAATCTGATCCTTAATGCATAGCGACACCTTCGGTCCCTGAATTGCAGAATCGAAATTGCCGATTCCATCCACCTCGATATGAGCCTCGTTCTTCTTCAGACCATGTTGACTTTGTTGCAAGGAGACTAGCTCAGCTAACATATGGTTCCGTGTCCACTGAAATGTGGAGGAGCGTTAGGTGAATAAGAGCTTCTTCTAAACATCAGTGCGCATTTACTTTTACTAAAAATGTATGGCTTGATTGCAAAGAAAGGATGAGAAGGGGTGATTCGAAAATTTAGACTAAGCAGCACCTTGTTGAACACTAGCATGGAAGAGGTTTGAATGAAGAAATGTGATAAGACCTGATTTTGTATGGAGTGATGTGGTGAAGGCGTATGAAGTCCAGAATTTGCACGGTATGTGGAAAAATAATTAAGAGAAATTCGTTGCTGAGCTGTTGAGCACATTGAAAACAAATGGCCTGCGGTTGAGTGATAGGTCTTGGGAGCAGATGTAACCATCCAGTCACCATGAGAGGTCAGTTAGGATTTTAAAGCTAGTACGGTCAAGCAACGTGATTGTAATTCATTTCCAACTGCTTCACAGCTCAGATAAAACCTTAAAAGCTTTCAGGTCGGATGCAGAGCACAGTTCACCATCACATGCAAATCTTGATTTGGATATTCGGATTGTAGCCAACCAAAGGCCTAAGGTGACACATTTTCAGTTATGCTATCAACTTTTAAATATTTATTCGAATCAGGATCATGCACGGGAGAAGAAGAGTGGATGTTGTGCTTTCCCATTAGAGACATGGGACCTCACTCAATTTAGCATCATCATTTGTCGTTCTCTTCTTTTTCTTCTTCCTACAGCGCAATGTACTTTATCGCTTCCATCGTTTAGGAAGTGAGAGTCCACAGAAGGCGATGCGTCACATGCGTATGCGATGACGAAGCTTAGCCCCTCAAAGTTGTCAAAAACAATGTCCATCAAGGTTGGGCCCGCGTTTCATGCTACATTTTAGTTCCAGAGATCAGATAACCACTTAATTTACCTCTTGCGCTGACAAAATAGCTCAATTACTACGTCACAACTAATTCTTTAAACATGCTACATCACACTTCACACATTTGGACACCGATACTGGCATCGATTCGATTGACCTCACCCCTACCTGAAACATCCATGAATTAGAGCCAACCTACCTGGGCCCAACTACATAAAGTTGTAAGAGAGGGATATAGAGAAAGACCGAGGAAGCCAATGAAGTTCTGTTCAGATAATAAACGTCATAGTCTTCCATAATTTCGCATTTATTTTATCGGAAGTGTAAACCAAATCCAGACACAGAGCATGAAACACGTTTCACGCGTCCCAAAAAAACACTTTCTTCCCAAATTATCCATAACTCGGCTGTGGCATTTCGAGAGTGATTCGCTCCTTGTCAATCCCACGTTGAATGGACAAACGACAGCCTACTCTTATGGATCGCCATCCATTGTACAAAATCGGCTACCCCTTAAGGTCAGCGGTACAGCAAGAAGTGAAGGACTCAAAACAGTGTGGTGGAGATAATATCTGCCAAGTTCATTGCAAATCGACATATGCCCCATTTGGATAAGCAGGCCAGCATAATCGCTTGCATCACTTCCACTACAAAGCTGGCGCTCGACTTATCATCCGGGCGAGAGTAGAATTGTCGTTATCATGCAGATGCACAGATCGTTAGAATCCTAAGCCACACTAGAGGGTAGACGGGCGAATAAGGAAAGTTTTCCAGCCTTGTCTGCAATTTGAAGCCTAATAAGGGAATAAGTGGCATTTACGCTGATTTCCTAGAGCCATAAACCGTCTTTCAAGCTCACCATTTCCTGTAGGTAGGTCGTTTCGGAGGTCAAAGATAGAAACCGACTTAATTTTATCAAAAGGTAATGCATGTATTTGTAGCTAGAGACAAAACCAGAAGCTTAAAAGCTAACTTTGAAAATGAGAAAGGAAAATGTCCTTGCTATAAGGATGCTAGTAATGACTCCTAAAATCGTGGCTTATAGAATCTTTCCACTTAAACGTACTAATTTCACATTAATGGTAAGACACCTCCCGTTTAATAGCGAAGCGGAGTACATTTGAACAGCCCTCTTTTTCCGCCTTAGCTCTTGACAACACTGATCTACCTCGGACAGTATTTACAACAACCCACTCTAGTGAACATGAAAACATTTCGAAGTCATGAATTCTGTTTGGTTATCGAATAGGAAGTACGTCAGCACTCTGCGAAACGAGACAATCGAAGTTGCTTAGGTCATGTGTGAACGCTTGCTGTCCTCACAAGGGCACATGTTTTGTGGTCCACCGTGCTTACTCTGGAGGCCTCCAGGGACATCTGTCACGTGGTGTGAGGGCCTTACATCAAGAGCTGCCTAATTGTCAAGGTTAAGGCCATGGTGTCCACAAGGAGCAGAAGAGCTTCAAAATCTTAAAAATAGTTGCTTCATGCATCAGTCCATTGGGTATGTAAAGGTGGTTGCATCTCGCATAGTCCATCGTCACACTTTGTGACAGATAAGCAATCCACTTTGGACAAGTTGAGTCTGGATGCAAAAAGTGACTTTGCGAAGTAGAATTGTCATTCAAATTGGCAATGGGATATGCATGGGAATTATGCCATGTCGTGTGTGGCTGTGGAGACCAACTAATCAGTAGACCTCATTCGACCCTTCCCATTGCATCTGCCTTCCAGCCCAGTGCTCTGCAACCAATTTACCAGGATTTTGGTCGATTACTTTATTTTGTGTGTCAGCGAAATGCTTTAAAAAGACGTGTTGATGGTTGCGATGATTCCAAAGCTGTCAAAACTCCCAGAGGCCATATATTTCACGTCTTTGTTACGATGGGGCATTAGCATCAGAGAAGGATATGTACACACCTAGCTGCCGATGTGTGCACAGCGTAGTTAAAGCATCCGCACATTTCATTCTATCCAGTCATTTGCTTTTTAATAGCATTAGTTCCAGTTATTAACCTATTTAATGTACGCTTATTTTGTCACCGCTTGACATCGCTGCGACAGGTGAAGCATTAGTCGAAATACAAAAGTGGTGAAAACGTTGGCCATGAAATTCACGAAGAGCTAAACGTGTTATCCATTTGTGCATCGCCACCAAATAAACAATATTCCCTCCCTGAAATGCAGTTTAACTTGTCATTCACGTTTGAGAGAAATAGGCGTTGAGACCTTTTAATGCGTCAAAGTAGACAAGATCACTGAGAGTTATAAAGACACTTCACATTGTTTTATCTCATGTTATGCGCTGATCACACTTCTTGATTCCCTAATAATGCAATCGTAGTCAAGTAGCCAGTAGAAATAATGTTTAAATAAATGGTACACAAAGTTATGAAAGCATTCCAATAAGTCGTTCCCAGTAATCACAACACCGAAATGTGTTTAAACGAACCTCTCTGTAGCTTCCCGAGGCTCCCTTTATGGTAAAAGAAGGCGCAATGCTAGGGCAGAATACATATATTTTGGAAACAGAGAGCTTGGAGGCTGTTGGCACGGCCCAAAGGCCGACCAACCGGCTCAGTACAATATGGCCACCCAAGAGACTAAAATCGGCAGTTCAAACAAACAAAGTATTACACAGCCCCTCTCTTCTTTCGAGCGTCGTCCTCGACGCTCCCCTTGGCCAGCATCCCGTGTCAGCCATCACAACGTAATCAGTGCTGCGAGAAGCACCCACGAGCTAACCGTCCAAGTCGTCGAGATTCGAACGCATGTGTTCCTGTAGTGCCATCCATTCCGCGTAGCACTCAGTGCAGCGAGTGCACGCTCCTTGGCCGTCCTTTCTCACGACCATGTGGTCCAATGAAAGATGGAGGTACGAATCCAAGTTTACGAATGGGTCGAGACACGCACAACACATATTGCGATTCCAGGCTTAATTGATACCGTAGAAGAAACGCAAGGGCATCGTAGAAACCTGAGAAAATGTGGCGGTCGGGCCTCATAGGAACAAAAGGCATGCGATCCAAGCGTGCAAAGCATAAAACGATGCTATCCAATGGCATCCTGCACATTCTACATCTGAGAGCAGGAGAGAGAGCTTACGGAGGATGCTTGACCACAACGTCGCAGGTCTCTCTTGGCAGTTCCACTGGACTTGGAGTTCATGGCTAGTGTCGCTTCAGTTGTTAAAAGCTTCCCTGTCGAACACGAGGGCGAGGGAGGTGCCGAAGCTGGACGTCGATCTCGGCCCTTCTGCTACGCAATACCAGAGGTTCTCCAATCCATAGCACATGCACTTCTTTCATACCGCCAAAGTTTGCCAGAAGCGGCATGGAGCAGGATGAAATCCATCAAAGTCGGGTCCGCTTTCCGCTGCCACCAATGTAGCGTCCCGAGGCTCCCTTTACGGTAAAAGAAGGCGCAATACTAGGGCAGAATATATATATTTCGGCAACAGAGGACTTGGGGGCCGTTGGCACGGCCCGGAGGCCGACCAACCGGCTAGAACGATATGGCCACCCAAGTGACCGGAATCGGCAGTTGGAATAAACAAGGTAGTACACTCCCTTTATCAACAAATCTGGCAGAGCTAGTGGTACTTTTTAAGCAAGCACTGCGTAAAGGTATAAATGGTAATCAACTATCGCATTTGCCATTGGGGTCCAAATCTATGATGCTTTCCAAAGTCTCGCATCAGATTTCACTATTATAATAATTGTGGTGTTTAAATGTGCTTTGTAGATCAGAGGCAGGAGGACAATTTTAACTCGGCCGCGGACACGTGTGCTTCCTCTCAGCAGTCGGCAAATCCATCGTCGTAGATATAAGCCTACCGCTATTGCCCAACAGCCTTACAATAAAAAAGGTATCATAATATTTTGCCTTCTAATATCAGGGTGGGAAAGAAGGAAGAGGAGGAGCGGGAAGATTCCGCTACAGAAATATCCGAAATGAAAATAATTTGCGTGCACTTTCATAAAACTAATTCTACAAAACAAATTGAGTTTACAACTACAGTTGTATGGCAAGTCAATTTCATTAGGCAGAATATTTTTAAATGTGCAGTTATACATAGAATAGTTGTGATGCTTATGATATGTAAAAATGACCTTGTAGGTGAGATGGGTCTTCGAGAAATTTCCCCGTTAACTGCTACTGTTTTGCTAGCACACATCCTCTGTGTGATTGCAACAAAGATGTCCAAAAATATCCGAACATCTTTTAGCGACGGGTCGCAAAAATGAAGGGAAGAAAGAGGAGGAAACGTCCACAACGCTTTCTAATGTCCCAATAAACAAATCTATATTTAGGTGTTTGTTATTTTATACGGAAATAGGCAACTCAGTCCTTACCATTTCTTTCGGCTAAGCGGAAGGATCCATGTCATCTAACAAATGCCTGATTATTTCTGCGAATTTCGAAAGTGTCTTTATTGCGTTTATTCACTCGCACAATGCTCAAAGGTCGATTTCAGTACGGCATTAAACGAATCCATGTCATTTACATCATTACTGCAGTGTTCAGCACCTGTTTTTAAAGCCCAGCTTTTGTGCACAAATACAATTATTGGTTTTGAATTGTCATTTATTTACCAAGGGATAGACCCTCACGGGCTAAATTGTACTCCCTAGCTTTTCGTATGTACTCTTTTAAATGAGGTGTCTTGTAGGGTTGCCAGAAGCGCTAATCGGACCTGTGTGATGGCTTTCGTTCCCATTGAGTTGGCTTGGGACGGAGATGTTGAGTAAGAGCTTTTGTTTATTGAGTTTGCGCAATTCAGTACCCAATTCAAAAGTTCACATCCTGACCTAGTGAAGAATAACAAAACCTTAATTTGCTATAATTCTGTAAGAAAGGAATCAGGGACCACAAATCATGGCAGACATAGTTCATGAATTTTATCAGTAAGAATGATTACAGCTTTCCAAAAACTTCTTTGAAGGCAGACGAAAACATAGTACTTGGACAGAATACACACATTCAGCAAAGAGGAAGAAGTTAAGGCTACCGGCTTTGATGTTACTGTTAAGTATCGATGACAATTTCCCAGGTAGACTCAATAAACAAGCTCCTGAAACTGAACATGATACGGCTGACGCCTAAATGAACGGTAATACAGTGGAGAAGTGCCATTGAGTCTGTTGAATTAGGCTACCAATGTGCGGTGCTTTATGATAACAAAATATTTGGTCACGATCGTTGTCAGGCTGGTAGTGTGCCTGCATAAGCCTATAAGGACGCGTTTTCCGTGTTATTTTGCTGTCCGAATTAGTTGCCACTCAAACTATAGCATTGGCTGCTAAAGGAGCCGGAATAACGCGTAAGTTAATGGTTGATGATAGGCTCATTAATAAGATGTTGAAGCTCTCTTTTTTGTACCTTGTGAACACCATGGCCTTCCCCCTGGTAGTTAGGCCGCTCCTAATGTAAGCCCTTCAATACATGTAGCAGATGTCCTCAGAACCTTCCAGGGTAACTACTGTGGTCCACAAATCATCCGCTATTATAAGGGCAGCATGCGTCCACCCATGACCTAGGTAGCTTCAATCGTCCCACTTCCACTAGGCGCTGACGTGCCTACTGCGCGACGGTTAAACAGATTTCATGCCTTCTAAATGGTTTGATATCCACTACAGAGAGTTGGAGGTCGGCCTGATGAGCCATCAGGTTTTCATGTTGTGGTTACCATCCAAGTTAAATCAGTGTTGTCAAAGTCTGTGGCTGTGAGTGGCCAAGGTGTGAAGGTAGTTTAGAGGTACTCCACTTTGCTGTTAAACGATGGGAATCTTTCCACTAGTGATTGAAGTGTTACCGTTATGCGGAAGGGTCATATTAGCAAAATTTGTGAAGGTATTGCTTTCACCATTACAGCAGGAGCTTTTGCATTCCTCATTTCAGACTTTCACTTCTAGGCTTTTTTAGCTTGCCTATGTTTACTAACACAAGCTGATTTCTGCCTTTGACCGCCAAAATGACATGTCTGCATAAAGTGAGTATCTTGAAGGACAATTTATGGAGGCAGAAGACCAATGCATGTGCTGCTCACTCTCGGTTACCTTCTCTTGAGTGTGACCAGGCGTTTTTTCCATTGGCCGGTTTGCTTGCACGTCTTCAATCTGAAGACACCTCAATTGTCGTCCGGATGATACTTCGAGCACCAGCGTTGTAGGGGAAGTGATGCAAGCGATTATACTGGTCTGCTTATCTAAATGGGGCATATGTCGATTGCGGCCGGAAATCAGATTGCGTCCTCTTTCTCTCCAATCCTTTTCATTCATTTTTGCAACTTCACTTAGTGGTTTACAATGAATTTGGCAGATATCATCTCCACCACACTGTTTTGGGGCATTAAAGAAGACACTGGTGGAATAGTAGGCTAGAAAATGCACTACTGGCGTGGAAGTTTGATCGGAGGTAAATGGCATGAATCAGAGTCCTCGTCGCATGGCCAGTGCTCACAGTTAGCCAACATGAAGTGGTTGGTGCTGCAAGGAAAAGCATTCACGAATCAATCGCGCCACTCATCAGGATCCACGTGAATGCAAATGATTTCGAAATGGAGCTTGAGTGTCGGCCAGCTTGATCACAGTGATGGGTAGGGGGGGAGGTTGGGAGTGTGTGGGTCAGCTCTTGCGTCCTTTACTTCTTACTGGACCACCGGCCTTAAAAAACAACCGCTTTAGTACAATGGATGGCAATACGTAAGAGTAGGCTGTCGTTTGTCCACTAAACGTGGACTTGATTTACCCTATGGAAGCGGCTGTGCATTGCTGGCTGGTGGCGTTTGATTGAGGCTACTTCCATGCTTCCGTTACATCTCAACGTGACCTCAGATCCATCACCCTAAAAGCATATATCCTATAGGCAAATAGGGTTGACACTAGAGTTTAAGGCATGTAGTTTTTGTGGTTTTTTTTGAGATGAGAAGCAATTCACGCTCGAAATTCTGCAGCCAAGTGATGGTTCGGATGAGAGTTGAAGTTGATATTGAGGCAGACGAAACCTGTTTCATGCTCTGTGTCTGGATTCGACACTCTCTTCCGACTGCCTTGGCCCTTTTCTCTCTCTTCCTACTTCATTTAGCTGGGCCCAGTTAGGCTGGCTCCAATTCATGGATGTATCAGGCGGGGGTGTGGTCAATCGAAGCAGCATTTAGCTGCGCGTTGGCAATAAAACTGGTGTCCAAATGTAAGAAGTGTTGTGTAACATAATTAAGGAGTTGTTTATTAGGTATTTAACAATCAACTTTGTCAACGCAAAAGGTATTTTAGGGAACAAACTGGCCTGTAGGTCTTACAAGTGGCATGAATTGTGCGTTTAACACGGATAATCATCGCTGCCAACTGCGCGAACGGGTTGGGCTTTGTCATGATTTATGCATGTGATGCATCGCCTTGCTTGGACTCTCACCTCCGTAACGATAGAAGCGAGGAGGTACGTTACGTGTTGGAAGAATGATAGGAAGATGAGGAAAAATGATGATGCTGGGGTGATTGAGTAAGGTTCCATGTCTCTAATGGGAGGGCACGACATCCACTCTCCTCCTCCCGTGCCTGATCACATCGATCTTCTGCAAAATAATATTTAAACGTTGACAGCATAACTAAAAATGTGTCACCTACTAGACCTCTGATTGACTACAATCCGAGCATCCAAATCAAGATCTGCATGTGATGGTGAAATATGCCCTACGTCCAAATTGAAAGCTTTTAAAGTCTTGTCAGACCTGTGAAGCAGATGGAAATGAATTACAATTACATTGTTTAACCTTGCTAACATTAAAAATCTAACTGAACTTTTGTGTTGACTGGATGGTTTCACCTGCTCTAGAGGCCTATCACTCAAACACAGGTCATTTAATTCTAATGCTTTCTACAGCTCAAGAGCGAGTTATTGCCGAATTACTCCTGTATGGATTATGAATGCTGGTAATTGCAATTTTCTACCACATCACTCCATGCGCCACCAAGCCTTGCCACTCGGCATGCTCACCGCAGTCTTTTTATTCAAATCACATCCATGGTGGTTTTAAATAAGCTACCTCATTATCTGCATTGTGGAATTACCCTTCTCCTTACATTAAAGCCTACCTCCAACACACTAGGCATATCATTGTGATAGATAAATGTAGACGTCTTGCAGCCTCAAACCACTGGATGTTCAGCAGAGGCACTTATTCACCCATCACTCTCGGACCTTTCGGTGGACAACAAAACCATGTGCAAGCAAGGCGAGCCGCTCGACAACAAGATCAACATCGTTTTCGCGTTCAGGAACCAGAAGTGTCGCTATCCAGCAGAGATCAGATTCGCAAACACAATGGCGTCTCTCTAATGAGATTCGTCGCAGGAAATCTCACAAATCGCTGCTGGATTCTAAGTGTTTGCAAGCCAAAAATGATCAAGAGTCCACTACTGTTAACCTGTACACGCAATGACTTAAAATGCTTCACTCCTTTTCCAATCGGTTGTTTTGTAGCAACTCGATTACTGAAGCATAATTAATAGCATCGCCGCTTGGGGACGCACCCACGGCGAAGGACTTATGCAATGCAACAGATGGTAAGTGTCTGGTTCATTGTGATCTGTGTAAAAATGTATTAAGCGAAAACATTTGCCAGTACAATTGGAACCAGGATGTATGACGAGTGGCTTGAAAATCATACTAAATGTTTGCCTGTCGAAAAAAGCCCTGATGCTTTAGTCAGAGCACTTAATGCATCCGCCTGCCACCTTCTGATTGTCCTCGCAATCTCCGTTTCTACATCCCTAAATAAACGCATTATTTTTTCCTTCCCTCCTGTCATTTAACTACCTTCATGGTCCATGGGGTAATGCACATGAATTAGGGCAATGAAGACGGTAGCTACTGAGGCAGACAATGCGTTCGTCATTGTGCTGCAATAAGCAAAGCACGGTTAATAGTTTCTCGTTTACCAGACTAGATGGTGATGCACTAATAACCCGATTAAATAACCAATCAGAGTGAGAGGAGCTCGATGGATGTAAGTGAGTCTGGTGGCACATTGTGGCTTCTGACGAAGGTTTCCATTACGAAGCTCTTCTCCTTCCGTGTATTGTGGCACACGGCCAAAGCGACATGAAGCCTGTGTGGTACAAACCGCATTGTACTGCAAGAACAACGCAGTGAAAAGTTGGTTGGGTGGGATACAATGCAGATAGAGGAGGAGGAAGGCTGCCATTTTAACCTAAACTTAGTCATTGTCAGATTAACAGATGGATTCATCCTCTGCAATGCATGAATTGCTTTTTATGAGGGTGAGCTAAGTCAGTAGGCACTCGTGACCATTTTCGTGGAGATCGAATTGCAGTGAAACTCAGTCCACTGCACGGAAGCAAAAGCCACCGTAAGATCAACTCTTTTTTAAGCTGCTTTGCCTAGCTTCAGCCTCGGCTACTACCCCAAAATTTGTTGTAGCCTAATTTTGGTTTAAATTGTTCTTGAGTGAAAAGGTGATAAATAGGCTCTGCTCAACATGCATTGACCATTTATTTGATAAGGTCCTTCGGACAGCATTTTTATGAATGCCATCTTCCCTGTCCTGATTTACCCAGCTTCAATCATGAATACTACTGTGCAGCTTTTCTTTTGCAATCACACGTTGCCTTTCACCTTGCTTCCTTTTGCAGTACGCAACTATCACAGGCTTGATTTGGCACAACGGACGCTTAAGTTCCATTTGTTTTGGATTCGACTCACATAAGTTCTGGTTTGTGTTTGCTAAATTTTACTAGTTGCTGTGGTATTTATCAAAGTGGAAGTGAGACGGTCGACACATGTTTGATTACTGCGGCTAGAGTATGGGTAAGATGTAAAACAGTGGAAATCGGTGCTCGGATTTGATAATATTCAGGATCTTGAGAGCACATATTGCAGGCAGTAAAGCTTACCATAACGAAGGGTTGAGAGGTTTTTTTTTGTTGTCGATGCACAAAACTGCATGCTTGAAGGTCTATGGTGTCTGCTCAACATCGTTGTCGACCTTTTAACTTCCAAGTTGAGTCAGGTAATCTTTACATCAATCCCTCTTCCCATTGTCATCGAACCCGAAGTACCAAGGGGGAAGCATGGGATTAACCAGAGTGTGGCTGATTTTGGATAATGTTGACCCTTCTTCAGCATCCTCCATCTCATCTCAGCATTGGAATGAGACATTGCAGCTAATAGATTGCAACTTCCACAATTGTTGAACTGTAGGTTCGCCATCTTCATTTACTACAGCTTACACTGCATCCCACCATTTACCAAGCCCCTTTATTACGCGCCAGTGCAAACAACATAGAATACCGACGGTAAAGGAGGCAAATCACCTCCACCTGGCATGAAGGACCATACCATTATTACATGCTACTTTGCACAATTCTGCTTCCCATTAACAATGTTGACCGCTGTGAGAGAAGACTTATAGGCGTTTCAGTACTACTCGCTTCCAACCATGGGGTGTCCACTCCAATGTGAGGGAGGGAAGGTAGTAGAGGAGCCACAGGAAAAAAGCGATTACATGAGGTGAAATGAGTTGGTGTGTGTGTGTGGGTGGTGGAGCGTTGGCGAAGTGCGGAATTGAAATTCCTTTAAGATACAACCAAAGGAGATCTTGCTTCGCTCAGGATGGAACTGTGGATGTAGTAGTCTAAAAGGACAAGTTTGAAGGCGTGGATGAATGTGCCTTTGCACACACACACATGTGCACACACGTTCCTACCTGTTTCCTTGCAACAACAATTTAGGCGGCTCGCCAAAGGAAGGGAAACAAACTTGGGCGATACCAAACATACATGCGTGGGCTGATAGACAGGTGCAGACACGTAGTGAAAAGGGCACAGATGGACTGAGAAGGCATGAGCGCATTTTTGCCCGGAATTTTAGAACAATGGGTATAGAGATTGTCCACAAGTGCATTAAAAGAGGTGGGAGTGAGGTAGGAAGACAGGAATTGGAGGAAATGAGTGGAGGCGAAGATAAAACTATGAGATGGTTTTAAGGCGACAAGGAGAAGGACAAAATAAAGTAGGCGAAAGAAGCACAAAAATAGATAAATCCTGGCTATCCAAGCTGGGTTATGCTAAAACAGGGTTTGGTTCTAGGTCAAGTGCAGTTTACTTACGTCTAGTCTAACGTGTGCTAGTCCAATATAGGTTATGCATCTTCGCATCACTTAATTATATCATATGCAACAGTGGGACTGGTGGAGAGTTGAAGAGGACCCATCAAGAGGCTGCTGATGGGCGAAAAGTTAGGAGAAGAAGGTAGGAGAGAAGTGATGTTGGGTTCGAAGGAGGGGAAGGTGAGTGAAGCGTGAGGGGGTTGTGAGTTGCGAAATTTCTTCGTGTCACTAAATTGGTTTTTGAAGACAAGGAAGTAAAATGTTAAAAGTACTCATTCCTCCATCTTCAGCTGAGCTGAGTGCAATAATTGGGGGTCTATTAAGCGAAGTAAGAGGGGGAGGAGATGCACTATAGATGCGTTGGAGTGGGGCATAGGAAAGGAGGAGTAGACAAGAGAGTCCCTCTCCATCCATTTCGAAGAGGCCATCGGATCAATTTATTATATGTGCACCTTGATCCCTAATACCTGTGAGGAGAAAAGAGTGAGTCTCATTTCACATGGCATGGGATTGTGATGAGTCGATTGGGTGGGCCAAATCTGTGTTAGGGTTAGCCTAAATGATAGCCTATAAGGCGCCTCTGAGGATGAGGCACGTGCGGTAGATTAGATAGCCTCGTCTACCGTTCTTTTTTATTCAATTCATGCCTGCCATAATCTAGCCTAGGTAACCAATCTAATCAGTTCTGACAGTCAAATCTAGTCTGATCTAGTCAAGCCTAGTCATGTGAGCCGTGCTAAAGCGCTTCCAAAGTAAACAATGAATATTGAGCAAGTTGTTATGCATCAGTGGGTCTCCTGGTAGTGCCGCGCCTTATTTGGCGGTTGCAAGTATATGTAGGAGATAGGAAAAGTAAGTACAGCACAATAAGCGTAGTGCAGGGTATAAAATTGATTAGGACAGTCAACGACTTACCCCTAAAGATTGCTATTGAGCTAATGAAGGGACGTTTCAGACGCGTGTCCCGATCATTACCTCGTATTACGACAGATAATGGCAAAGCATGCACTTCTTCGGTGGAAGCTCAGAAGCATGGATTTTCAACTGAATGAGATAACGGGATGATTGAGATGGGGGCAAAGGTACAAGAGTCCGCGAAAATGGAAGAAGAGAGGGTTGAAAATGAATATCATAGGACGTTTCTGCACGGTACTTTAATGCAGCATGACTTAGTTCTTTCCTTTTCTCTCCAATCCATTCCTGAACTGATTCCCTTACTCGCCCATCTAGCCATGTGACTGAGTGAAATGGGAAGGAATGGAAGGGATTTGAAATATTTAATGATACGCTGGAAGAGATCAGCTATGCTATTTCCTTTTCATGTGACTCACACTGGCCACCAGGTTTGGAAACACTGAATTGATGCACGCAAATTAGGTAATGGAGGAGAAGGGAATATCACAGGAAGACGCCTCTGGAACTGTGGGCCGAGGAGTGTGGCGTGACGAGGAGACAAAGAGAGAGGCGATGGGATCGGTGCATGTAAAGAAGACAGGAGATGGGGAGACAATGAAGCGGAAGAGAGGCATTGATGCATAATTGGATGGCAGGAACGACAGTGCAAAGCAGGAAGATGATGAGGGCAAATCAAGGCGTAGAAGAGCATTTCTGACAGACTGCTGTGTGAGTTACCTCTTCGAATCTGACACGTGTGAATCGATTAGTAGCACGTGTCACGTGGTGTCTCCTAATGCCGACTGGCTTCAGGCAGCATCCCTTGTAGGTGGCTTCGTAGGGGCAAGCAGCACTTGTCTTTGCGCACTTTATCTTGGTCGAATTTTTGCACCATTGCTAATGCAGAGGAAGCTGAAGAGAATAACAAGGATCGCCGGTACTTCTGTGCTTTAAATAAATACTTGTTCTTGGCTTTTATCCCTATTGTATCTTTTTGGGAGACACCTTTAAAGCACTAATAGATATTAAGAGCAGTGCGAGACATTAATCGAGTGAGGAAATGGCCAACTTACCCCTCACGGCTGCTATGGAGGTAGCGAAGTCGCGTTTTAAACCGATCGTAACCTTGCATCAGGGAGGACAATGGCAGTGATTGTGCCTCTCTGGTGGAAATAAAACAGCAAGTTTGTTCAACCAAGAGGGACGAAGGTATGGTTGGGAGAGGCGTAGATGGGACGTTTGCAGAACCGAAGTAAGGAGAAGAATGGGAAAGGTCATTGTTGGATACCCCTGCACAGCGCTGTAGCACTGCATCCCTTATTCCCTTCCCTCTGTCTTAGATACGTCCCTGAATTCACTCATTCACCCATTCGCCTGGCCATGTATTCGAGTTGAGTATGCATTTATCGACTGCGTGGAAGAAATATGAGTATCCTTCAAAAGGCAAACTTGAAGGCGCAACTCATAGTATCACCTTGATAAGTAGAACGCACTGGGTTATCAGTTATGGCAATGTTGGGACGGAGTAAGCGAATGAGTTGGAGGTGAATGATGAGGAGTGGACCAAAGGTGAATGGGCCAGAAAGCGGAACCAAGGCACTGAAGAAGAACTGAGTGATGGAAATGGCGATGATGTAAATGGCAAGATGAATGGAAGAGGGCGATGAAATGCGTGTGTGCGCGTGAGGTTTATACGAGTGATTATTGTCTTCTGACCTATTGGGTGGCACGTGTAGCATGATGGCTTCTTGGGAGTAGGCATAACTTGCCTTTGTGATTCTCACTCTGGCTGCATTTCATGCATCACAGTGCATGTGAGGGGAGCGAGAGGGAAGGAAGGATTCTACTGCCACTACCATTCCTTGATTGAAATGCGCCACATTATTACAATTACCTGTCTTCGGGTTCTTTACCTGATGTTGTACTTTAAGCCAAACGCCTTTTGGGCATTTAGGGTTGTTCTATTTCATCACGAGGTCTCTGTTCAGCCAGATGCTAGAACAGAACTATAGTTGGGAGAGGCTGAAGTCGCATTCATCAGGCCTTCCATTCTCGTTGTTCAATAAAACAGGTTAGTAAACTCGTTGTAACTTCTTCTTCTAATTGTGCAATTCTTCAGCTGCTCCCTGCTCAATGCAATATTTATGTCTAGTACTTGTAATACCGTTAGCCGCACATTTTCCATGTCGAAACGATCTGTGATTCTGCCGCAACCATGAAGCGGTAGGGTTGTTATGATTTGCCGCAGCCATCCTGTGTCATTTTTCAGGAAAGACTAGGCTGTGTCAACTTGTTTCTTCATTGCCTTTTAAAACGCAACAGATACTGTGGTATATCATCAATTCATGCACCAAGGAGTGTTTTTTTCCGTTTGTGGTTGGAGCGACGAATACGCAAGTTGAAGTGAGTTAACGTCGATAACTTGTAACTCTTCCAAAATCATTGTGAACGTATCTCTTGGGATTTGTCCTTCGCCTTGTAGAGCAATCTAGCCAAAGGTAATGCAGAGGACCTATGAATGCTCAAATAACCCCACTAAACTTTAAACAGAACTTGTCTTTGTTTTGCAATGGAAGTCCTTCCATATCTCTTTTTGCAGGTGTGGAAGAAACTCAGTTCCAGTGCAGTTTTCCAAATATTCTAAAATGAAACCTGCTGCCGGAAAGGTGAATGAGAAATTGTCTTCTATTACTGCCATCGGCTGGGCAGAGCGCTTTGAATGCCAATGAAAGTGCCCCGATGGGGTGTGTGTGTTTGAGCTCGCTGCCTTGCAATGCAAAGATAACCACAATCACAGAGGCAAACTCACCAGCAAAAGTAGCAGTCACTTTAAAGAAGCAATGACTTTCGCCCTCAGAAGGTTTTAGGTAGAAGACTCCTCAGCTTCATTGTGGTCAGACTCAGATATCCTCAACCTGTGCCAGTCCCCCTGGAACAGCCATGAAATCTCTTTCAAATAGGGAAATTGGAAAAGAGAGGCGAAGGCTAGGTGTGCCGATTGATGCCATGACAACTGTGTGCATGCTTAAAAAAATTACATGCTATTAAACAGTAAATTTTGTGTGCAAACAAATAATTCCTTCGATGATTTTAGTTTTCTGGTAAAAACAGAGGAATGTTTCAAAGACTAACAGGATTGCTGCTTGATTCTAGCAGAATTGTCACAAGTTATGCGTAAACCAGTGATAAATTCCAGGTGATTTATGGATGTTTACATAAGTCAAACTTATCTAGACGGACTTCTGACCTCAACCATTATCGTTCCTTCAAGTATACCTACTTAAGTTCATCGTGAAAAAGGGATAAAAGCTCTCCACTTTTCGCAATGTAATTGTGAAGACCTTAAGATGGTAAAAGGTCACCGCTGTTGACGTAGACACACAAAAGACGTTTGATTGTGTGGTAGACACAGCTGTAGTCTTCGATGAATTTTTACAGCACTCGATCTGAATGGCCATCGGAACGGACGGCAGCGTCGCTCTACCTGCAGGAATAAAAAAATTGCGCTTTGCCTCAAGCGTCTATTCGGGTTGGATCTGGTGTACACTACCATTAACCCAGTCCCTTTACAAACCGCGATGCCCACAGGAGTTCAAAATCCCCAACGTCCTCGCCTTGTTCCATGGTGCTAGCATGGCGTGCAGAGATAAGCACGCATTTTAGAAATACCGATGATCGTGGAATAAACAAAGTGCTCATGGTGTTGGCCCACCATGTTGGAATAGAGGAATGGGTAAGGTGCTCCTATATGCCATTACCTTAAGGGAGGAAAGTACTCCAAGCCTAGTGGGAAGGATCTCAGAAATGAGCAAAGCGACTCAATTACTCTGCCATTCTAGTACCTAAGTAGCAAAGGAACTAAAGTCCTAAATCTTGTCAGTGACATATCTCTTACTCAAGCACAATTACACAAACTTGTTTTTTCTGTTTCACAGAACGCATTTAGTGGTCATCGAGACATGCTTAAGGATTTTATATTTTAACCTTTAAAAGCATTGACTAAAACTAAAGACATATTCAACTTCGGTGACTTTATGAACGCGCCAGACATTCCCCGACCGGAAGACCATCTGGCAAATTTCCCTCCTTTTCCTCCCCCCTGAAGGCGGCGGCACACACTTGCGTCGGCCTCCACAAAATGCATGGTGGAAACAACAAAATTCGGCATTAAGAACTTTTCAGCCTCCTCTGGTCGATCTTAGAAATGGTTCTGCTTCTAGTAAGCAGGTAGCTAGAACTGGCACTGCCGCTTCATCTCCAAGTTAAGTAGTAGACACGTTAGTTGGTGTAGCGCAAATTTCCACTACTTTGCACTCTTGCATCAGTATTGAAGTAATACGTGTTCGGCTTCCATTTCCACACTCAATTCACTCATGATGCAGCATCACAATGTGAAATATTGATAGTTATACATCCACAAAGCTCCTTCTGCACTGCCTGAGCGACTCCAATTTCTTCGATCTTGGGCCACTTCAATATACAAATACTATTTTGCAGCTACTACAGAAGCTACTCAACTTCTTTAAACAAATGCCTCTCAGTGCATGGTATGATTTTGCCTCCCTGTCCTTTGAAAAATTTCTGACGACTTCTTCATTGCAAGATAAGAGGTGGTTTTGTTTGCTTCTCGCCTACATGGCACTTTCAGAGAACATGAATATTACACAGCCCTCCCGCCTCTTTAGCACCATAATTGATGATCCCATATCAACTGACTATGAAAGTCTCATCAGGTGCTTTCCCTTCTTTCGTTTGCGCACAAGCTTTGCCTCCTCATCCTACCAGTGGTGTATCTTTGTAGGATCACATCTTGTTGTGGTGAGTGGTCATTGACTGACGACGGAGTTGGACGTTATGAACGAGGAAGTTTGTAGGTGTGATAACTTGCACCGACAGCAATTACACTTGCGATGCATTCCAAATAGGAGAAAGGGCTGGTACGTTTGTTTGTCTCAGATAGCCTTCTCGGTAGCCGTTGGTGCGACTGAAAGGCAGTCTTAAGTGTCAATATGCGTTGCTACAAGTCAACTTGTACCTTCGTACAGTCACATTGCAGGCTTTGAGTAATGTTGGTTGTTACTTCCTTGTTTGTCAGGAAGGTTAGAAAAGGCATCCACGATTAATGGCCTGTGTGTAAATTGAACTGCCAGCCAAAAGTTAGTGTATGGGCTGTAGCCCTGTATGGGAAGAAGGCACGTGCAAGGCCTAAACACCAGTTGTATGTTGGTGCATCGTTTTAAACCCTCAACGGTCCTGTCAGAGTGCGATTCTTTCCCTCCACCACTTCATTGGCCTGCGGACGTCCATGTGTAAATCGTGTCTTCGGGGTCCAGGAGGGTTTGCATAATTTAGTGAAGGATTGCTTCGGGAGCTTTATCTTGGTAAATCTGCCAAAACAATGTAAACATAAGCAACCATTTCATCGTCTTGTGTCACTGTGAGTTTTAACTCGGCTGCTTTCGTCAAATAGGCTAACATAAGCAGATTGTATTTGTTTCCTCCCTAGATGAGTGGTGGAGGATCCAGGGTGTCTGTGCCCACCAATTCTTCCAGGAATTCTGCAAATGCAGGTTGCAGTGGTGCAAATCGGTGTGAGGCCAAGTCTTTTGAGACTGCTGCGAGCGGTACAGGCTAGGTATGGATCAAGTACGTCTGGAGTGGGAGAAGGCCACTAGCATCGTTACGGAGAGCTTTCAGTTTCTTCCTTTTACTTACCTGACCAAGTTAATCGTGTAGCTGATTCTGATATCGCTGGGAGCTTAGGAAACAAGCGTCTCCTTGTTACCACAAACCCGAATCTACTGGACTAACTTTTGTCCATTTCTGCAATATTCGTTCATCCGATCTTCTTGCTGAGTTGTGTAGTAGGAGGAAAGGGATGCTAACTTGCATGCTTGTTTAGTCTCACCCTGGTGTACTGCTGAGACCCCTTAAGTCCTTCCCTAAGTCCCTTAGCGTTGGAGAGTGCTCCTTTATTGGTAGTATGCGGAAGGATCAGAAGGATTTAGGGTCTGATGGGGAGTCCATGCTGCCTAAATGGCAGCTAAAGAGTGTATACTTATGGGAATGTTATTCTGTTTCCTTACCAGCGTCTTGGCCACTGCTACTTACTTGCTAACAACCGTTTATATGGAGTGACTATAGGCCTTCACGTGTTTACCAACGTAACTTTCTTCTACAGCTTCGCTTGACTGCCGTCTTTTTCGATTGCTTGACAGACCGATTTTGTCTTGCATCTCAATTAACCGATCTGCCCAGAGCCTTTTCTAACCCTATAGGTGCCTCGATGCCTACAATCTGTCATGGAAACACGCATGCCTACACACACACACCTTCATGGATTTTATTCTTCTCATCTTTTTATTTTTTTACTAAAACATTCCCACAATCGTTTTCTGTCTACTGTCGGTGTAGGTGGGAGTCATCGTGGTGCGTTTACGATTCTTATGCATGCCCAGTCCCCTTTTAGAAGCGAATGTGCTGCCTTTCCGCAGCAGCACTACTGAGTCGAGATTGCATTTGATCCGCTCCTCTACTGATTCATTGACTTCCAGTTCAACGTCTGAAGGCTCCCAAAGCGGCTCCTGGTTGGTAGGATATGACCGAGGTCATGGACACCACCCCTCTGCACCTTTGTCTCTAGCCATTTAAGACGGCGACATCTCCAATCACCACATCTTCGATTCGAGAGTGCGTTTCCGCTCTCTACCAGTAGTATTTTGTCGTCTGTCACTTAGCGCTGGAAAGAAGGGCTAGAATGCTGCCTGCGCCAAATTGAGCGTCCTCTCTCATCCTCCATCTTGGGGTCTCGTTCCTCTACTCCACGTCTATTCAACTCACAGCTCATTACCAAATCGGCGTGGATATTTTTGGATAGAAATTGTCAAGTTAAAAGGATTAACGTGAGAATTAAGGGATCTTAATCTTCTTCCACCATAATTTGCTACTTATGATTAAAGACTAATAATTTCCGCTTTATTTTATGGAATTTTTTACTATAAAGGCAGCACACATTGGGATTTTGTACAGGCTAGCAATCGCTGCATAAGATACCCACAGTTGACCTTGTGATTGCGTTCATGCACAGGTTTGTTCTCTTTGTAATCGCCAAACTGGCGCACGTGGACCTCGTCATCACGCCAACCCTTGGTCTGCTTTTTCTGTCTCTTCCATGCATTGTCTTCTCGTGGTCGATCGATTGAAACGCGCGTCAACCTCGTGACAATCACTGTCGCACCCGTTGTGCACACCATCCACCACACTGGTGCCCTCTTTTCACTGTTTTACAGCAGCCTCTCCACCCTACAGGCTTCGTTGGCTCGCCATTGATAATGTCTCCCCCTGTGCTGCACCAACACCTACATCCCGTTTAACCTGACTCCAGCCGGAGTCGCGCAATGTCGACATTTTGGATGCCGAACCATTTCATTCAGCAATCACTGCCACCAACCTTGATTTTCTGCAGTAGCTGGCCACCCAGGTAACAGACGGATGGCAGGCAGGCTGGGCATGTCTCCATGGAAGCTAGTGTGGTAACCTCAAGTGCCCATTCCTCTTGACATATCCCTTTACCCTCCCAAATTCTGGCTCTTTGTCATTCAGGTAGTGAATTTAATGTTGGACTTCAACCCAACGTTTGGACTTTCTTAATGAAAAACACTTGTGGTTACCAACTCTTCCATCTTACATTCCTTTGCTTTTCCTTCCCTTTTCATTTCTACTTTCTACCTTTTATTTGCATCCGCGGTTCCACCCTCTCTTCCGCATCACCTTCACTGCATCTACTTTTGTGCAGTTCTTGTAGCAAATAGAGGGCTTTTCGGATAGACGTCGTTGCCAGCTGTCAGAAGTTTATTACAAATTGTTTGATGAAGCAGACCTTCCCTTAGACTCATGCTTCCTTCCTTCCTTCCATCCATCCATCCATCCATCCATCCATCCATCCATCCATCCATCCATCCATCCATCCATCCATCCATCCATCCATCCATCCATCCATCCATCCATCCATCCATCCATCCATCCATCCATCCATCCATCCATCCATCCATCCATCCATCCATCCATCCATCCATCCATCCATCCATCCATCCATCCATCCATCCATCCATCCATCCATCCATCCATCCATCCATCCATCCATCCATCCATCCATCCATCCATCCATCCATCCATCCATCCATCCATCCATCCATCCATCCATCCATCCATCCATCCATCCATCCATCCATCCATCCATCCATCCATCCATCCATCCATCCATCCATCCATCCATCGATCAACTGCCATGATCTCTCCCTTCAATGGGATCATAGAGCCATGTTTACAGCCCGCCTGTGTGGACTTGGCCGAAAATCGTAAAAAATACCGGAGGCTGAAGTTTTAGTTGTGAAATCTAGTAGTTACTATTGGGAGACGTGTCATTGGCACCATTTTTCACGACATCCATCCAAGCACCTTGCTACGGAGATGGGATGAAGACATCTCCGGGTTGGAGATCAACAATACCACCGACAAACAAACATACCTTCTCCGCTATCACCTCCATCTTATCTGTCAGCACTTTTGACATTTTCGGCCTGTTGGTGACAAGTACGATGCTGTTACAAAATTCTGATGATCGAATAAGTGGGAGGTGATTACAGTGATCTGAAAAAGGATCCAGCACTCTCCCTGTCCCTCTATCTGTACCTTGCTTTCCTTCTTGGGGCGAAATCTCAGTGCGTCAGTGCCTCTGTAGATGACAAGAGCATACGATAATTATGAAAGAGTGTGGAATGCGAGCTGATTTCGAGGTTCTCTACAACCCATTTACTTTTATGGTTTTTTCCATCTCGATGTTTAGCAACGCAGGCACTTGAGTTCTCGTTATTTATGCCGCCACTAGGCAGACTCAAGGTACTGCAATGACACAAAGGTGAAAGAGAATCAATTAAGCTTGCCGATGTAAGCCCCTGTCTTACACCACACCACTTAGCCAAGTAGTCTACAAAATTGCCTTTGCCGCTTTGTTTGTGCAAACCGCTCAACTTGGCTTGAGAGACCATCAAGGTGCCTTACTGTGCAACCGACTCCACCCGTACCCACTTGTCAAGTTTGTCAAGTTTGTTGCATCAAAGAGCGCAGCTTTACAAGGGGCTATTCAACAACAGTCAACCAACCATCACAAGCAACAACGATAAACTAGCACCAGCCAAACTATTAAACCAATGCCAGTTGTCAAACGATGACAGGTAAACAAGAAAACCAACCAAGCGTAAATCAAACAAAAATGCAGATGAAATGCTTTGCACAGTTTGGGCGCCTCATACCGACACCCGCATTACACCATTATCAACGACCGCAGAAGCGCAAGAAAAATGAGAGGAGCTTTCTTCTGCCTTTATGGCATTTTCACTCTTCTTTATTTGTCAAAGGAAAAAGTAAAATAGCAAATTAAAAAATAAGTCATTGAAAAGGAAGTAAAAAAGCGGTTATCGTCTTTGTTTGGAAGGAGACAACAGGCTTTCAAAGTAGTGGAAAACTAGGGAGAGCGTAAGGGCCAAATATGAGGCAAACGCAAATGCAACCGCGGAACCTTGAAAAAGGGAGCGCGCCCTCCTTTCTGACTGTCATCTTCACGCACCTTTTCGTCTAAAAAAGAACATTTGCAATTAAAAATAATAGAGATGATGAAACTGCCACCTAAAGCCTTCGGCGCAGTGAATGACCAAAACTACTTACAGAGGGTCTCAAGGGACATCTGCGCTTGCAGAGCTTCATCTGTACGCCTGAAGGCTTGTTCGTAGACTTCAACACCATAGTGGCGATCGATGGGTAGAGCGGTGTTATCTTGGGTAGAAGGATCTACAGTGGGGAAAGCGCATCTAGCAAAGCAATACTTAATCCGCATTCAAAATCCACGGTCCCCACCGCCACGCCAACGTCAATAAACTTCACTCGAGGAGCTGCCTGTTGCAGGTGACCCAATGTGTCCAATATGACCACCAAAGATGAAACGAGGTTACTGGTGGACTAATCAAAACCCACCTCCTAGAACACCTAACCGCATGCTCATCTATGCTACTATTCACACAACGAACTTGGAATCCTTTATCCCTCCATCCAAACCCCTGTGGCAGTAACGACTAGCCCTACGACACTCTTCTTGTCATGTGTCAAGCAGCCCTAAACGCCATCCCCTAGAGCAAAGTCCTGATCGCAAATTTCATCGCGTAGAGAATTACACATTTGCAAGCTTAAACAAAAGCGCGCTGGCAAGTGCTGCTACTAAAAAAGTCGACAGCAATGCCCTCGGACCAACTTTATTCCTGTCTCGCCGTTTATTATAATTTACTTAAAGTCAAGTCACTCTCGAGGTATAAAAATGAGGGGTAAGGAACAACGAGAACTACACCCAAAATGAGACCAGGTAGTGAAGCTGTCTTTGTTAATGACCACGGCGACATGGAAGACTCCGTGTCAATCAGCTTGCAACATCTCTGCACACCAACACCAGTGGCAATAATTGTTAAAGCAAGGCCGCGTTCGGGTGCCTTACATGGCATTACCGATCTCCCTAGTTTACCCATCCACCCTCAGTGTAGCATGATCGAGATAAAAGCGCCTTGCCTTCCAACACCTTAAGAGATGACCTAACTACCGCCTTTCATTCAAACTAGGTCATCAAATAAGTAGCAATTGAGTGAATAAAAACAATGATTCTAGATGATAGAAGAAAGGAGGATGGTCTTTATTTTCATCTCTTCCACACAAAACCCTCACTCACCTTCAACAAAGATCCTGTAGGAGCATGCAAATTGTATTTGATAGCCACCGGAAAGTTGTTTAACCTTCTCCACTAAGGAGAAGGGCTGGCCAAGGCGAACCGAGATGGCCCATCGGTCAAAATCAAACTTTGCGTAGTAGGTGATGAAGCCGGCAAAGAGCTCACCTAACGTAGATCTGTTGGTACTACGCATCTGATCCCACGGCAGCTGTAAATCCATGTCCACCTCCTCCACTGGACGCCCGGAGTCGAAGAGCTTCTGCAAGGTGTGAAGGGGATGCATTTCAAAAACACAAATACTTAGCAGTCTCTTCCGAAGAAAACTATGAGATGAACACCACGAAGAACACAGCTGCAGCACAAAGTCGCCTCTGAGAAATGTGGTTGCGACCACAGTGAGTCTGCATTCGAAAGAAATTCACTCAAGCTGAGGGATAATCATTCCACCTCCTTTATTAACATTCCACCTAGCTTTTTGTCAACTATGATTCCCTGATTAATGATCACGGACGTTCCAATGCAAATGGCTTCTACCACTTGAATAAAGCTATTCCAGTCCCATCAGAAATCACGCAGCATATCGCTAATTCAGAATAGGAAACTCAATTCACAAAATTAACCGGTAGGATGAGCTAAACCTGTAGACTCGAAACGCTACCCCTCCCTCTCTGTCGCAATAAATAGTGGATGGGAGCTTACAGGGAAAAGTGCTTGCAGATTCGGCAGGACAGGAGGCGAGCATCCACGTTGAAGATATTGGATGACCATTAGGAGCAGGGTAAATGTGGAAAGGCGGAAGCGACTGGCACCGTAGATGTCCATTTTTTGCGCCCAATCCTTCACGAACAAACCGAGTGGAGGCAACCGAGGATCGACTGTTAAGGAGGATATTCATGCTTGTAAAAGTCTTCCATAAGCGACTCATCGCCTTTTGCTCAACACAGCCAAAAAGAGGTTCATCACCTTCAGCTGATGTGCGCCTGTGGCATTGCGATACTAGCTAAGTAGCCCAGGCACTGGGCAGCGAATTGGAGTTTTGAAAGTATTCCACACAAAAAGTCACCAAAGCTAACTGGTAGCACTATTGGCACACGATGAAGCAAAGTGGGGTAAATGTAAGCCACCGACGCCTACTTCCCTTACAATCTGGAAAGGCATGTACCTCCTTCGACGTGCAAGTGATTGGTCTAAATGCTGGCCAATGAGCTTTGCAGGCCAGCCAGTGAGCAACCAATCACAAGGGAGGAGGACAAGTCAAGATTCATTTCCACTCCGACACTGAGTCAGAATGCTGAGTAAGCAATAAAAACCGCAAATAATCTCACCTCGAGCGTACATGGCGAGAAGATGGGTGTTGTAAATAGCCGACAAACCATTTACGCCCAAATCACACTTAATGCCAGACATTTCATCCTGCATTCTAATAATTGGCATTCTTGCGGGAATCAGCACACAGGTCCCTTTGAATTCTAGAAAAGCGGAAACGACAAACAAAATGGATAAAATCGTGTTCACAGCCAGCAGAGACTCAACTTTTGAGGCAGTAGCAAACAGTGCTGTTCATACCAAGCCTACCATCAGCCTTCACCTCAAATTATAGTAGCAACAGATCTGGCAAACCTCACCACATCCCGCAGGACACTCCATTGTTACAGCAGTGGCAATGTGGACAAATTCGAACAAAGAACGCGGTGGCGGTCCCACTTACAGCTAGCTATGCACCTTTCCCGGTCTTACAACTATCCTTTGTTCTAGTTCTGCTTGCCGATCACCAACGTAACCAGGCCGAACAGGTTCTATAATAGAATCCCAAAATATCCATCACCATTACTTACCTCCAGCAGTCAATGACCCAGACAGATAGCCTAACAGTACAGTAGAGGACAGAATGGGCGGCACAAGAAACTACGCTTCAAATGGTGTTTGTGCACACCACACCTCCGCATATCACAAGGGTCTGCTCCAAACCTCCATCCACCAAAAATTACAGTGTTTACGCAACACAACCATGGATGACATCGAGAGTATATTAAGGACTGCTTTTTTCACAAAATGCCACGTCTTTGGGGGAGAAAACTGTACTTCTCGTTCGACACATTCCCCAACTAGCCTGAAGTGAGTTGCTTCAGTTGCGCTACACAGCGCCCTCAAACTGCAACTAATCGCTTCATATTCACCATAACTGTGGGAAAAAACGGTTAAACAAAGACTCACTACTTTTGAGAAGGGGGAATAGATATGTGTTCGCAAAGTGGTAGGCGCTTAGAAAGACCTGCGACTTCTGTGGCCTAAGTACAAGGCACAAATCCAGGTCGCTTTGATTCAATCCGAACCCACTGGCTGAGGAGCCAACAATGACGAGCTTTGAATCTGTAAACAAAATGGAATTTTAATGTATTAAGCAGCGAAGAGGAGGGAGGTTCAAGAGATTACTAACAAAATACTCAACGAGACATGAGATGCATCGGACCTGAGGGGACGGATAGATGGACGATAGGACAAAGAATGGACAAATGCGTACGGAATAGCAGATAAGTGGATTTGTGCAAATGAATCTCTTGCTCGAACAACGGATGCATGACTCATGTAAGTAAGAAAATCATTCGAAGGCTATGCAGTTCAAACAATGAGCAAAATGATGTTGGGTGGCGACCCTGCGGCATAAAGTGCAACAATGTCTATCACATAAGTGGACAAATTCTCTACTTATGTACACAGTCTTAAAGTGCCCATGAGGCAAGTCAATAAAATAGCATAGGTTAAACTCACTTGGACAGGATTGTGAAATAATTGAGTAAATATGGTCTTTAAGTTTCACCTTCTCTTCATATCTTTCGGTTGTCTGATGATTTTCTTGGTAAAACTTCTCAATTTGGTCGGATAGACCATCTAGGTATTTAACTACGGGATCGCTCCGTGCCATCGTAAAACTCTTCGCCTATATAAAGTAAGGCAGTGAAATGAGGCGTCTGGTGCAAACTGTTCAGATTATCCACCCCCCCTCTTTCTACCCAGAAACCGTCACCATCATCCCCTAAATCATAAATTGCGTAATCACCATGGGTAAATGTAAACTATTATCAGTTCAGATAACCAAGGCTAACAAAATATAACATTACTGACTAGGTGCTTTCAAGTTAACAAAGTTTTTGCCCCGTGTCAGTAGCCAGGTGAGAGGGAAAGAAAGCTCCTTACCGCCGGAGAGCAGATGCAACTGTGGCCCCACACCAACTTCCTCAAAGTCACTTTGTTCCACATAATGTAAAATAAAAACGTGCTGCGAAAAAAAAATAAGACCACCAGGACAAGTTTGTGGTAGAACTACTTTTATCTTATTTACTTACAGATAATGTCTCATTAAATAACCTGGTGACATTTTCATTAAGAACGATCTTTGCTAGGACTATTAAATATGCAACGATTTACTCGTTTGCCTTACAAGTGTCTTGGATAAGGAAGCCTCTACACAACACTGACCACCCATCCAACATGCTCTGCCATCAACCACTCATCTTTCTCGACTCAAAGTTTGCTGTCGAAAAGTTAGAGCCAAATACATTGGCTGAAAACACTTGCCTCCAGCACGTGGATGTGACCTCGAAGTTCTGCCGACGTTGCCATTTTCAATACTTTGTGACTTGAGGATATCTGAGGCCATGCCGCCACCACGATTAAATGAGCCTTGTGTTCGGGGATTGCCGAGTGCTGAAAAACGCTACGCTACCCATTCTAATTGCAATTACGAATATGTTACATTGCAATGCGAATGTTTGACGACAGTGCTAAGTAGACGTAATTGTAAAAGAGCAGTAGAAGAACATGAAAGAATATTGGGGGGAGAGGGACGAAAGGCGGAAGCAAACTCAGTCAAGGTTGGAGGATGTGATGGGTAGTAGGAAGTAGGAGTGACTGTTAAAACGACATGTGGATTCTTTCAAAGAGATGCCATCCAGGAACCCAAACACACGTATTTAATATCAGAGGCGGTAATTTTAAAAATGATTCTTCACAGCCACACGTATTCAATGATCGTGCGAAAGCCGTACTAATTGAAGTGCAAACGAATATCATGTTTTCAAGTCAATTAACAAGCAAGATGGCAAGGAATAGATGCGGAGCAGAAGCTGACCCTGTCTTCAATCGGGTGGGCATAATGCCACCCACGTATGTGCCACCGCAACTTCCGAATTCGAAAGTCATTCTCGACAAATCCTACAATCAGGCTGTGGTAATCACAGAATAGTATCCGTCAAAATGCGTAAAGAGACAGGACGTGATTCGTTCTGAGGCTTTGTAAGGATCGGTCAAAGGCGACCCTACCAATATCCATCCAGGCCTATCCATGCAGAACCACTCTCTTCCACCACCAACTATGCGGACCACACAGACTGCCGTGAATAACTCTGCTCTCTTTTAAAGACCACGCAGCATTTCATCACACATAAACAAACCAATAACAAATGCACGATGTTAGCATGGAAATCGCAGCATTCAAACTTGCCGCGTGGTTTTATCAGCATTGCGATTTCGTCACGCTCCTACCTATCTGGCTGTTCGTGGTCTCATTGCTCACTGATCAACTGCAGCTGTGATTACTGCTGGCACCAGTGTCCATCTTTCGGACCGTGCACGCATTGCTTCACGGAGCTGGTTTCAGCAGTCACATTAGAGAGCACCAAGGTGATGCACAATTGTGCTTAAATTTCATGATCAGAGAGAGGCTGAAATGTGGGTCAGCGACCACGTCCCCACTACTGTGTTTGAAAGGCCTGTATTTGTGTGGACTGCTGCCATTTTATCGATGTGCTACCCTCATGTCGACTGCCATGCACACCAACATTCGGGGAAGGAAGTGGCGACTGAAATCACAGGCCGATAATAGGAAGCCACACCAATGTATGCCAACGTGTGCTAAGGCCCACTAGGCGCCTGAATGCAAACAGTGGTAGACGAATATTGAGCGAAAATTCACGTTAAACCCATTTTATGCCTAAACCACAAACAACCCAACATTTTAATCCCCACCCTTCCTCTCAGCTTAACCGACAGCACTTGACACCGGCTCACTCTAATTCGACTGACTTTTGGGCCAAGGTCCGCATTTGTCTGGTGATGAGCAAAAGTCACGAGTCCATTCTGTCACTCATTTCTGTGAGATTTCTCATGCGCATTGGGCGAGTTTGAGTCCAGATGCAACTGTCGCCTTTCCACTCGGATCAATTGACTTCTCAATGAATGCATGCTTTCTAACTGAACATCACCACAACGGGATGAATGGCATCGTACTGCAGATGACTGCTAGGCTGATGTTAACACTGAAGCCAAATTCAACCAACCGCTTGTTTGGCTCATGTGGAAAAGCTAAAGGTGAAATCATTTGAGCACGACTAGCCTTCAGGTATGGGTAGCGCCAAACCACCAGAACCCAATGTCACGCCAACCGAAGGGCATGGAACGGTACTGCGAAGAAGCGCGCAACAGTCAGCAGTGTCAAGGCTGCGGTGCGTTTCGTGTAGCTTGATTGCTATTGAAACATAGGAAGTAGGCGCTTTTCGGTGCACCAGGATGAACTGCACTGAAAACACAATCCAACTTCTCCACGGTTTCCACAAACGAGTCCACTCGATAGGCCAGAAGTGATGCCGAACCCATGACACTTAACACGCAGCTACGAAGTGCCCTGTGATCGAAACATTCGCCTCCTGCTCTATAATCCTCAAAGCGTTTCACTTGGCCGAAGACTTCACTCCGTGCACTCAGTTGAAAGCATGGACACATTGCACGTGAAGCGACATTTATCTCGTGGCATTTTACACATGCAAGTCATCCATTCCATCCACGCAAGCCATGCACGCTCCTACTTGGACATTTGCCTCAATGTCCACTAGTCCAGTGAAGTAACGCTTAATAGAATTCACACCACGTACCTGTGGATGGCTTGCGTGACCTGGCTCAAGATCTAACATGAAATCAGTAGCACAGTGGACTCTTAGCAGAGGAACTCTACGTAGCGTTAGCAATCAAATGAGGGTCTGACGATGAAGTCGTTTCCCAGATCACTGAAGCGAGGACACATTAGCGCTTCACTTCCTTCAATGACCTTAACCACTGCAGGCTGCACTTCCTGCCAATCAGTCAGCCTATTACCGGGTGATGATGGTGCCCCAGTCTGATGCAGCACAAGTAACTTTCCACGTGAGATCTCGTTCCTCCTCGAAATGGCGTGTAAGAAATCACTTCCACCTCCTCCAACTAAGAGAACATACTCGCTCCCAGATCCCAATGCTCAAAAGCAGCACTTGGGCAATTGTTCTAAAATGCTGCACAACACTCGGTTAATTCAATTTAAAGCAGCATTCGAGTTTGCACTTCCTAAGCTGAAGTCACATCTTCGGCTGTGCTGAGTTACTTGGAGCTGTTGCCACCCTCTCTCGTCAAGCCTCGCCCATTGCTGGAGTGCGTGGTGAGGCCTAGTGGTTAGCTTTAAGCGAATACCTCGAAAGTACCATCTTCCTGCACGTCAGTGCTCAAGTGAGAAGCACGCCAGATCCGCCTTGTTGGAGGTGATGCAATCATTGCCTGTGATGGTGCAATGCACTAGAGGCTTGAGGGTACAATCACTGCACACAAGCCGTGTGGTGGAGCGCGTAAATCCACAGCCACACATTCGCACCACCGCAACTCAGCAAGCCTCTCCCTCCCCACTTTCCCGCAGTCTTGCAGACACTTGGAGCACAATTGTGAGCTTGATGTTAGCGACGGTAGATGGTTCCATCTTCACATCAAACAGTGCAGCCAAACGCCACCATTCGCTTTTCACTGCCTGAGACACTTGTACGCGGCAGAACAGGGCACAATGTGGAACCTATCCCACGGCTATGCGCATGCTAGCTAAGACCGAATGGACTCGCTCATTCCCAACCGTCGTTCCGTTGAAACCATTCAATCAGTACACTCCTCTGCTGCTGGTGGTGGATATGCTCTGCTTCAGTCCACTGGCATACTTTACGGGATTTGGTGTCTCCAACTCCACCTGATTGGACTTCATGGATTTTGGGTGAACTTATGCTAAAGAATGTGCGCGACCTTCCCTACGTTGGGGTAGGGTGTGTATTTCTTGATCGACATTAACATTTTGATCATTTACCTATCCTACTTATATCTGCCTTCGTCTTACGCTAGAATGTTTACAACTTTATTTGACTCACAAATATCTTCTTTTACTTTGAGAATTTTAACGCTGTTACAATCTAGGACATTTATTTCATTATGTCTGTCAAAATCTTTGGGAATCCTTATCGTATTGTGTAATCCATTTATGTGTACAACATTCTATTTTGTTAGATTGGTGCGGAATTCTTTTCAGTCATAGAATTAAACACTGTTACATGGACTTCCACTTTCCGATTCAAGCAACGCAGCAGCAAACACACTCATTAACCAACCCACAGCCCGCACTACAGGTAAGCCCACCAATTAGAAGCTAGTGTCGTCACTGAGCTTGGTGTTAGCAAATAATGATGGCAGAATGTGTCAAGCTATGCAGGCACTAGGCGCGGATTGGTGCGATTTGACCTTGAAGTCATTCTGCATTATGTCTGAGCACACTGGATAGGCGCAGCCATTCTTAAATGCGCTGGTGCTTTCCATCGCGACTTCATTGTGAGCATATTAAGGGTCCATTTCCTTGACCTTATAACCAGTAGCTTCGATCTCTCGTACCCGTGCGTGGGCTAATTTAAACCGTTGAAAATGATTTTCCTTTTTCTTGTAGCTATTTTTAATGCTCTTACCCACTCACTCGTTATTGTGCTTTCCGCAAGGCAATTGCTATGTCATAGTTTATTTACTTCCCAGCACTATTTGTGTTCATGAGCTTACTAACTTTGGGTTTGGAAAATTTCTTCAATACTTCTTTTCATTAAGGTGCAAGTGTCATAGAGATTGATGAGGCGATGGAAGACAGTATCCACGCCATTTTCGCAATATCTGCTGGATAGTGTTTCCATTGCAATCAAAAAGCCGCATTTACCTTGACCACCTTTCCTTCCTCAGATGTCAAGCCGTACAACTCAGCGCACCTTCTTCAAGGATCTGCAGCAACTCTACAGGACCATTGAAGCCTCAACGGACGGTCAAGCAGCCATTGCAGGAAGCGACGAGATGTCTGTTAGGGTATTGCTGAGACCCAAATCTGGTTGCAACGCACATGCAGAATTCATTTTAGACGTGAGTGCTTTATACAGCTTACGCATCTCTAATCTCCAGCATCTATCCTGTTGACGAATATGAGTCGGGATGCGCATAAATTCATTTTGCTGTGTATGGGAGCTAGCGGTTTTCGATTTCTTGTTAAAAGGTTTCACATCCTCTGGTCCAGTCGCACAATAATACTGCAGGCTTAATTCACCTCGTTGATGCCAATCATTTGCAGTCACCCTTGGATGAGCAATTATTATGAGAGCCCGTCTCAAAACCTCACATACCTTAGCTGTAAACGACAAAATTCTGCAGACCATTTACGAGTCTAATTCGACTCACATGAGCAAGTAATTGTGCAAATCATCGACAATGCTGAGAGATAGCACTCAGCATCTCATAACGTAAACATCGTACACAAACGATTAGCTTTAAAGTTGTTCTCTTGAGGCTCAGCGTTGATCACACAAAGTGTACTTTTAATGAACTCACCTCAGCATGCTTTGACGCACTACTTATTATTTAGATCGCCATAAATAGCTGACCCCTATAGTTTATTGCAGAGACAAAGTAGTCTGGTAGGAAGGGGTAACTTTGGTCTTCATTCCGGTTATTAATATAGATCAGTCACAGCTACCATCACTGTGTTGAAGAGTTTCACTCTGCTTCATTTAGATCAAGTGTCCTTCTTCATATCCAAGGGACGCTCCTGAAGTGACCTTCGGTTCGCCCATATTTCATCCCAACATTGATTCTTTAAGCGGGTCAATATGTTTGAGCTTCTTCAGCGAGTGGGAGAGGTAAGTCATTTCCTAACATGACGAGATTCGTTAGTGCCTAAGAACAGATGTGAATAAGGAATCATAGCAGGTAGATTGAATGAGTTTGTAAAACGTACACTTAGTTCGCACTTTCTAAGGCTGAATGAATAAAGTGCAAGCTTGTGAGAAGTTGTAACGCAAGCAGGGACGGTGAAAGGCATGGCGCCTTACACCTACTGCATGACACACGAGACCCATTGCCCACGTATGTAAACCCCTACTTTGTGCAAATGCTGTCCATTCAAATTGGTGGATAAATTGATGTGCATTAACCACATTTGAGCAAGTGTAAATTCCACTCGTTCGCTTGTCAAAAAATTTGCCTCCAATTGTGCAGCTGCTACAGCCTGTTAGATACAGTGAAGGCAGTGCTCTACCTGATCGAGCACCCAAACTTCGGCTCGGCTAACAACTCCTTAGGATATCTTGAGAATCCGGAGCAGTTGCCTTCAAAGACGGCACGGCTGCTTGCTGGACTGCCTGTCAAAGAATACCGCTTCGCGCCCAACAAGGCGTGGTGTGAGTGGGCTCGCGCCAATGGCTGTCTACCGACCCGCGAAGAGGAGGTGGATGAGCCGGAAGAATTTGAGGCTGAGGTGAAGGAAAGAGCGGTGGCAATGGAGGACAAATTAAGCGAGGTCGGTCCAGCAAATAACTTGAAGACTGTTATTTCTGCTGAAGACGCCACCTTGGATGATGAGGTAGGTCAAACCCGTTGACATGTAAATACGCTTGATTCTAACAAGTATTTGTAGGGGTGGCGAAACCATGCAACACATGCTACACATCAACCTAGGCACTAAGCTTTAACCGCTTTATTTCCGAAAGGAATTTAAATCTTCAGCGCGTATGCATCTGCACAGGCATTTTATTCATTTCAGGGGTCCAGTATGGATTTATGTGATAAAATGTCGATTGCCACATCGGATACTATCCCGTCTTTTGCCAAGATACGCTATTCCATCGATGTTGAGGATGATAGCCAAATCTGGAATCTTTACGAGCTCAAATACATTCCGTGCGATATTGCATTCCAACGTGTTTTAATTTGGGAACCAGACAGCTACAAAATCTCACATAAGAATTCTGTTTTCTACTTTGCGGAAATTTTGGGAGGTTACCATCATCGAAACGAATTAGGTTTACTTTACAGGACTCTCTTTACCGGCAACGTCTTAAAGGAAAACCAGATACATTCAGATTCCAGGCAAACATCCAGCACATGCCCATGGTTCCCTTTCTTTACGAATCTCTGCCCCTCCTTCTGCTCCTATTCACCATATAGTTCCTCTCTAGAACTCGACAAGTTGTTTGAGACTGACAAACCCACAGATAATACATTAACTTCCGACTTTTGCATGTGGTCGGCGCGAGATGGTCAGGGCATCAATGACCTTTTCGGTCGAATTTTCTTTGAAGGAGAACGACACCGTGGAAACTTCACCTGCTTTCTGGATGTCGACGATGGCAGTGATGGCGAAAGTGGAGGTATTGGACGCCTCTTCGACGAGGGATCGTCCGATCACGAAGACTTAACCATAGAATTTGAAAAACCACCTGACGACACTGACAAGCCTAAAATAGAAGCACACAGCGAGATGTCCAACAATGAGGCAGACCAGGTCTCGGATTCCGAGTTCTCACCCATGGGTGACGAAAATAGCTATTCAAACGAGCCTGCTGACAGAAGGGCGCGATCTCCCTCCTCTGCATCATCTGTAACCTATTTGGAAAACTGGCAATCTTCTCCTTCACTGAGGAATTGCACACATTGCGGCTATGAATTTAATGCACTGAAGGGGTTAGTTAATCTGGATCTATCTCCGCAATGGAAGTGGGTATTTCGTCAGACTCGATGGCCCATTCGATTTGCACCACAGCAGAATGTAGACCTCTCAATGACGGGCATTCCCATTCCACCGTGGCGAGTCAGTGTGGGTCGTTTGCTGTCGGACGTCTGCCGATTTTGTGCAAAGAATCGTGAGATGAGAAATCTTGTTCTCCTTGATCCCATGGTACGTTGGTTTAAGGCACTCATTGTTCCTGTGGACCCGGTTATTAACTCCAATTATTTAGTCCACATTCGTCAAACTGCATAAAGTGGAGCCATTTTTAATGGCCACATTGGAAATCAGAAGCAAATAGCCTGAATTACGTGATTTTAATGAGTGATCAAGTAGGGCTTCTAACAGGACTTTTGGTAGTCTGAGCCAAAGACAGCGTTGTGACAATCTGCGTGCTAAGCATTAAGTGAACGTACAAGCACTGGCGTATGTGTAGGAGTTTGTTTGTGTACATGTGGGGCGTGGGCAAAGTAAGAGGATTACAATGCGGTCATTTTGATGCATGTGCATAGGCACTATCGCCACTGTCGCCCCTGCTTAACCTGATGCGTCACTGCGTGGAGCTGAGACCTTGCCTTAGTGGCGTCCTCTGGATGACACCAATGGACGCCCTCTCGCCCTCCTACCACGTTCCCATTCCTGTAACAACACGGCAGGGAGGGACAGAAGGCGATGACAGAGGAAGAGACAACGGTGCTTATCCCGCAGCTGCCCATTTGCGCTTCCTTACCATCACCGCTTTTCTCACGAATTGGGTGGCATGGCTATCACGATTTGAGGCATACATGGTGCTCGGTACGTCGCGCTTCCGTCCAACTTTGATCACTGCTCCCGTAGCCGCGTATATTCTACAGCCCCTCAGTCTGGGCTGTGGACAGGCACCGCTTCTCGATCTCTGGCCCTTGTGGCTGCTCCGCCGTCTATTAACTTTGTGCCTGCGATTACCCCAACTTCGTCTCATTCCCTCCCTGCACAGCCAAAACAATCTTCAATTTCTCTTCCCATTCTCCGAACTCGATGAGATCTAAAGTAAATCGCATTCTCCAATTCCCCTCTTCTCATTTTTGCTCTCCAACCTGTAAAACACTTCCAATTTGGCTGTTTCCATTTAATCCCTATTTTTACAGAAATAAACTCGCAGTGCTAAAACAATGGCATGTTTTACATATCCTACCTACAAAAATAGCGTTCTACATGGAATTATTTTGTGCTGTTTACTTTCTGATTTAATGTTGTATGCTACAAACAAGAAGGTCTTGAGGTGTATTCTTAAGCCTTTGGAAGGATATTCCTGACTTAGACAAAGTTAATAGTCTGATTCTTTTATGCATTCCTTTTACACAATCTTCAATGGAGCTACGATTATTAATTTGTCTTCCAATTCATTGATGAAAATTAGCTGCCACCTAATTTAAAGCCAACTGGAAAATGTAATGAAAATTAATGAGGAAGCCTAGCTGAGAATATTGCTGATTATTGGGCTTTCAAATTCCACCTCTGAACTGAAGGCAGGTTGCAAGTTGTAGCTAAATTCGTGTCGGAGGCGGACCTTTTCTAATATTTAATCGACACTGTTGGTGGCTGTCTGACCACAACCTTGTGACCCCAGCATGTCCTTGATATTGTGTTCTGGACCGCTAAATAAGGCACACGAGAATGCGAGAGTGGAAGAGACGAGTAAAAAGCAGCTGCAGAAATTGAGCAAGTTGCCCATTATACCCAAATAACCAAGTGACAAAAATTTTATCACTTTAATTAAATAAGAACACTTCTACTTCACTAGCCCCTACTGTAACTTCGGAGAATGGTTGATATTTTGGTATACAGTCCCAATCGGCACAATAAAAACTTATCAAGCAGGCAATATTTTGATGCAAGAATTTGCCACTCAATATTTTGACGCAAATGTGGGCTTTAAACATACAGACAAAGTGGAAAATGCCATCCCATATTTAGAAAATGATGAAAAATCACAGTACTTGCCCACACGCTACAAGTCTTTAAACAATTTTGTACAATGCGACAGAAAAAAGCGCGTTTTCTGCTAGTAAACATATTAGGATGAGGCAGATTTGCATTGAGACGTAAATTTTGTTGGGGTTTGTGAGTGCATTTCCTTCTATCCTAACCCGTCGAGTAAAGGCAAGGATTTGAAAACACATTGTTGAAAGCGTTGCAAGTTATAAATTTTGAGCAGGAAAAAGGAATTCAAACATAAAGATCCCATTTTGGATACAATTTTAGAAACAAACATGCAAAGGAGGACATTAGGCCAAGTAGGATGGGTAAATGATCAAACCGTCGAAGTAAATCAAGAAATACACACCCTACCCCAACGTAGGGAAGGTCGCGCACATTCTCCAGCATAAGTTCACCCAAAATCCACGAAGTCCAGTCAGGTGGGGTTGGAGACACCAAATCCCATGAAGTATGCGAGTGGACTGAAGCAGAGCATATCCACCACCAGCAGCAGAGGAGTGTACTGATTGAATGGTTTCAACGGAACGACGGTTGGGAATGAGCGAGTCCATTCGGTCTTAGCTAGCATGTGTATAGCCGTGGGATAGGTTCCACATTGTGCCCTGTTCTGCCGCGTACAAGTGTCTCAGGCAGTGAAAAGCGAATGGTGGCGTTTGGCTGCACTGTTTGATGTGAAGATGGAACCATCTACCGTCGCTAACATCAAGCTCACAATTGTGCTCCAAGTGTCTGCAAGACTGCGGGAAAGTGGGGAGGGAGAGGCTTGCTGAGTTGCGGTGGTGCGAATGTGTGGCTGTGGATTTACGCGCTCCACCACACGGCTTGTGTGCAGTGATTGTACCCTCAAGCCTCTAGTGCATTGCACCATCACAGGCAATGATTGCATCACCTCCAACAAGGCGGATCTGGCGTGCTTCTCACTTGAGCACTGACGTGCAGGAAGATGGTACTTTCGAGGTATTCGCTTAAAGCTAACCACTAGGCCTCACCACGCACTCCAGCAATGGGCGAGGCTTGACGAGAGAGGGTGGCAACAGCTCCAAGTAACTCAGCACAGCCGAAGATGTGACTTCAGCTTAGGAAGTGCAAACTCGAATGCTGCTTTAAATTGAATTAACCGAGTGTTGTGCAGCATTTTAGAACAATTGCCCAAGTGCTGCTTTTGAGCATTGGGATCTGGGAGCGAGTATGTTCTCTTAGTTGGAGGAGGTGGAAGTGATTTCTTACACGCCATTTCGAGGAGGAACGAGATCTCACGTGGAAAGTTACTTGTGCTGCATCAGACTGGGGCACCATCATCACCCGGTAATAGGCTGACTGATTGGCAGGAAGTGCAGCCTGCAGTGGTTAAGGTCATTGAAGGAAGTGAAGCGCTAATGTGTCCTCGCTTCAGTGATCTGGGAAACGACTTCATCGTCAGACCCTCATTTGATTGCTAACGCTACGTAGAGTTCCTCTGCTAAGAGTCCACTGTGCTACTGATTTCATGTTAGATCTTGAGCCAGGTCACGCAAGCCATCCACAGGTACGTGGTGTGAATTCTATTAAGCGTTACTTCACTGGACTAGTGGACATTGAGGCAAATGTCCAAGTAGGAGCGTGCATGGCTTGCGTGGATGGAATGGATGACTTGCATGTGTAAAATGCCACGAGATAAATGTCGCTTCACGTGCAATGTGTCCATGCTTTCAACTGAGTGCACGGAGTGAAGTCTTCGGCCAAGTGAAACGCTTTGAGGATTATAGAGCAGGAGGCGAATGTTTCGATCACAGGGCACTTCGTAGCTGCGTGTTAAGTGTCATGGGTTCGGCATCACTTCTGGCCTATCGAGTGGACTCGTTTGTGGAAACCGTGGAGAAGTTGGATTGTGTTTTCAGTGCAGTTCATCCTGGTGCACCGAAAAGCGCCTACTTCCTATGTTTCAATAGCAATCAAGCTACACGAAACGCACCGCAGCCTTGACACTGCTGACTGTTGCGCGCTTCTTCGCAGTACCGTTCCATGCCCTTCGGTTGGCGTGACATTGGGTTCTGGTGGTTTGGCGCTACCCATACCTGAAGGCTAGTCGTGCTCAAATGATTTCACCTTTAGCTTTTCCACATGAGCCAAACAAGCGGTTGGTTGAATTTGGCTTCAGTGTTAACATCAGCCTAGCAGTCATCTGCAGTACGATGCCATTCATCCCGTTGTGGTGATGTTCAGTTAGAAAGCATGCATTCATTGAGAAGTCAATTGATCCGAGTGGAAAGGCGACAGTTGCATCTGGACTCAAACTCGCCCAATGCGCATGAGAAATCTCACAGAAATGAGTGACAGAATGGACTCGTGACTTTTGCTCATCACCAGACAAATGCGGACCTTGGCCCAAAAGTCAGTCGAATTAGAGTGAGCCGGTGTCAAGTGCTGTCGGTTAAGCTGAGAGGAAGGGTGGGGATTAAAATGTTGGGTTGTTTGTGGTTTAGGCATAAAATGGGTTTAACGTGAATTTTCGCTCAATATTCGTCTACCACTGTTTGCATTCAGGCGCCTAGTGGGCCTTAGCACACGTTGGCATACATTGGTGTGGCTTCCTATTATCGGCCTGTGATTTCAGTCGCCACTTCCTTCCCCGAATGTTGGTGTGCATGGCAGTCGACATGAGGGTAGCACATCGATAAAATGGCAGCAGTCCACACAAATACAGGCCTTTCAAACACAGTAGTGGGGACGTGGTCGCTGACCCACATTTCAGCCTCTCTCTGATCATGAAATTTAAGCACAATTGTGCATCACCTTGGTGCTCTCTAATGTGACTGCTGAAACCAGCTCCGTGAAGCAATGCGTGCACGGTCCGAAAGATGGACACTGGTGCCAGCAGTAATCACAGCTGCAGTTGATCAGTGAGCAATGAGACCACGAACAGCCAGATAGGTAGGAGCGTGACGAAATCGCAATGCTGATAAAACCACGCGGCAAGTTTGAATGCTGCGATTTCCATGCTAACATCGTGCATTTGTTATTGGTTTGTTTATGTGTGATGAAATGCTGCGTGGTCTTTAAAAGAGAGCAGAGTTATTCACGGCAGTCTGTGTGGTCCGCATAGTTGGTGGTGGAAGAGAGTGGTTCTGCATGGATAGGCCTGGATGGATATTGGTAGGGTCGCCTTTGACCGATCCTTACAAAGCCTCAGAACGAATCACGTCCTGTCTCTTTACGCATTTTGACGGATACTATTCTGTGATTACCACAGCCTGATTGTAGGATTTGTCGAGAATGACTTTCGAATTCGGAAGTTGCGGTGGCACATACGTGGGTGGCATTATGCCCACCCGATTGAAGACAGGGTCAGCTTCTGCTCCGCATCTATTCCTTGCCATCTTGCTTGTTAATTGACTTGAAAACATGATATTCGTTTGCACTTCAATTAGTACGGCTTTCGCACGATCATTGAATACGTGTGGCTGTGAAGAATCATTTTTAAAATTACCGCCTCTGATATTAAATACGTGTGTTTGGGTTCCTGGATGGCATCTCTTTGAAAGAATCCACATGTCGTTTTAACAGTCACTCCTACTTCCTACTACCCATCACATCCTCCAACCTTGACTGAGTTTGCTTCCGCCTTTCGTCCCTCTCCCCCCAATATTCTTTCATGTTCTTCTACTGCTCTTTTACAATTACGTCTACTTAGCACTGTCGTCAAACATTCGCATTGCAATGTAACATATTCGTAATTGCAATTAGAATGGGTAGCGTAGCGTTTTTCAGCACTCGGCAATCCCCGAACACAAGGCTCATTTAATCGTGGTGGCGGCATGGCCTCAGATATCCTCAAGTCACAAAGTATTGAAAATGGCAACGTCGGCAGAACTTCGAGGTCACATCCACGTGCTGGAGGCAAGTGTTTTCAGCCAATGTATTTGGCTCTAACTTTTCGACAGCAAACTTTGAGTCGAGAAAGATGAGTGGTTGATGGCAGAGCATGTTGGATGGGTGGTCAGTGTTGTGTAGACAAGGTCCGTGTGTTTGGGGGAAGGAGGTATCTCTGGGAGCGCTAAGTCAGTCAAATTGACCGTCTCACGATGCTGAACGTGTGGTGAAACGCGATGCAGATTATGCGCAGTCCCTAGGCAGCTGAGTAGCACAATTTTGTTCATAATAGTGTAGGCTTTCGAGCAGTGCTTTTCCGTGTATTTCACAGATGAATTTGAACACTGCTGTTGGCAGGCTTTCAAAGTGAATTGAAACCCACCACCTTCCCTTTTATTAGAAGCCTTCCATAGAGGACTGTTTCCCACAACTGAAATCACCATCAGTTGACTCCATCTTGACAGCAAAGGTCAAGTGCAAAAGATGAAAATGCACTGATGCACCACTTTAAAAGTTTGCGATTGCACCTCGAAGTTTTCCACCTTGTTTGCGCTTTTCACTGTGCTAACTCGTGTGCAAGAGTGTTGGGATGCAAGTTATACATTTTCCTTGAGTCATAATGCTTGGCTATTTTCTGATGAACTCTTCTCACAATCTTACTTAGCAACCTTCGGATTTAGCTCCTTTATGTACCCGATGTGAGTGTATTTTCCAAAGTCTCGAACGGTTGAGCCACCGGCTGCTGCTAAGGCTAATGCTGTTGCGGTGACGTAGCCCAGATACTATGACAATTAGTGAGTTCGAAAACCCGTGAATACAAAATGAGTTCTGTTGTTCTGCTTGTAGTCCATCACGTTGCCACTGTAGCCTTTGTCTGTCCCTTCTGAATGTTCCGCCTCCGTATCGGCTGTCATCATTCTTCGCGTGAATTGTGACCTTGTCCACGTGCGGACATCAAGTGGATGATTGCTGGCATGATGACTAGGCATTGAGATGGAATGGCTGGGAAGGTTGCCTTTTGGCAAATATTCAGAGTAAGGTGTGCTTGAGCATCAATGGAATGACTTAAATTGCAACCGCATATTGCGTGATGATCCTACCCATGACGTCTTGTTTTCAGCAATGGACTCGAGAGTCATTACTAGAGTTGAGTTAAAGGCGTCAAAGATGGAAAAGGGAACACATGTTAAGTAAAGTTGTTGATTTGGTAATAGCGAATCTCTAGAGGGTGATCTCATTGTGGCAAATGCGAGAATTCGATTCAGTTTTGTACAGACTTTCTTCCAATATCCCACGACGAGAGGATTCGCAAAAGTGTTGTGTTTTCTTGAATGAAGCTTTCTGACTTTGTGCTTAGATCTTGTTCGAATGCTCCGAAGTCTTTGCCATGGACATGGAGAGACGTTATGAAGTGTGCTGCTTCCCCTTCTGTCTAGGAATGGGAGGTCTGCGAGCAGAACACACACATGAATAGAGTGTACTGCGGCAGCATTGTGGAGCATTCATTTGTATCAATTTCTTGCAATTCTTCATCATATTTCTGACAAGGCTCTTTAGCGTTAATATATTGCATTAATGGCTTCAGATACAAAAGCGAAATGAGAAAGTGTGATTGAGAAACCAAGAATAACGGGTCCTTCTTTGGGCATTTTAACCCGATCGCTGAGTGACGCGTTCTCCTCTATTCCCTCTGCACAAGATTCTTTAACTGCTTTACACCCTATGCTTCGAATTGTAGAAATACGTAGTTCTTAATCCATTACGTTTTTGCATAAACATACAGATTAGCAGCAATAAACTCATGTGCTAGCTTCTTGGTCGTAAAAACCTCTTTAATTTGGAAAAGCGAAAAGAAAAAGCAGGAATACGGGAAAGAATATTTCAGTTGTGCCAAATTACGTTTCCAACGTTGCACGAAATGGCCTTTACTGAAGCAAGATGTAAGCGAATAAAGCATTAGGAGAGCCCTGGTACAAGATGCGTAATGCACCATTAAAAGGTGAAATTGTGAGCTCGAGGGCAGAAGGCGTAGCTCGACCCACGCATGAGTTCCTGGATGTGACAGGAGTTCTAGCAGCTGTTCACACTACCTGTCCCATGAGACACAATTCATGCAATATTTTTAGACATTCAGTGAAGTCAGGGGGTCGTTTGCTTGCGATATAAAAGCTGTAAAAGGAAAGGAAAAAACCTTGCCAAAAGATTCTTTAGACGAGGAGTGTCCGACCTGTTCATAAAGTCATTGGATTTGAGTGCATCTAAAAGTTTTAGTTAATGCTTATGAAGGGTAAAGAATAAAATCCTCAACTAGTTCTCGATGCGTCCTGTAAAACACAAAAATAAGTTTGTGATTGGGCTTAAGTAAGAGATGAGTCACCGATAAACTTCAAGTCTTTGCCTCCTCGGTAACATTGGTGCCAAAATGAATGCCAATTTGGTTGCCAGACTCATTTTTGGTTCTTTATCGCTAGACTCAAACTATCTTTCTCGCCCTAGGAGCGCCTTATGTATTTGTTTATTTCTTACTTGGTATGTCAACACTTTAAGCACTTTGTTTATTCCACAACTATCGGTATTTATTAAATATGTGCATTAAAAATGCAAGCATGAGGTTACTGCCAATTTTCTCGCACCAATTTTGTTCACTACTGGAAATCATACTTCCAATCTTTAGGATGCATTTTTTATTGCTATGCAGTCTATCAGTTAAAATATTCATAAACACACACATTTGCATTTTGTGTGCATTTGTACTGCGGTCCGGTCGTCAGATTACCCCATTAAATGTGCACAATAAAACTTGTCACTTTCCTTGCCTATTAATTAAACAAATTGCGCATTGTTTAGAAAAAAACTTATATTACTCGTTACGGCCAGTAATTTCAATGAAGATATCGAATTTGGTGCAAAAATAAAAACCTACTAGCTCTGGACTCCATTTCGTGCCTGCTTTTAATAAAGTAGACTCAGGTTATCACGGCGGGGTTACTGGAAATTGCATAGTACTTAATTGAACTAGTCTCGGCAGGTTCTCTGCATTGCCTTCTCATCAGGATTCTCAAGTGGAAAATAAAGAATTCCCGAGTGTATATTTACATTGGATTAGGAAGATTTACAAGCGAGTGTCTCCTAAGATACCAGAATGAAACCATCAGCACCATTTCGCTTCATCTGGTAACAAGGGTGGATGCTTGCTTATTTGCGTCTTCGTTGCTTCCTACCATAACCTGGTTTTATTACTTGACATGTAAATGGTCAATCAGCCTCAGTATCTGTTGCTATCAAAAGGGCCATGAGGAATACGACAGTCATCGTCTTTCCAAACAGCAAGGAAACAAGTTGTCATAACTTATGCTTTAGTTATACAAGGCATGGCATGGTTGCATTTCCCACGTCCTTTAGAGTGCAGGAAAATACAAGGGAATTGCAACCTTATGGCCACATTGTTGAGACACAACCACTGACTGTGTTGAAGTCCAATGAATGCCACGTAGTCAGTATGGTTACACAAGTTGGTGCGTTGTTTGAACAATTGCAAAGTCTTGGATTATGGCACATCCAAGGAGAGACTAAGCCAGTCATCAAAGGTTTAAATCCTGTGTTGCATACCCTGCATTGTACTGTAAGAGCGACGCAGAGGATGTCAAATCAAATTACCACGCATCAAACACTGGTAGGTTGATCAAACGCTTATATTTAACTATATCAATTTGATGAGGAAAATGTGCGCAGCTCATTGCATCAGGAACTTTAGTTAGAGGCGGCCACTCGGCTATGCCCCACCACGATTTGGGACTCATGATTTATGACAGCAAGTGATACGCTAATGCATTTCTATAGTCACTCATGGTCACAGAACCGCTTATTACGGATGTGTATCTTTATGAATGCGAAGCTGAAGATGAAGCTAAATCCTGTGTTCATTCCATAGTTCAGCCTTTTTATGCACACTGTGCCCTCCGATGGCTATGGGAGGCGCATGATTCAGCAAACACTTTGAGTAAAAGTGCCAACGATGAATTTATTCGCTCTGTATCAAGTGAGTTTAATGTGATGTAAGACAGTGGGTTGACAGCAACATAAATGACTTGATATAGCAGTGGCTTTTGATTCCTTAAAATGGTCTACGAGTCCTGGAATTTGATTGCTATTAAGATATTCACGAGTATCTTCCAGCAAAGCTCAACCTCATGAAAGGGGACAAACACCCTACTCCCCCATCAGTAACCTCAATCAAGAGCTGTTTTTTAGTCAGGCATTGATCAAGGGTCGACTTGATGTTACAATATTCTCTCACTTGCCTAAAATGCATACCATCCATACCAATTTCTTCTATTTTCCGTAGAGTACAATGTAGTTTGTGCCACACAGATGCATAATATAGGACCACTGGGTCAGTCTCTCTCCTGGGATAGAGCGGAGTTCAGGACTTTGCAAGGACGATTTTGCTAACTTAGGAAAGGCAAATGAACAAATAACCCCTTCGATTAACGTATTTTTCATTTTCACTTTTAAATACTTTTTATTTTTATGGCATGGCTTCGCGTAACTGAAAGCTAAACAATCTGTAAAAGCTCTTTAGCGTCAACCTGGTTACCAGGTGTCTCTGCAGTGAGCGCGTTGACAACCACCAAGAAAAGAGGCAGTGAGGGCCACTTGTAAGTGCTGTTGAATTTTCTAAGACGTTGAGGTGGCATCAGCAAGAGAGGAGGACTAGGAAACCACTGTTCCATGAAACGCATGCGGCGAGGTGTTCTCACAGGTGTGTCTCGGCCAACATGAAATTACTCAGTAAAGCAGTGATTGAGTGGCTGTCTGAGGTGTGACAACTCGATTATCGGTCGTAAAGGCTGGATTTCGGACTAAAAGTCATGAGTGGACACGAAGCAAAGTCTCAAAACTTATTTAGGTGGCTGTCCCAATGCTCACACTGTGAGGTGTATCCAAATACCCTGATAATCTCCCTACGCCTAACAAATGTATAATCTCGACAAACGCAAAGAGGATCCGATCTCTGATTTTCTCACCTTTGGACCTCGATTCTTTTCAAAGTTAAGTCTTCAATGTGATTTACTTTACAGACCGCATTGGACATCGTTTCCATTTACCGTTAGTGAGCAACTTCAAACATATGCGATTGTCAAGAAACCAGACATTGAAAGTCGCAACTGCAAGGGTTGCAGCAGTATGATAAACATCATCAAGCCGGAACTCATAAAGTGCTTGGATTTTGCCTCTATATTGTCACTGAGTAGGGACCTACCACTTAACTCCTAAGACCTTACCATCTAACTGACCAGATTTGTTTCTCGGGGGGCACAATCATACCCAGGTGACCACCGCTAGAAAATCGGTCAACCACGTTGCGCCTTTCTCCTGTTCTACACTTACACCACCGTCTGGTGTCCTTTTATTTTGCCCATTCTGTGGCGAAGTGTGGGAAGAATTGAATTTGATCCTTAATGCGATACAAGAGTTGGCGTATTTGAGGTAATTTTCACCGCCAATCATGATTGAATCCCAGCGATGTGGCAGCAAATGGTTGATATAATTGGGAAACTTTTTTCAGAGTTAGTTGAAAGTTTCCACAATGAGGAAGCTATGCTATGTAAATAATTGCGTGGCAAAATTAACACCAAGTAGTCTATGATTTGGACTGAATCTGGTTGAAGGGGTAGGAGATGTGTTTTTAACTGAGATAGTGATAAATGTGTGAAGACCACTTTATTTTTATTCTAGTGCTGTTGAGAAGTGGTCGAAACCCGTTTTAACCGCAAAATTAGTGTAAGGATATTACTTGTTCGCATCAAGTACTGTAAATAGCTCGGCCCAAGTCGTTTTTGCCTAACGCCTTATCACTCGTAATTTAAATCCTCACAAAATTTAGGGATAATTCTATTTTAGAAGCTAACATGGCTTTACTGAGCCTACTGTAGATCATGTTTCCATGTTTAGTCGTACGGATCAGATGTGTCCTTTGGGTAACGTTAGGGCTCGGCAATCGGATTTGTTATTGGGACACTAACTTTCGATATTTTCTAGCAAGTTTTCTATTGCCGACTTTGGTAGATGGCAAAAGGCACAGCCCTGTAAGAAGGGGTTTTTTATCCGTTGCCAACTACGTAGTGCTGCTGAGAAAGGAGACCTAGCATTTTGTGCGGAACATAAACTGTCAACGTACTGTTTCAGCTGAGATTATGGCTGTGGCATGGAGGCAGTCCTGCCCTTTTACAACAATGCATCGCTTGACTCTAAGATGCGGAAAAATAAAAATAACATAACTTGACGGGCTCAGATGAGTCTGTGCTGCCAAAGATCATAAATAGGCATTGTTGCATGAAGTAGTCTTAATAGTGCCTTTAGTACTCATGCTAGCTAGCTGGCTAAATAGTTGGCTTTACTAGATTCATGCCTCATTAAAGTAGAAGGCGGATATGTATGATTTTAGCCCCAAAGATAGCTGCTCTGAAGGTAGATTGATAGAGATAGAACTAAAGTGAGGGAGGGAAGGTAAGCGACAGTCAGGAGGTGGATGCGGACATTTTTAATGCCACCGGCAAAATGGGACGTTGATGACAGTGAGCGATTGTGCTTATGAGTAACTTTGATCATCGGCAGTGGCCCTTCTTTGGAGTACTTGGTAGTGATGTGACGATCGCCTGCTGGATCCATTTGCACGCAGCCAGTGCTAAAACGTCTTGCATTTGTCCCTCTCTGGCGGTACTATGCGTCACGCTTGCGAAATGGTGCTGCAGTGAGTCAAGTAGGAGGATAGAATTGCATCGGAGCGATAATCACTGGCCTTTAGGGTTTGGTTGTGTTTTCCGCTGTTGTTATGAGGTGCTTAATTCGATGCGAGCACAGTAATTAGTCAATGTGGATGGCATATAGGTATTGACACAAGCCCAAACTGCTGTAAAGCAGAAGGCTGAAGAAGCTTGTGACTTGTCTTGGAGGCTTTCTTTTAAAGCCTTACACTATCTCACAGCCTAAAACAATACCTTTCAAGAAATTGTCATTTAAATAAGCTGTACTATTTGCACTAAAAAAAAGGAGATCAGAGGTAAAGAAGTGACTAAAGATAGAGGAGGCAGCAACAAATTCACGTTATTGACTAAGTGATAAAGATGGGCTTAGCTAGTTCTCGCATTTTGAATGATAGAATGTTAGCATCGGTGATAAAGGCACATTTGTTATTTCCACCCCACCAAACGGACACCTTCGCGATGGAACTCCAAGAAGTCCTAAGACACATAAATCATGATTGTAGCATGCGACTCTTTAGTACGAAACACACTAAACCTTTAGCTTTTGAGCCTCTGCAAGTGGAACTCAAGATGTGTCGACGGCATAGGCAAAGAGAAAGTGGACTGTGTTCATGCGAGAGTGCACAATCAATTGATCTGACTTGGATGGGACGATTCGTTGATGCGCTGATTGGGCACGGGTAAGTGGGGAGGAGCGTAGTAATATGAAGTGCAAATTAGCCATTTTAAGAAAAACGATGTGAGAGCAAAAGTAGGTGAATAAGGACAAAACGGAATGTTGTGCAAGAGGATTAGGAACAACTCATAAAGCAAAGTAGGCAACTAGACGGGCAACGACATTCCAGGACGAGTTGAAGACAGCCTCGACCATCATGCTGTAATGCCGAATAGCATAGTTTTTAAGATATATTTCCAAATGTAAGGCATTTAATCCAGCGCTTCAGCTGTTCACTCGAAGGAAACAGTTCTTTTGCAGTGTGGCTATTAAGGAGTGATGATGAGAATGCTCACTTTATTTAAAATTAAGTTACCCTAATCACTCCGTTCTATGATTTCGTATTTCTTGCTCATCAAACACACTTTCGCGTATTTTTCTTAGTACTTTTTATGGGCTCTGCAATTCCTTGAACTGGTAAAGCTGTTACAATATGGGTGAGTCTTGGTGGATTTCTTCAGACCATCTTATACGTCTATTATTGATGGTCAGGAGTGCCAAGTAAAAATTGAAATTCAGCAGAATTTGGTGGGTGTTTTCTCCCTTCACTTCAACTGTGATTTTCTTGCTCTAGGAGTGCTAGGGTATGTGCCAGAAGTTGGAGAGAGACAGGGACGATATGTGGGGCTTTAAATTTGTTCCTGTGCGACACAGAGGTAGCTAGTTTTGACCACTCTCGAGCAGTTGACCTGACAAGATGTTGGTGATTGGCTGCTCTGACGCCTAAGCACTAATGTGGCATGATCTTGTGCTAGCCAGCTAAATTGTCGCATCAAAGCTGAACTTCACGATATTTGTTGGGCTACCCGCATCGGACTGGTTTATTGAAACTCAGGTTAAATAATTATTGCTTGAAGGTAGGTCACGGCATGATACAGGGTGATACATTTCCATGACATGACCAAGAGCCTTGCTTACCGATGTTATGCAACGTTTACTGCTCTTTGCCTCAGTCCCAACCGCTTCTTTGCCGTGATCCCAAATAACAGGTATCCTTGCATCATTTCGTGCACTTCTAGTCTTTCTTGCTACTAGATACATGCCTCTTTACAACAACACTAAGGTACAATAAAAGTAGGACTGATTGAAATAAGTGTCGTCAAAGGTAAAAACCAACTCGCCATGTGGTAAAACACTCAACCCTGCAAATCAAATGGGTGTAAAAGAAGTGAGGACGGCAGAAAAGTAAGGTCGTAGAGCTGGGAGTAAAATCTACAGCCACCAAAGTGTGTAATATGGACATTAATCAATTGTCATTTTGAGAACAGTTTGACCTCATAGTCTACGAGCTCTCAGTTAGTCAACTATGGTGTCGTACCGATCCCAAAATTCGACGTATCTTTGAGTCCTTCAATGCTCACTCACAACGCGGTGACTGCATAAAAGCCTGACACATCCACGTGGACATCGATGCAAGTTATACCCTTTTCTAAAATTTGTATTTCTCAATCTAAACGACACACTACAGATTCCTTTTGGCGAGATTCAATGGCAGTCATCACAGTGAAGCGGGGATAGCGAAGTCATGACTTCTGCGTGGGAGAACTTGGGTGAGTTTGAATACTATTCTCATCACTGCCTTGCACTCCCATGGTTACATACCCTGCTCTTGCACTGAAGTTACGCCACCAAGTGCCGCTGCACCAACGTCTCCACCCTCATTTTTAGCTAAGAACTTTATGATGCATTACGCTTCGACCGACCCTTCATTAGCGTCAACTAATCATGCTTACGTAGTTGGTCTTCCCTATTTTCGCTAGGGAATGATCTATACCCTAAATCTTTCCTATTATGTGGAAGTGTTCACAATTATACCCTATTCAAGCGAATTGTAGGATTAGTGAGCTGTGAAAACAACTGCTCTGCCAATGCAGCCATTTAATTACTTTCGACCAGGTAGCCTCTGACTCCTTGTGTGACATGACATCCTGGTTATGCTAACACTTGTGTTGATAGTAGGTATCAAATGGTTCAATGGACTATTAGCCCTTCGCCACCTATACAAGCCGCATAATTAGGCAAAAATTCCAAGTGACGGTGCCAAAGACGAAATCGTCTAATACGTATCATTTGCGTTGGATGAAATAGAATGCAGCGAGTGGACAGCTACATGGATGAGTTTATTTTGAGGCGGCTTTTGATTTCTTGCAGTAGTCTACCAATTCCTACAATTTGATCGTCATAAAGGCATTCGCGAGCATTTCGCATGTGTTCTATACCTCTTGGGAAGTTATTGACATAGCAGAGGAGAAACGTTTACCTAACTCTCTCACCCATAACGTAATTCGAAAACCTTTTTTAGTTACTTGCGCATAATGCATGCAACCCAAACAACATTCCTCTGTGTTTTCCTTGCAAAACAGTGCACTTCACCGTGCTAAATCGCGTTGATTTGCCCCTGGCTGAGTAGAGGAATAAAAGCTGTGAGCAGTAGTGCTTGTATTCCTTAACCTACATGTGTTTTAATGGATGGACTCCCTAACCCAAAGCTATATGCACACTCCTGCTCTGTTCGTAGACGAGCCAGAATACACGGCTCCATGAGTTTGGTCCTAATAATGACCTCGGAGAGTCAACCTTTTATTAGATGACGTCCTCAATGCAACAAATAAGCAGCTCAAATACATGACTGTAAGCTCTTTACAGACCAACTGATTGTGGTGGACCTTCAAAACACCTTACATTTGACTTTAACACATTAACGTAAAAAAATTGCAAACGAATTTGGCGGAAAAATCAATTTAGTTATGATGAACATGATGGTCTTGGTGAATTACCATCTTTCTCAAGGGTTCCAGCAGCAAGCGCTTCCAGAGAAGCATCACTGAGCTTGCGAAAAATTCGTCACTGTTTGCAACCGTCCCAATCAAAATCTTAGTCCTACATTAAGGCTTGCAACAGTCCGAAAATGATGTCTGCGGACTTCTTCAGCTCATCTATAGTTCTGTGGTCTGCTGATTGGCATTTTAGCGCTAAGTGATGAGGCCGTAGGATGTTCACAGTAGTTTCATGCAATGTGTACGAGGCCAGTTTGATTGTAATGCAAGAGCTAGAGCAGCAAGACTTTACAACTATCTGCCCTACGTAGCAAGGAGCACCTTGTTCGAGAGGAGTATAATTTAAATGCGCACAAAAATAATCATCTGCAAGCTAAGGACACGCATCAACAACGATTATCGTAAAATGGAGTGAATGGAATATATTTCACCTGGTAATGTGGGTGCCATGGCCAAAGGAGTGCGTAACAGCCTCGACACGGACAACAAAGACTCGGCTGTAAACAAAAAATTTCTGCTAGCCACTGTTGTGACTGTGGCATCCGATCATCCTCACTGCCCGTCAAATCATCGAGGAGCACCTCTACATTATGAAGACCAGAAGTGTATTTACCCATTCTGTCATGACTGCCTACAACTGGCCTACCAGTGTCAAGCTATGGGCATGATGGCTATTGCAGTTCAATTAAGAGAAGCGGCAGATTGAGAAACTGCGAGTCCGTGTCAACGTAAGGAACTAAAACTTCCTCTGGTAAGTTTTCCATCTGCATTAAGCTCATATTCCTTTAAATCAAATTTTTGGACTAGTATATGGATGAAGGCATGGACAGGTGGATGGATGGCTTGACAAAAGACTGGATGGTTTAACGTGAAATCCCCTCTCAGAGCATATTTAGTGATGATGAGTTACCCACGGATTGCGGATGCAACAATTCGTTTCCGTTTATTTCTTTTCCTATGGTGGGACAAGTTTTACCACAATTTGCAAGTTTTTTTTCACGAAGGAAAACATAAATGACAAATAGTCGCAGAAAATATCAGTTTCTTTGATGACTTGGCAATCACCTTAGCAAATCTCACTCCTGTCCACTTCCTTTAGCGATCACCTAAACGTTGGATAATGTGAGGCAGCCTAAGCATCTGACATGATAGCAGGTGTGGCTATCCAGCCAATGACCACCATCTTAGACTGATTTAACACTTACATTTATCCATCTTATTCTCGCATTAATTCTAAGCAATTTGACAAAGGAAGTGTGTGCGTATCAGGCATTACCTGTGCTTGACATTTGGCGGAGAGCAACCGAAGACTGATAAAATAAAAATTTGGAAGCGGTGGTGCGTCCATTAATCTACTGGAATGAACAATAAGAAAGGGACGCGCTCGACGGATGCGACTGCTCTTGGTGGCTTATTGTGGCTTTTGGCAGACGCTGCAGGCGTATATTTCCCCATCACGAAGTATGGTCAGTGAGTTTTGACAAACTGATTCGTTATTTTAACAATGGCAGCGGAATCATACTTGGAAAGTCTTGGATTATGACACACCCAAAGAGAATTTTAGCTAGTGGTCATGTGACTTGGACTCTGTGTTATATACACAGTACCGTACTGCAAAAGTTGGTTGGGTGGTAGGCATGATAAGCAAGTAGAAAAATAACATGGTATGAAACCTAACCTTAGTCACAAGGAGGCCAATAAACAGTTTCCGAATGATTTTATGGTTGGGATAGTCACGGGGATTCTCCTCCTCTGCCATGTCCGCATTGCTTTCCTTGTAGTTGAGCAAGGCCAGAGGTACTCATGAGCATCTTCATGCTGGTCAATTTGAAAGGATTCGAAGATGACTTCGAGGAAACTTTAGCTACCGCTAAATCAAATCATCCGTTTTGCTGTTCACTTGCTGTCTTCCATTGCAAGGGATGAATGGGGCAGTGTAAGCGTTGAGTCAATCTGTCATTGTTAGAAGCGTGGAGATTTGATTTGATATCCTCTGTATTGCTCTTACAGTGCAATACAGTTTGTGCAGCACAACCTTTATGTCGAATGAACATTGACTCATTCTCTCCATGAATGCACACGGAAGTGGAAAGAGCTTCCTGGTGGAAAATGGAACACGCGAATCGCATGCCAGAAGTAACATTCAGCCACCATACTCACTCGTACCCTTCGAGCGTCTTCCACTCCTCTTGTTCGATTAAACAAGTTAGTAAAATCATTCTCACTTCTTATTTTTATTGTACAATTCTTTGGCTGCTCCCCGCCTAACATAGTATCTAAGCCTAGCACTTGTAATGGGATTAGCAACACATTTTCTCTGTCGATTTGGTTTCAAGTAATGTAAGGAAAGGTGGGTGAATTTAAGTGTTCTATCAATCTGCCAACGTGTAAGGCGTAGTGATTGGAGGAATTCGTCTTTGCTTTTGTCTTTGCATTCACTGTTGTATTTAGTAACCTGTTAGACAATCTAGTGAACTTCCCTGCCATCTTCGACATCGGCATACACATGGCTGACCGAATTGCTCTGTTTGTGGACTACCACGTTGTAGACTTGCAGTGCAGACAATACGTAGATTTCACCAGGCGTCGTCGTAATTATTGGTTTTATCGCAAAGACGAGATGGTAAAATTGCCATTTTCTCCCATTTGCCAGCATTTTACAGGACGTAGCGAAACTCTATTACGCAATTATTTGCCATAATCGCCCTATGTCTTGTTTAACCATAAAGATAAGTTGTGCTAGCTTTTTCCCCATTGCCTTGTAGGTCGCATCAGACACTATGGTGGACCGGCAAATCCCGCATCAAGGAGTGTTTCCCGTTTGTGGCGGGGAACGGTGATGACGCAAAGAATGCAAGGATGTACCCCTGCCACTAGATGAAGTAAACTGACTTATGATCGTTCATCGCATTGAGCAATCTAGGCGGAAGATGATGCATAAGACCTATCGGGACACGTTCATGTTAATGTTGTGCAATAGTCGGTAGTTCCTCCATGCTACTCTAATTACAGCTAGTTTAAAGCAGACACTCTCTTGCTAAATTTAAGCTTCGAAACTTCAATTAGACAGAAATTAGAATCCTGAGTTAACAGATTCCTTTATTTTTGCAACAAGCATGATCTTCCTACCTAAATTATTAACGCTAGCGGGTGGCAAAACCTTCCATCAAACCATTTCATTTATGTTTGAAAGCATGTATAATTCTGTTTTAGTGGGTTCAGTGGTAAGAGGCAACAAAAATTCTGCCATCAACGACAGCCTCTATTAAAAAGCACTGTGTGTGTGGCACCAGGTTACCTTCACTGCCCTATAAACCGTCGAGGAGCAGCTCTGCATTATGCAGATTTAAAGCTGAACTACCCATTCGATTATTAATTGAATATTCCAACCGTAAGCTGGGACTTTGTCAACGTAGGGAGAAAACCATTTTCTAGTGGGTTGTCAATCGACATTGAGATTGTATTCATTACTGGTGTACAAAATGATGATGATATGTTGACATTGTTGTAGCCTCCAAAGACATGAATGCAATTATCATTTGCAGCACTAAGGTCTCCGGTTTGTGAACCTGCCATTGGCATCGCCTTGTCCACGTAGAAGCTGCACTAGTGCACCAATGGTTTTGATCTAGCAATTCAAGGCGATAATAGAGCAATTCCCTGAATTCGGTGCAGAGTAACTGGTATTTTCAGCATCTTGAAGTTGTGTTAAATGCGTAGGTCACTACCTCTAGGTCAAATGAGAATGTGCGATCTGCAGGAAGCCTATTTAGTGCGACTATATCTGTTTACAGGATCGGGATAGAGGTGAAAGACTACCGTGAACCCGTAGAACACCCATTCAGGAGTTAGCCAGAACAATTCTACTACTAGAAAAGCATTCGGCAAATTAAACAGGGTAGAGAAATATAAGTGAATCCACTGCGAGGTTTGAGAACGTTAGTGTCACCCACCTGTCTGCAATAAACTTGCGAATGTGTTACCCGGTTTCTTGGAGGTTATTCCACCATTAAGGTTTGAGATGGTCTTTTAAATCCTACCATGGATAGGACTTGACCAGAACGGCTAGAGCAAGCATGTGAATGGTGTTTGGTCAAAATTTTGTCTTCTGGCTAACACCACTGAGGCGCAAGTCTCCTGAGAGTGAATGAAGACCTTCGAATTCCGCCAAGTGGATAAATCGCCAGCTGCCGCTAAGGGCTTCAAAGTTGGCCGCGACTTGTGGCACACTATCATCAATGAGAACATTGTACAGCATTGGACTCGCAATAAATAAAATAGCTTCCTAACTTTGCAATTTTATCTCAAAGGGTGGAGGACAACATTCCTTTGTTAATGCATGGCTACGCAAGTGCGTAGTCAAGTCCGCCGTTCCACCTGCTTCTCAGGCAATAAACACACCACGCCATTAATTCAACACAGTAAAGAAAAGCATTTTGATGATTTTAGAGTTTAGGTGGCTGATGTAGTGAGCTATTCACTTTAGGTAATTTATAATTAGTAATTGGACGATGGGGTGGCCAGGTAAATGAATGGTTAGGTTCATGTGTGGGTAGCTGAATGACGAACGCACTTTCTGAGCAAATTTTGCTACTTGAAATTGTCTTTATGTAGCAAGTTTGATATCTCTATTCCTTTTAGTCATTTTTTAACCGGAAGAACAAGTTTCCCTATTGTATTACTCTCATTGGGGCAAAGGAGATACCCTTTATATGAAAGTAAGCTGTGCACGGTAAATAAGCGGGGTGGCAAGTAGTAGGAGGATATACCAGTTTCAATATTGACATGACAGTCAACACATAAATGCATCACCTCTGCTTTAATAATCATTAAATTTTGCAGTGGAAGAGACGAAGGGTGTTCAGGTTTCTTCTGCTTGGAGTTTTTTGGGATGTCTGAGAACTAAAACCATCAGTATTTGTTCGAACTGGTGAACACTTGTTTGTACACGCTGCTCAGATAAATCAGTGGAGAGGTCAAGGCATAGAAACCACCAACGTGCTTTAACTAATGCCTATCACTTAATGTATGTTTTCGAGCAAAAAAATTATCTTCTTAATACCTCCTACATATGTAGGAATGGGTTAAGTGCGACTATTAAGTTCACCCGAAGGCACTTAATTGAGGCCACAGCACATGATGGTAGCCTATGCCGCCTTGTATGAAACAACTCAGGTTTACATGCCTTGATTACCTAGCGCATGGTGGAACTACCTACGACCCAAACGCGATTCTCACCGTCGTGGATGAAAGCTCCAAAGCTCTTAAAAGTGCAATTACGTAAGTCGCAGTGGGAGGAGCTAATGTAAAAGAGAATTGGAGCACCGATAAGTTATTTCCATAGATATTCGCTACCTATGCGAAGACTAGATTTAAGCTTTTGCAGTTGTATCATTAAGTCATCAAAAGTGGTCGCGACGAAGGCAACTGCAAAATGGATTTTGGACCACCAGTTATGAGTGTATGCAAACCCCTTGAGAAATTCTCCGTATCCAAAGACGTTGGGAAGATCTACCCCAAAGCCCTCTATTTTTTTTCAAAGCTAGGTACCTTTTGGGATCAACATCACAAGCCATGTGGAACGCTCAAGTCTTCCCGTAGTTGCATGTCTGCTCCACCCCTCTTAGCTGATAATAAACGACTTAAAAGAGGCGAGATTGTCAAGAAACTGAAAATTGCAAGTCATAGCTGCAAGGATTACAGCATATGATGGACATCACTGAGCTGACATTTAGTAAAGTCATTGGCTTTTGTCTCACGATCGTTGCTAAAGAAGGACATAAAAATGAAGTTTAAAGCTGTCCCGTTATCTCTCAAAATGTATTTGCAAAGATCTTACTGCCGAAATTTGTTTCCCAGAGGGCAAAATCACCCCAGACTGCTACTGTTTTAGCACATACAAATCGCTTGACACCCTTGAACTGCCCCTCACTTACGGCACCGTCAGCTGTCCTTCCAGTTTACCCAGTCTTTGGCGAAGTGTGAAAAGGATTGACATTAATCCGGAATGAAATAGGAGATTTGGAGGGGATAAGGTAACCCTTCTACCAAACACAGCCGAATCGCAGTGGTTTTTCAACAATGTGAAAGCATTAGCTGTTAAATGAAGGAATACTGTATGAGTTAGTAAACAACTTTTGGTCGATGCGAGTTATGCTGTTTAGATAAATGCGCAGCAGAATAAACACCGACTAGCCAATGAACGGATCTGAACCCCATAAAAGAAGTACGATGTGGGTTTCCACCTAAGACATCAATAAATGTGTGTGGGCCGTCGAGTGTCTCGCTGTCTATGAGGTGACCAAGTTATGTAAACCTGTATTGTTTCATGCAAAGTGACAGACAGCCAGCGAATGTTGTGGCTCCAGCCGAATTTTTCGTGGATGGACTTTGTAGTCACACTTAACGCACTTTTGCATGCATACTGAAACCACCGAAATAGGCGGTAGGATGTGAGTGAGGGAGAGAAAGAAGGGCAGGACATGTTGAGAAGACCACCTTTTGTTCGATAACATGCGTTGGTTGTTTGTTAGTAGCTGTTGTAGTGCGTTAGTGTGTTCTGTGTTTTAACCCCTCTACTGAATTACTTGAGTAGCGTACGATTCCTCATTATTCACAGTTGATACCCTGGTGTGTTTATTGTCTAAGAAGCAGGTGGACCTGCTGATATGACTGCTCACTTGCACAGCCAAACATCAACGGGGGAATACTTTTCTCCACTCTTCATAATTAAGATGGATAGGTTTGCAAACCCAGCCCTACGCAATGCTTTCATGAATGAAATTCTGCCACAAATCAGAGTCAATTTTAAAGGCCTCATTTGCAGATGAGAATTTTTTCATTGCACGAAATTTGAGAGTCCTTTACCACTATTTAGGAACTTGCATCCTAATTATGTCGCCCTAGGGACGAGATTGGGAATAACCATTTGTTTTCACATTTTGAAGAACGAGAAGTCGACATGTGCTGTGATAAACGGAGTGCATCCTACTTCACCAACGAGCAAGTCGCGCTGACTTATTTTTATGCTTTGTGGGTAAATGGACGTCGATCAACGCATTTTTATTGCTCTGTAGGTTGCAAACGAGCATGTGGTGCACCAAGCACTTTCAAATGGAGGAGTACTTTCCAGTTGTGGTAGGAAAAGGTAGCGAAGGTACAAGAAAAGGCAAGAATGCACCCTTGCATCTGGATGGAGCAAGGTGACGTTAGCGATTTCATCGTGGTATTTTAAGGAGTAATCGCTTGTTCCCCTTCCACACTCCAAGCTATTGTTGATTAACAGTCGAGACCCGTTTATTCGATAACTGCGTGAAATTGTACCCGTACACAGTTGTGTGATGGTAGCAGATTGTGCTCCTTAGCTTACTTTTGATGCAAGTTCTTAATGTGGTGGAAGAGATGTTTCGTGCCTCAGAAGCAGGTGATTGAGAGTGCTTGATTCCTTGCTCATGATGGCAATGCAAACGCAAAGTGAATTGATGCAAAGTGAAGAGGTCTAGCATTCTTATAAGCCATCACCTCATTCACTGGTCTTAATTATGCAACGAGTAAGAGTCACGGGTTGGATCTTGCCAGACCGTACGCACTGCTGTTTAACAGGGAGCTAAAAGGAAGGAAGAATGAGTTGGCTGCATAAAGGTGCGAAGGAGGAAAGATGGATTACAAGAAAGAGGGCAGGAAGGTGATTACAAGCGAAGGTAAAAGGGAAGAGGGTGGCGTATTTATTGTTTGGGAAGCAGGTTGACCTGCTAACACAAATACATCCTCTAACCTTTGGAATAAAGTAGGAAAGTTTGAAAAATTTTTACCTTTTTGTGAATCCGAGCCTACACAATGTTCTCATATGCAATAGTTTGCCACAAATCAGAGCCAACTTTAAAGGCATTCCTAACGGATAGAAGTTTCTTCACTCCACGTTAGTCAAAGGTCCTATAACACCGACTGCCAACTTGCTTCCCATTGGGATCGTCTGAGAGGCGAAATTGGGAACATCTACCACAGTGCCTCATGTCTCATCAAGTCACACCAACCAATACGCTCACTCGAAGCGTTTCGGTTGAGGCCTATCCATAGTAGGATCAAAAAACCTACCTCACACCACGAATAGTGGGATCCATTCCAAGGCATCCAATGCTAACTTCTCAAATGAAGTTCATTGATCCTCTTTTTCTACTTAATTTATTGTACAATTTTCTGGTGGCAGTAATGCTTCGATCGAAGCCTGATTGGATGGTCTACGGGTGCACGGTGGTTCCCCAAGCATTCTTATTTTTGCTGCCAGAAGAAATCGCACTAAGTTGATTATCTGCGGATCATGCTTGCTCATTTGGTTTAGAAGTAGAGATGCACGCGTCAGACAATGATTCTGATAACGGCATTTTGGCACTGCTGGCACAACTGTAGGATGTCGGAACTACCTATTACTCCGTCTTGAATTAAAGGAACTGCTTCGGTGACGCTTTGATTGATTAGGCTAAAAGCGTTGATGAATTCGCACAATGCCTGGCTCCAGAACGGGATGCCGGTGTTTACTTCACGAAGTGGAGACTCTGGTACAGCAAATAACCGCTATATTTTAGCGTTTAGAGATCATGAACACACCAACAGATCATCAACTTCATTTTATCCACCTGATAATGGCTCACTTCGATCGCTATAGAAAATGATGGGCTTATTCTGTCGATATGCCTCTGCTGTATCAAGTGTCTTAAGTGTACTATCACAATTGTCGGTTCTGTCACAATGATAAAACTGTAAGATTACCTCTCCCTCTCATTTTATCACACTTGAATGTGCATTAGCTCGACTTTTGATTCATTTGCTTTTTGCACGAATAGACGACGCAAGTGAAGCAGCGTCACGTCATGCGACTAACGCCTTACATCTTGCTTTACCAACGACTGAGTTGTGCTAACTCATTTCCATGTTGTTTGGGTAAAAGCACTTTGGTCGATGCATTTCTCGTTGCCTCGTAGGTCGTGAAGCACCATGTGGTGGACCGAGCACTTGCACATGGCGGAGTGCTTTCCAGTTGTGGTTGGAAGTGGTGGAGAAGGTGCAAAAAGGCGAGAATGCATTTCTGCATCTGGAGAAGTGAAGCGGTGTAAGCGACTTCATCCTGCACATATTTCAAAGTCGGCATAAATATGTGGCCTGAAGCACTTCACTGTTCCATGTTGAGGTGTCTGTGCGACAGTGACAGCAATGGCGATTGTGTAGACTACTGACTATATGTTCTTGGCACAGATAAATGCTAAGGTTCCTAAATGTGGATGATTTTAGTTATTGAGGAGTGAGGTTTGTCCGTGAAAGTTAGGCCTTAATCTAATACAAAATCTTGACATTAGATATTACAGCTCCGCAGGGAAATGCTAAACTCTTGATAGTGATTGACAGACTAGCTGTCACGTTGGCGCGGCTGATGAATGCTAATATTTGTGCTCACCACCTTTAGTGATATCTGTTAGTAATAATGAGGCGCAATAAACAAAATTAATAAATGAATTGGGTAAAGTGAAGCTCCAAAAATAATGCTTTGAATGCTTAGGTTTAATCAAGGTAGAGTAGACTGCTTAAAAGCTTTCCATATGGAAAATATGTGACTTTTCTGGCAATTATAATCGGATGATTTATCCTCCAAACATGAAATTTATGTGCAGAAGTCGCGTTTTCTGTCACTTCCTCAAGACTGATTGCACCAAATCGTGTGCGTTTAGGAATGAGTACGTGGGATAGAATACATCCAAATGTATGCAAGTCTTTGTCGATTCGTGTGAAATTGACTGTTATGTTTCATCTGTTCATGAGCTGCATGTTTATAACCCATACGGGCTGTGGGCTTTGTCGTTCGTCTGAGACCCGGGTGAGAAACATGGCAATAGCATTTACTACGCATAGATGGTGACGATTTATGACATCCTTATCAGTGGGTGTTAAAGGAACACTACCACTTGACAGTTGAAAGCGAAGTGTGTGCACGCAGATGCGGCAAACAGAAATTCAGAAGTGTGTGAAAGCGCCATTAACTGTGTTAGGCTTATTTAGCGTTTTACAATCCATTTGCAGTAGGGTTTATTGTTCCTGCACGTTGGCACCTTTCCAAATTTCCCACTTTTACAATTTAATTGGTTTTTAAATGGATAAATGATCTTGCGCGCTTCGCTTGCAGTTCTTTATTAAGCACTGGTTTCTCCGCATCGCTAATGCTTGAAGCCTCGTCTTCCCATCCCAGTCTAGAAACCAACTAATGAATAGGAAAGACATTAGAGTAGGGAGTGCTGTCACTCAAAGATCTACAAACGACGATTTCCTTTATTCGAAAAGCTTGAAGAAACAGGAAACCTAGCCAAGACAGGAATCCAGCTGGGCCGTACTCGAACCAACTACTAGTTGAACTCTCACCATTTCACTCGCCTACTGGGCAGTGGTATCTGCAGTAAAAATTTGCTAATTATTTGATCACGTGGTGGGTTATTTTGGGAAAGGTCAGGAGTGCTTTGAGCGCATCCTTTACTCGCACTCCTACCAACAATCTTAAGTCGTGCCGGTAATTTTAAATTGTAGGATTTTGGGTGGCTCTTGCAACACCATACACTTCCTTGTGACCAGAGCTTGCTTTAAGGGATGGTGTTTACTTAAAACTAAATGTCTGTGCTTTTGGGTTGCATTGAGCATCTGCAGAAGTCCGAATACTGCAAAGACCGTTCGGCTGAAGCTTTGATTTTGCATGCACAGAAATTCGCCAGCGTAAACTGCTGCTCTTGCTTAACTTTTATTTTGTGGGTGGACATGACTTTCACACCGTTAGTCGAGATGATGTCAGGCGATGGCTGTAATGTCTTCCTTATCAACCACCCGTTCCCCAAATCCTCAAGAATTTGTGATAAAGTGAGCCAAATGAGGTTATTTCAAAGTAGAAAACTGGCTGCATTTCTAATAAGGAATCGTTTATAAGCAGGAGTGAAGCATGAATTAGACAGCAAAAGGTAGGGCAGAATTGAAATTTGGCAAAAGTGAATCACGAACGGCCACCAAAGTATGATTGAGAGAGCATAATGCAGGGCAGATTGTTCGTTCCCGGTGACTTGGAGTGAGACTTCGATCCACGGAGACAATTTAGCCAGATTCATTCCCTCCTACCCAACCATACTGTTTCCTCTAGGTGGTAAAAGCACTTTGTTCGGACACAATATTCCATTACATTTGGAAAATTGCAGTGTACAGAAGTGGTACTGCCCTCTCTGCTTCCGCAGCTTATAGGAGGATGCGGTGACTGCAAACAAACGTCTGCCATCAGCGTGCTGTGCCCTTGTGCAAGTGATTTTGTGTGGATATAATACTTTGTTTATCGAGCTGCTTTCGCCCCTTCGTTTACGATGACCATTTTGTGAAGAGTCGGTGCGACTTCGATGCATCGGATGTTGTGACCAAAGGACCTACCTGTGGCATTATTGCTTTCTTTTTCATGGAGAATCACTAAAACATCTTTTGCCCACAACAATTTCATTAGGATTCTATAGTGGAGCAAAATCACCTCGTCACTGGTCAAATGTATGTACTAGTTGGGGCTTTCGGAGTCAAGGTGCAATCCGTGAAACGGAGATTGGAGTGAAGTATACTAATGCCAAAGTGTTTGTGACACAGTGATTCCACCCCTGAATACTGAACAGCACTTTCTGCACCAAGTGGCAAAGCTTGCCGAATTTCGAGGCATCTTGCTAATGTCTCCTTCATTTGGACCAGTCCGGTGTAACTTCTCCACTTCTCATTCTCCACCACCTTCCCACAAATGCTGAGTCTCCTGAGACAGTTGGGCTGCAGCATGAGTCGTCACTCGTCCATGCAAAATTGTGTTGCTAGGTATCTGGTTCTTGATCCTACATCTGCCATTCAAGGATAACCAGCTCTTCTCAGATGACGAGCTTAAAATTCGTATTTTCACAATTGTTATCTACATCGGATCGTACTGACGTCGTAGTGGACAGAATAGCACCAATTCCTCGCCAGTAGTCAGTCAACTCAACCCTCGTCGACTAGGTTACCACTAGGTAATTGGCAAGCAGCACTGCAACAAGACGAACTGTTAAAGATTAGATCTACCAGAGGAAGAAGGTTTCAACCAGATGTCCTTCTGCGACCCCCTAAATAAAACGGACAATTTTACTGCTCACTTGTCACACCAAAGCAGGTTCACGGCACATCAAGCTGTTTCGAAAATTGCTTCGACGAAACTGCTAACGATTTCGTGTATCATAGAGGAATATTGGTGGGATGCGAGCATGGGAACTGACTCAAACCCATCCTCACTGTGGAAACATTTGACTCACCCTTACCAGACGGATTCTCCTCTTCCTTCCATCACGTGCAGCCCTCCTCTTCTGATTTCCATGTTGGTTACCTCAATGTCTAACTGCACAGAGTACGCGCAGTCGTGTAAATGTGAAATATCAGTTATATCTTTGTCCACTTCTACCATCTTGTCATTTTAGGGTTGCAAGCAGAGCCAAGCCCGAGCATTTGAGATGGTGGATTTAAAAGCGAACAGCAGATCACATACTTTCAGAGATCTTTCAGTTACTTAAAAAGTGAAAAAGCACACGCTACTTTGACCTTCCAACAGATTCATTACGCTCTATTTAGGCCTCAACTTGCTCCTCATTCCCCTTCTCCTCTCGTCAGTTAACCTGTCTCAAAATAGGCTTCGATTCGGCCTTTATAGAGGAAACCAGGACACCAAGTGTTGGAGCGAATTTAACAAAGCCAAATGACTGCAAGCTTTGGTTAGACCTTGCTTAAAACCTAGCATTTACTATCTTCCACCCACCAGTGTAACACTTCCAGGTTTCACCCAATGTGTGACATGTCACGGCCAATAACGTGTTCCACAGAAGGTCATCGGGACCCAAAACAAGTAAACACGACGCACAGGGCCATACCTACATGGTCACGTGAAATCCAGACAATCCATTTTGAGGCGAGTTGTAGCCTAGCTGTGTCGTTTCATCCTTTGTGACGTGGACGACCTTGACCAACTTGCGTCTCCAAATCTAAGAGCATACGTGATGCAGCCCGTGCTGACCTAGTGGGGGGAGGGAGAAGCAATGTGACTGTTTCGGCACTGCAACGATGTGATTCACTGAACCAGTTGGCAACACGTTAGTCCTAACACGAACTACGTGCCCTGTCGTTTGCTCGCCCCATATTATGCATAAGGCACGACCTATGCACTTGTCAAACAGGCATGCCTCCTCTTTCTGTACTTCTTCTCTTAGTATGCTGATAAATGTCAGGCAAAGTGACTATCGGCTAACACCAGAGATGCACACCCACCGATACCTGAACCTACGACCCCAAACACACTGGGCATCCTCCTACACGTGGAACACCTCAAGTGGTGCAACAGATCATCTCTACCGTCGATCAGACATGAGGAAGAGGTAACGCGTTTGACACGTGTCGATCGGTTGACAATTCACACCCGTGGGTGTAAAATGTGTCTGAGTGAGAAGATGCGACATCCACTTCTGAGGTGAACCATGGAAGTCTTGCTTCCTCTTCTCCCAAACAGAGCATTCGATCTGGGCAAAGTCAAGCTGACTGATGACGTAGTCAGTAAGACTTGGAAACAGCTTAAGCGCATCAACACGCACCAATCATCAACCTCAGCCTGAATATCTCATTTGGGCTCTCAAAGCTATGGCATAATTGGTGCCATGTAGAAGTAACACTTGACCTTCTTCTAATGAATAGCTTAGAATGCTTGTCAAATCAGTCATGCGTGATTTCAATCGACTCACCCCGACTCATCTGTTGTCGCCAATGTTGCCGCAATGCCGTGGATGCGTTTCAAATGCAACGAGGCAATGGCAAGCCAAGTCTGACTTGATTGGCTCTGCTAAAAGTACTTTCAGCAGCTGCGCCTCCCTTCGCGGTCAGTCGACAGACGGGCGAGTCGGCTTTGACTAAGTCGAAGGCATGGACACTGGGAAGTTTGATGTGGCTAAGTTCATTTCGCGCGGATCCTACACCGTCTATGAGGTGGTCTACACACGAGGATGTGACGACAACGCGACAACCATGACTTGTGCACTGAAGCGCTTCTACTTGCGAAACAGCTCTGCTGTTCGGTGTGCTCTTCGAGAGCGCCGCATTCTAGTGAGACTTGCCAGACAGGAGAGACAATCACCATTCTTGGGCACTCTGATTGAGAGCTGCCGAATTGACAGTGCTCCGGCCTTTGTGCTGCACAAAGAAAGTGGACTCGACCTGTGTGATCTCGTCTCTAGTGTTGGCTACCTCGATGAAAATGACGTGCCTTTCTATAGCTCTGAGATTATTGGTGGTCTGGAGCACCTTCACGATATGCACATCGTCCACTTTCATGTCAAACCCAACAATGTGCTCATCACCGATTCAGGCCCCATCCTACTCACGGACTTCGATCACGCATACGACATGTCTCGGGAGACGGGACCTCCCAAACAGACAGACTTCGCCGGAACACCCTTCTTCATGACACCTGAAATAGAGCATGCAAAGGCAATCACGACGAGGGCGGATGTCTGGAGCCTTGGCCTTCTCGTGGCCTGCATCATGTACGGTCATGTCACTGCGCAAGATTGGCTGCACACACGTCGGTTTGTGACAGACCGTCTGCCAAACGTCTCCGCACCTCTACGCCAATTCTTCAAAGCCTGTCTCACACCCCATCACAACAAGCGCTTAAACGTTGATAGTGTGAAGTGCCTTGAGTTCTACAGAGACGTTAGCTGGAAGAAAGTGGTAGCTTGCAACTTGGAACCACATTACCATCCCTCCGACATGGAAGTTTCCCCGGCTAAGAAAATGTGCAACATCAACTCCTTCGACCCTCTGCTGGTTGCTGCTGCATACGGTGCGAACATGCCATTGATAAATGGACGTCTTCTGAAAATTCGTGACAAGTGTGGTGTGCGTCGGTTGATGGTAGTGCCACCGAACCACAAGGATCTGGCACAGGCTAAACTGACAGCAGAGCGGATTGATGAACTCTTCGCCAACTTCGACTTCGTTAATCCCTACTCCCTCTATTCATGCTGTGGATATCGTGGACGGCAAGCCAATTTCGGCTTGAGCTGTTGGTCACTCACCTGCGATGCGTGGTCCAAGTGGTGTCTACTGCTCCTCTTCCTTGTCTGTATGCATGAGCTCCTCATCTAGTTGTAATGCACGCCCTTCGTTGACTAGGCTTTTGCACTCCTGAATACACAGGGAATGTCTCTGGGTAGCCAAAACTTCCTTTAGGAAGGCTTGACACTCCTAGTTGGGATTCGGAGATTTTTGGGGAATTTCAGGTAAGTGGTAAAGGAGTACGACTGAGTCGTAGCATTTCTTACACTGACAGAGGCGTACCTATTAAGTAGCACTTCCACCCATCTTCGTAGCCGTTCTGCCTGATCACATCGACTTTGTGTCCATTACTAACATGGCCGCAGCTATGTGTCAACACTATGTGCAAGCAATCCTTCCATCTTAGAACCATCATTCTACTGTGGACTAGAGTCACCACGTTCTCACTAATTCGCTTCGATTGTGAAGATGTAATGAGAAGTCTCGTAGACTATCAAGGAAGAAGGGGCCATATTGGAAGACTCAATTACTTTCCATACCACACATCCCCTTTACGTATCTTGTGCATGCAATTATGCAGTGAGATGAATTTGCATAAGTGGCGAAGTGACCTGTTCTCTTCGTGGCAAAAAGCATTTGTTGCCTTCACTGTATTATGTGCTTGATCTCTCCTGGCAATTCATGCTATCCAAAAACAACTATCACAACTTTAAGGTAATTTCGTCTTCAAGCGTTTGGTCAGTTGACATCGATTGGTTGCATCTTGACTTGCGATGATGTGGGCAACTCATTGCCTACTCTACTGGCATCGGGCAAAGCATGCCAAAATGAATGCCTCATAGACGAATGAATTGTCTCTGGTACACTTGAGATGACTGTCCGCGTTGCAACGTGCATCTGTGCCACTCTGATGCAACCGCGCTAGCTTCGACTACACCTATGTCATGTGTTCAGCTACAAACTGCAAATTACAGTAATTGCCGTCTCGATCTCTTAGATGAGACACTGAATGTAGCAAACAAGAGGCTGAGAATGGTGAATTCATCTCAGCACAATCGCTCTATTCCATGTAGCCAGGTAATCAAGAGACATGGGTTCCGACCTTGTTCATCAATGTGTGTAAGCCAGCTCATGCATGTGAGACGCGTGTGTTTATCTAACAGCTGGATTACGAAGACCGTCAGTGCGTGCATTTGAACATGTGTTCGAGCTAAAGACTGAATTCGACCCTGACGCTGGGCCTGAGTCTAGCCTGACGGGATGGTTATACGGGTTGGTCAGATGTACATGTTAGCGACAGATTATCCGACTTATAATGACCATTTTCATACTTCACTCCTCGCCCAGTGCTCATGGCATGGCATAGCATTCGCAAGTTAGATCTTGCAATCGCGTCACCAGCTGCACCATCAAATGGGGTCTTGGCATATAACAAGTCCACTACACGTTCCCTTCACGCATCGACCTAAAATCATCGAATACAACTTTTTTATGCAAGAAGAAGGTAGAGTTAGCTACGTCGACACCATTACAATCACAGCCATCAACAATGTCATCATCGAGAGATTAAAATTAGGTTGACCAAAATTAACAGCAAAAGTATCAGTAGGCTAGACACTTGCAACACGTTATAGGAATCAGTGTTTATTGCGACTGCAAGCTGCGCAGCTTGCAGCGACTTGAGGTGGTAGGTAGGGCATGGAATGCGGCGTTTGTGAGCGTGATAAACCACTTGACGACGGGTAGAGTTGGAGGTAAAACGAGGGATTTTCCACCACTCTCAGAAGAGGCCGAACGAAATCACTGTTCCGAATATTGCATACCTGGTCACTCAGTGTTTCCAAGTAGTGAGTAGACGAAGGACGCTCCAGTGTTGGTCCTATAAACCAAAGGCAATATGTGTGACGATTGCTTCGAATTTGGTCAGTGGATGGCGCAGCTGCCTAGGTGTGCAACAGGGCTCGATGCTGACACAACTCGTCAGCATATGTAGGCTTATCCACTATAGGTTGATTTAACTTGGCACTAGTCTAGGTGTTGTACTAAAAGTACACGCAAAATTCATGTGCACAAAAGATGCGTTTGTTATGTTTGCGTGACCCCTTTCAATGAACCATCCCCTTCGACTACCATAGCAATGCATAAACATTAAGCATATCCGACTCACTGTTAAGATATTCACAAATTGAGCGTACCGTTGCACATTGGTGGCGGCGCATGGGAACAACTGCGGACATGTAGGTCTGGAACAAAAAATTGTGGCTTTCGCTGGCAAACCCTGCTGATGCAATGGGAGAATTCGGTTTAGAAGGAATGGAATTCTTAAATGTATCCGTGAAGCAGTGCTTGAACTCATGTAGTTTAATGGACTTAGCATACTAGAGATCCTTGCATTTCGGAGAGAGCTGCAGCGTCTTCGCTCCTCTGACAATGCTGCAAATTATACTTGTTCTCCTTCCGTGTAGACCTCATTCATCCCCTGATTGTGAAGCTTGAAGACAACAACCAGCACATGGTGCATCTGACACAGAATCTGCCAGTCAGAATCTCTATTCTCTTTACTGGCTACACCAGCGGATGAAGGCTTGATGATTGGTGGTGAAAGACAACCCATCCCTCTCCAGGTTGTTCCGATGCCTTCACCGATTTCAAGACAGGAAAAATAGTTACTGCCTCTGCTCGTTCACGTAGTCTACTCAAAACGTTAAAAAATTTCGAAGGTTGTTGTACCCGCAGTGAAATTTTCGCAGCAATTACATCGCTTTGAACGAAGACTATTTGCTTCTGCACCCGATTTGAACCCTCACTGCTAGAGGGAGTTCTTCAAAACCATCATCAAACTGTCCGAACTTACTTTGTTTTCCTAAGGACGTATCTAACGCAGCATTCGAAATGGTTTTAATACACCGTCAGCTTTACTTCTGTGTGTCAAAAGATGGCATGGAGAACTGGCTTGCTTTGGGCCTAAGAGGAAAAATTACGATTAGCCATTACCACTAGAGGATCATAATTGAGCCCTGCAAACACAGCGATCGGTAGAACCACCCACATTCCTGTCGTCCCCTCGACGGAGTCATCTATTTCAAATCCTACTAGCATAATGTGCTTGCGATTGTTCAAGGATACGACCAACCGAACCCTGAAACGCGTTTTCCTTACTTCACGGCAATGTTCGTAGGATTCTCAACCACTTTAACTGCGTTTGAACCCACACGATCTGTTTTGTTTCATGGGACACAAAGTGATTGCAGCACATCTCATTTCCCAGTTTTAGCTTGGCCCCACACCTGGGGCATCAAAAGCTGCTGTTTTCTCTCAGTGAGCTCACATTTTACAGCCCAGTAAATGTAAAAAGGACCCAATCACGGGTTCGTTTGCATTCGGGTCCCAATTCTTTTCAAGGCCAAGTTTGTCACGTGGTTAGCAATACAGGCCACGTTAAACAAACAGGTCTTCTCAATGTCGCGTTTCTGCACTGTCTCCAATAACTGCTCATGAAAGACTTTAAAACGACGCATTGCCATCGTAGCTGCAAAGATTGTAGCCATATAGTAGATACCAATAAGCCGCTGTTTGGCAAGGTCCTTGGATGTTGTCTCGCGATTATCACTGAGGAGGGAGATACCACTCTACTGCTAAGTCATTCCCATCTACCTGCCGTTCTTTTGTTTCCTGGACGGCATAATCACTTTGCGCCTTATTCCTGTTTACGCTTACACTGCCATCAGTTGTCTTTTCAGTTTACGTCGTCTGTGGCGAAGTACTTGGAGAATTAGCATCAGTGCTATAGAAACATGAGAGTTGGTGCAGTTGAGGTAATTTTCACCGCCAATCACAACCTAATCAAGACAGTGTCCTAACAACGTGGAAGCAAGTAGTTGATGAAATCAAGGAAGATGTGCTGTTTTATGCCATGCGAATGGGTTCGTGACATAATTAGCGCCAATTATTCGATGATTGGATCCGAAACTGGTTGAAGGCGTAAGAGGTGTGCTTTTATCTGCCACAGTGACAATTATGTGTACATCATAGATAGTTCCACTGTCCGCAAGGTGATCAGGGCAAAATCACCTGAGTCGTTTTGTGCAGGGTGAGATAGACAGCCGACTCATGCTGTAGGTCTAGTCTGGCGATAATTGGGTGGACTCAGTAGTCGCACTAGGCGCACTCCTCCATAACTAGCGAAACCATCGGAAAGGGCGACAAGGCGTAAGTAAGCAAGGGAGGTGGAAGGGGTAGGAGATGTTGAGGAGATCGCCCATTATTCGATACCATGTGGCAGGTGTTTGAGGGCAAGTAGTTAAGGCATCTTAGTGGGTTCCTTGCTTTAGTCTCGCTACTGAATTACTTGAGTAGCATGCATAGCCGTGGATTCACCAATTGGAAAAACAAGTAGTAAGGAGTCCAGGTCTTAGGCATTCCAAAGAACCGTCCAAGGCAAAACTTGAAGGCCACTTCCCACTTCTACTGCAAATATTTCGAGACATGTCATACCATCAATAAAACTGGCAATGTTCTCAGGTCACCTGCCATCGCATTTATCCTCCGTGCAAAATTTAAGGAGGAACTAAGTGACGATTCGGAGCTGCATACTTACTCAGAAAGAAAGTTCCTCATTTTACCACCCATTCATTTTTCAACCACCCATCCACCTACTCACCCATCATTTCATCCACTTGAACTATTAAACCAAACAACTCATCGCGTCTGCGAGCTCGGCTCCGCACCTCAACAAAACGCATTTCCTCGCCGTTCTCAGTTAGCAACCTGCTGTGCTGATTGCTTGAGAAGCACCTCGTCCTGATTACATGACCACGAACTTTCACAGCCACACATTAACAAGCGATTGCTGCACTCCTCCCATTGAATTATAGCTGGAAGGTTTGGAAGACATGTGGGTGATTGCTAATCCGATCCTACACAAAGTTCGCATAGCCGGTAGTGTGACGCATGTCGTGGTCAACTTGAAGGGCCTCGGTAATAACCGGAAACATCGTGACGGCACGAAAGCTGAGGGCCTCGCACCGCTGTTGTGTATCTTGGATCTCACTGTTGCGCATCGAGTTGCCCACCACTTCGCAAAGAGTTGACTTCTTTCCACTCGACACCGTCTATGCACTGCAGTTGCTATTACCTCATCTACCAATGGGATCTCGGACGGGCGACACAACTCACAGCTCGTAAGACCTGCGTGTATGTGACCTTATGCTGACCATACTTTGACAAGGCCAAATAGTCAGTTATTATCATGTCCACGACACCCTAAATCCGTTTGCCTGCCTTCAGTTCCAAGTATTCTCACCACTGACTGACGACTTTTCCAACATATCACAGAGCCATGAAAGAACAGAAGAGGCGAGGTTTGTTGCCACTTTGCCTATCAGCGACCACAAATTCGATGGATGTTAGGTTGCAAAGCTCTGCAGATTTGGCACTTCACAGTGTATTTTTGGGTGTGACGTCCATTCACCCGTCCAACAGCATCAGAACACTTTTGCCACGCGAATTCGACCTCTAGCATCTATGCGCTTAATCGGAGCCTCCAGCACATCTAAGTCAGGCAAACAGCTTGATATTAAAGAAAGAGGTGGCCTAATGGATACTGAACTCAAGGTAGACATCGAAATCGCAGGATGGGGAACTCGCTGTTCTGTTACCATATTATCAGTGAGTGAGTCACATGCATTTACCTAGTGCTCTTAGAAGATCGCAGATTTCCGTGCTGACAAGTAGAGTGTGGACAGCGATCGGGATAGCAGACTTCGGTCTGCTCTGCATCACTGCCTCATTTGCATTTCCACGTAGCAAGATGTCGATCCGATTCGGCCAGTCACATGAGCCACTGAAATGAAATCCTCCCTTCCCATACCCAGGAGACTCAAATAGAGCTCATGCTCCAGTCATCGCTGTTGCTCCAGATTGTTGCGTAAATATACTGGTTTCACTCCTTTTTCGTTCCTCTAGTGAGAGTGCACCGCATAAGCCTGCATCGTTAGAGTCAGTGTTCAGTGTACGCACGGCGGAGTCGCTTGACTCAAAGATTAAAGATGCGGGAATGGCCTTGGAGTGAACCACACCATCCAGTTCTTTAAATGCTCCATCGCGCTTATTCTTCCCTGGAAAAATCGCCCCCACTTTTCCAACAGTTTGTGCAGCTACCCTGAATTCTTTGCAAAGTCTGCGAAGAAACTCATGTCGCGGCCTACTTGGTGATTGTTGGATCCTCACTTGCTCTTTACTCAGGCAAGACGGTACGGACGAAGATGCATAACTGCACAGTGCAGATTTCGACATTCCATCAGAGTCATGGTGAAACCCTCCTTCTGTAGCCCATCCAACACAAAACCCACATCAACATCACGCTCCGGAACGACCCTGTCCAAGGCAAGGACACCACCCAGGTGTACTATGTAATCCCTTTTGGAAGAAGCACGAGTAGTACTATTGCCTGTGCACGTGCTAAAGTGATGAACAAAGAGGAGAACCGTCTCGTTGAAACTCAACTTCGTGATTGTTCGCATGACTATCTGAGCATGCACCTTTAGCACTGAAGATGTCACTATTCTCACACATTGCATCCGTTGTTCGCAATCCTTACAACAGACGTGGATCATTTAGTGGCTGAAGTTAAGCAAATTTGCCGTGAATCTTGGGTCATGGACAGTGAGTTCCCGGACTTAATTCACCGCTTGCACCACTTTCCAAAGGACTAGACTTAATTGATTTCATTGTGAAACTAAGGTCATGGAGGAGTGAAGACACAGACTCACTTGATTAATTGCCCCATCACCACGTGCTACACATATCAGTCTAAAGAACAAATTTTAGTAAACACACAGGATGCCACATGGCTGATTTGAAGTGTTGCATAACTATTGGTAACGAGAATAGGTAGGCTACTTCTTTGCCATTTGATGGCTTGATCGAGTGGTCAGTGGTCACCCTCATGTTGGTTTCGCGATCTCTCGTTTGTAGATGATGAATAGGTGCCTCATTGCACACCAAGGCCATGCATCACGCAGACAGCAACACCACCTGCACTTTGAATTGACTATCATCTGTCAAATCCCGCACCCAAGCTAAAGGGCAAAATTTGCGCCTAGACGGAGACAGAGGTCATATGAAGGAGGGTTCAGGTAGCGTAATCCACTCAATTTTACCCCTCAAATAACGCCACCTATGGCATCACCAGGAAGTGTGGCAATTTCTAGCTTCCGAATTATTTTAGCATACGGAAGTGGGTACAAGTGAAATATTGCCCAGTCCAATGACTCCAAAATCTCTATGATTACATGAAAACTGTTTTGATTGACCTCATCACATTTAACCTTTGACAACACGCCATCACAGACTGCACCAGTAAGTACAATTTACTATTCAAATCAACTTGGACTTACCGAAACCTAGCTTAAACCATTATGGTGTGTTAAACACCGATTTGCATTCAATAAGTCCTTCACAGCCGAATGTAGCTGCTGCACTCTCACCACTGACCGGAGACTTTTCCAACATATCACAGAGCCATAAGAGAACAGAAGAGACGCTAGGCGACTCTAAGCACAACTACAGGGCTATGCTACACAGCAGCAGCACAACTTGCTATCATTCCCCACACACCATCAAGTGAGCCTGCAGAACCATAAGGTAGCTTCGGTTTGTTCCACAAGACGATTCTCCAACTTGGGATAAGTGAATGATTTGCTTCTCCACCAAAGGAGCACTGAGCACTCAAACACCCATGCCACAGGTAATGATACCCCATCCGAAACGTAACAGCGGACCACATCATCTCACACACCTCGTCCACGTCCATCAACAAGCAAATCTAGCATCACCTTTGCAAATCCATTCAATCCTCACCCTCCTCTGTTTGCAAAGAAACACAAGCAAAGCAGCAACTTCTTAAGATTTACTGGTAAAAATTTACAGAAACATACGACACTGTCAAGACATCATCACAGCTTGGAGAGAGAGATGAAGGCATCAGGAACGGTGAGGTATCAAGATTTGGAAAGTTTTGTGCTGTTCCACATTAAAGTGCTGCCAGAAGACACAATTGACCATTCCAGTGGCCTCTTTTCCACACCGACAAATTGCACCTACAATCCGCTTCGGATAGCGCACCTCTCGTCTGCATTTGATTTGCACACCATCGACACTTGAACCTGCGAAACGAAAACACCCTCTGCAAATACAAAGGAAACAAGGTCTAGCTATAGGTGATGCTTTTATGTCTGCACGTTAAGTAGTAAGCTGTGGCACACGCTATGCATGGAATAGACACACAGACCAGCGGCAGTGCCTGTGCACAACAAGGTGCGGTGATGAACAACGCTGCCAATGAAAGAAGGCGTCTACAGTAGCAAATAACCGCATCAGAAGGAGTTCTCAACCCACCCAGCAATTAGACATCTCAGCAGCGTAGGCAGCTATCGGTCAGTGGCAGCCTTATGAATGCTGCATTTTGGCCCACTCAGACGGTGGCAATTCCTGAGACCCTCTATTTGTTAGGCAAACCTCATACCTCCCAGCGTCTGCTTCACACACGGTCCAACTTGACGTAGGATTGTGCAAGAGATGAATGCATTCGTGCCAATGGTTCCGGCTAGTTGAGCCCAAAAATCGCCCCCGATTTCAAGGCAATGCAGAGTTGGGGATGGAGGAAAAGAGAACCACCTTTATGACCAACCTGTCATGCATGTCACACGAACGAGGAAAAACTCCCACGGACCACATGAAACCAAACAAATAGGCGGTCTTGCAGAATCATTGCAAAATGCACAATATTGGAAAAGATTTCAACCCACCTAACTACACACGTGATAGTTGAATCCAAAACGCGAATACCCTTACGCTCCGCCCAGAGTCTGTGAATGGCTTGATGTCTACCCTCCGCACGATGACATAGGGCAAAGTAGACTCCACCTTGCCAAGCAATCGCTTTTGAAATATTAGCTCCTACGAGAAAATTGAGGGAACGAGTATAAGTAGCAATGAATAGCGCCATAAGAGAAGACGTGGTGAACTGGGTAACGGGAGCTCTTTATCGCTCGTTTATTAAAAGACGAAATCAACCCCCGGCTATGGCAAAAGGGGAATCAACAACTGTAGATTTTTAATCACTACCCTTGAAAATGCTTCAAAGAGACATGACTTAATCAAAATCTCGCAAAGCGCTGAGCGTCGGCAAATAAATACACATGGAAAATGAACTGGTGATCATTTGAACGATAATGGGAAAGCATTTCATGCTAAAAGAAAGGAGTTACTTCATTCCTCCCAACGAAAAAAATAAAAATAATGACTGAGTGGGAAAAAGCAATAACACTGATGCCACTTGTAAAAACACTACGCATCAAGCACTCAACGATGAGCCTCATGTCAACTGTGATGGCCAGAGTTCCATGTAATGATCCCTGACCGGGTCCGACAACCCCGTGAATAGACATTGACCGATTTATCGATACCATGATGAGTGATGACACAACCCCTAAGATAGACGCAGATTGGCAATGCTATTCCCCGCTCATGGATCTCGAGTCCATGTGGACGGGTCCATACCGATGAACAGGACCCTGACGATGAGTCGCGCAGCTCTCTCGCATGCCTCTGGTGATCTTCAACACTCGGCCAACCAATCCCGTCTTACAAAATCCCCTACTTGACAAACAAATCCTGCGCAACAGACACTATACTTAGTCGTTAGAATTGCCATTTCCTGCACTTTGTGGGAAAACTGATTCAGAGGCACAAGAAGGCCCATCGACACAGTGTAGGGAAAAGCACTGACAAGACACTACCTACAACAACTGTCGTGTCCAGCTTCTCACCACTGCGATACATGCAACATACAAAAGGCAGTGCACCACACAAAAGCACTCGTGCAACAGACACAAGGCCAACTAGTGCCACGGAACTAGGATGCAACCTGCACCACACTGAGCCTTTGCCCACCCATGTCTCCGTAGGGCTTGCCACCTCAACATCAGACGCCGCATTTAAAAAAGCCTGCGACAAACGCTCGATATCGTCAAGTGCTAGGGTGCAGAGTTGGAAGTCCTCGTGCACCTAACACTTGCGCCCTACGCACTGGACATGTCCATGCCGGTGGCTTCGTCCGATCACACACTACCTAGTGCACCTACAGCTCCAATGCATCGTGCATACGCATGAAAGCACTCCAATTCAATCAACACTATGTGTGGTGGACCAGCCACGTGTGCGGATGTGCTCAAAACGGCAGAGAAAGCGCTGTGAGTAAATAAGATAGCCGGACATGGCGAGGCATTTCATTCTTTTCCGCCATGGACAACTTCCACCCCAGACATTCGTAACAGCAATAATGCGATCGAAATGGAGCAACGCGCCCCAGAAGCATTTGTCACGAGGGCGTCAGGGAGGTGTCAATTCTAGCATCTTCGATAGTCAGATGTTTTGACGAAGACGAAGAGATCCCAACGCGATCAATCTCATGAGGCGGGACTGTACTAACTTTCCAGCGCCACACTCCATACCGCTGAAGTGAAGCTGATGAAGATAACTAAGCGGGTGGATCCATAGAGAGCGAAATAAATAGATCTCCCCGCCTCCACCTGCCTATCTACCCAATGCCCTACCAGCCAAATAACCCAACCAACAGATAAATGAAAAGAGCGTAAGTAAAGAAATAAATGAAGCCTAGCTCCTGTCAGTGCACGTTTGCGTGTGCCTCAAGGAACGCCCACCGACTATTAGCCGTCAAGAATATTAACCTTGCTAACTTGAAAGAGAGATGACAAATCTATACTCTTGCCTGTCTCCGCAACCCATCCACCAGCTATTAGCCTCAAAGGAAAGCTGCTCAAGCCAGGGCTAATTACTACTATGACTAAGGGGAGGGCAGGGACCGGGCCGAAACCACTACATGGCTATAACAGGAGGAGTGAACAAACCGAGGCAATCAGTGGCTTGCCTTCAAAGTCATCACCGTGACAATACGTTTCCAATAAACATTTCAATCGTAAGCATTTCGGTGGCAGGCATCTCAGTATGCTTCTTTTGACAATAACGAGTGTGCAAAGTTCAGTGATTTACATAAAGAACGCCAGACAATCAGATTCACTCAAAGTCGCGTCCTCTTCCCTGCCTTTTCATTCGTTCACAAATAACATCAGCAGAAGGAACCTACGAAATTGCTTGACATTCAGTAAAATCTGATTCCCCCAAAAAAAAGCCCATTAAATTACGAGATGGTCCTCCTCAAATCCGCAAAGCAATGTGAAGAAATATAGCAGCAGCAAGCTTTCTAACCACAGGACGATTAATTAGAATATACTCACTTGATACAACTGTGTGTAGTGCCTATGCCGGTTCCGACTTTGGCAATACAAACACTCATTTGGAGGTGACAATTACAGTCCAATGTAGATGCCCATACGTAGAATGCCCCGAGTCACCCTATCTTACCCATCAGCACCCAGTATACTCAATTCGGCAGCAACAAATTTACCATACTTTGCAATAAGCACAAACAACTTACCCCAACCGAACTTTGCAAAAAACACGCGCATATCCATTGCAACCCCCTAAACGCAACCTTTGTCGGTCAGGTTGGAGTGACAATACGAGTAATGGACGAACTTACGCCATCTACCCTTTTAAACGGCTAGTGAAAACCAGATGCGCGAAATGGCAAAGCTCAGACAATGACATGATTAGATGTCAATGAGCACAGAAAGTAGAACTACCAACATTTAACACTTACCAGTGCTGGGTGAATTCACTCCAACAACTGGTGGCAGCGAACAAGTAGAACACGTGAAAATGATGAAGAGGAAACACAGCTAGTCCTAAACCAGCGCTGGATTCCCATAGAACAGACAGTGACTGCGGCCAGTGAAAAAGACTACACCTCGCAGTCAGACTTCAGACCTCATCAAAGTACATAAACAGCAAATAGTATGCATAAATAAGTGTGCATTTATACGCACCGATTAATAGGCGAGTGCCTTCATCTATCCATCCACCCATCCGCCACGTTACAACACAGGATTCATGATAGGGCATCGCTTGCACCCTACTTCACAGACTTCCAACAATTTCGACAAAATTTCATCAGCAAACACTGACTGCCAAAACGCCCTTCATCGGCAGTACAACCTTAACGAAATGCCTGTTTTTCGCAGACCCGGAGGAAATACAGCTGATACGCTGCTTCATCTGCTCAGACGTCCTCACTTCCCGCGGTAGAATTCAATGTTCACATCCACCCATCACCTACGTCAACAAATATTTCATTTGAAAGACATCCTCGTATTTGCAGGAGTAAACTGAGATTCGAAGAAGCAATATCAATCAAAGTAACGGACCAACACTTTGTGTGCCCATGCAGTAGACTGTGCGTTGACGTCTCGTTGGGAGCAGAACCTTTACGACCTTGCCTTAGGCTTTTTCAGATCGCATCTGCTGATGTTGCAGGAGACGGCATTCAGTTCACCAATGAAAAGAAAAATCCTCAAACATCCTTTTGTAGAGTACAGCAGCTGTGTCCGCATCCAATTGGCACGACGAATTCCACCGATATGATTATTTTAACAATCTGGATAATGTAGCTGTCACATTACGTGTGGAAAGACTTCGAGAAAAGGATAAGCAACCAGTTCATCAGAAGGCAGAATAGACCAAGTCAGCTTCTAGGCTGAAACTCATTCATACTACCGCGGGACAGAGAGCGATAGAGGGACCGAACTTCAAATTAGGCATTTTCTCAGTGACCCCTTGCAGCTTACTAGATGTACCACCACGGACAGGTGAATTCTTGCCATCCTTAGGATCCAGGCCATCATTGACGCCATGAGAAGCCCAAAGCCTAATAGGTTTTTTCTCTTTCGAACCGACAGAGCTTATCCAGTCAAAACACTACCGCAATCAAAACGCGCAACGCACCCACCACATCGACAGACAATATACTAACGTGCGACCAATGACCTTGAAACTGTCGAACTAAAAGAACCGCTGTCGAGTAAATGCCTTTTGATCTTAAGCATTCTTGAACGTACACAAAAATACGCGCTCATATCTGACCTAGAAACAACAGTCAAAATTCGGCTTGTGCGGGTACATCAAAATCGGGTTCAAACTGTCTTCGAAAATAGACTAGTTGACAGTTGACACACAAATACAAAACGTATGCATACAATTATAGGAATTTCGTGCATTACACATATAGCGTCCCGAGACTCCCTTTAAGGTAAAGGAAGGCAAAGTACTAAGGGTAGAATACATGCATTCTGGAAACAGAGGACTTGGGGGCTGTTGGCACGGCCCAAAGGTCGACCAACTGGCTCAGTACAATATGGCCACCCAAGTGACCTAAATCGGTAGTTCGAACAAACAAAGTACTACAACACAAGCTCTAACTTGCAATTTTTGAAGTAATACTTAGATCTAGTAGATTTCTGGTGCAAAGTTCGGTTGGTTGTGCCACTATTTCCTCCCCCTCCGGGGAATTCTGACGAAACCTCCATCACGAGGTGTACGATGGTTGCTTCTTCGTCTCCCCAAAATTCATTTCAACAACAAAAGCATTGCCTAAATTCCTCGTCTTACTGGCCCCGTCTTCTGTACTGTCCTTAATGGATGCCTTTCTTCCAGTTATTAGTGCGCAAACTTCATTTTCTTTTCTGATCAGTGGCAAGCCTTTGTCGAGTGGCAGATGTAGTGTTGAACGATTAATGGCTATAAACGGAGCAACGCAGTGTGGGCAAAGCAATTGGTAAGTGATAGAATGTTTATCACTCAAATTAAATCTTCATCTTAGCGGCAATGAACCTTGAAGTGCGACTCCGGTGAGCAAAATTGGCCTGAATTTGTGTACCAATTCCTCATTGCGCTAAACGTCATTCCGAAGTTGTTCGTTGCAACGCTTCTTCTGGCTCATCCATGGCAGTCGTAAGTGTTTGCGTGCAATGCTACAAGTTTACTTGTGCCTCCTTTTGAGCCAGTGCGAACCCTAAGGCGTTGTTGGCTGTTACCTCCGTGTTTGGTAAAAAGATGTCAGAAGGCACTCTGGTTTCACGCCCTGTAAGACTCATGTACGGTAAAATCTTAATCACTACGTGAGTCGTGGCTATTTACGCGAGAAGAGCCAGTTCTAGGCTTAAATCCCACACGTTGAATTGTGCACAATTAGTGAAAGTCCTTGGCAGTCCAATACGAATACGATTCGCTCCTTTCACTTAGCTGGAGCCTTGTAAATGTGCTCCGGTGTACCGTTTGCCTTTGAGCTCCGGAAGGATCCAAAGTAGTTTAGTAGATGTTGGCTTTCAAAAATGGAGCCTTAGCAACTGTAGACCAATCGAGCATTATTTGCAGGCGCACATGCATTGCCATGAGCATACACTATGTAATCATTGTGCTGCAGTTCCTCATACCAACAAACAGCTAAACTATCAATCATTTTCCTTGTCTTTAATCAGGTATGTGCTTGAACATCCGTTCTTACCCCCAATCATCCACGCTATCCAAAATTGTCCAAAGTGTCTGATCATTGTGCATAACAAAAAGCAAACTTTAGTAAACAATGAATGCAACTTGCTATAATTGGCCTAAAACACATCTTCACCAAGTGGACGTTGGGATAGATTACCATGAGAGTATTTTCTCTTTGCTTGGCAACAGTTATTTCAAGCTTTAGTGGTTTTTTAAAGAAGTTAGGAGAATGGCAGCCACTACGTACCCGTCCCCGCCATGTCTTGCAATTTTTCACCATCTTACAGCTCGCTGCTGGTGAATTTTGGGGTGGAGTATCAACACAATTGAAATGATGCTTAGCGGCCGTTGCTACGCGAAGCAGGTAATAAGGTAGATATTTTTACGGCTGGGTGAAGGATTGGTTTTGGTGCACATGCATACAGAGTAGCAAGAGGCATTCATCTGAATTCAAGAATAAAGATTTGCAGAAGGGTAGATTTGCTAGTCTACTCACCTTCGGTCTGCTTTCCATCATTCACCTCCACCGCATCTCTGGAACCCTCCGTACCTCCCATTCCACAATTCCAAAGATGCTGGAGGACTAAAATGAATAAGAGTCGTGGAAAAAGGTGCTAGTTGTGCCCTCCTTGCCCTCTCCTTTATTCGCATGCACCGTTTCAGCATTGTCGCAACTGGTACCACGGTTTAATTAATTATCCCGGTACGACAATGGGTTGTATCTTTGAGTGTGCCAATTGATTGAAACTCATATTCCTTCCACAAAGTCGATTTCTGCGTGCTTTACTGGAATACATGGCCACGTAAATGGGCAAATGAATGAATTAAGAAACACATTGAAGAAAGAGGAAGGAAAACCATAAATGCAGTGCCACAGCGCTCCCGTAAACGCTCCGTCTTTGCCTCTCGCCTAAATTACCTTTTGTTTCTTTCGGCTGAACAAGCGTGCTACTTCTTCTTTACCGGAGAGGTGCAACAACCGCCAATGTCCTCTCTGGTGCAGGGTAACAACTGGTCAAAAACGCACCGTCACTAGCTCCATAGCGATCGTCATGAGTGTGCCGCCAATTTCTTTACTCAATCCACGTTTTGCATTGCTCTCACTGTCCAAAAATATATAAAAGGTGTTCTTCCAAAAGAAATTATTAAAACTAAAGAGCCGAGGACAAGCAGTCTTGTCAAGACAGCGCATTTAATTCGAATAACAATAGTGTCGATGATCCTTCTCATTCTCTTTCGCCTCCTTTGCATGCACTATGATGCACGAAATTCGGCCAGGGCGAAAAAGCACAAAGGCAATTGTTGCCTCCTTCCACAAAGCCACCTACGAGGGATGCCCAAAGCCCACACCAGACGGCATTGAGAGGCGCCATGCGACACGTGCTACTAATCGGATCACACGTGTCAAATTTAAAGAGGTCAATCACGGTCTCCTACACCTTCGCGAACTTGTCCCTACTATTTAGTTATTCGTCAGTGCCTCCCTCCCGCTTCTTTGATTTCATGCGTGCAATCTTCTATTTAGCCTCCACTTTCGCTGTCTCCCTCTCATCTCTTCGCCACTCCAACCTTCCCATTCCGCTGTTCCAACGATAGTAGAGGGCCAAAACAGATAGACATGGTGAAAATTAGGAGTAAGTCGTGCTACCTACTCCTTCTCGCCTCTTTCTGTGATATCTTACCCTTCCTCTCCCTTACTTCCCTAGTTTGAATCATTTCAGTGTTATCATGTCTGGTATCTAGATTAAATCACATGCAAAAGGAAAATGGTTAGCCTCCTTGAGTGTGTCAATAAAAAGAAAATTCCCGATCCCTTCTTATTTTACGCATCTGAAACGCTCCTTTATTCTCTAGGGGTAAGTCGCCGATTCCATTAATTGATTTATATTCTGTACCGCGTTTGCTGTGCTGCACCTGATTTTCATGCCTCTTGCATGCATTTACAATCACCAAATAAACAGCAGCACCGGTGGACCCACCGATGCACAACAACTTGTTTAGCATTCATGTCTCACTTTGGAAGCACTGTAACACGGTTTGCATGACTAGGCTTGGCTAGATATGACTAGATTGGACTGAATCAGAGCAAACAAGATTATCTACCTAGGCTAGATTATGACAGACTTGGATAAAAGAGGGAAGATGAGGGTACATGGGACCATTGGATCTATTGTGCATGCCTTGTGTGCTACCATTCAAGTCAATACCACCACCAATTAGGACCGCTCAATTGACTAGACACAACTTCTTGCCGTGTGAAATGGGGCTCTAGCTTTCGTTATCTTTATCCTCCTTTCTCATGCTCCACTCCTATGCATCTTTCGCCAGCACTTCCTTCATCTCCTGTCACGCTTAGTAGGCTCTCAAGTATTGAGTCTTGCATTGCATACCACCGTGTGTGTTCCACGCATTAAACTCAACCGAAGAAGAAGGAGTAATTACTGCAGAAATCTTATTTCCTTACCTTCGTTTTCCACTTTTGTGGCACGAGAGCGTCCCGCATCTCTGCAACCCTCACACCTCTCTCACCTTCCTCTCCTTTGAACTCAACATCAATTCTTTCCTTCTCCTCCTCCTACCTCGCCGTCCACCAGCGCCCTCCTAGTAAGTCCACTTCACCTCTACGCTATTCTCATTCTTGACTATGGCAGGAGTAAATCGTGCAGAGGCATAGCCTAGATCAGAGTAGCACGGGCTAGACTGAATCTCTATCAACCGAAATGTACCTAAAACCACACCTGATTCTAGCATAGCCTAGCTTAGATTGCCAAGTATTCTCCATTTCTGTACTTTCCTTTTGGTTACTTTAACTTCTCCTGCACCGCTTCGCCTTAATTTCATCTTCTACACCCCCTCATTTTCCTCCACTTACCCTCCTTCCCAAGAGCAAGGGTGAGTGCTTTGTTCCTACTTCGTACTTTGTAGGCTTGCCCAACTCCTGCCTGCCTATCGCATTGACCACTTCGTTTATTCTGCTTGTAGAGAGTCCCTCTAACCGGTGTTTTACAATTTCGTGTAAGAAGGTGTGCTTGCCTCCCTAGTCCATCCGTGCCTGTCCCTTTGTCTGTCCGAGTCTGTGTACATGTTATTGTCCATGTTTATTTCCGTTCCTTTGGAGAGTTGCCTAAATAATTGCCTCACGGAAACAGGTGGGAGCGTGTGTGTGTAGGTGCAAAGGCACATCCATCTTATCCATTCCATGCTGGGTGACGTAAGACCTTTGGTCTTTGTTAGATGGCTAGTTGGTTGCCTAATTACTTGAAACTCTATGCTTCGCCAACACCCCTTCACATATTCACCCACCCACCGTCTCACTTCACCACATTTAATCGCCCCTTTCCTCCTGTAACTCCTCTTCTTCCTTGCTTCGGATTGAAGTGCGCATCTCAAGGGGGGAAGATTGTAGTTTTGAAGTACCCATTTGACGTTACTTACAGCGGCTGACTTTGGGTCAGCAAATGCTGGAAGGAGGCAAATTAAGCAAATTGGTGCATACTTATGCCACATGGAGACGATTTGTCTCCTCTGTTGCAAGTGATGCTTGTTGCATGTGCGGGCGCCTAACGAAGGGTCCTGGCAAACGACGGGATGCGATGCAAGTGGCAGTAAATGAAGACGTCGAACCTTTCATTCGATGGTTTTGGTAGTCGCAATCGGCGAGCTGCAGTGCTTTATTTCTATGCAGAGATAAAAAAAGGACGCTGAATTCAGCCAAACTCTGGCTACGTCCGCGCTTCCCCCTCGGCAATACGGGTTGCATGACAGTTTCAGAGAGAGATCGGTGCAAAGATTAGCTAACTCAACTTGAAATTGAGAAAGTGGATGACAGCGCCACATGTTGGAACCGCTTCGTCTTCGTCAAAACATCTGACTATCGAAGATGCTAGAATTGACACCTCCCTGACGCCCTCGTGACAAATGCTTCTGGGGCGCGTTGCTCCATTTCGATCGCATCATTGCTGTTACGAATGTCTGGGGTGGAAGTTGTCCATGGCGGAAAAGAATGAAATGCCTCGCCATGTCCGGCTATCTTATTTACTCACAGCGCTTTCTTTGCCGTTTTGAGCACATCCGCACACGTGGCTGGTCCATCACACATAGTGTTAATTGAATCGGAGTGCTTTAATGCTTATGCACGATGCATTGGAGCTGTAGGTGCACTAGGTAGTGTGTGATTGGACGAAGCCACCGGCATAGACATGTCCAGTGCGTAGGGCGCAAGTGTTAGGTGCACGAGGACTTCCAACTCTGCACCCTAGCACTTGACGATATCGAGCGTTTGTCGCAGGCTTTTTTAAATGCGGCGTCTGATGTTGAGGTGGCAAGCCCCACGGAGACATGGGTGGGCAAAGGCTCAGTGTGGTGCAGGTTGCATCCTAGTTCCGTGGCACCAGTTGGCCTTGTGTCTGCTGCACGAGTGCTTTTGTGTGGTGCACTGCCTTTTGTATGTTGCATGTATCGCAGTGGTGAGAACCTGGACACGACAGTTGTTGCAAGTAGTGTCTTGTCAGTACTTTTCCCTCCACTGTGTCGATGGCCCTTCTTGTGCCTCTGAACCCGTTTTCCCACAAAGTGCAGGAAATGGCAATTCTAACGTCTAAGTATAGTATCTGTTGCGCAGGATTTGTTTGTCAAGTAGGGGATTTTGTAAGCCGGGACTGGTTGGCCGAGTGTTGAAGATCAACGGAGGCATGCGAGAGAGCTGCGCGACTCATCATCAGGGTCCTGTTCATCGCTATGGATTCGTCCACATGGACTCGAGATCCATGACCGGGGAATAGCATTGCCAATCTGCGTCTATCTTAGGGGTTGTGTTATCACTCATCATGGCATCGATAAATCGGTCAGTGTCTATTCACGGGGTTGTCGGACTCGGTCAGGGATCATTACATGGAACCCTGTCCATCACAGTTGACATGAGGCTCATCGTCGAGTGCTTGATGCGTAGTGTTTTTACAAGTGGCATCAGTGTTATTGCTTTTTCCCACTCAGTCATTATTTTTATTTTTTTCGTTGGGAGGAATGAAGTAACTCCTTTCTTTTAGCATGAAATGCTCTCCCATTATCGTTAGAATGATCAACAGTTCATTTTCCATGCGTATTTATTTGCCGATGCTCAGCGCTTTGCGAGATTTTGATTAAGTAATGTCTCTTTGAAGCATTTTCAAGGGTAGTGATTGATTGTCTACAATTGTTGATTCCCCTTTTGCCATAACCGAGGGTTGATTTCGTCTTTTAATGAACGAGCGGTAAAGAGCTCCCGTTACCCAGTTCACCACGTCTTCTCTTATGGCGCTATTCATTGCTAATTGTACTCGTTCCCTCAATTTTCTCGTAGTAGCTAATATTTGAAAAGCGATTGCTTGGCAAGGTGGAGTCTACTTTGCCCTCTATCATCGTGCGGAGGGTAGACGTCAAGCCATTCACAGACTCTGGGCGGAGCGTAAGGGTATTCGCGTTTTGGATTCAACTATCACGTGTGTAGTTAGGTGGGTTGAAATCTTTTCCAATATTGTGCATTTTGCAATGATTCTGCAAGACCGCCTATTTGTTTGGTTTCATGTGGTCCGTGGGAGTTTTTCCTCGTTCGTGTGACATGCATGACAGGTTGGTCATAAAGGTGGTTCTCTTTTCCTCCATCCCCAACTCTGCATTGCCTTGAAATTGGGGGCGATTTTTGGGCTCAACTAGCCGGAACCATTGGCACGAATGCATTCATCTCTTGCACAATCCTACGTCAAGTTGGACCGTGTGTGAAGCAGACGCTGGGAGGTATGAGGTTTGCCTAACAAATAGAGGGTCTCAGGAATTGCCACCGTCTGAGTGGGCCAAAATGCAGCATTCATAAGGCTGCCACTGACCGATAGCTGCCTACGCTGCTGAGATGTCTAATTGCTGGGTGGGTTGAGAACTCCTTCTGATGCGGTTATTTGCTACTGTAGACGCCTTCTTTCATTGGCAGCGTTGTTCATCACCGCACCTTGTTGTGCACAGGCACTGCCGCTGGTCTGTGTGTCTATTCCATGCATAGCGTGTGCCACAGCTTACTACTTAACGTGCAGACATAAAAGCATCACCTATAGCTAGACCTTGTTTCCTTTGTATTTGCAGAGGGTGTTTTCGTTTCGCAGGTTCAAGTGTCGATGGTGTGCAAATCAAATGCAGACGAGAGGTGCGCTATCCGAAGCGGATTATAGGTGCAATTTGTCGGTGCGGGAAAGAGGCCACTGGAATGGTCAATTGTGTCTTCTGGCAGCACTTTAATGTGGAACAGCACAAAACTTTCCAAATCTTGATACCTCACCGTTCCTGATGCCTTCATCTCTCTCTCCAAGCTGTGATGATGTCTCGACAGTGTTGTGTGTTTCTGTAAATTTTTACCAGTAAATCTTAAAATATTGCTGTTTCGCTTGTGTTTCTTTGCAAACAGAGGAGGGTGAGGATTGAATGGATTTGCAAAGGTGATGCTAGCGTTGCTTGTTGATGGACGTGGACGAGGTGTGTGAGAGGAGGTGGTCCGCTGTTAAGTTTCGGATGGGGTATCATTACCTGTGGCATGGGTGTTTGAGTGCTCAGTGCTCCTTTGGTGGAGAAGCAAAGCATTCACTTATCCCAAGTCGGAGAATCGTCTTGTGGAACAAACCGAAGCTACCTTATGGTTCTGCAGGCTCACTTGATGGTCTGTGGGGACTGAACGCAAGTTGTGCTGCTGCTGTGTAGCATAGCCCTGTAGCCGCGCTTAGAATCGCCTAGCGCCTCTTCTGTTCTCTTATGGCTCTGTGGTATGTTGGAAAAGTCCCTGGCCAGTGGTGAGAGTGCAGCAGCTACATTCGGCTGTGAAGGACTTATTGAATGCAAATCGGTGTTTAACACACCATAATGGTTTAAGCTAGGTTTCGGTAAGTCCAAGTTGATTTGAATAGTAAATTGTACTTACTGGTGCAGTCTGTGATGGCGTGTTGTCAAAGGTTAAATGTGATGAGGTCAATCAAAACAGTTTTCATGTAATCATAGAGATTTTGGAGTCATTGGACTGGGCAATATTTCACTTGTACCCACTTCCGTATGCTAAAATAATTCGGAAGCTAGAAATTGCCACACTTCCTGGTGATGCCATAGGTGGCGTTATTTGAGGAGTAAAGTTGAGTGGATTACGCTACCCGAACCCTCCTTCATATGACCTCTGTCGCCCTCTAGGCGCAAATTTTGCCCTTTAGCTTGGGTGCGGGATTTGGCAGATGATAGTCAATTCAAAGTGCAGGTGGTGTTGCTGTCTGCGTGATGCATGGCCTTGGTGTGCAATGAGGCACCTATTCATCATCTACAAACGAGAGATCGCGAAACCAACATGAGGGTGACCACTGACCACTCGATCAAGCCATCAAATGGCAAAGAAGTAGCCTACCTATTCTCGTTACCAATAGTTATGCAACACTTCAAATCAGCCATGTGGCATCCTGTGTGTTTACTAAAATTTGTTCTTTAGACTGATATGTGTAGCACGTGGTGATGGGGCAATTAATCAAGTGAGTCTGTGTCTTCACTCCTCCATGACCTTAGTTTCACAATGAAATCAATTAAGTCTAGTCCTTTGGAAAGTGGTGCAAGCGGTGAATTAAGTCCGGGAACTCACTGTCCATGACCCAAGATTCACGGCAAATTTGCTTAACTTCAGCCACTAAATGATCCACGTCTGTTGTAAGGATTGCGAACAACGGATGCAATGTGTGAGAATAGTGACATCTTCAGTGCTAAAGGTGCATGCTCAGATAGTCATGCGAACAATCACGAAGTTGAGTTTCAACGAGACGGTTCTCCTCTTTGTTCATCACTTTAGCACGTGCACAGGCAATAGTACTACTCGTGCTTCTTCCAAAAGGGATTACATAGTACACCTGGGTGGTGTCCTTGCCTTGGACAGGGACATTCCGGAGCGTGATGTTGATGTGGGTTTTGCGTTGGATGGGCTACAGAAGGAGGGTTTCACCATGACTCTGATGGAATGTCGAAATCTGCACTGTGCAGTTATGCATCTTCGTCCGTACCGTCTTGCCTGAGTAAAGAGCAAGTGAGGATCCAACAATCACCAAATAGGCCGCGACATGAGTTTCTTCGCAGACTTTGCAAAGAATTCAGGGTAGCTGCACAAACTGTTGGAAAAGTGGGGGCGATTTTTCCAGGGAAGAATAAGCGCGATGGAGCATTTAAAGAACTGGATGGTGTGGTTCACTCCAAGGCCATTCCCGCATCTTTAATCTTTGAGTCAAGCGACTCCGCCGTGCGTACACTGAACACTGACTCTAACGATGCAGGCTTATGCGGTGCACTCTCACTAGAGGAACGAAAAAGGAGTGAAACCAGTATATTTACGCAACAATCTGGAGCAACAGCGATGACTGGAGCATGAGCTCTATTTGAGTCTCCTGGGTATGGGAAGGGAGGATTTCATTTCAGTGGCTCATGTGACTGGCCGAATCGGATCGACATCTTGCTACGTGGAAATGCAAATGAGGCAGTGATGCAGAGCAGACCGAAGTCTGCTATCCCGATCGCTGTCCACACTCTACTTGTCAGCACGGAAATCTGCGATCTTCTAAGAGCACTAGGTAAATGCATGTGACTCACTCACTGATAATATGGTAACAGAACAGCGAGTTCCCCATCCTGCGATTTCGATGTCTACCTTGATTTCAGTATCCATTAGGCCACCTCTTTCTTTAATATCAAGCTGTTTGCCTGACTTAGATGTGCTGGAGGCTCCGATTAAGCGCATAGATGCTAGAGGTCGAATTCGCGTGGCAAAAGTGTTCTGATGCTGTTGGACGGGTGAATGGACGTCACACCCAAAAGTACACTGTGAAGTGCCAAATCTGCAGAGCTTTGCAACCCAACATCCATCGAATTTGTGGTCGCTGATAGGCAAAGTGGCAACAAACCTCGCCTCTTCTGTTCTTTCATGGCTCTCTGATATGTTGGAAAAGTCGTCAGTCAGTGGAGAGAATACTTGGAACTGAAGGCAGGCAAACGGATTTAGGGTGTCGTGGACATGATAATAACTGACTATTTGGCCTTGTCAAAGTATGGTCAGCATAAGGTCACATACACGCAGGTCTTACGAGCTGTGAGTTGTGTCGCCCGTCCGAGATCCCATTGGTAGATGAGGTAATAGCAACTGCAGTGCATAGACGGTGTCGAGTGGAAAGAAGTCAACTCTTTGCGAAGTGGTGGGCAACTCGATGCGCAACAGTGAGATCCAAGATACACAACAGCGGTGCGAGGCCCTCAGCTTCGTACGGTCACGATGTTTCCGGTTATTACCGAGGCCCTTCAAGTTGACCACGACATGCGTCACACTACCGTCTATGCGAACTTTGTGTAGGATCGGATTAGCAATCACCCACATGTCTTCCAAACCTTCCAGCTATAATTCAATGGGAGGAGTGCAGCAATCGCTTGTTAATGTGTGGCTGTGAAAGTTCGTGGTCATGTGATCAGGACGAGGTGCTTCTCAAGCAATCAGCACAGCAGGTTGCTAACTGAGAACGGCGAGGAAATGCGTTTTGTTGAGGTGCGGAGCCGAGCTCGCAGACGCGATGAGTTGTTTGGTTTAATAGTTCAAGTGGATGAAATGATGGGTGAGTAGGTGGATGGGTGGTTGAAAAATGAATGGGTGGTAAAATGAGGAACTTTCTTTCTGAGTAAGTATGCAGCTCCGAATCGTCACTTAGTTCCTCCTTAAATTTTGCACGGAGGATAAATGCGATGGCAGGTGACCTGAGAACATTGCCAGTTTTATTGATGGTATGACATGTCTCGAAACATTTGCAGTAGAAGTGGGAAGTGGCCTTCAAGTTTTGCCTTGGACGGTTCTTTGGAATGCCTAAGACCTGGACCCTTACTACTTGTTTTTCCAATTGGTGAATCCACGGCTATGCATGCTACTCAAGTAATTCAGTAGCGAGACTAAAGCAAGGAGCCCACTAAGCTTAACTGCTGCCATCAAACACCTGCCACATGGTATCGAATAATGGGCGATCTCCTCAACATCTCCTACCCCTTCCACCTCCCTTGCTTACTTACGCCTTGTCGCCCTTTCCGATGGTTTCGCTAGTTATGGAGGAGTGCGCCTAGTGCGACTACTGAGTCCACCCAATTATCGCCAGACTAGACCTACAGCATGAGTCGGCTGTCTATCTCACCCTGCACAAAACGACTCAGGTGATTTTGCCCTGATCACCTTGCGGACAGTGGAACTATCTATGATGTACACATAATTGTCACTGTGGCAGATAAAAGCACACCTCTTACGCCTTCAACCAGTTTCGGATCCAATCATCGAATAATTGGCGCTAATTATGTCACGAACCCATTCGCATGGCATAAAACAGCACATCTTCCTTGATTTCATCAACTACTTGCTTCCACGTTGTTAGGACACTGTCTTGATTAGGTTGTGATTGGCGGTGAAAATTACCTCAACTGCACCAACTCTCATGTTTCTATAGCACTGATGCTAATTCTCCAAGTACTTCGCCACAGACGACGTAAACTGAAAAGACAACTGATGGCAGTGTAAGCGTAAACAGGAATAAGGCGCAAAGTGATTATGCCGTCCAGGAAACAAAAGAACGGCAGGTAGATGGGAATGACTTAGCAGTAGAGTGGTATCTCCCTCCTCAGTGATAATCGCGAGACAACATCCAAGGACCTTGCCAAACAGCGGCTTATTGGTATCTACTATATGGCTACAATCTTTGCAGCTACGATGGCAATGCGTCGTTTTAAAGTCTTTCATGAGCAGTTATTGGAGACAGTGCAGAAACGCGACATTGAGAAGACCTGTTTGTTTAACGTGGCCTGTATTGCTAACCACGTGACAAACTTGGCCTTGAAAAGAATTGGGACCCGAATGCAAACGAACCCGTGATTGGGTCCTTTTTACATTTACTGGGCTGTAAAATGTGAGCTCACTGAGAGAAAACAGCAGCTTTTGATGCCCCAGGTGTGGGGCCAAGCTAAAACTGGGAAATGAGATGTGCTGCAATCACTTTGTGTCCCATGAAACAAAACAGATCGTGTGGGTTCAAACGCAGTTAAAGTGGTTGAGAATCCTACGAACATTGCCGTGAAGTAAGGAAAACGCGTTTCAGGGTTCGGTTGGTCGTATCCTTGAACAATCGCAAGCACATTATGCTAGTAGGATTTGAAATAGATGACTCCGTCGAGGGACGACAGGAATGTGGGTGGTTCTACCGATCGCTGTGTTTGCAGGGCTCAATTATGATCCTCTAGTGGTAATGGCTAATCGTAATTTTTCCTCTTAGGCCCAAAGCAAGCCAGTTCTCCATGCCATCTTTTGACACAGAAGTAAAGCTGACGGTGTATTAAAACCATTTCGAATGCTGCGTTAGATACGTCCTTAGGAAAACAAAGTAAGTTCGGACAGTTTGATGATGGTTTTGAAGAACTCCCTCTAGCAGTGAGGGTTCAAATCGGTGTGAAGCAAATGTCTTCGTTCAAGCGATGTAATTGCTGCGAAAATTTCGCTGCAGGTACAACAACCTTCGAAATTTTTTAACGTTTTGAGTAGACTACGTGAACGAGCAGAGGCAGTAACTGTTTTTCCTGTCTTGAAATCGGTGAAGGCATCGGAACAACCTGGAGAGGGATGGGTTGTCTTTCACCACCAATCATCAAGCCTTCATCCGCTGGTGTAGCCAGTAAAGAGAATAGAGATTCTGACTGGCAGATTCTGTGTCAGATGCACCATGTGCTGGTTGTTGTCTTCAAGCTTCACAATCAGGGGATGAATGAGGTCTACACGGAAGGAGAACAAGTATAATTTGCGCATTGTCAGAGGAGCGAAGACGCTGCAGCTCTCTCCGAAATGCAAGGATCTCTAGTATGCTAAGTCCATTAAACTACATGAGTTCAAGCACTGCTTCACGGATACATTTAAGAATTCCATTCCTTCCAAACCGAATTCTCCCATTGCATCAGCAGGGTTTGCCAGCGAAAGCCACAATTTTTTGTTCCAGACCTACATGTCCGCAGTTGTTCCCATGCGCCGCCACCAATGTGCAACGGTACGCTCAATTTGTGAATATCTTAACAGTGAGTCGGATATGCTTAATGTTTATGCATTGCTATGGTAGTCGAAGGGGATGGTTCATTGAAAGGGGTCACGCAAACATAACAAACGCATCTTTTGTGCACATGAATTTTGCGTGTACTTTTAGTACAACACCTAGACTAGTGCCAAGTTAAATCAACCTATAGTGGATAAGCTACATATGCTGACGAGTTGTGTCAGCATCGAGCCCTGTTGCACACCTAGGCAGCTGCGCCATCCACTGACCAAATTCGAAGCAATCGTCACACATATTGCCTTTGGTTTATAGGACCAACACTGGAGCGTCCTTCGTCTACTCACTACTTGGACGCACTGAGTGACAAGGTACGCACCATTCGGAATAATGTGTTTCGTCCGGCCTCTTCTAAGAGTGGTGAAAAAACCCTCGTGTTCCCTCCGACACTACCCATCGTCCAGTGGTTTATCACGCTCACAAACGCCGCATTCCATGCCCTACCTACCACCTCAAGTCGCTGCAAGCTGCGCAGCTTGCAGTCGCAATAAACACTGATTCCTTTAATATGCTGCAAGTGTCTAGCCTACTGATACTTTTGCTGTTGATTTTGGTCTACCTAATTTTAACCTCTCGATGATGACATTGTTGACGGCTGTGATTGTAATGGTGACGACGTAGCTAACTCTACCTTCTTCTTGCATAAAAAAGTTGTATTCGATGATTTTAGGTCGATGCGTGAAGGGAACGTGTAGTGGACTTGTTATATGCCAAGACCCCAGTTGATGGTGCAGCTGGTGATGAGATTGCAAGATCTTACTTGCGAATGCTATGCTATGCCATGCCATGAGCACTAGGCGAGGAGTGAAGTATGAAGTGGTCATTATAAGGCAGGTAATCTGTTGCTAACATGTACGTTTGACCAACCCGTACAACCATCCCGTCAGGCTAGACTCAGGCCCAGCGTCAGGGTTGATATCAGTCTTTAGCTCGAACACATGTTCAAATGCACGCACTGACGGTCTTCGTAATCCAGCTGTTGGATAAACACACGCGTCTCACATGCTTGAGCGGCTTACTCACATTGATGAACAAGGTCGGAACCCATGTCTCTTGATTACCTGGCTACATGGAATAGAGCGATTGTGCTGAGATGAATTCACCATTCTCAGCCTCTTGTTTGCTACATTCAGTGTCTCATCTAAGAGATCGAGACGACAACTACTGTAATTTGCAGTTTGCAGCTGAACACATGGCATAGGTGTAGTCGAAGCTAGCACGGTTGCATCAGAGGAGCACAGATGCAAGTTGCAACGCGGACAGTCATCTCAAGTGTACAGAGACATTTTATTCGTCTTGAGGCATTCATTTTGGCATGCTTGCCCGATGTCAGTGGAGTGGGCGATGAGTTGCCCACATCATCGCAAGTCAAGCTTCAACCAATCGATGTCAACTGACCAAACGCTTGAAGACGAAATTACCTTAAAGTTGTGATAGTTGTTTTTGGATAGCATGAATTGCCAGGAGAGATCAAGCACATAATACAGTGAAGGCAACAAATGCTTTTTGCCACGAAGAGAACAGGTCACTTCGCCACTTATGCAAATTCATCTCACTGCATAATTGCATGCACAAGATACGTAAAGGGGGTGAGTGGTATGGAAAGTAACTTGAGTCTCTCAATATGACCTCTTCTTCCTTGATAGTGTATGAGACTTCTCATTACATCCTCAAAACCGAAGCGAATTAGTTAGAACGTGGTGACTCTAGTCTAGACTAGAATGATGGTTCTAAGATGGAAGGATTGCTTACACACAGTGTTGACACATAGCTGCGGCCATGTTAGTAATGGACACAAAGTCGATGTGATCAGGCATAACGGCTACGAAGATGGGTGGAAGTGCTAATTACTGGTACGCCTCTGTCAGTGTAAGAAATGCTACGACTCAGTCGTACTCCTTTACCACTTACCTGAAATTCCCCAAAAATCTCCGAATCCCAACTAGGAGTGTCAAGCCTTCCTAAAGGAAGTTTTGACTACCCAGAGACATTCCATGTGTATTCAGGAGTGCAAAAGCCTAGTCAACGAAGGGCGTGCATTGCAACCAGATGAGGAGCTCATGCATACAGACAAGGAAGAGGAGCAGTAGACACCACTTGGACCACGAATCGCAGGTGAGTGACCAACAGCTGAAGCCGAAATTGGCTTGCCGTCCACGATATCCACAGCACGAATAGAGGGAGTGAGGATTAACGAAGTCGAAGTTGGCGAAGAGTTCATCAATCCGCTCTGCTGTCAGTTTAGCCTGTGCCAGATCCTTGTGGTTCGGTGGCACTACCATCAACCGACGCGCACCATGCTTGTCACGAATTTTCCGAAGACGTCCATCTATCAATGGCATGTTCGCACCGTATGTAGCAGCAACCAGCAGAGGGTCGAAGGGGTTGATGTTACACATTTTCTTGGCTGGGGAATCTTCCATGTCGGAGGGATGGTAAGGTGGTTCCAAGTTGCAAGCCACCACTTCCTTCCAGCTAACGTCTCTGTAGAACTCAAGGCGCTTCACACCATCCACGCTCAAGCGCTTGTTGTAATCGCGTGTGAGACAGGCTTTGAGGAATTTGCGTAGAGGTGCGGAGACGTTTGGCAGACGGCCTGTCACAAACCGACGTGTGTGCAGCCAATCTTGCGCAGTGGCATGACCGTACATGATGCAGGCCACGAGAAGGCCAAGGTTCCAGACATCCGCCCTCGTCGTGATTGCCTTTGCGTGCTTTATTTCAGGTGTCATGAAGAAGGGTGTTCCGGCGAGGTCTGTCTGTTTGGGAGGTCCCGTCTCCCGAGATATGTCGTATGCGTGATCGGAGTCCGTGAGTAGAATGTGGCCTGAATCGGCGACGAGCACATTGTTGGGCTTGACATCCAAGTGGACGATGTGCATAGCGTGGAGGTGCTCCAGACCACCAATAATCTCAGAGCTATAGAAAGGCACGTCATTTTCATCGAGGTAGCCAACACTAGAGACGTGATGACACAGGTCGAGTCCACTTCCTTTGTGCAGCACAAAAGCCGGAGCATCGTCAATTCGACAGCTCTCAATCCAAGTGGCTAAGAATGGCGATTGCCTCTCCTGTCTGGCAAGTCTCACTAGAATGCGGCGCTCTCGAAGAGCACACCGAACAGCGGAGCTGTTTCGCAAGTAGAAGCGCTTCAGTGCACAAGTCATGGTTGTCGCGTTGTCGTCACATCCTCGTGTGTAGACCACCTCATAGACGGTGTAGGATCCGCGCGAAATGAACCTCACCACATCAAACTTCCCAATGTCCATGCCTTTGACTTAGTCAAAGCCGACTCGCCCGTCTGTCGACTGACCTCGAAGACAGGCTTAGCTGCTGAAAGTACTTTTAGCAGAGCCAATCAAGTCAGACTTGGCTTGCCATTGGCTGGTTGCATTTGAAACGCATCCATGGCATTGCGGCAACATTGGAGGCAACAGATGAGTATGGGTGAGTCGATTGAAATCACGCACGACTGATTTGACAAGCATTCTAAACTATGCATTAGAAGGAGACTAAGTATTACTTCTACATGGCACCAATTATGCCATAGCTTTGAGAGTCCAAATGAGATATTCAGGCTGAGGTTGATGATTGGTGCGTGTTGATGCGCTTAAGCTGTTTCCAAGTCTTGCTAACTGCGTTATCAGTCAGCTTGATTTTGCCCAGATCTAATGCTCTGTTTGGGAGAAGAGGAAGCAGGACTTCCATGGTTCACCTCACTCAGGCACATTCACACCCACGGGTGTGAATTGTCAACCGATCGACACGTGTCAAAAGTGCTACCGTTCCCTCATGTCTGATCGACGGTAGAGATGATCTGTTGCACCACTTGAGGCGCCCCACGTGTAGGAGGCTACCCAGTGTGCTTGGGGTCGTAGGTTCAGATATCGGTGGTTGTGCATCTCTGGCGTGTTTGACAAATGCATAGGTCGTGCCTTATGCTTAATATGGGGCGAGCAAACGACAGGACACGTAGTTCGTGTTAGGACTAACGTGCTGCCAACCGGCTCAGTGAATCACATCGTTGCAGTGCCGAAACAGTCACAACGCTTCTCCCCCTTCCCTTATTAGGCCAGCATGGGCTGCATCACGTATGCCCTTAGATTTGGAGACGCAAGTTGGTCAAGGTCGTCCACGTCACAAAGGATGGAACGACACAGCTAGGCTACAACTCGCCTCAAAATGGATTGTCTGGATTTCACATGACCATGTAGGTATGGCCCTGTGAGTCGTGTTTACTTGTTTGGGTCCCACTGACCTTCTGTTGAACACGTTAGTGGCCGTAACATGTTACACATTGGGTGAAACCTGGAAGTGTTACACTGGTGGCAGGTGGTAAAGGCTAGGTTTTAAGCAAGACCTAAATAAAGCTTGCAGTCATTTGGCTTTGTTAAATTCGCTCCAACACTTGGTGTCCTGGTTTCCTCTATAAAGGCCGAATCGGAGCCTATTTTGAGACAGGTTAACTGACGAGAGGAGAATGGGAATGAGGAGCAATTTGAGGCCTATTTAGAGCGTAATGAATCTGTTCGAAGGTCAAAATAGCGTGTGCTTTTTTGCGGTCACCGCATCCCCCTGTAAGCTTCGGAAGCAGAGGGGCCATTACCACTTCTGTGCACTGCAATTTCCCAAATGTAATGGAATATTGCGGCCGAACAGTATGGTTGGATAGGAGGGAATGAATCTGACTAAACTGTCTACGTAGATTGAAGTCTCACTCAAAGCCACTGGGAACGAACAATCTGCCCTGCATTATGCTCTCTCAATCATACTTTGGTGGCCGCTCTTGCTTCCCTTTTGCCAAATTCCAATTATGCCTTACCTTTTGCTGTCTAATTCATGCTTCACTCCTGCTTATGAATAATTCTTTATTAGAAATGCAGGCAGTTTGCTACTTTGCAATAACCTCATTTGGCTTACTTCATCACAAATTATTGAGGATTTGGGGAACGGGTGGTTGATAAGGAAGACACCACAGCCATCGCCTGACATAATCTCGACTAACTGTGTGAATGTCATGTCCACCCACAAAATAAAAGTTGGGCAAGAGCAGCAGCTTACGTTGATGAGTTTCCGTCGTAATGCCATCTCATCTGTGCATGCAAAGTGGAAGCCCCGCCGGAACGGTTTCTGGAGTAATCGAACTTCTACAGATGCTCAATGCAATCCTAAAGCACAGATATTTAGTTTTAAGTAAACACCATCCCTTAAAGCAAGCTATGGTCACAAGAAAGTGTATAGTGCTGTAAGAACCACCCAAAATCCTACAATTTAAAATACCGACACGACTTAAGATTGTTGGTAGGAGTGCGAGTTAATCAGGCGCTCAAAGAACTCCTAACCTTTTCCAAAATAACCCACCACGTGATCAAATAATTAGCAAATTTGTATTGCAGATACCAATGCCCAGCAGGCGATTAAAATGGTGAGGGATCGACTAGCAGTTGATCCGAGTATGGCCCAGCTGGATTCCTGCTTTGGCTAGGTTTTCTGTTTCTTCAAGCTTAATCGAAATAGGAGAATCGTCGTTAGTAGATCTTTGATTAATAGCACTCTCTACTCCACTATCTTTGCTATTCATTTGTTGGTTTCTAGACTGGGATGGGAAGACGAGGCTTTAAGCACTAGCGATGCAGAGAAACCAGTGCTTAAAAAAACTGCAAGCGAAACATGTAAGATCATTTATCTACTTAAAAACCAATTGAATTGTAAAATTGGGAAATTTGGAAAGGTGCCAACGAGCAGGAATGGTAAATCCTACTGCAAATTGATTGTAAAACATTAAATAAGCCTAACACAGTTAATGGCGCTTTCACACACTTCTGAATTTCTGTTTGCCGCATCTGCGTGCACACACGTCGCTTTCAACTATCAAGTTGTAGTGTTCCTTCAACACCCACTGATAAGGATGTTATAAATCGTCACCATCTATGCGTAGTAAATGCTATTGCCATGTTTCTCACCCGGGTTCAGACGAACGACAAAGTTCACAGCCCCGTATAGGTTGTGAACATGCAGCCCATAAACAGATGAAACATAACAGTCAATTTTACACGAATCGACAAAGACTTGCATACATTTGGATGTATTCTATCCCGTACTCATTCCTAAACGCACACGATTTGGTGCAATCAGTCTTGAGGAAGTGACAGAAAACGCGACTTCTGCACATAAATTTCATGTTTGGAGGATAAATCATCCGATTTAATTGCCAGAAAAGTCACATATTTTCCATATGGAAAGCTTTTAAGCAGTCTACTCTACCTTGATTAAACCTAAGCATTCAAATTGTCTCCGGGATCGAATCTCACTCCAAGTCAACCGGGAACGAACAATCTGCCCTGCATTATGCTCTCTCAATCATAACTTTGGTGGCCGTTCGTGAGATCACTTTTTTGCCAAATTTCATTCTGCCCCTACCTTTTGCTGTCTAATTCATGCTTCACTCCTGCTTATAAACGATTCCTTATTAGAAATGCAGCCAGTTTTCTACTTTGAAATAACCTCATTTGGCTCACTTTATCACAAATTCTTGAGGATTTGGGGAACGGGTGGTTGATAAGGAAGACATTAACAGCCATCGCCTGACATCATCTCGACTAACGGTGTGAAAGTCATGTCCCCACAAAATAAAAGTTAAGCAAGAGCAGCAGTTTACGCTGGCGAATTTCTGTGCATGCAAAATCAAAGCTTCAGCCGAACGGTCTTTGCAGTATTCGGACTTCTGCAGATGCTCAATGCAACCCAAAAGCACAGACATTTAGTTTTAAGTAAACACCATCCCTTAAAGCAAGCTCTGGTCACAAGGAAGTGTATGGTGTTGCAAGAGCCACCCAAAATCCTACAATTTAAAATTACCGGCACGACTTAAGATTGTTGGTAGGAGTGCGAGTAAAGGATGCGCTCAAAGCACTCCTGACCTTTCCCAAAATAACCCACCACGTGATCAAATAATTAGCAAATTTTTACTGCAGATACCACTGCCCAGTAGGCGAGTGAAATGGTGAGAGTTCAACTAGTAGTTGGTTCGAGTACGGCCCAGCTGGATTCCTGTCTTGGCTAGGTTTCCTGTTTCTTCAAGCTTTTCGAATAAAGGAAATCGTCGTTTGTAGATCTTTGAGTGACAGCACTCCCTACTCTAATGTCTTTCCTATTCATTAGTTGGTTTCTAGACTGGGATGGGAAGACGAGGCTTCAAGCATTAGCGATGCGGAGAAACCAGTGCTTAATAAAGAACTGCAAGCGAAGCGCGCAAGATCATTTATCCATTTAAAAACCAATTAAATTGTAAAAGTGGGAAATTTGGAAAGGTGCCAACGTGCAGGAACAATAAACCCTACTGCAAATGGATTGTAAAACGCTAAATAAGCCTAACACAGTTAATGGCGCTTTCACACACTTCTGAATTTCTGTTTGCCGCATCTGCGTGCACACACTTCGCTTTCAACTGTCAAGTGGTAGTGTTCCTTTAACACCCACTGATAAGGATGTCATAAATCGTCACCATCTATGCGTAGTAAATGCTATTGCCATGTTTCTCACCCGGGTCTCAGACGAACGACAAAGCCCACAGCCCGTATGGGTTATAAACATGCAGCTCATGAACAGATGAAACATAACAGTCAATTTCACACGAATCGACAAAGACTTGCATACATTTGGATGTATTCTATCCCACGTACTCATTCCTAAACGCACACGATTTGGTGCAATCAGTCTTGAGGAAGTGACAGAAAACGCGACTTCTGCACATAAATTTCATGTTTGGAGGATAAATCATCCGATTATAATTGCCAGAAAAGTCACATATTTTCCATATGGAAAGCTTTTAAGCAGTCTACTCTACCTTGATTAAACCTAAGCATTCAAAGCATTATTTTTGGAGCTTCACTTTACCCAATTCATTTATTAATTTTGTTTATTGCGCCTCATTATTACTAACAGATATCACTAAAGGTGGTGAGCACAAATATTAGCATTCATCAGCCGCGCCAACGTGACAGCTAGTCTGTCAATCACTATCAAGAGTTTAGCATTTCCCTGCGGAGCTGTAATATCTAATGTCAAGATTTTGTATTAGATTAAGGCCTAACTTTCACGGACAAACCTCACTCCTCAATAACTAAAATCATCCACATTTAGGAACCTTAGCATTTATCTGTGCCAAGAACATATAGTCAGTAGTCTACACAATCGCCATTGCTGTCACTGTCGCACAGACACCTCAACATGGAACAGTGAAGTGCTTCAGGCCACATATTTATGCCGACTTTGAAATATGTGCAGGATGAAGTCGCTTACACCGCTTCACTTCTCCAGATGCAGAAATGCATTCTCGCCTTTTTGCACCTTCTCCACCACTTCCAACCACAACTGGAAAGCACTCCGCCATGTGCAAGTGCTCGGTCCACCACATGGTGCTTCACGACCTACGAGGCAACGAGAAATGCATCGACCAAAGTGCTTTTACCCAAACAACATGGAAATGAGTTAGCACAACTCAGTCGTTGGTAAAGCAAGATGTAAGGCGTTAGTCGCATGACGTGACGCTGCTTCACTTGCGTCGTCTATTCGTGCAAAAAGCAAATGAATCAAAAGTCGAGCTAATGCACATTCAAGTGTGATAAAATGAGAGGGAGAGGTAATCTTACAGTTTTATCATTGTGACAGAACCGACAATTGTGATAGTACACTTAAGACACTTGATACAGCAGAGGCATATCGACAGAATAAGCCCATCATTTTCTATAGCGATCGAAGTGAGCCATTATCAGGTGGATAAAATGAAGTTGATGATCTGTTGGTGTGTTCATGATCTCTAAACGCTAAAATATAGCGGTTATTTGCTGTACCAGAGTCTCCACTTCGTGAAGTAAACACCGGCATCCCGTTCTGGAGCCAGGCATTGTGCGAATTCATCAACGCTTTTAGCCTAATCAATCAAAGCGTCACCGAAGCAGTTCCTTTAATTCAAGACGGAGTAATAGGTAGTTCCGACATCCTACAGTTGTGCCAGCAGTGCCAAAATGCCGTTATCAGAATCATTGTCTGACGCGTGCATCTCTACTTCTAAACCAAATGAGCAAGCATGATCCGCAGATAATCAACTTAGTGCGATTTCTTCTGGCAGCAAAAATAAGAATGCTTGGGGAACCACCGTGCACCCGTAGACCATCCAATCAGGCTTCGATCGAAGCATTACTGCCACCAGAAAATTGTACAATAAATTAAGTAGAAAAAGAGGATCAATGAACTTCATTTGAGAAGTTAGCATTGGATGCCTTGGAATGGATCCCACTATTCGTGGTGTGAGGTAGGTTTTTTGATCCTACTATGGATAGGCCTCAACCGAAACGCTTCGAGTGAGCGTATTGGTTGGTGTGACTTGATGAGACATGAGGCACTGTGGTAGATGTTCCCAATTTCGCCTCTCAGACGATCCCAATGGGAAGCAAGTTGGCAGTCGGTGTTATAGGACCTTTGACTAACGTGGAGTGAAGAAACTTCTATCCGTTAGGAATGCCTTTAAAGTTGGCTCTGATTTGTGGCAAACTATTGCATATGAGAACATTGTGTAGGCTCGGATTCACAAAAAGGTAAAAATTTTTCAAACTTTCCTACTTTATTCCAAAGGTTAGAGGATGTATTTGTGTTAGCAGGTCAACCTGCTTCCCAAACAATAAATACGCCACCCTCTTCCCTTTTACCTTCGCTTGTAATCACCTTCCTGCCCTCTTTCTTGTAATCCATCTTTCCTCCTTCGCACCTTTATGCAGCCAACTCATTCTTCCTTCCTTTTAGCTCCCTGTTAAACAGCAGTGCGTACGGTCTGGCAAGATCCAACCCGTGACTCTTACTCGTTGCATAATTAAGACCAGTGAATGAGGTGATGGCTTATAAGAATGCTAGACCTCTTCACTTTGCATCAATTCACTTTGCGTTTGCATTGCCATCATGAGCAAGGAATCAAGCACTCTCAATCACCTGCTTCTGAGGCACGAAACATCTCTTCCACCACATTAAGAACTTGCATCAAAAGTAAGCTAAGGAGCACAATCTGCTACCATCACACAACTGTGTACGGGTACAATTTCACGCAGTTATCGAATAAACGGGTCTCGACTGTTAATCAACAATAGCTTGGAGTGTGGAAGGGGAACAAGCGATTACTCCTTAAAATACCACGATGAAATCGCTAACGTCACCTTGCTCCATCCAGATGCAAGGGTGCATTCTTGCCTTTTCTTGTACCTTCGCTACCTTTTCCTACCACAACTGGAAAGTACTCCTCCATTTGAAAGTGCTTGGTGCACCACATGCTCGTTTGCAACCTACAGAGCAATAAAAATGCGTTGATCGACGTCCATTTACCCACAAAGCATAAAAATAAGTCAGCGCGACTTGCTCGTTGGTGAAGTAGGATGCACTCCGTTTATCACAGCACATGTCGACTTCTCGTTCTTCAAAATGTGAAAACAAATGGTTATTCCCAATCTCGTCCCTAGGGCGACATAATTAGGATGCAAGTTCCTAAATAGTGGTAAAGGACTCTCAAATTTCGTGCAATGAAAAAATTCTCATCTGCAAATGAGGCCTTTAAAATTGACTCTGATTTGTGGCAGAATTTCATTCATGAAAGCATTGCGTAGGGCTGGGTTTGCAAACCTATCCATCTTAATTATGAAGAGTGGAGAAAAGTATTCCCCCGTTGATGTTTGGCTGTGCAAGTGAGCAGTCATATCAGCAGGTCCACCTGCTTCTTAGACAATAAACACACCAGGGTATCAACTGTGAATAATGAGGAATCGTACGCTACTCAAGTAATTCAGTAGAGGGGTTAAAACACAGAACACACTAACGCACTACAACAGCTACTAACAAACAACCAACGCATGTTATCGAACAAAAGGTGGTCTTCTCAACATGTCCTGCCCTTCTTTCTCTCCCTCACTCACATCCTACCGCCTATTTCGGTGGTTTCAGTATGCATGCAAAAGTGCGTTAAGTGTGACTACAAAGTCCATCCACGAAAAATTCGGCTGGAGCCACAACATTCGCTGGCTGTCTGTCACTTTGCATGAAACAATACAGGTTTACATAACTTGGTCACCTCATAGACAGCGAGACACTCGACGGCCCACACACATTTATTGATGTCTTAGGTGGAAACCCACATCGTACTTCTTTTATGGGGTTCAGATCCGTTCATTGGCTAGTCGGTGTTTATTCTGCTGCGCATTTATCTAAACAGCATAACTCGCATCGACCAAAAGTTGTTTACTAACTCATACAGTATTCCTTCATTTAACAGCTAATGCTTTCACATTGTTGAAAAACCACTGCGATTCGGCTGTGTTTGGTAGAAGGGTTACCTTATCCCCTCCAAATCTCCTATTTCATTCCGGATTAATGTCAATCCTTTTCACACTTCGCCAAAGACTGGGTAAACTGGAAGGACAGCTGACGGTGCCGTAAGTGAGGGGCAGTTCAAGGGTGTCAAGCGATTTGTATGTGCTAAAACAGTAGCAGTCTGGGGTGATTTTGCCCTCTGGGAAACAAATTTCGGCAGTAAGATCTTTGCAAATACATTTTGAGAGATAACGGGACAGCTTTAAACTTCATTTTTATGTCCTTCTTTAGCAACGATCGTGAGACAAAAGCCAATGACTTTACTAAATGTCAGCTCAGTGATGTCCATCATATGCTGTAATCCTTGCAGCTATGACTTGCAATTTTCAGTTTCTTGACAATCTCGCCTCTTTTAAGTCGTTTATTATCAGCTAAGAGGGGTGGAGCAGACATGCAACTACGGGAAGACTTGAGCGTTCCACATGGCTTGTGATGTTGATCCCAAAAGGTACCTAGCTTTGAAAAAAAATAGAGGGCTTTGGGGTAGATCTTCCCAACGTCTTTGGATACGGAGAATTTCTCAAGGGGTTTGCATACACTCATAACTGGTGGTCCAAAATCCATTTTGCAGTTGCCTTCGTCGCGACCACTTTTGATGACTTAATGATACAACTGCAAAAGCTTAAATCTAGTCTTCGCATAGGTAGCGAATATCTATGGAAATAACTTATCGGTGCTCCAATTCTCTTTTACATTAGCTCCTCCCACTGCGACTTACGTAATTGCACTTTTAAGAGCTTTGGAGCTTTCATCCACGACGGTGAGAATCGCGTTTGGGTCGTAGGTAGTTCCACCATGCGCTAGGTAATCAAGGCATGTAAACCTGAGTTGTTTCATACAAGGCGGCATAGGCTACCATCATGTGCTGTGGCCTCAATTAAGTGCCTTCGGGTGAACTTAATAGTCGCACTTAACCCATTCCTACATATGTAGGAGGTATTAAGAAGATAATTTTTTTGCTCGAAAACATACATTAAGTGATAGGCATTAGTTAAAGCACGTTGGTGGTTTCTATGCCTTGACCTCTCCACTGATTTATCTGAGCAGCGTGTACAAACAAGTGTTCACCAGTTCGAACAAATACTGATGGTTTTAGTTCTCAGACATCCCAAAAAACTCCAAGCAGAAGAAACCTGAACACCCTTCGTCTCTTCCACTGCAAAATTTAATGATTATTAAAGCAGAGGTGATGCATTTATGTGTTGACTGTCATGTCAATATTGAAACTGGTATATCCTCCTACTACTTGCCACCCCGCTTATTTACCGTGCACAGCTTACTTTCATATAAAGGGTATCTCCTTTGCCCCAATGAGAGTAATACAATAGGGAAACTTGTTCTTCCGGTTAAAAAATGACTAAAAGGAATAGAGATATCAAACTTGCTACATAAAGACAATTTCAAGTAGCAAAATTTGCTCAGAAAGTGCGTTCGTCATTCAGCTACCCACACATGAACCTAACCATTCATTTACCTGGCCACCCCATCGTCCAATTACTAATTATAAATTACCTAAAGTGAATAGCTCACTACATCAGCCACCTAAACTCTAAAATCATCAAAATGCTTTTCTTTACTGTGTTGAATTAATGGCGTGGTGTGTTTATTGCCTGAGAAGCAGGTGGAACGGCGGACTTGACTACGCACTTGCGTAGCCATGCATTAACAAAGGAATGTTGTCCTCCACCCTTTGAGATAAAATTGCAAAGTTAGGAAGCTATTTTATTTATTGCGAGTCCAATGCTGTACAATGTTCTCATTGATGATAGTGTGCCACAAGTCGCGGCCAACTTTGAAGCCCTTAGCGGCAGCTGGCGATTTATCCACTTGGCGGAATTCGAAGGTCTTCATTCACTCTCAGGAGACTTGCGCCTCAGTGGTGTTAGCCAGAAGACAAAATTTTGACCAAACACCATTCACATGCTTGCTCTAGCCGTTCTGGTCAAGTCCTATCCATGGTAGGATTTAAAAGACCATCTCAAACCTTAATGGTGGAATAACCTCCAAGAAACCGGGTAACACATTCGCAAGTTTATTGCAGACAGGTGGGTGACACTAACGTTCTCAAACCTCGCAGTGGATTCACTTATATTTCTCTACCCTGTTTAATTTGCCGAATGCTTTTCTAGTAGTAGAATTGTTCTGGCTAACTCCTGAATGGGTGTTCTACGGGTTCACGGTAGTCTTTCACCTCTATCCCGATCCTGTAAACAGATATAGTCGCACTAAATAGGCTTCCTGCAGATCGCACATTCTCATTTGACCTAGAGGTAGTGACCTACGCATTTAACACAACTTCAAGATGCTGAAAATACCAGTTACTCTGCACCGAATTCAGGGAATTGCTCTATTATCGCCTTGAATTGCTAGATCAAAACCATTGGTGCACTAGTGCAGCTTCTACGTGGACAAGGCGATGCCAATGGCAGGTTCACAAACCGGAGACCTTAGTGCTGCAAATGATAATTGCATTCATGTCTTTGGAGGCTACAACAATGTCAACATATCATCATCATTTTGTACACCAGTAATGAATACAATCTCAATGTCGATTGACAACCCACTAGAAAATGGTTTTCTCCCTACGTTGACAAAGTCCCAGCTTACGGTTGGAATATTCAATTAATAATCGAATGGGTAGTTCAGCTTTAAATCTGCATAATGCAGAGCTGCTCCTCGACGGTTTATAGGGCAGTGAAGGTAACCTGGTGCCACACACACAGTGCTTTTTAATAGAGGCTGTCGTTGATGGCAGAATTTTTGTTGCCTCTTACCACTGAACCCACTAAAACAGAATTATACATGCTTTCAAACATAAATGAAATGGTTTGATGGAAGGTTTTGCCACCCGCTAGCGTTAATAATTTAGGTAGGAAGATCATGCTTGTTGCAAAAATAAAGGAATCTGTTAACTCAGGATTCTAATTTCTGTCTAATTGAAGTTTCGAAGCTTAAATTTAGCAAGAGAGTGTCTGCTTTAAACTAGCTGTAATTAGAGTAGCATGGAGGAACTACCGACTATTGCACAACATTAACATGAACGTGTCCCGATAGGTCTTATGCATCATCTTCCGCCTAGATTGCTCAATGCGATGAACGATCATAAGTCAGTTTACTTCATCTAGTGGCAGGGGTACATCCTTGCATTCTTTGCGTCATCACCGTTCCCCGCCACAAACGGGAAACACTCCTTGATGCGGGATTTGCCGGTCCACCATAGTGTCTGATGCGACCTACAAGGCAATGGGGAAAAAGCTAGCACAACTTATCTTTATGGTTAAACAAGACATAGGGCGATTATGGCAAATAATTGCGTAATAGAGTTTCGCTACGTCCTGTAAAATGCTGGCAAATGGGAGAAAATGGCAATTTTACCATCTCGTCTTTGCGATAAAACCAATAATTACGACGACGCCTGGTGAAATCTACGTATTGTCTGCACTGCAAGTCTACAACGTGGTAGTCCACAAACAGAGCAATTCGGTCAGCCATGTGTATGCCGATGTCGAAGATGGCAGGGAAGTTCACTAGATTGTCTAACAGGTTACTAAATACAACAGTGAATGCAAAGACAAAAGCAAAGACGAATTCCTCCAATCACTACGCCTTACACGTTGGCAGATTGATAGAACACTTAAATTCACCCACCTTTCCTTACATTACTTGAAACCAAATCGACAGAGAAAATGTGTTGCTAATCCCATTACAAGTGCTAGGCTTAGATACTATGTTAGGCGGGGAGCAGCCAAAGAATTGTACAATAAAAATAAGAAGTGAGAATGATTTTACTAACTTGTTTAATCGAACAAGAGGAGTGGAAGACGCTCGAAGGGTACGAGTGAGTATGGTGGCTGAATGTTACTTCTGGCATGCGATTCGCGTGTTCCATTTTCCACCAGGAAGCTCTTTCCACTTCCGTGTGCATTCATGGAGAGAATGAGTCAATGTTCATTCGACATAAAGGTTGTGCTGCACAAACTGTATTGCACTGTAAGAGCAATACAGAGGATATCAAATCAAATCTCCACGCTTCTAACAATGACAGATTGACTCAACGCTTACACTGCCCCATTCATCCCTTGCAATGGAAGACAGCAAGTGAACAGCAAAACGGATGATTTGATTTAGCGGTAGCTAAAGTTTCCTCGAAGTCATCTTCGAATCCTTTCAAATTGACCAGCATGAAGATGCTCATGAGTACCTCTGGCCTTGCTCAACTACAAGGAAAGCAATGCGGACATGGCAGAGGAGGAGAATCCCCGTGACTATCCCAACCATAAAATCATTCGGAAACTGTTTATTGGCCTCCTTGTGACTAAGGTTAGGTTTCATACCATGTTATTTTTCTACTTGCTTATCATGCCTACCACCCAACCAACTTTTGCAGTACGGTACTGTGTATATAACACAGAGTCCAAGTCACATGACCACTAGCTAAAATTCTCTTTGGGTGTGTCATAATCCAAGACTTTCCAAGTATGATTCCGCTGCCATTGTTAAAATAACGAATCAGTTTGTCAAAACTCACTGACCATACTTCGTGATGGGGAAATATACGCCTGCAGCGTCTGCCAAAAGCCACAATAAGCCACCAAGAGCAGTCGCATCCGTCGAGCGCGTCCCTTTCTTATTGTTCATTCCAGTAGATTAATGGACGCACCACCGCTTCCAAATTTTTATTTTATCAGTCTTCGGTTGCTCTCCGCCAAATGTCAAGCACAGGTAATGCCTGATACGCACACACTTCCTTTGTCAAATTGCTTAGAATTAATGCGAGAATAAGATGGATAAATGTAAGTGTTAAATCAGTCTAAGATGGTGGTCATTGGCTGGATAGCCACACCTGCTATCATGTCAGATGCTTAGGCTGCCTCACATTATCCAACGTTTAGGTGATCGCTAAAGGAAGTGGACAGGAGTGAGATTTGCTAAGGTGATTGCCAAGTCATCAAAGAAACTGATATTTTCTGCGACTATTTGTCATTTATGTTTTCCTTCGTGAAAAAAAACTTGCAAATTGTGGTAAAACTTGTCCCACCATAGGAAAAGAAATAAACGGAAACGAATTGTTGCATCCGCAATCCGTGGGTAACTCATCATCACTAAATATGCTCTGAGAGGGGATTTCACGTTAAACCATCCAGTCTTTTGTCAAGCCATCCATCCACCTGTCCATGCCTTCATCCATATACTAGTCCAAAAATTTGATTTAAAGGAATATGAGCTTAATGCAGATGGAAAACTTACCAGAGAAAGTTTTAGTTCCTTACGTTGACACGGACTCGCAGTTTCTCAATCTGCCGCTTCTCTTAATTGAACTGCAATAGCCATCATGCCCATAGCTTGACACTGGTAGGCCAGTTGTAGGCAGTCATGACAGAATGGGTAAATACACTTCTGGTCTTCATAATGTAGAGGTGCTCCTCGATGATTTGACGGGCAGTGAGGATGATCGGATGCCACAGTCACAACAGTGGCTAGCAGAAATTTTTTGTTTACAGCCGAGTCTTTGTTGTCCGTGTCGAGGTTGTTACGCACTCCTTTGGCCATGGCACCCACATTACCAGGTGAAATATATTCCATTCACTCCATTTTACGATAATCGTTGTTGATGCGTGTCCTTAGCTTGCAGATGATTATTTTTGTGCGCATTTAAATTATACTCCTCTCGAACAAGGTGCTCCTTGCTACGTAGGGCAGATAGTTGTAAAGTCTTGCTGCTCTAGCTCTTGCATTACAATCAAACTGGCCTCGTACACATTGCATGAAACTACTGTGAACATCCTACGGCCTCATCACTTAGCGCTAAAATGCCAATCAGCAGACCACAGAACTATAGATGAGCTGAAGAAGTCCGCAGACATCATTTTCGGACTGTTGCAAGCCTTAATGTAGGACTAAGATTTTGATTGGGACGGTTGCAAACAGTGACGAATTTTTCGCAAGCTCAGTGATGCTTCTCTGGAAGCGCTTGCTGCTGGAACCCTTGAGAAAGATGGTAATTCACCAAGACCATCATGTTCATCATAACTAAATTGATTTTTCCGCCAAATTCGTTTGCAATTTTTTTACGTTAATGTGTTAAAGTCAAATGTAAGGTGTTTTGAAGGTCCACCACAATCAGTTGGTCTGTAAAGAGCTTACAGTCATGTATTTGAGCTGCTTATTTGTTGCATTGAGGACGTCATCTAATAAAAGGTTGACTCTCCGAGGTCATTATTAGGACCAAACTCATGGAGCCGTGTATTCTGGCTCGTCTACGAACAGAGCAGGAGTGTGCATATAGCTTTGGGTTAGGGAGTCCATCCATTAAAACACATGTAGGTTAAGGAATACAAGCACTACTGCTCACAGCTTTTATTCCTCTACTCAGCCAGGGGCAAATCAACGCGATTTAGCACGGTGAAGTGCACTGTTTTGCAAGGAAAACACAGAGGAATGTTGTTTGGGTTGCATGCATTATGCGCAAGTAACTAAAAAAGGTTTTCGAATTACGTTATGGGTGAGAGAGTTAGGTAAACGTTTCTCCTCTGCTATGTCAATAACTTCCCAAGAGGTATAGAACACATGCGAAATGCTCGCGAATGCCTTTATGACGATCAAATTGTAGGAATTGGTAGACTACTGCAAGAAATCAAAAGCCGCCTCAAAATAAACTCATCCATGTAGCTGTCCACTCGCTGCATTCTATTTCATCCAACGCAAATGATACGTATTAGACGATTTCGTCTTTGGCACCGTCACTTGGAATTTTTGCCTAATTATGCGGCTTGTATAGGTGGCGAAGGGCTAATAGTCCATTGAACCATTTGATACCTACTATCAACACAAGTGTTAGCATAACCAGGATGTCATGTCACACAAGGAGTCAGAGGCTACCTGGTCGAAAGTAATTAAATGGCTGCATTGGCAGAGCAGTTGTTTTCACAGCTCACTAATCCTACAATTCGCTTGAATAGGGTATAATTGTGAACACTTCCACATAATAGGAAAGATTTAGGGTATAGATCATTCCCTAGCGAAAATAGGGAAGACCAACTACGTAAGCATGATTAGTTGACGCTAATGAAGGGTCGGTCGAAGCGTAATGCATCATAAAGTTCTTAGCTAAAAATGAGGGTGGAGACGTTGGTGCAGCGGCACTTGGTGGCGTAACTTCAGTGCAAGAGCAGGGTATGTAACCATGGGAGTGCAAGGCAGTGATGAGAATAGTATTCAAACTCACCCAAGTTCTCCCACGCAGAAGTCATGACTTCGCTATCCCCGCTTCACTGTGATGACTGCCATTGAATCTCGCCAAAAGGAATCTGTAGTGTGTCGTTTAGATTGAGAAATACAAATTTTAGAAAAGGGTATAACTTGCATCGATGTCCACGTGGATGTGTCAGGCTTTTATGCAGTCACCGCGTTGTGAGTGAGCATTGAAGGACTCAAAGATACGTCGAATTTTGGGATCGGTACGACACCATAGTTGACTAACTGAGAGCTCGTAGACTATGAGGTCAAACTGTTCTCAAAATGACAATTGATTAATGTCCATATTACACACTTTGGTGGCTGTAGATTTTACTCCCAGCTCTACGACCTTACTTTTCTGCCGTCCTCACTTCTTTTACACCCATTTGATTTGCAGGGTTGAGTGTTTTACCACATGGCGAGTTGGTTTTTACCTTTGACGACACTTATTTCAATCAGTCCTACTTTTATTGTACCTTAGTGTTGTTGTAAAGAGGCATGTATCTAGTAGCAAGAAAGACTAGAAGTGCACGAAATGATGCAAGGATACCTGTTATTTGGGATCACGGCAAAGAAGCGGTTGGGACTGAGGCAAAGAGCAGTAAACGTTGCATAACATCGGTAAGCAAGGCTCTTGGTCATGTCATGGAAATGTATCACCCTGTATCATGCCGTGACCTACCTTCAAGCAATAATTATTTAACCTGAGTTTCAATAAACCAGTCCGATGCGGGTAGCCCAACAAATATCGTGAAGTTCAGCTTTGATGCGACAATTTAGCTGGCTAGCACAAGATCATGCCACATTAGTGCTTAGGCGTCAGAGCAGCCAATCACCAACATCTTGTCAGGTCAACTGCTCGAGAGTGGTCAAAACTAGCTACCTCTGTGTCGCACAGGAACAAATTTAAAGCCCCACATATCGTCCCTGTCTCTCTCCAACTTCTGGCACATACCCTAGCACTCCTAGAGCAAGAAAATCACAGTTGAAGTGAAGGGAGAAAACACCCACCAAATTCTGCTGAATTTCAATTTTTACTTGGCACTCCTGACCATCAATAATAGACGTATAAGATGGTCTGAAGAAATCCACCAAGACTCACCCATATTGTAACAGCTTTACCAGTTCAAGGAATTGCAGAGCCCATAAAAAGTACTAAGAAAAATACGCGAAAGTGTGTTTGATGAGCAAGAAATACGAAATCATAGAACGGAGTGATTAGGGTAACTTAATTTTAAATAAAGTGAGCATTCTCATCATCACTCCTTAATAGCCACACTGCAAAAGAACTGTTTCCTTCGAGTGAACAGCTGAAGCGCTGGATTAAATGCCTTACATTTGGAAATATATCTTAAAAACTATGCTATTCGGCATTACAGCATGATGGTCGAGGCTGTCTTCAACTCGTCCTGGAATGTCGTTGCCCGTCTAGTTGCCTACTTTGCTTTATGAGTTGTTCCTAATCCTCTTGCACAACATTCCGTTTTGTCCTTATTCACCTACTTTTGCTCTCACATCGTTTTTCTTAAAATGGCTAATTTGCACTTCATATTACTACGCTCCTCCCCACTTACCCGTGCCCAATCAGCGCATCAACGAATCGTCCCATCCAAGTCAGATCAATTGATTGTGCACTCTCGCATGAACACAGTCCACTTTCTCTTTGCCTATGCCGTCGACACATCTTGAGTTCCACTTGCAGAGGCTCAAAAGCTAAAGGTTTAGTGTGTTTCGTACTAAAGAGTCGCATGCTACAATCATGATTTATGTGTCTTAGGACTTCTTGGAGTTCCATCGCGAAGGTGTCCGTTTGGTGGGGTGGAAATAACAAATGTGCCTTTATCACCGATGCTAACATTCTATCATTCAAAATGCGAGAACTAGCTAAGCCCATCTTTATCACTTAGTCAATAACGTGAATTTGTTGCTGCCTCCTCTATCTTTAGTCACTTCTTTACCTCTGATCTCCTTTTTTTTAGTGCAAATAGTACAGCTTATTTAAATGACAATTTCTTGAAAGGTATTGTTTTAGGCTGTGAGATAGTGTAAGGCTTTAAAAGAAAGCCTCCAAGACAAGTCACAAGCTTCTTCAGCCTTCTGCTTTACAGCAGTTTGGGCTTGTGTCAATACCTATATGCCATCCACATTGACTAATTACTGTGCTCGCATCGAATTAAGCACCTCATAACAACAGCGGAAAACACAACCAAACCCTAAAGGCCAGTGATTATCGCTCCGATGCAATTCTATCCTCCTACTTGACTCACTGCAGCACCATTTCGCAAGCGTGACGCATAGTACCGCCAGAGAGGGACAAATGCAAGACGTTTTAGCACTGGCTGCGTGCAAATGGATCCAGCAGGCGATCGTCACATCACTACCAAGTACTCCAAAGAAGGGCCACTGCCGATGATCAAAGTTACTCATAAGCACAATCGCTCACTGTCATCAACGTCCCATTTTGCCGGTGGCATTAAAAATGTCCGCATCCACCTCCTGACTGTCGCTTACCTTCCCTCCCTCACTTTAGTTCTATCTCTATCAATCTACCTTCAGAGCAGCTATCTTTGGGGCTAAAATCATACATATCCGCCTTCTACTTTAATGAGGCATGAATCTAGTAAAGCCAACTATTTAGCCAGCTAGCTAGCATGAGTACTAAAGGCACTATTAAGACTACTTCATGCAACAATGCCTATTTATGATCTTTGGCAGCACAGACTCATCTGAGCCCGTCAAGTTATGTTATTTTTATTTTTCCGCATCTTAGAGTCAAGCGATGCATTGTTGTAAAAGGGCAGGACTGCCTCCATGCCACAGCCATAATCTCAGCTGAAACAGTACGTTGACAGTTTATGTTCCGCACAAAATGCTAGGTCTCCTTTCTCAGCAGCACTACGTAGTTGGCAACGGATAAAAAACCCCTTCTTACAGGGCTGTGCCTTTTGCCATCTACCAAAGTCGGCAATAGAAAACTTGCTAGAAAATATCGAAAGTTAGTGTCCCAATAACAAATCCGATTGCCGAGCCCTAACGTTACCCAAAGGACACATCTGATCCGTACGACTAAACATGGAAACATGATCTACAGTAGGCTCAGTAAAGCCATGTTAGCTTCTAAAATAGAATTATCCCTAAATTTTGTGAGGATTTAAATTACGAGTGATAAGGCGTTAGGCAAAAACGACTTGGGCCGAGCTATTTACAGTACTTGATGCGAACAAGTAATATCCTTACACTAATTTTGCGGTTAAAACGGGTTTCGACCACTTCTCAACAGCACTAGAATAAAAATAAAGTGGTCTTCACACATTTATCACTATCTCAGTTAAAAACACATCTCCTACCCCTTCAACCAGATTCAGTCCAAATCATAGACTACTTGGTGTTAATTTTGCCACGCAATTATTTACATAGCATAGCTGTATCAAGTGTCTTAAGTGTACTATCACAATTGTCGGTTCTGTCGCAATGATAAAACTGTAAGATTACCTCTCCCTCTCATTTTATCACACTTGAATGTGCATTAGCTCGACTTTTGATTCATTTGCTTTTTGCACGAATAGACGACGCAAGTGAAGCGACTAACGCCTTACATCTTGCTTTACCAACGACTGAGTTGTGCTAACTCATTTCCATGTTGTTTGGGTAAAAGCACTTCGATCGACGCATTTCTCATTGCCTCGTAGGTTGTGAAACACCATGTGGTGGACCGAGCACTTGCATATGGCAGAGTGCTTTCCAGTTGTGGTTGGAAGTGGTGGAGAAGGTGCAAAAAGGCGAGAATGCGTTTCTGCATCTGGAGAAGTGAAGCGGTGTAAGCGACTTCATCCTGCACATATTTCAAAGTCGGCATAAATATGTGGCCTGAAGCACTTCACTGTTCCATGTTGAGGTGTCTGTGCGACAGTGACAGCAATGGCGATTGTGTAGACTACTGACTATATGTTCTTGGCACAGATAAATGCTAAGGTTCCTAAATGTGGATGATTTTAGTTATTGAGGAGTGAGGTTTGTCCGTGAAAGTTAGGCCTTAATCTAATACAAAATCTTGACATTAGATATTACAGCTCCGCAGGGAAATGCTAAACTCTTGATAGTGATTGACAGACTAGCTGTCACGTTGGCGCGGCTGATGAATGCTAATATTTGTGCTCACCACCTTTAGTGATATCTGTTAGTAATAATGAGGCGCAATAAACAAAATTAATAAATGAATTGGGTAAAGTGAAGCTCCAAAAATAATGCTTTGAATGCTTAGGTTTAATCAAGGTAGAGTAGACTGCTTAAAAGCTTTCCATATGGAAAATATGTGACTTTTCTGGCAATTAAATCGGATGATTTATCCTCCAAACATGAAATTTATGTGCAGAAGTCGCGTTTTCTGTCACTTCCTCAAGACTGATTGCACCAAATCGTGTGCGTTTAGGAATGAGTACGTGGGATAGAATACATCCAAATGTATGCAAGTCTTTGTCGATTCGTGTAAAATTGACTGTTATGTTTCATCTGTTTATGGGCTGCATGTTCACAACCTATACGGGGCTGTGAACTTTGTCGTTCGTCTGAACCCGGGTGAGAAACATGGCAATAGCATTTACTACGCATAGATGGTGACGATTTATAACATCCTTATCAGTGGGTGTTGAAGGAACACTACAACTTGATAGTTGAAAGCGACGTGTGTGCACGCAGATGCGGCAAACAGAAATTCAGAAGTGTGTGAAAGCGCCATTAACTGTGTTAGGCTTATTTAATGTTTTACAATCAATTTGCAGTAGGATTTACCATTCCTGCTCGTTGGCACCTTTCCAAATTTCCCAATTTTACAATTCAATTGGTTTTTAAGTAGATAAATGATCTTACATGTTTCGCTTGCAGTTTTTTTAAGCACTGGTTTCTCTGCATCGCTAGTGCTTAAAGCCTCGTCTTCCCATCCCAGTCTAGAAACCAACAAATGAATAGCAAAGATAGTGGAGTAGAGAGTGCTATTAATCAAAGATCTACTAACGACGATTCTCCTATTTCGATTAAGCTTGAAGAAACAGAAAACCTAGCCAAAGCAGGAATCCAGCTGGGCCATACTCGGATCAACTGCTAGTCGATCCCTCACCATTTTAATCGCCTGCTGGGCATTGGTATCTGCAATACAAATTTGCTAATTATTTGATCACGTGGTGGGTTATTTTGGAAAAGGTTAGGAGTTCTTTGAGCGCCTGATTAACTCGCACTCCTACCAACAATCTTAAGTCGTGTCGGTATTTTTAAATTGTAGGATTTTGGGTGGTTCTTACAGCACTATACACTTTCTTGTGACCATAGCTTGCTTTAAGGGATGGTGTTTACTTAAAACTAAATATCTGTGCTTTAGGATTGCATTGAGCATCTGTAGAAGTTCGATTACTCCAGAAACCGTTCCGGCGGGGCTTCCACTTTGCATGCACAGATGAGATGGCATTACGACGGAAACTCATCAACGTAAGCTGCTGCTCTTGCCCAACTTTTATTTTGTGGGTGGACATGACATTCACACAGTTAGTCGAGATTATGTCAGGCGATGGCTGTGGTGTCTTCCTTATCAACCACCCGTTCCCCAAATCCTCAATAATTTGTGATGAAGTAAGCCAAATGAGGTTATTGCAAAGTAGCAAACTGCCTGCATTTCTAATAAAGAATTATTCATAAGCAGGAGTGAAGCATGAATTAGACAGCAAAAGGTAAGGCATAATTGGAATTTGGCAAAAGGGAAGCAAGAGCGGCCACCAAAGTATGATTGAGAGAGCATAATGCAGGGCAGATTGTTCGTTCCCAGTGGCTTTGAGTGAGACTTCAATCTACGTAGACAGTTTAGTCAGATTCATTCCCTCCTATCCAACCATACTGTTCGGCCGCAATATTCCATTACATTTGGGAAATTGCAGTGCACAGAAGTGGTAATGGCCCCTCTGCTTCCGAAGCTTACAGGGGGATGCGGTGACCGCAAAAAAGCACACGCTATTTTGACCTTCGAACAGATTCATTACGCTCTAAATAGGCCTCAAATTGCTCCTCATTCCCATTCTCCTCTCGTCAGTTAACCTGTCTCAAAATAGGCTCCGATTCGGCCTTTATAGAGGAAACCAGGACACCAAGTGTTGGAGCGAATTTAACAAAGCCAAATGACTGCAAGCTTTATTTAGGTCTTGCTTAAAACCTAGCCTTTACCACCTGCCACCAGTGTAACACTTCCAGGTTTCACCCAATGTGTAACATGTTACGGCCACTAACGTGTTCAACAGAAGGTCAGTGGGACCCAAACAAGTAAACACGACTCACAGGGCCATACCTACATGGTCATGTGAAATCCAGACAATCCATTTTGAGGCGAGTTGTAGCCTAGCTGTGTCGTTCCATCCTTTGTGACGTGGACGACCTTGACCAACTTGCGTCTCCAAATCTAAGGGCATACGTGATGCAGCCCATGCTGGCCTAATAAGGGAAGGGGGAGAAGCGTTGTGACTGTTTCGGCACTGCAACGATGTGATTCACTGAGCCGGTTGGCAGCACGTTAGTCCTAACACGAACTACGTGTCCTGTCGTTTGCTCGCCCCATATTAAGCATAAGGCACGACCTATGCATTTGTCAAACACGCCAGAGATGCACAACCACCGATATCTGAACCTACGACCCCAAGCACACTGGGTAGCCTCCTACACGTGGGGCGCCTCAAGTGGTGCAACAGATCATCTCTACCGTCGATCAGACATGAGGGAACGGTAGCACTTTTGACACGTGTCGATCGGTTGACAATTCACACCCGTGGGTGTGAATGTGCCTGAGTGAGGTGAACCATGGAAGTCCTGCTTCCTCTTCTCCCAAACAGAGCATTAGATCTGGGCAAAATCAAGCTGACTGATAACGCAGTTAGCAAGACTTGGAAACAGCTTAAGCGCATCAACACGCACCAATCATCAACCTCAGCCTGAATATCTCATTTGGACTCTCAAAGCTATGGCATAATTGGTGCCATGTAGAAGTAATACTTAGTCTCCTTCTAATGCATAGTTTAGAATGCTTGTCAAATCAGTCGTGCGTGATTTCAATCGACTCACCCATACTCATCTGTTGCCTCCAATGTTGCCGCAATGCCATGGATGCGTTTCAAATGCAACCAGCCAATGGCAAGCCAAGTCTGACTTGATTGGCTCTGCTAAAAGTACTTTCAGCAGCTAAGCCTGTCTTCGAGGTCAGTCGACAGACGGGCGAGTCGGCTTTGACTAAGTCAAAGGCATGGACATTGGGAAGTTTGATGTGGTGAGGTTCATTTCGCGCGGATCCTACACCGTCTATGAGGTGGTCTACACACGAGGATGTGACGACAACGCGACAACCATGACTTGTGCACTGAAGCGCTTCTACTTGCGAAACAGCTCCGCTGTTCGGTGTGCTCTTCGAGAGCGCCGCATTCTAGTGAGACTTGCCAGACAGGAGAGGCAATCGCCATTCTTAGCCACTTGGATTGAGAGCTGTCGAATTGACGATGCTCCGGCTTTTGTGCTGCACAAAGGAAGTGGACTCGACCTGTGTCATCACGTCTCTAGTGTTGGCTACCTCGATGAAAATGACGTGCCTTTCTATAGCTCTGAGATTATTGGTGGTCTGGAGCACCTCCACGCTATGCACATCGTCCACTTGGATGTCAAGCCCAACAATGTGCTCGTCGCCGATTCAGGCCACATTCTACTCACGGACTCCGATCACGCATACGACATATCTCGGGAGACGGGACCTCCCAAACAGACAGACCTCGCCGGAACACCCTTCTTCATGACACCTGAAATAAAGCACGCAAAGGCAATCACGACGAGGGCGGATGTCTGGAACCTTGGCCTTCTCGTGGCCTGCATCATGTACGGTCATGCCACTGCGCAAGATTGGCTGCACACACGTCGGTTTGTGACAGGCCGTCTGCCAAACGTCTCCGCACCTCTACGCAAATTCCTCAAAGCCTGTCTCACACGCGATTACAACAAGCGCTTGAGCGTGGATGGTGTGAAGCGCCTTGAGTTCTACAGAGACGTTAGCTGGAAGGAAGTGGTGGCTTGCAACTTGGAACCACCTTACCATCCCTCCGACATGGAAGATTCCCCAGCCAAGAAAATGTGTAACATCAACCCCTTCGACCCTCTGCTGGTTGCTGCTACATACGGTGCGAACATGCCATTGATAGATGGACGTCTTCGGAAAATTCGTGACAAGCATGGTGCGCGTCGGTTGATGGTAGTGCCACCGAACCACAAGGATCTGGCACAGGCTAAACTGACAGCAGAGCGGATTGATGAACTCTTCGCCAACTTCGACTTCGTTAATCCTCACTCCCTCTATTCGTGCTGTGGATATCGTGGACGGCAAGCCAATTTCGGCTTCAGCTGTTGGTCACTCACCTGCGATTCGTGGTCCAAGTGGTGTCTACTGCTCCTCTTCCTTGTCTGTATGCATGAGCTCCTCATCTGGTTGCAATGCACGCCCTTCGTTGACTAGGCTTTTGCACTCCTGAATACACATGGAATGTCTCTGGGTAGTCAAAACTTCCTTTAGGAAGGCTTGACACTCCTAGTTGGGATTCGGAGATTTTTGGGGAATTTCAGGTAAGTGGTAAAGGAGTACGACTGAGTCGTAGCATTTCTTACACTGACAGAGGCGTACCCAGTAATTAGCACTTCCACCCCATCTTCGTAGCCGTTATGCCTGATCACATCGACTTTGTGTCCATTACTAACATGGCCGCAGCTATGTGTCAACACTGTGTGTAAGCAATCCTTCCATCTTAGAACCATCATTCTAGTCTAGACTAGAGTCACCACGTTCTAACTAATTCGCTTCGGTTTTGAGGATGTAATGAGAAGTCTCATACACTATCAAGGAAGAAGAGGTCATATTGAGAGACTCAAGTTACTTTCCATACCACTCACCCCCTTTACGTATCTTGTGCATGCAATTATGCAGTGAGATGAATTTGCATAAGTGGCGAAGTGACCTGTTCTCTTCGTGGCAAAAAGCATTTGTTGCCTTCACTGTATTATGTGCTTGATCTCTCCTGGCAATTCATGCTATCCAAAAACAACTATCACAACTTTAAGGTAATTTCGTCTTCAAGCGTTTGGTCAGTTGACATCGATTGGTTGAAGCTTGACTTGCGATGATGTGGGCAACTCATCGCCCACTCCACTGACATCGGGCACAGCATGCCAAAATGAATGCCCTCAAGACGAATAAAATGTCTCCTGTACACTTGAGATGACTGTCCGCGTTGCAACTTGCATCTGTGCTCCTCTGATGCAACCGTGCTAGCTTCGACTACACCTATGCCATGTGTTCAGCTGCAAACTGCAAATTACAGTAGTTGTCGTCTCGATCTCTTAGATGAGACACTGAATGTAGCAAACAAGAGGCTGAGAATGGTGAATTCATCTCAGCACAATCGCTCTATTCCATGTAGCCAGGTAATCAAGAGACATGGGTTCCGACCTTGTTCATCAATGTGAGTAAGCCCGCTCAAGCATGTGAGACGCGTGTGTTTATCCAACAGCTGGATTACGAAGACCGTCAGTGCGTGCATTTGAACATGTGTTCGAGCTAAAGACTGATATCAACCCTGACGCTGGGCCTGAGTCTAGCCTGACGGGATGGTTGTACGGGTTGGTCAAACGTACATGTTAGCAACAGATTACCTGCCTTATAATGACCACTTCATACTTCACCCTTCGCCTAGTGCTCATGGCATGGCATAGCATAGCATTCGCAAGTAAGATCTTGCAATCTCATCACCAGCTGCACCATCAACTGGGGTCTTGGCATATAACAAGTCCACTACACGTTCCCTTCACGCATCGACCTAAAATCATCGAATACAACTTTTTTATGCAAGAAGAAGGTAGAGTTAGCTACGTCGTCACCATTACAATCACAGCCGTCAACAATGTCATCATCGAGAGGTTAAAATTAGGTAGACCAAAATCAACAGCAAAAGTATCAGTAGGCTAGACACTTGCAGCATATTAAAGGAATCAGTGTTTATTGCGACTGCAAGCTGCGCAGCTTGCAGCGACTTGAGGTGGTAGGTAGGGCATGGAATGCGGCGTTTGTGAGCGTGATAAACCACTGGACGATGGGTAGTGTCGGAGGGAACACGAGGGTTTTTTCACCACTCTTAGAAGAGGCCGGACGAAAACACATTATTCCGAATGGTGCGTACCTTGTCACTCAGTGCGTCCAAGTAGTGAGTAGACGAAGGACGCTCCAGTGTTGGTCCTATAAACCAAAGGCAATATGTGTGACGATTGCTTCGAATTTGGTCAGTGGATGGCGCAGCTGCCTAGGTGTGCAACAGGGCTCGATGCTGACACAACTCGTCAGCATATGTAAGCTTATCCACTATAGGTTGATTTAACTTGGCACTAGTCTAGGTGTTGTACTAAAAGTACACGCAAAATTCATGTGCACAAAAGATGCGTTTGTTATGTTTGCGTGACCCCTTTCAATGAACCATCCCCTTCGACTACCATAGCAATGCATAAACATTAAGCATATCCGACTCACTGTTAAGATATTCACAAATTGAGCGTACCGTTGCACATTGGTGGCGGCGCATGGGAACAACTGCGGACATGTAGGTCTGGAACAAAAAATTGTGGCTTTCGCTGGCAAACCCTGCTGATGCAATGGGAGAATTCGGTTTGGAAGGAATGGAATTCTTAAATGTATCCGTGAAGCAGTGCTTGAACTCATGTAGTTTAATGGACTTAGCATACTAGAGATCCTTGCATTTCGGAGAGAGCTGCAGCGTCTTCGCTCCTCTGACAATGCCGCCAAATTATACTTGTTCTCCTTCCGTGTAGACCTCATTCATCCCCTGATTGTGAAGCTTGAAGACAACAACCAGCACATGGTGCATCTGACACAGAATCTGCCAGTCAGAATCTCTATTCTCTTTACTGGCTACACCAGCGGATGAAGGCTTGATGATTGGTGGTGAAAGACAACCCATCCCTCTCCAGGTTGTTCCGATGCCTTCACCGATTTCAAGACAGGAAAAACAGTTACTGCCTCTGCTCGTTCACGTAGTCTACTCAAAACGTTAAAAAATTTCGAAGGTGTTTGTACCTGCAGCGAAATTTTGGCAGCAATTACATCGCCTTGAACAAAGACCAGTCGCTTCTACACACGATTTGAACCCTCACTGCTAGAGGGAGTTCTTCAAAACCATCATCAAACTGTCCGAACTTACTTTGTTTTCCTAAGGACGTATCTAACGCAGCATTCGGGATGGTTTTAATACACCGTCAGCTTTACTTCTGTATGTCAAAAGATGGCATGGAGAACTGGCTTGCTTTGGGCCTAAGAGGAAAAATTACGATTAGCCACTACCACTAGAGGATCATAATTGAGCCCTGCAAACACAGCGATCGGTAGAACCACCCAGATTCCTGTAGTCTCCTCGACGGAGTCATCTATTTCAAATCCTACTAGCATAATGTGCTTGCGATTGTTCAAGGATACGACCAACCGAACCCTGAAATGCGTTTTCCTTACTTCACGGCAATGTTCGTAGGATTCTCAACCACTTTAACTGCGTTTGAACCCACACGATCTGTTTTGTTTCATGGGACACAAAGTGATTGCAGCACATCTCATTTCCCAGTTTTAGCTTGGCCCCACACCTGGGGCATCAAAAGCTGCTGTTTTCTCTCAGTGAGCTCACATTTTACAGCCCAGTAAATGTAAAAAGGACCCAATCACGGGTTCGTTTGCATTCGGGTCCCAATTCTTTTCAAGGCCAAGTTTGTCACGTGGTTAGCAATACAGGCCACGTTAAACAAACAGGTCTTCTCAATGTCGCGTTTCTGCACTGTCTCCAATAACTGCTCATGAAAGACTTTAAAACGACGCATTGCCATCGTAGCTGCAAAGATTGTAGCCATATAGTAGATACCAATAAGCCGCTGTTTGGCAAGGTCCTTGGATGTTGTCTCGCGATTATCACTGAGGAGGGAGATACCACTCTACTGCTAAGTCATTCCCATCTACCTGCCGTTCTTTTGTTTCCTGGACGGCATAATCACTTTGCGCCTTATTCCTGTTTACGCTTACACTGCCATCAGTTGTCTTTTCAGTTTACGTCGTCTGTGGCGAAGTACTTGGAGAATTAGCATCAGTGCTATAGAAACATGAGAGTTGGTGCAGTTGAGGTAATTTTCACCGCCAATCACAACCTAATCAAGACAGTGTCCTAACAACGTGGAAGCAAGTAGTTGATGAAATCAAGGAAGATGTGCTGTTTTATGCCATGCGAATGGGTTCGTGACATAATTAGCGCCAATTATTCGATGATTGGATCCGAAACTGGTTGAAGGCGTAAGAGGTGTGCTTTTATCTGCCACAGTGACAATTATGTGTACATCATAGATAGTTCCACTGTCCGCAAGGTGATCAGGGCAAAATCACCTGAGTCGTTTTGTGCAGGGTGAGATAGACAGCCGACTCATGCTGTAGGTCTAGTCTGGCGATAATTGGGTGGACTCAGTAGTCGCACTAGGCGCACTCCTCCATAACTAGCGAAACCATCGGAAAGGGCGACAAGGCGTAAGTAAGCAAGGGAGGTGGAAGGGGTAGGAGATGTTGAGGAGATCGCCCATTATTCGATACCATGTGGCAGGGGTTTGATGGCCAGCAGTTAAAGCCTGTTAGTGGGCTCCTTGTTTTAGTCTCGCTACTGAATTACTTGAGTAGCATGCATAGCCGTGGATTCACCAATTGGAAAAACAAGTAGTAAGGGGTCCAGGTCTTAGGCATTCCAAAGAACCGTCCAAGGCTAAAACTTGAAGGCCACTTCCCACTTCTACTGCAAATGTTTCGAGACATGTCATACCATCAATAAAACTGGCAATGTTCTCAGGTCACCTGCCATCGCATTTATCCTCCGTGCAAAATTTAAGGAGGAACTAAGTGACGATTCGGAGCTGCATACTTACTCAGAAAGAAAGTTCCTCATTTTACCACCCATTCATTTTTCAACCACCCATCCACCTACTCACCCATCATTTCATCCACTTGAACTATTAAACCAAACAACTCATCGCGTCTGCGAGCTCGGCTCCGCACCTCAACAAAACGCATTTCCTCGCCGTTCTCAGTTAGCAACCTGCTGTGCTGATTGCTTGAGAAGCACCTCGTCCTGATCACATGACCACGAACTTTCACAGCCACACATTAACAAGCGATTGCTGCACTCCTCCCATTGAATTATAGCTGGAAGGTTTGGAAGACATGTGGGTGATTGCTAATCCGATCCTACACAAAGTTCGCATAGACGGTAGTGTGACGCATGTCGTGGTCAACTTGAAGGGCCTCGGTAATAACCGGAAACATCGTGACCGTACGGAAGCTGAGGGCCTCGCACCGCTGTTGTGTATCTTGGATCTCACTGTTGCGCATCGAGTTGCCCACCACTTCGCAAAGAGTTGACTTCTTTCCACTCGACACCGTCTATGCACTGCAGTTGCTATTACCTCATCTACCAATGGGATCTCGGACGGGCGACACAACTCACAGCTCGTAAGACCTGCGTGTATGTGACCTTATGCTGACCATACTTTGACAAGGCCAAATAGTCAGTTATTATCATGTCCACGACACCCTAAATCCGTTTGCCTGCCTTCAGTTCCAAGTATTCTCACCACTGACTGACGACTTTTCCAACATATCACAGAGCCATGAAAGAACAGAAGAGGCGAGGTTTGTTGCCACTTTGCCTATCAGCGACCACAAATTCGATGGATGTTAGGTTGCAAAGCTCTGCAGATTTGGCACTTCACAGTGTACTTTTGGGTGTGACGTCCATTCACCCGTCCAACAGCATCAGAACACTTTTGCCACGCGAATTCGACCTCTAGCATCTATGCGCTTAATCGGAGCCTCCAGCACATCTAAGTCAGGCAAACAGCTTGATATTAAAGAAAGAGGTGGCCTAATGGATACTGAAATCAAGGTAGACATCGAAATCGCAGGATGGGGAACTCGCTGTTCTGTTACCATATTATCAGTGAGTGAGTCACATGCATTTACCTAGTGCTCTTAGAAGATCGCAGATTTCCGTGCTGACAAGTAGAGTGTGGACAGCGATCGGGATAGCAGACTTCGGTCTGCTCTGCATCACTGCCTCATTTGCATTTCCACGTAGCAAGATGTCGATCCGATTCGGCCAGTCACATGAGCCACTGAAATGAAATCCTCCCTTCCCATACCCAGGAGACTCAAATAGAGCTCATGCTCCAGTCATCGCTGTTGCTCCAGATTGTTGCGTAAATATACTGGTTTCACTCCTTTTTCGTTCCTCTAGTGAGAGTGCACCGCATAAGCCTGCATCGTTAGAGTCAGTGTTCAGTGTACGCACGGCGGAGTCGCTTGACTCAAAGATTAAAGATGCGGGAATGGCCTTGGAGTGAACCACACCATCCAGTTCTTTAAATGCTCCATCGCGCTTATTCTTCCCTGGAAAAATCGCCCCCACTTTTCCAACAGTTTGTGCAGCTACCCTGAATTCTTTGCAAAGTCTGCGAAGAAACTCATGTCGCGGCCTACTTGGTGATTGTTGGATCCTCACTTGCTCTTTACTCAGGCAAGACGGTACGGACGAAGATGCATAACTGCACAGTGCAGATTTCGACATTCCATCAGAGTCATGGTGAAACCCTCCTTCTGTAGCCCATCCAACACAAAACCCACATCAACATCACGCTCCGGAACGACCCTGTCCAAGGCAAGGACACCACCCAGGTGTACTATGTAATCCCTTTTGGAAGAAGCACGAGTAGTACTATTGCCTGTGCACGTGCTAAAGTGATGAACAAAGAGGAGAACCGTCTCGTTGAAACTCAACTTCGTGATTGTTCGCATGACTATCTGAGCATGCACCTTTAGCACTGAAGATGTCACTATTCTCACACATTGCATCCGTTGTTCGCAATCCTTACAACAGACGTGGATCATTTAGTGGCTGAAGTTAAGCAAATTTGCCGTGAATCTTGGGTCATGGACAGTGAGTTCCCGGACTTAATTCACCGCTTGCACCACTTTCCAAAGGACTAGACTTAATTGATTTCATTGTGAAACTAAGGTCATGGAGGAGTGAAGACACAGACTCACTTGATTAATTGCCCCATCACCACGTGCTACACATATCAGTCTAAAGAACAAATTTTAGTAAACACACAGGATGCCACATGGCTGATTTGAAGTGTTGCATAACTATTGGTAACGAGAATAGGTAGGCTACTTCTTTGCCATTTGATGGCTTGATCGAGTGGTCAGTGGTCACCCTCATGTTGGTTTCGCGATCTCTCGTTTGTAGATGATGAATAGGTGCCTCATTGCCACCAAGGCCATGCATCACGCAGACAGCAACACCACCTGCACTTTGAATTGACTATCATCTGCCAAATCCCGCACCCAAGCTAAAGGGCAAAATTTGCGCCTAGAGGGCGACAGAGGTCATATGAAGGAGGGTTCGGTAGCGTAATCCACTCAATTTACCCTCAAATAACGCCACCTATGGCATCACCAGGAATGTGGCAATTTCTAGCTTCCGAATTATTTTAGCATACGGAAGTGGGTACAAGTGAAATATTGCCCAGTCCAATGACTCCAAAATCTCTATGATTACATGAAAACTGTTTTGATTGACCTCATCACATTTAACCTTTGACAACACGCCATCACAGACTGCACCAGTAAGTACAATTTACTATTCAAATCAACTTGGACTTACCGAAACCTAGCTTAAACCATTATGGTGTGTTAAACACCGATTTGCATTCAATAAGTCCTTCACAGCCGAATGTAGCTGCTGCACTCTCACCACTGGCCAGGGACTTTTCCAACATACCACAGAGCCATAAGAGAACAGAAGAGGCGCTAGGCGATTCTAAGCGCGGCTACAGGGCTATGCTACACAGCAGCAGCACAACTTGCGTTCAGTCCCCACAGACCATCAAGTGAGCCTGCAGAACCATAAGGTAGCTTCGGTTTGTTCCACAAGACGATTCTCCGACTTGGGATAAGTGAATGATTTGCTTCTCCACCAAACGAACACTGAGCACTCAAACACCCATGCCACAGGTAATGATACCCCATCCGAAACTTAACAGCGGACCACCTCCTCTCACACACCTCGTCCACGTCCATCAACAAGCAACGCTAGCATCACCTTTGCAAATCCATTCAATCCTCACCCTCCTCTGTTTGCAAAGAAACACAAGCGAAACAGCAATATTTTAAGATTTACTGGTAAAAATTTACAGAAACACACAACACTGTCGAGACATCATCACAGCTTGGAGAGAGAGATGAAGGCATCAGGAACGGTGAGGTATCAAGATTTGGAAAGTTTTGTGCTGTTCCACATTAAAGTGCTGCCAGAAGACACAATTGACCATTCCAGTGGCCTCTTTCCCGCACCGACAAATTGCACCTATAATCCGCTTCGGATAGCGCACCTCTCGTCTGCATTTGATTTGCACACCATCGACACTTGAACCTGCGAAACGAAAACACCCTCGGTAATCACGAAGGAAACAAGGTCTAGCTATAGGTGATGCTTTTATGTCTGCACGTTAAGTAGTAAGTTGTGGCACACGCTATGCATGGAATAGACACACAGACCAGCGGCAGTGCCTGTGCACAACAAGGTGCGGTGATGAGCAACGCTGCCAATGAAAGAAGGCGTCTACAGTAGCAAATAACCGCATCAGAAGGAGTTCTCAACCCACCCAGCAATTAGACATCTCAGCAGCGTAGGCATCTATCGGTCAGTGGCAGCCTTATGAATGCTGCATTTTGGCCCACTCAGACGGTGGCAATTCCTGAGACCCTCTATTTGTTAGGCAAACCTCATACCTCCCAGCGTCTGCTTCACACACGGTCCAACTTGACGTAGGATTGTGCAAGAGATGAATGCATTCGTGCCAATGGTTCCGGCTAGTTGAGCCCAAAAATCGCCCCCAATTTCAAGGCAATGCAGAGTTGGGGATGGAGGAAAAGAGAACCACCTTTATGACCAACCTGTCATGCATGTCACACGAACGAGGAAAAACTCCCACGGACCACATGAAACCAAACAAATAGGCGGTCTTGCAGAATCATTGCAAAATGCACAATATTGGAAAAGATTTCAACCCACCTAACTACACACGTGATAGTTGAATCCAAAACGCGAATACCCTTACGCTCCGCCCAGAGTCTGTGAATGGCTTGATGTCTACCCTCCGCACGATGATAGAGGGCAAAGTAGACTCCACCTTGCCAAGCAATCGCTTTTCAAATATTAGCTACTACGAGAAAATTGAGGGAACGAGTACAATTAGCAATGAATAGCGCCATAAGAGAAGACGTGGTGAACTGGGTAACGGGAGCTCTTTACCGCTCGTTCATTAAAAGACGAAATCAACCCTCGGTTATGGCAAAAGGGGAATCAACAATTGTAGACAATCAATCACTACCCTTGAAAATGCTTCAAAGAGACATTACTTAATCAAAATCTCGCAAAGCGCTGAGCGTCGGCAAATAAATACACATGGAAAATGAACTGGTGATCATTTGAACGATAATGGGAAAGCATTTCATGCTAAAAGAAAGGAGTTACTTCATTCCTCCCAACTAAAAAATAACAATAATGACTGAGTGGGAAAAAGCAATAACACTGATGCCACTTGTAAAAACACTACGCATCAAGCACTCGACGATGAGCCTCATGTCAACTGTGATGGCCAGAGTTCCATGTAATGATCCCTGACCGGGTCCGACAACCCCGTAAATAGACATTGACCGATTTATCGATACCATGATGAGTGATGACACAACCCCTAAGATAGACGCAGATTGGCAATGCTATTCCCCGCTCATGGATCTCGAGTCCATGTGGACGGGTCCATACCGATGAACAGGACCCTGATGATGAGTCGCGCAGCTCTCTCGCATGCCTCTGGTGATCTTCAACACTCGGCCAACCAATCCCGTCTTACAAAATCCCCTACTTGACAAACAAATCCTGCGCAACAGACACTATACTTAGTCGTTAGAATTGCCATTTCCTGCACTTTGTGGGAAAACTGATTCAGAGGCACAAGAAGGCCCATCGACACAGTGTAGGGAAAAGCACTGACAAGACACTACCTACAACAACTGTCGTGTCCAGCTTCTCACCACTGCGATACATGCAACATACAAAAGGCAGTGCACCACACAAAAGCACTCGTGCAACAGACACAAGGCCAACTAGTGCCACGGAACTAGGATGCAACCTGCACCACACTGAGCCTTTGCCCACCCATGTCTCCGTAGGGCTTGCCACCTCAACATCAGACGCCGCATTTGAAAAAGCCTGCGACAAACGCTCGATATCGTCAAGTGCTAGGGTGCAGAGTTGGAAGTCCTCGTGCACCTAACACTTGCGCCCTACGCACTGGACATGTCTATGCCGGTGGCTTCGTCCAATCACACACTACCTAGTGCACCTACAGCTCCAATGCATCGTGCATACGCATGAAAGCACTCCAATTCAATCAACACTATGTGTGGTGGACCAGCCACGTGTGCGGATGTGCTCAAAACGGCAGAGAAAGCGCTGTGAGTAAATAAGATAGCCGGACATGGCGAGGCATTTCATTCTTTTCCGCCATGGACAACTTCCACCCCAGACATTCGTAACAGCAATAATGCGATCGAAATGGAGCAACGCGCCCCAGAAGCATTTGTCACGAGGGCGTCAGGGAGGTGTCAATTCTAGCATCTTCGATAGTCAGATGTTTTGACGAAGACGAAGAGATCCCAACGCGATCAATCTCATGAGGCGGGACTGTACTAACTTTCCAGCGCCACACTCCATACCGCTGAAGTGAAGCTGATGAAGATAACTAAGCGGGTGGATCCATAGAGAGCGAAATAAATAGATCTCCTCGCCTCCACCTGCCTATCTACCCAAGGCCCTACCAGCCAAATAACCCAACCAACAGATAAATGAAAAGAGCGTAAGTAAAGAAATAAATGAAGCCTAGCTCCTGTCAGTGCACGTTTGCGTGTGCCTCAAGGAACGCCCACCGACTATTAGCCGTCAAGAATATTAACCTTGCTAACTTGAAAGAGAGATGACAAATCTATACTCTTGCCTGTCTCCGCAACCCATCCACCAGCTATTAGCCTCAAAGGAAAGCTGCTCAAGCCAGGGCTAATTACTACTATGACTAAGGGGAGGGCAGGGACCGGGCCGAAACCACTACATGGCTATAACAGGAGGAGTGAACAAACCGAGGCAATCAGTGGCTTGCCTTCAAAGTCATCACCGTGACAATACGTTTCCAATAAACATTTCAATCGTAAGCATTTCGGTGGCAGGCATCTCAGTATGCTTCTTTTGACAATAACGAATGTGCAAAGTTCAGTGATTTACATCAAGAACGCCAGACAATCAGATTCACTCAAAGTCGCGTCCTCTTCCCTGCCTTTTCATTCGTTCACAAATAACATCAGCAGAAGGAACCTACGAAATTGCTTGACATTCAGTAAAATCTGATTCCCCCAAAAAAAAGCCCATTAAATTACGAGATGGTCCTCCTCAAATCCGCAAAGCAATGTGAAGAAATATAGCAGCAGCAAGCTTTCTAACCACAGGACGATTAATTAGAATATACTCACTTGATACAACTGTGTGTAGTGCCTATGCCGGTTCCGACTTTGGCAATACAAACACTCATTTGGAGGTGACAATTACAGTCCAATGTAGATGCCCATACGTAGAATGCCCCGAGTCACCCTATCTTACCCATCAGCACCCAGTATACTCAATTCGGCAGCAACAAATTTACCATACTTTGCAATAAGCACAAACAACTTACCCCAACCGAACTTTGCAAAAAACACGCGCATATCCATTGCAACCCCCTAAACGCAACCTTTGTCGGTCAGGTTGGAGTGACAATACGAGTAATGGACGAACTTACGCCATCTACCCTTTTAAACGGCTAGTGAAAACCAGATGCGCGAAATGGCAAAGCTCAGACAATGACATGATTAGATGTCAATGAGCACAGAAAGTAGAACTACCAACATTTAACACTTACCAGTGCTGGGTGAATTCACTCCAACAACTGGTGGCAGCGAACAAGTAGAACACGTGAAAATGATGAAGAGGAAACACAGCTAGTCCTAAACCAGCGCTGGATTCCCATAGAACAGACAGTGACTGCGGCCAGTGAAAAAGACTACACCTCGCAGTCAGACTTCAGACCTCATCAAAGTACATAAACAGCAAATAGTATGCATAAATAAGTGTGCATTTATACGCACCGATTAATAGGCGAGTGGCTTCATCTATCCATCCACCCATCCGCCACGTTACAACACAGGATTCATGATAGGGCATCGCTTGCACCCTACTTCACAGACTTCCAACAATTTCGACAAAATTTCATCAGCAAACACTGACTGCCAAAACGCCCTTCATCGGCAGTACAACCTTAACGAAATGCCTGTTTTTCGCAGACCCGGAGGAAATACAGCTGATACGCTGCTTCATCTGCTCAGACGTCCTCACTTCCCGCGGTAGAATTCAATGTTCACATCCACCCATCACCTACGTCAACAAATATTTCATTTGAAAGACATCCTCGTATTTGCAGGAGTAAACTGAGATTCGAAGAAGCAATATCAATCAAAGTAACGGACCAACACTTTGTGTGCCCATGCAGTAGACTGTGCGTTGACGTCTCGTTGGGAGCAGAACCTTTACGACCTTGCCTTAGGCTTTTTCAGATCGCATCTGCTGATGTTGCAGGAGACGGCATTCAGTTCACCAATGAAAAGAAAAATCCTCAAACATCCTTTTGTAGAGTACAGCAGCTGTGTCCGCATCCAATTGGCACGACGAATTCCACCGATATGATTATTTTAACAATCTGGATAATGTAGCTGTCACATTACGTGTGGAAAGACTTCGAGAAAAGGATAAGCAACCAGTTCGTCAGAAGGCAGAATAGACCAAGTCAGCTTCTAGGCTGAAACTCATTCATACTACCGCGGGACAGAGAGCGATAGAGGGACCGAACTTCAAATTAGGCATTTTCTCAGTGACCCCTTGCAGCTTACTAGATGTACCACCACGGACAGGTGAATTCTTGCCATCTTAGGATCCAGGCCATCATTGACGCCATGAGAAGCCCAAAGCCTAATAGGTTTTTTCTCTTTCGAACCGACAGAGCTTATCCAGTCAAAACACTACCGCAATCAAAACGCGCAACGCACCCACCACATCGACAGACAATATACTAACGTGCGACCAATGACCTTGAAACTGTCGAACTAAAAGAACCGCTGTCGAGTAAATGCCTTTTGATCTTAAGCATTCTCAAAAGAACACAAAAATATGCGCTCATATCTGGCCTAGAAACAACAGTCAAAATTCGGCTTGTGCAGGTACATCAAAATCGAGTTCAAACTGTCTTCGAAAATAGACTAGTTGACAGTTGGCACACAAATACAAAACGTTTGCATACAATTATAGGAACTTCATGCATTACACAGGCTCTAACTTGAAATTTCTAAAGTAATACTTAAATCTAGTAGATTTCTGGTGCAAAGTTCGGTTGGTTGTGCCACTATTTCCTCCCCCCTCCGGGGAATTCTGACGAAACCTCCATCACGAGGTGTACGATGGTTGCTTCTTCGTCTCCCCAAAATTCATTTCAACAACAAAAGCATTGCCTAAATTCCTCGTCTTACTGGCCCCGTCTTCTGTACTGTCCTTAATGGATGCCTTTCTTCCAGTTATTAGTGCGCAAACTTCATTTTCTTTTCTGATCAGTGGCAAGCCTTTGTCGAGTGGCAGATGTAGTGTTGAACGATTAATGGCTATAAACGGAGCAACGCAGAGTGGGCAAAGCAATTGGTAAGTGATAGAATGTTTATCACTCAAATTAAATCTTCATCTTAGCGGCAATGAACCTTGAAGTGCGACTCCGGTGAGCAAAATTGGCCTGAATTTGTGTACCAATTCCTCATTGCGCTAAACGTCATTCCGAAGTTGTTCGTTGCAACGCTTCTTCTGGCTCATCCATGGCAGTCGTAAGTGTTTGCGTGCAATGCTACAAGTTTACTTGTGCCTCCTTTTGAGCCAGTGCGAACCCTAAGGCGTTGTTGGCTGTTACCTCCGTGCTTGGTAAAAAGATGTCAGAAGGCACTCCGGTTTCACGCCCTTTGACTCATGTACGGTAAAATCTTAATCACTACGTGAGTCGTGGCTATTTACGCGAGAAGAGCCAGTTCTAGGCTTAAATCCCACACGTTGAATTGTGCACAATTAGTGAAAGTCCTTGGCAGTCCAATACGAATACGATTCGCTCCTTTCACTTAGCCGGAGCCTTGTAAATGTGCTCCGGTGTACCGTTTGCCTTTGAGCTCCGGAAGGATCCAAAGTAGTTTAGTAGATGTTGGCTTTCAAAAATGGAGCCTTAGCAACTGTAGACCAATCGAGCATTATTTGCAGGCGCACATGCATTGCCATGAGCATACACTATGTAATCATTGTGCTGCAGTTCCTCGTACCAACAAACAGCTAAACTATCAATCATTTTCCTTGTCTTTAATCAGGTATGTGCTTGAACATCCGTTCTTACCCCCAATCATCCACGCTATCCAAAATTGTCCAAAGTGTCTGATCATTGTGCATAACAAAAAGCAAACGTTCGTAAACAATGAATGCAACTTGCTATAATTGGCCTAAAACACACCTCCACCAAGTGGACGTTGGGATAGATTACCATGCGAGTATTTTCTCTTTGCTTGACAACAGTTATTTCAAGCTTTAGTGGTTTTTTAAAGAAGTTAGGAGAATGGCAGCCACTACGTACCCGTCCCCGCCATGTCTTGCAATTTTTCACCATCTTACAGCTCGCTGCTGGTGAATTTTGGGGTGGAGTATCAACACAATTGAAATGATGCTTAGCGGCCGTTGCTACGCGAAGCAGGTAATAAGGTAGACATTTATACGGCTGGGTGAGGGATTGGTTTTGGTGCACATGCATACAGAGTAGCAAGAGGCATTCATCTGAATTCAAGAATAAAGATTTGCAGAAGGGTAGATTTGCTAGTCTACTCACCTTCGGTCTGCTTTCCATCATTCACCTCCACCGCATCTCTGGAACCCTCCGTACCTCCCATTCCACAATTCCAAAGATGCTGGAGGACTAAAATGAATAAGAGTCGTGGAAAAAGGTGCTAGTTGTGCCCTCCTTGCCCTCTCCTTTATTCGCACGCACCGTTTCAGCATTGTCGCAACTGGTACCACAGTTTAATTAATTATCCCGGTACGACAATGGGTTGTATCTTTGAGTGTGCCAATTGATTGAAACTCATATTCCTTCCACAAAGTCGATTCCTACGTGCTTCACTAAACTATATGGCCACGTAAATGGGCAAATGAATGAATTAAGAAACACATTGAAGAAAGAGGAAGGAAAACCATAAATGCAGTGCCACAGCACTCCCGTAAACGCTCCGTCTTTGCCTCTCGCCTAAATTACCTTTTGTTTCTTTCGGCTGAACAAGCCTGCTACTTCTCCTTTACCGGAGAGGTACAACAACCGCCAATGTCCTCTCTGGTGCAAGGTAACATCTGGTCAAAAACGCACCGTCACTAGCTCCATAGCGATCGTCATGAGTGTGCCGCCAATTTCTTTACTCAATCCACGTTTTGCATTGCTCTCACTGTCCAAAAATATATAAAAGGTGTTCTTCCAAAAGAAATTATTAAAACTAAAGAGCCGAGGACAAGCAGTCTTGTCAAGACAGCGCATTTAATTCGAATAACAATAGTGTCGATGATCCTTCTCATTCTCTTTCGCCTCCTTTGCATGCACTATGATGCACGAAATTCGGCCAGGGCGAAAAAGCACAAAGGCAATTGTTGCCTCCTTCCACAAAGCCACCTACGAGGGATGCCCAAAGCCCACACCAGACGGCATTGAGAGGCGCCATGCGACACGTGCTACTATCGGATCACACGTGTCAAATTTAAAGAGGTCAATCACGGTCTCCTACACCTTCGCGAACTTGTCCCTACTATTTAGTTATTCGTCAGTGCCTCCCTCCCGCTTCTTTGATTCATGCGTGCATCTCTATTTAGCCTCCACTTTCGCTGTCTCCCTCTCATCTCTTCGCCACTCCAACCTTCCCATTCCGCTTGTTCCAACGATAGTAGAGGGCCAAAACAGATAGACATGGTGAAAATTAGGAGTAAGTCGTGCTACCTACTCCTTCTCGCCTCTTTCTGTGATATCTTACCCTTCCCTCCCTTACTTCCCTAGTTTGAATCATTTCAGTGTTATCATGTCTGGTATCTAGATTAAATCACATGCAAAAGGAAAATGGTTAGCCTCCTTAGTGTGTCAATAAAAAGAAAATTCCCGATCCCTTCTTATTTTACGCATCTGAAACGCTCCTTTATTCTCTAGGGGTAAGTCGCCGATCCATTAATTGATTTATATTCTTACCGCGTTTGCTGTGCTGCACCTGATTTTCATGCCTCTTGCATGCATTTACAATCACCAAATAAACAGCAGCACCGGTGGACCCACCGATGCACAACAACTTGTTTAGCATTCATGTCTCACTTTGGAAGCACTGTAATACGGTTCGCATGACTAGGCTTGGCTAGATCTGACTAGATTGGACTGAATCAGAGCAAACAAGATTATCTACCTGGGCTAGATTATGACAGACTTGGATAAAAGAGGGAAGATGAGGGTACATGGGACCATTGGATCTATTGTGCATGCCTTGTGTGCTACCATTCAAGTCAATACCACCACCAATTAGGACCGCTCAATTGACTAGACACAACTTCTTGCCATGTGAAATGGGGCTCTGGCTTTCGTTATCGTTATCCTCCTTTCTCATGCTCCACTCCTATGCATCTTTCGCCAGCACTTCCTTCATCTCCTGTCACGCTTAGTAGGCTCTCAAGTATTGAGTCTTGCATTGCATACCACCGTGTGTGTTCCACGCATTAAACTCAACCGAAGAAGAAGGAGTAATTACTGCAGAAATCTTATTTCCTTACCTTCGTTTTCAACTTTTGTGACACGAGAACGTCCCGCATCTCTGCAACCCTCACACCTCTCTCACCTTCCTCTCCTTTGAACTCAACATCAATTCTTTCCTTCTCCTCCTCCTACCCCGCCGTCCACCAGCGCCCTCCTAGTAAGTCCACTTCACCTCTACGCTATTCTCATTCTTGACTATGGCAGGAGTAAATCGTGCAGAGGCATAGCCTAGCTCAGAGTAGCACGGGCTAGACTGAATCTCTATCAACCGAAATGTACCTAAAACCACATCTGATTCTAGCATAGCCTAGCTTAGATTGCCAAGTATTCTCCACTTCTGTACTTTCCTTTTGGTTACTTTAGCTTCTCCTGCACCGCTTCGCCTTAATTTCATCTTCTACACCCCCTCATTTTCCTCCACTTACCCTCCTTCCCAAGAGCAAGGGTGAGTGCTTGTTCCTACCTACTTTCGTACTTTGTAGGCTTGCCCAAGTCACTCCAACCTGACCGACAAAGGTTGCGTTTAGGGGGTTGCAATGGATATGCGCGTGTTTTTTGCAAAGTTCGGTTGGGGTAAGTTGTTTGTGCTTATTGCAAAGTATGGTAAATTTGTTGCTGCCGAATTGAGTATACTGGGTGCTGATGGGTAAGATAGGGTGACTCGGGGCATTCTACGTATGGGCATCTACATTGGACTGTAATTGTCACCTCCAAATGAGTGTTTGTATTGCCAAAGTCGGAACCGGCATAGGCACTACACACAGTTGTATCAAGTGAGTATATTCTAATTAATCGTCCTGTGGTTAGAAAGCTTGCTGCTGCTATATTTCTTCACATTGCTTTGCGGATTTGAGGAGGACCATCTCGTAATTTAATGGGCTTTTTTTTGGGGGAATCAGATTTTACTGAATGTCAAGCAATTTCGTAGGTTCCTTCTGCTGATGTTATTTGTGAACGAATGAAAAGGCAGGGAAGAGGACGCGACTTTGAGTGAATCTGATTGTCTGGCGTTCTTTATGTAAATCACTGAACTTTGCACACTCGTTATTGTCAAAAGAAGCATACTGAGATGCCTGCCACCGAAATGCTTACGATTGAAATGTTTATTGGAAACGTATTGTCACGGTGATGACTTTGAAGGCAAGCCACTGATTGCCTCGGTTTGTTCACTCCTCCTGTTATAGCCATGTAGTGGTTTCGGCCCGGTCCCTGCCCTCCCCTTAGTCATAGTAGTAATTAGCCCTGGCTTGAGCAGCTTTCCTTTGAGGCTAATAGCTGGTGGATGGGTTGCGGAGACAGGCAAGAGTATAGATTTGTCATCTCTCTTTCAAGTTAGCAAGGTTAATATTCTTGACGGCTAATAGTCGGTGGGCGTTCCTTGAGGCACACGCAAACGTGCACTGACAGGAGCTAGGCTTCATTTATTTCTTTACTTACGCTCTTTTCATTTATCTGTTGGTTGGGTTATTTGGCTGGTAGGGCATTGGGTAGATAGGCAGGTGGAGGCGGGGAGATCTATTTATTTCGCTCTCTATGGATCCACCCGCTTAGTTATCTTCATCAGCTTCACTTCAGCGGTATGGAGTGTGGCGCTGGAAAGTTAGTACAGTCCCGCCTCATGAGATTGATCGCGTTGGGATCTCTTCGTCTTCGTCAAAACATCTGACTATCGAAGATGCTAGAATTGACACCTCCCTGACGCCCTCGTGACAAATGCTTCTGGGGCGCGTTGCTCCATTTCGATCGCATTATTGCTGTTACGAATGTCTGGGGTGGAAGTTGTCCATGGCGGAAAAGAATGAAATGCCTCGCCATGTCCGGCTATCTTATTTACTCACAGCGCTTTCTCTGCCGTTTTGAGCACATCCGCACACGTGGCTGGTCCACCACACATAGTGTGTTGATTGAAGGAGTGCTTTCATGCGTATGCACGATGCATTGGAGCTGTAGGTGCACTAGGTAGTGTGTGATCGGACGAAGCCACCGGCATGGACATGTCCAGTGCGTAGGGCGCAAGTGTTAGGTGCACGAGGACTTCCAACTCTGCACCCTAGCACTTGACGATATCGAGCGTTTGTCGCAGGCTTTTTTAAATGCGGCGTCTGATGTTGAGGTGGCAAGCCCTACGGAGACATGGGTGGGCAAAGGCTCAGTGTGGTGCAGGTTGCATCCTAGTTCCGTGGCACTAGTTGGCCTTGTGTCTGTTGCACGAGTGCTTTTGTGTGGTGCACTGCCTTTTGTATGTTGCATGTATCGCAGTGGTGAGAAGCTGGACACGACAGTTGTTGTAGGTAGTGTCTTGTCAGTGCTTTTCCCTACACTGTGTCGATGGGCCTTCTTGTGCCTCTGAATCAGTTTTCCCACAAAGTGCAGGAAATGGCAATTCTAACGACTAAGTATAGTGTCTGTTGCGCAGGATTTGTTTGTCAAGTAGGGGATTTTGTAAGACGGGATTGGTTGGCCGAGTGTTGAAGATCACCAGAGGCATGCGAGAGAGCTGCGCGACTCATCGTCAGGGTCCTGTTCATCGGTATGGACCCGTCCACATGGACTCGAGATCCATGGCGCGGGAATAGCATTGCCAATCTGCGTCTATCTTAGGGGTTGTGTCATCACTCATCATGGTATCGATAAATCGGTCAATGTCTATTCACGGGGTTGTCGGACCCGGTCAGGGATCATTACATGGAACTCTGGCCATCACAGTTGACATGAGGCTCATCGTTGAGTGCTTGATGCGTAGTGTTTTTACAAGTGGCATCAGTGTTATTGCTTTTTCCCACTCAGTCATTATTTTTATTTTTTTCGTTGGGAGGAATGAAGTAACTCCTTTCTTTTAGCATGAAATGCTTTCCCATTATCGTTCAAATGATCACCAGTTCATTTTCCATGTGTATTTATTTGCCGACGCTCAGCGCTTTGCGAGATTTTGATTAAGTCATGTCTCTTTGAAGCATTTTCAAGGGTAGTGATTAAAAATCTACAGTTGTTGATTCCCCTTTTGCCATAGCCGGGGGTTGATTTCGTCTTTTAATAAACGAGCGATAAAGAGCTCCCGTTACCCAGTTCACCACGTCTTCTCTTATGGCGCTATTCATTGCTACTTATACTCGTTCCCTCAATTTTCTCGTAGGAGCTAATATTTCAAAAGCGATTGCTTGGCAAGGTGGAGTCTACTTTGCCCTATGTCATCGTGCGGAGGGTAGACATCAAGCCATTCACAGACTCTGGGCGGAGCGTAAGGGTATTCGCGTTTTGGATTCAACTATCACGTGTGTAGTTAGGTGGGTTGAAATCTTTTCCAATATTGTGCATTTTGCAATGATTCTGCAAGACCGCCTATTTGTTTGGTTTCATGTGGTCCGTGGGAGTTTTTCCTCGTTCGTGTGACATGCATGACAGGTTGGTCATAAAGGTGGTTCTCTTTTCCTCCATCCCCAACTCTGCATTGCCTTGAAATCGGGGGCGATTTTTGGGCTCAACTAGCCGGAACCATTGGCACGAATGCATTCATCTCTTGCACAATCCTACGTCAAGTTGGACCGTGTGTGAAGCAGACGCTGGGAGGTATGAGGTTTGCCTAACAAATAGAGGGTCTCAGGAATTGCCACCGTCTGAGTGGGCCAAAATGCAGCATTCATAAGGCTGCCACTGACCGATAGCTGCCTACGCTGCTGAGATGTCTAATTGCTGGGTGGGTTGAGAACTCCTTCTGATGCGGTTATTTGCTACTGTAGACGCCTTCTTTCATTGGCAGCGTTGTTCATCACCGCACCTTGTTGTGCACAGGCACTGCCGCTGGTCTGTGTGTCTATTCCATGCATAGCGTGTGCCACAGCTTACTACTTAACGTGCAGACATAAAAGCATCACCTATAGCTAGACCTTGTTTCCTTTGTATTTGCAGAGGGTGTTTTCGTTTCGCAGGTTCAAGTGTCGATGGTGTGCAAATCAAATGCAGACGAGAGGTGCGCTATCCGAAGCGGATTGTAGGTGCAATTTGTCGGTGTGGAAAAGAGGCCACTGGAATGGTCAATTGTGTCTTCTGGCAGCACTTTAATGTGGAACAGCACAAAACTTTCCAAATCTTGATACCTCACCGTTCCTGATGCCTTCATCTCTCTCTCCAAGCTGTGATGATGTCTTGACAGTGTCGTATGTTTCTGTAAATTTTTACCAGTAAATCTTAAGAAGTTGCTGCTTTGCTTGTGTTTCTTTGCAAACAGAGGAGGGTGAGGATTGAATGGATTTGCAAAGGTGATGCTAGATTTGCTTGTTGATGGACGTGGACGAGGTGTGTGAGATGATGTGGTCCGCTGTTACGTTTCGGATGGGGTATCATTACCTGTGGCATGGGTGTTTGAGTGCTCAGTGCTCCTTTGGTGGAGAAGCAAATCATTCACTTATCCCAAGTTGGAGAATCGTCTTGTGGAACAAACCGAAGCTACCTTATGGTTCTGCAGGCTCACTTGATGGTGTGGGGAATGATAGCAAGTTGTGCTGCTGCTGTGTAGCATAGCCCTGTAGTTGTGCTTAGAGTCGCCTAGCGTCTCTTCTGTTCTCTTATGGCTCTGTGATATGTTGGAAAAGTCTCCGGTCAGTGGTGAGAGTGCAGCAGCTACATTCGGCTGTGAAGGACTTATTGAATGCAAATCGGTGTTTAACACACCATAATGGTTTAAGCTAGGTTTCGGTAAGTCCAAGTTGATTTGAATAGTAAATTGTACTTACTGGTGCAGTCTGTGATGGCGTGTTGTCAAAGGTTAAATGTGATGAGGTCAATCAAAACAGTTTTCATGTAATCATAGAGATTTTGGAGTCATTGGACTGGGCAATATTTCACTTGTACCCACTTCCGTATGCTAAAATAATTCGGAAGCTAGAAATTGCCACACTTCCTGGTGATGCCATAGGTGGCGTTATTTGAGGGGTAAAATTGAGTGGATTACGCTACCTGAACCCTCCTTCATATGACCTCTGTCTCCGTCTAGGCGCAAATTTTGCCCTTTAGCTTGGGTGCGGGATTTGACAGATGATAGTCAATTCAAAGTGCAGGTGGTGTTGCTGTCTGCGTGATGCATGGCCTTGGTGTGCAATGAGGCACCTATTCATCATCTACAAACGAGAGATCGCGAAACCAACATGAGGGTGACCACTGACCACTCGATCAAGCCATCAAATGGCAAAGAAGTAGCCTACCTATTCTCGTTACCAATAGTTATGCAACACTTCAAATCAGCCATGTGGCATCCTGTGTGTTTACTAAAATTTGTTCTTTAGACTGATATGTGTAGCACGTGGTGATGGGGCAATTAATCAAGTGAGTCTGTGTCTTCACTCCTCCATGACCTTAGTTTCACAATGAAATCAATTAAGTCTAGTCCTTTGGAAAGTGGTGCAAGCGGGTGAATTAAGTCCGGGAACTCACTGTCCATGACCCAAGATTCACGGCAAATTTGCTTAACTTCAGCCACTAAATGATCCACGTCTGTTGTAAGGATTGCGAACAACGGATGCAATGTGTGAGAATAGTGACATCTTCAGTGCTAAAGGTGCATGCTCAGATAGTCATGCGAACAATCACGAAGTTGAGTTTCAACGAGACGGTTCTCCTCTTTGTTCATCACTTTAGCACGTGCACAGGCAATAGTACTACTCGTGCTTCTTCCAAAAGGGATTACATAGTACACCTGGGTGGTGTCCTTGCCTTGGACAGGGTCGTTCCGGAGCGTGATGTTGATGTGGGTTTTGTGTTGGATGGGCTACAGAAGGAGGGTTTCACCATGACTCTGATGGAATGTCGAAATCTGCACTGTGCAGTTATGCATCTTCGTCCGTACCGTCTTGCCTGAGTAAAGAGCAAGTGAGGATCCAACAATCACCAAGTAGGCCGCGACATGAGTTTCTTCGCAGACTTTGCAAAGAATTCAGGGTAGCTGCACAAACTGTTGGAAAAGTGGGGGCGATTTTTCCAGGGAAGAATAAGCGCGATGGAGCATTTAAAGAACTGGATGGTGTGGTTCACTCCAAGGCCATTCCCGCATCTTTAATCTTTGAGTCAAGCGACTCCGCCGTGCGTACACTGAACACTGACTCTAACGATGCAGGCTTATGCGGTGCACTCTCACTAGAGGAACGAAAAAGGAGTGAAACCAGTATATTTACGCAACAATCTGGAGCAACAGCGATGACTGGAGCATGAGCTCTATTTGAGTCTCCTGGGTATGGGAAGGGAGGATTTCATTTCAGTGGCTCATGTGACTGGCCGAATCGGATCGACATCTTGCTACGTGGAAATGCAAATGAGGCAGTGATGCAGAGCAGACCGAAGTCTGCTATCCCGATCGCTGTCCACACTCTACTTGTCAGCACGGAAATCTGCGATCTTCTAAGAGCACTAGGTAAATGCATGTGACTCACTCACTGATAATATGGTAACAGAACAGCGAGTTCCCCATCCTGCGATTTCGATGTCTACCTTGAGTTCAGTATCCATTAGGCCACCTCTTTCTTTAATATCAAGCTGTTTGCCTGACTTAGATGTGCTGGAGGCTCCGATTAAGCGCATAGATGCTAGAGGTCGAGATTCGAATTGCGTGGCAAAAGTGTTCTGATGCTGTTGGACGGGTGAATGGACGTCACACCCAAAAATACACTGTGAAGTGCCAAATCTGCAGAGCTTTGCAACCTAACATCCATCGAATTTGTGGTCGCTGATAGGCAAAGTGGCAACAAACCTCGCCTCTTCTGTTCTTTCATGGCTCTGTGATATGTTGGAAAAGTCGTCAGTCAGTGGTGAGAATACTTGGAACTGAAGGCAGGCAAACGGATTTAGGGTGTCGTGGACATGATAATAACTGACTATTTGGCCTTGTCAAAGTATGGTCAGCATAAGGTCACATACACGCAGGTCTTACGAGCTGTGAGTTGTGTCGCCCGTCCGAGATCCCATTGGTAGATGAGGTAATAGCAACTGCAGTGCATAGACGGTGTCGAGTGGAAAGAAGTCAACTCTTTGCGAAGTGGTGGGCAACTCGATGCGCAACAGTGAGATCCAAGATACACAACAGCGGTGCGAGGCCCTCAGCTTTCGTGCCGTCACGATGTTTCCGGTTATTACCGAGGCCCTTCAAGTTGACCACGACATGCGTCACACTACCGGCTATGCGAACTTTGTGTAGGATCGGATTAGCAATCACCCACATGTCTTCCAAACCTTCCAGCTATAATTCAATGGGAGGAGTGCAGCAATCGCTTGTTAATGTGTGGCTGTGAAAGTTCGTGGTCATGTAATCAGGACGAGGTGCTTCTCAAGCAATCAGCACAGCAGGTTGCTAACTGAGAACGGCGAGGAAATGCGTTTTGTTGAGGTGCGGAGCCGAGCTCGCAGACGCGATGAGTTGTTTGGTTTAATAGTTCAAGTGGATGAAATGATGGGTGAGTAGGTGGATGGGTGGTTGAAAAATGAATGGGTGGTAAAATGAGGAACTTTCTTTCTGAGTAAGTATGCAGCTCCGAATCGTCACTTAGTTCCTCCTTAAATTTTGCACGGAGGATAAATGCGATGGCAGGTGACCTGAGAACATTGCCAGTTTTATTGATGGTATGACATGTCTCGAAATATTTGCAGTAGAAGTGGGAAGTGGCCTTCAAGTTTTGCCTTGGAGGGTTCTTTGGAATGCCTAAGACCTGGACTCCTTACTACTTGTTTTTCCAATTGGTGAATCCACGGCTATGCATGCTACTCAAGTAATTCAGTAGCGAGACTAAAGCAAGGAACCCACTAAGATGCCTTAACTACTTGCCCTCAAACACCTGCCACATGGTATCGAATAATGGGCGATCTCCTCAACATCTCCTACCCCTTCCACCTCCCTTGCTTACTTACGCCTTGTCGCCCTTTCCGATGGTTTCGCTAGTTATGGAGGAGTGCGCCTAGTGCGACTACTGAGTCCACCCAATTATCGCCAGACTAGACCTACAGCATGAGTCGGCTGTCTATCTCACCCTGCACAAAACGACTCAGGTGATTTTGCCCTGATCACCTTGCGGACAGTGGAACTATCTATGATGTACACATAATTGTCACTGTGGCAGATAAAAGCACACCTCTTACGCCTTCAACCAGTTTCGGATCCAATCATCGAATAATTGGCGCTAATTATGTCACGAACCCATTCGCATGGCATAAAACAGCACATCTTCCTTGATTTCATCAACTACTTGCTTCCACGTTGTTAGGACACTGTCTTGATTAGGTTGTGATTGGCGGTGAAAATTACCTCAACTGCACCAACTCTCATGTTTCTATAGCACTGATGCTAATTCTCCAAGTACTTCGCCACAGACGACGTAAACTGAAAAGACAACTGATGGCAGTGTAAGCGTAAACAGGAATAAGGCGCAAAGTGATTATGCCGTCCAGGAAACAAAAGAACGGCAGGTAGATGGGAATGACTTAGCAGTAGAGTGGTATCTCCCTCCTCAGTGATAATCGCGAGACAACATCCAAGGACCTTGCCAAACAGCGGCTTATTGGTATCTACTATATGGCTACAATCTTTGCAGCTACGATGGCAATGCGTCGTTTTAAAGTCTTTCATGAGCAGTTATTGGAGACAGTGCAGAAACGCGACATTGAGAAGACCTGTTTGTTTAACGTGGCCTGTATTGCTAACCACGTGACAAACTTGGCCTTGAAAAGAATTGGGACCCGAATGCAAACGAACCCGTGATTGGGTCCTTTTTACATTTACTGGGCTGTAAAATGTGAGCTCACTGAGAGAAAACAGCAGCTTTTGATGCCCCAGGTGTGGGGCCAAGCTAAAACTGGGAAATGAGATGTGCTGCAATCACTTTGTGTCCCATGAAACAAAACAGATCGTGTGGGTTCAAACGCAGTTAAAGTGGTTGAGAATCCTACGAACATTGCCGTGAAGTAAGGAAAACGCGTTTCAGGGTTCGGTTGGTCGTATCCTTGAACAATCGCAAGCACATTATGCTAGTAGGATTTGAAATAGATGACTCCGTCGAGGGGACGACAGGAATGTGGGTGGTTCTACCGATCGCTGTGTTTGCAGGGCTCAATTATGATCCTCTAGTGGTAATGGCTAATCGTAATTTTTCCTCTTAGGCCCAAAGCAAGCCAGTTCTCCATGCCATCTTTTGACACACAGAAGTAAAGCTGACGGTGTATTAAAACCATTTCGAATGCTGCGTTAGATACGTCCTTAGGAAAACAAAGTAAGTTCGGACAGTTTGATGATGGTTTTGAAGAACTCCCTCTAGCAGTGAGGGTTCAAATCGGGTGCAGAAGCAAATAGTCTTCGTTCAAAGCGATGTAATTGCTGCGAAAATTTCACTGCGGGTACAACAACCTTCGAAATTTTTTAACGTTTTGAGTAGACTACGTGAACGAGCAGAGGCAGTAACTATTTTTCCTGTCTTGAAATCGGTGAAGGCATCGGAACAACCTGGAGAGGGATGGGTTGTCTTTCACCACCAATCATCAAGCCTTCATCCGCTGGTGTAGCCAGTAAAGAGAATAGAGATTCTGACTGGCAGATTCTGTGTCAGATGCACCATGTGCTGGTTGTTGTCTTCAAGCTTCACAATCAGGGGATGAATGAGGTCTACACGGAAGGAGAACAAGTATAATTTGCAGCATTGTCAGAGGAGCGAAGACGCTGCAGCTCTCTCCGAAATGCAAGGATCTCTAGTATGCTAAGTCCATTAAACTACATGAGTTCAAGCACTGCTTCACGGATACATTTAAGAATTCCATTCCTTCTAAACCGAATTCTCCCATTGCATCAGCAGGGTTTGCCAGCGAAAGCCACAATTTTTTGTTCCAGACCTACATGTCCGCAGTTGTTCCCATGCGCCGCCACTAACGTGCTATAGTACGCTCAATTTGTGAATATCTTAACAGTGAGTCGGATATGCTTAATGTTTATGCATTGCTATGGTAGTCGAAGGGGATGGTTCATTGAAAGGGGTCACGCAAACATAACAAACGCATCTTTTGTGCACATGAATTTTGCGTGTACTTTTAGTACAACACCTAGACTAGTGCCAAGTTAAATCAACCTATAGTGGATAAGCCTACATATGCTGACGAGTTGTGTCAGCATCGAGCCCTGTTGCACACCTAGGCAGCTGCGCCATCCACTGACCAAATTCGAAGCAATCGTCACACATATTGCCTTTGGTTTATAGGACCAACACTGGAGCGTCCTTCGTCTACTCACTACTTGGAAACACTGAGTGACCAGGTATGCAATATTCGGAACAGTGATTTCGTTCGGCCTCTTCTGAGAGTGGTGGAAAATCCCTCGTTTTACCTCCAACTCTACCCGTCGTCAAGTGGTTTATCACGCTCACAAACGCCGCATTCCATGCCCTACCTACCACCTCAAGTCGCTGCAAGCTGCGCAGCTTGCAGTCGCAATAAACACTGATTCCTATAACGTGTTGCAAGTGTCTAGCCTACTGATACTTTTGCTGTTAATTTTGGTCAACCTAATTTTAATCTCTCGATGATGACATTGTTGATGGCTGTGATTGTAATGGTGTCGACGTAGCTAACTCTACCTTCTTCTTGCATAAAAAAGTTGTATTCGATGATTTTAGGTCGATGCGTGAAGGGAACGTGTAGTGGACTTGTTATATGCCAAGACCCCATTTGATGGTGCAGCTGGTGACGCGATTGCAAGATCTAACTTGCGAATGCTATGCCATGCCATGAGCACTGGGCGAGGAGTGAGTGAAGTATGAAAATGGTCATTATAAGTCGGATAATCTGTCGCTAACATGTACATCTGACCAACCCGTATAACCATCCCGTCAGGCTAGACTCAGGCCCAGCGTCAGGGTCGAATTCAGTCTTTAGCTCGAACACATGTTCAAATGCACGCACTGACGGTCTTCGTAATCCAGCTGTTAGATAAACACACGCGTCTCACATGCATGAGCTGGCTTACACACATTGATGAACAAGGTCGGAACCCATGTCTCTTGATTACCTGGCTACATGGAATAGAGCGATTGTGCTGAGATGAATTCACCATTCTCAGCCTCTTGTTTGCTACATTCAGTGTCTCATCTAAGAGATCGAGACGGCAATTACTGTAATTTGCAGTTTGTAGCTGAACACATGACATAGGTGTAGTCGAAGCTAGCGCGGTTGCATCAGAGTGGCACAGATGCACGTTGCAACGCGGACAGTCATCTCAAGTGTACCAGAGACAATTCATTCGTCTATGAGGCATTCATTTTGGCATGCTTTGCCCGATGCCAGTAGAGTAGGCAATGAGTTGCCCACATCATCGCAAGTCAAGATGCAACCAATCGATGTCAACTGACCAAACGCTTGAAGACGAAATTACCTTAAAGTTGTGATAGTTGTTTTTGGATAGCATGAATTGCCAGGAGAGATCAAGCACATAATACAGTGAAGGCAACAAATGCTTTTTGCCACGAAGAGAACAGGTCACTTCGCCACTTATGCAAATTCATCTCACTGCATAATTGCATGCACAAGATACGTAAAGGGGATGTGTGGTATGGAAAGTAACTTGAGTCTCCCAATATGGCCCCTTCTTCCTTGATAGTCTACGAGACTTCTCATTACATCTTCACAATCGAAGCGAATTAGTGAGAACGTGGTGACTCTAGTCCACAGTAGAATGATGGTTCTAAGATGGAAGGATTGCTTGCACATAGTGTTGACACATAGCTGCGGCCATGTTAGTAATGGACACAAAGTCGATGTGATCAGGCAGAACGGCTACGAAGATGGGTGGAAGTGCTACTTAATAGGTACGCCTCTGTCAGTGTAAGAAATGCTACGACTCAGTCGTACTCCTTTACCACTTACCTGAAATTCCCCAAAAATCTCCGAATCCCAACTAGGAGTGTCAAGCCTTCCTAAAGGAAGTTTTGGCTACCCAGAGACATTCCCTGTGTATTCAGGAGTGTGCAAAAGCCTAGTCAACGAAGGGCGTGCATTACAACTAGATGAGGAGCTCATGCATACAGACAAGGAAGAGGAGCAGTAGACACCACTTGGACCACGCATCGCAGGTGAGTGACCAACAGCTCAAGCCGAAATTGGCTTGCCGTCCACGATATCCACAGCATGAATAGAGGGAGTAGGGATTAACGAAGTCGAAGTTGGCGAAGAGTTCATCAATCCGCTCTGCTGTCAGTTTAGCCTGTGCCAGATCCTTGTGGTTCGGTGGCACCATCAACCGACGCACACCACACTTGTCACGAATTTTCAGAAGACGTCCATTTATCAATGGCATGTTCGCACCGTATGCAGCAGCAACCAGCAGAGGGTCGAAGGAGTTGATGTTGCACATTTTCTTAGCCGGGGAAACTTCCATGTCGGAGGATGGTAATGTGGTTCCAAGTTGCAAGCTACCACTTTCTTCCAGCTAACGTCTCTGTAGAACTCAAGGCACTTCACACTATCAACGTTTAAGCGCTTGTTGTGATGGGGTGTGAGACAGGCTTTGAAGAATTGGCGTAGAGGTGCGGAGACGTTTGGCAGACGGTCTGTCACAAACCGACGTGTGTGCAGCCAATCTTGCGCAGTGACATGACCGTACATGATGCAGGCCACGAGAAGGCCAAGGCTCCAGACATCCGCCCTCGTCGTGATTGCCTTTGCATGCTCTATTTCAGGTGTCATGAAGAAGGTGTTCCGGCGAAGTCTGTCTGTTTGGGAGGTCCCGTCTCCCGAGACATGTCGTATGCGTGATCGAAGTCCGTGAGTAGGATGGGGCCTGAATCGGTGATGAGCACATTGTTGGGTTTGACATGAAAGTGGACGATGTGCATATCGTGAAGGTGCTCCAGACCACCAATAATCTCAGAGCTATAGAAAGGCACGTCATTTTCATCGAGGTAGCCAACACTAGAGACGAGATCACACAGGTCGAGTCCACTTTCTTTGTGCAGCACAAAGGCCGGAGCACTGTCAATTCGGCAGCTCTCAATCAGAGTGCCCAAGAATGGTGATTGTCTCTCCTGTCTGGCAAGTCTCACTAGAATGCGGCGCTCTCGAAGAGCACACCGAACAGCAGAGCTGTTTCGCAAGTAGAAGCGCTTCAGTGCACAAGTCATGGTTGTCTGAAGTAGTCTCGCAGGAAACAGTTAATTCCAGAGGAGAATTCATCTCCGGCAGCACTTGCTCTTGCCTGAAAAATAGAAAGAAATAAGTAAACTCAACACACTGCTAATGTGAAGACTAGCAATGGTACATTTTCCATTAGCATTATTACGTTTGCCTACCTCCTCGGCTAAGCATTTTATGCGATTAAGACCCTAGCTTAGATGACTTGGGATAGAGCCGCATTTCGTAAGGCGTCATCACTTACCGTCTGCCTAGTATCAATGACTGAAAGCTCACACAGACTTGATTTAAACTTGCATGGGAAATGTTGTTTTGTTGTCGCATTTCAGCGAAAATTTTAATTTTTTGAATTGAGTCTCCTCGGTCTTTACAAGCAGAGGTGACATTGAATCCTCCGGTCAGTCAAGACATTGCAAATTACTTACCGTGGCTACTTAGTGGAGTAGACTGTTTGATGATAATGGAATGCTCAAATGCTCATTCAGTCGGAAAAGCGTCTGATTTCATTTCATTTGTGCGATCTCATTGAATTATGCCCTTCAATTTGGAACACAGAGAAAAGCGAAAAACTAATTATGTCGATGTTCAATGCCTCCTCCAAGTATATCAGCACTTCTCAAGGGTGTTTATTTGTGCTTACAGTATATGATGCGACAATTGAACCCACGAGGGTGAGGACAGCTGATGATAGTATACTAAAAGCATCGTCTTATTCATTTCCAGCGCATGCATCATAAAGTCTTTCAACTCAGTCCATCAGAATTAATCAAAATGGCGGTCATCGTGCATGGAAGAATAAGTGGTGATGATTGAAGATCTCTGTGGGCAAAAAACGCACAGGAACAATGTCTGCTCCTATTCACACACGCCTTCAACTACTTGATAATAAGACATTGAAGGGGTGATCACGTGTTGACAACACGTGTTTACCCGTCAAACACGATGCTCCTGATCTCGTGGAATGCCTAATTGTAAAAGATCTGGTCAGCAAATAAATGGATGCAATCGCAACTCTGTCGACCTTCTTGAGATCAGATATTATTCTAATACTGATGTAAGAGTATGAAGTCGTGATAAATTGCACCACAACAACCAATACGTCCATTTCTTAGCTTAGAGGTGGAATATCAGGCAAAACTCCTTTTTAATGATAAAATTGAGTTCAGTACTAGCTCTTGCTATTTGCTCAAAAGAAGTGAAATCCTTTTTAAGATCAATTTAAGCTTACTCTACATCGGTTATGGCGCCAGGATCTACTAGTGGAGGCTGCAGAGTTTCCAACGCCGATATGCGCTGTTTCCACCATGTATTCTGCGGAGGCAGATGCGAGTGTGTGGCCTCGTCTGTTGGGGGAGGCAAAGGAGGGAAATTTGCCAGAAGATCTTCCGGTCGAGGAATGGCTGACCCGTTCATAAGGTCATTAACTTTAAGTAAGTCTAAAGGGTTAAATCAGTGATTTTAAGAGGAAAATACTAGAAACTTTTCAATTAATCATTGAGTATACTGAATACGTTCTGTAAAGCACAAAAGAATTTGGCATGATTGGGTTTGACTATGAGATACTTCACAAACACACGTTAGGATTTTGTTTCCTCTGTAGCGATTTAGTTGATTTGCTCATTTCAGGGACCCTTTTTGCTATACCTAGACTACTTTTCTCACCTTGAGATAATGGCGTATGAGGTCTTCATTAGCTCAACAACTATCGGCTTATTTCAAATGCATGCTTGTCTCTGTGATCTCCTCATTCATTCATGTCATGCTAATACTTTAGAGGCATAGTGAGAATGCCAACTGCTATGACCTATGTCAGTTCGAATAAGAACTAGAGGAGCCAGGTTGGTGGTCGTGAATACCAGGTCTGATATTTACTTCAGTACCGACTACAGAAGTATGACTGAATTTCGGGGCATGAACCACTGTAGGCTCACTGTAGTCATGTCCGCTTTTAAAATTCATTTTTTTGCATTTGATTAAAACTCAAATTACAACTAAAAGGCACCGGGCTTGAACGAGCTGAGTGAACAGAAAATGGGCTTTAGCTATTCTCAAGTAGTAATAAATTAAAAATGAAATAACGAGGAGAAACCGACGCAAAATGCCATTACTACCGCGAAAGAATTTAAAACTATATCTTTTGCTAACTGGTTCCACTTAGAGTAGCCGTTTCGGTAGGTCTCGATCTAATTGAAGCCAATAAATCTCTGTTGCAAAATGCATTTTACAAAGGGAAAACTGCAGCTAAATCCGAACAGTCTTTTACATCTGTATCATTGTTAGCCTTAGGTTGTTTGCAAACTTGTAAAGATCACGATAGAAGAATGCCATCGTTCAAGACTTTACAGTGTTTCGCTGTTTGTCAATTTGCTCACTTGGCTCGGCAGCTTTACTTATCCCTGCTGATTATAATTTTGCTTGGCTAAATGGTCTTTAAGTAATGCTATTAGCCTTTAGATATCTAAATGTCAATCAAAGCCCCACTTTTCAATTATTCTGATGTAGCGAATTTATAACACTTTGACTAGTCTAAGTGCACCAGAACAGCACAAAACAGTTTTTATAAGGCAAAATGGAGAAGTCATTGAAGTTTATTAAGTATTACCGCAAATCGACCAGGCACCGTTACTGCTATTCGACCTACATTACTTGAAGTATAGCATTGGACAATTAAAACAAGCCTAAGGTCTATGAGAATACTAAAATTCATCTGCCATTTAGTGGCAAATAGCAGCCATGGATTTTAATCTGGTTTAGGAATAAGGTGTTCTCTTTGGATCGTGGTTTGAATATGTTACAAAGCAAAGGTCAGGTTGAGCAAATGAAGACTTACTCAAACGTGATTCGTTTGAACAAGGGCTGTTCTTCTCCAGCACTCTTCGGCACTCTAAAGTCTGATATGGGAAACCGTTTCCTCCAGTAGATCTGAAAATCGGTGACGGTGTCTTACCACCTTGATCATTACCGTGTGGTTTCTCACCTATCCCTAGGAGTCAAAAGTGACCAAGTGAGGTGACAAATGCTTGTACAGTTTCGAGCAATAAAGCATTATTACTTACAAGAAAGTCGGAACCACTCAAGAACAGCTTCTGGTGGAAGGCTTAGCAATTGCAACGGGCTGAGACCCCTCCCAGAGTTGACGTTTGGGGTGGGACTCAATTCAAAGCGGGGAACTTTTGAAGGAAAAAGGCCTTCGGCATTGGATGGCATGTTTATTCGTTCTTGCAGGTAGAGGGGCATTGCTGTTCGTTTAGACGGCCGTCCGGGTCGGGCACTGCCAAAATTCATAAAAGAATGAAGCTATGCCAGCCATGCGATCAAACGTCTCTTATGTGTCTAAGCCATCGAGAGCAACTATGTGCTATCATGAATTCTCCACAACCACACTGCGATAAATCGTAGTGGAAATCGTTAAAGGAAAGAGAACATTTGAACATTTGCGGCCGCTGAAGTGATCCGACTAAAGTGGGCAGCTGTATAAGACCCAGAATTCTTCACTGGATGGGTCGAACAGTGGATTTTTCTGTAAGGTTTTAACTCAAACCTTGTTAGCCCCTAAAATATCATTCCGCCTTTTACTAAAAAAACCCAAACCACCGAAGTAAGTTCTCGTTTGCGTGGAAAAACCACGTCGACATGCAACTTCAGATTACTCAATGTGCACACAATGGTTCTGACACTAATTAACACATCTAGCCCTCGAGGTACTCTCCCCCGCCCTAACCCGTTCTTACTCCTCCACCTCTCGGATTCTTTGCCCAAAAGAGAATTTGAGCTGTTCCTGGGAAATTAGGGTGGAGACAAGCTTGGAGTTATCTTCGTCTGTCCACAATAAAGCCGAGGAGTCCTCCATCCAGGTCGTTGGAGAGCAGAAGTCATTGTTACACAACCTCTTTTGCATCTTCGAGATGACTTCGACTGCTGCTGGTGATTTTGCCACTGTAATTGCATTTTTCGTTACATTGGAAGGCAGCGAGCTCACACACACCCTGTGAGCACTTTAATTGGCATTCAAAGACCTCTGCTTAACCGGTTACAGTAAAGGAAGGCAATTTCGCATTCAGCTCTATGGCAGCGGTTTTTATTTTAAGGGATTCAAAGAGTTGCACTTGGGATGAGTTATTTTGCCTCTGTAACAAGGAGCAAGGAACGCTTCTCATTGTAGGACAAAGAAGTGAGATCTGTTTAAAGTTTTATAACAACTCAAAAGCTTTGGCGCAAGCCTGCTCTTGAATGTGCAGCCTGCAGTACTCGTCGTCTGTGGCATTCCATAAGCAGTCATGCCATGGCTATATGTAAATCGAAAAGTTTAGCGAGTTCTTAGGCTGAAGCTTACCGAGGTTTCACCCATCGGCTTCTTGCCTGAATTCAGAGCCAAGGAATAGTTTTATACCCTCGGTCATCCGTAAACGATCAGGGGCTAGCAGCATTGATGTCTACTGCCCTCTTGGTGGACGATGCTTGAATTGGATTAATGCTGACGATTAGTACTCGTAATGGTAAACCTATCATTCACGGCTGCTCACAGTACCTCCACGATGGCACGCCTTCAAAGAACTTAGATTGATTTGAACGACCCTTGTGGTTCAAGACATGAACAAGTGAAATGTTCGACTAATCAGCAAAGGGTTATTTAGTTCCACTCCAGCAAACCTTTATATTTATGCTCCATATTTATCGCAATGTGATTATTTGGAAGAATTTTTTTGAAAACAAAAAATTTATTAGGGCTGATCTCATGGCAATGGCTTTCACTCTGACCAGATGGCTTCAAATCGTGGAAAGAAATGATTGCAGTGGAAGATTTCAATTGAGAACTAATGAGATTTGGCAACAGTAGATTTGCACGAGAAAAAAATCTGGAAGGCAGTGAAGACATGAACTGGAAATGGGATAGTGGAACATGATCAGAAAGAGGCAGTAGAAGTGTTCATGTACCTGCGACTACGCCTCAACCAGTTTCTTATCAGCAGCAAGTTCATGTCACTTGAACTGGAATGCGAGTAGAGCAACGGCATTTGCATAGACTGATTGGGTTGTGCGGGAATAATAACCCCAGAGCCCATTTGTCCCTCCTGTTAATGTCATCAGTACAGAGGTATCCATACCATGCCCCTACATTTCAACCCACTCACCGACTGCCTTAGCAGCCTTGCAGTGCTCAAAGAATTCTCGCTAATAAGCTAGGCTTGAAAGAACTTTTAGGAATGAATGAATGCCCGAAAGTCCTCCCATTCCCTCCCCCCTTCCCCCTCCCCTCACCCCCCCCCCCAACTCCCCAATCCCCACCTCCTCGAACTAGTGAAATGTAATTATAATTCACGGGGAAGAAACTCCTAATCCGCCTGGATTACGAATGCAATTTAGCCAACACCACCCTCCACCCCAACTCAATTGTGCGTGCCTTTGGGTAGGATTGTTTAAATTATCGCAGGGCAACACCACCACTGCTAGCAGAGGCAGCAGCAGCAGCAGCAGTAACAGCCTGGGCTACCGTTGTTAACATCCATTCAGGCAGTCACGATTGCCAACTCAAAATGCTAATTAAGTCTTCAAGGCTTATGTGTGTGCGAGTGTGTGCTGTCTTTGTATTAAAAGTCATTCTTCTAATCCTCCTGTCTCTTTCACCACCTCCCCCCTTCCTTTCCCTTCCTTTTTCGTGCACTTAAAGAATGAAGTGGGGAATGCTGGCGTAAGAAGCGCAGTTGTCTTCGTCCACCGCAGTCTCAGCCTATTAGGATCATTTGTGCATTATAATGTAATATTTGTGGTTGAGGTCTGATCTCACATTTATTCCGTCTAAGTAGCCCTCGTAATTAAGAAGACGGTGCATTCATCCAGGAACCCTAAGCACTTACAGAGTGGCTATGGAGTTGTGGAACCAATGGACCCCAGTGTAGGTGATTTTGTTAATGGATGACATAAAAACCAAAGATTCTTGAAGCTATGGTTTGAGAGAGCAACTAGGTGCTTTTGAACGTGTCAAGTACACGATTTTAGGTCGGGCCAAGCTTGATACGTTTGACATGGGCGATGAAACTATCTTAACATATAGAGACATGGCTGTTGTTATAGAACTGGTATCAAACCCCTGTGAATTGCACCAGCGAAGTGAAGACGTCAACAAATTGCGAAAGCATTTGTGACCTCCTCTAAAGTCTGTCATTTACGCTTTTCATGATTAACTGGCTCGATGGAATGTCATGACAGATTTCACTTTCAAATAGATTACTTTTGTTCCCTGTTAATAATCCAGCAGGATGTGCCTCTCTGGGTATACCTTCCAGCAGTTTTGCTAACTTACCATAACTGGAAGATACTACTTTCAATGAAAATTAGTAGCACTGCTAGACATCAAAGCAAATTCATCTCCAGATATATTTCGACTAAGAAAATTGACTCGCATATGCCGCCTTCGTTATTTAAGTTGAGATCATCCAACTACACCTTCGAACACTTTGTAATGCTGTGACACTACGACTTTGTACTACCGTCCTGCGCCATGGCTTGCGGGCCAGCCCACACACTAGTGTTGGCCGTTTTTCCACAATTTCAGTTACTTCTGTCTATTGAATCATCTCTAGGAACTATAAAAACAATTGTTGGATATTTAATCTGCAAACAGCACAGATGTTTAAATGCTCCCCCTGCAAGTAGATTCTTCTTTATAAGGTCGCACGTTAAGTTCACGAAACATGCTACTCGTTTAACGTTCAGTAGCAAATTTCCGGGTCAATGATCCCGTCGGGAAAGCTAGGCTTTTGGTCAGGGGCGGTTTTGGGACTTGATTTACATCAGTTTCCTCGTTTTTCTTAGATGGTTAAGGTTAGAAAACTTGCCTTTTTAAATAGTTTGTTTTGAATGGGTAATTATAACACACCAATTTTGTTTATTTGCCTCTTTACGCACTCAAATCAGACTGTTATTTGTTTAGACGTGGCAATCGGCATAGATTTTTAGCTAAGTTCCATTAAAAAGACACGTTAAACAGACAACTAAGTGTTGCTCATTTTCTCCGTCATTAGTAGTAGACCTTGTCGGTTTAGATGTCAGTAAAGGTTTTGGAAAAATTCCTACCTCTTCGTAAATCCTCGTTTTTCTTAGCTAATTTTAAGTCATATCAAACGAAATTTAAGCTAGACAATTTCTTTCATCAAGCATATACGACGCTTTCCTAGAGTTCACCATTGATCGCGTACCGCATATGCTTCCTCATCGAAATAGGACTTCATACATTTATTCATTTAAATGAAGCCATTTAAATAAACTATGATGAGTTCACTGAAGCCTCCTTGATTGCTCATTCTTCAAAAAAAGTTATTTAAGCGGTCACAAAGTAGAAGAACTTAAGGGATTCTGATATTAGACCTGTGGAATCTTGTTTATTCACTTTGCGAGTTGAAAGGGTTCGCAAAGGATGGTGAGTGTGTTTCCAAATACTGATTGCCCATGCGTTATTACTACCTCTTTTGCATTCTAATCGCGTAGACAGCTTCATGTTCTAAACGTGGTCCATTCGGTGTAGCACAGATGCTACTATTTTAAGTAGTACACAAAAGCCAGTGAAAAAATGATGCGATCGAACTCGTTACTTGCCTTGAAGTTGTGCAGTCTGCATACAGAATGTCAAACTCCCTCGGCGCGATAAGTTTGCATCTATTGACACCAGGTTGAATGGCTCCAAGTCCGCGGAGAATCCGAACTTGTTCCACATTACACACCACGGGCTGGATCTCCAGACGTTTTAGTTTTGTGTAGACGGTGTGGAGACCACCAACGAAGTGTTTGAGGAAGAGTTCAAAGGCTTGAGGTAGACATATTAGTGGTCCCCTCCCCTCCACATTGAATGCCGCCAGCTGGGCTCCTCGGTACTCCAGGAGTTGGACTTGGTTGTTGCTGCTTCCACTGTTGCTGCTGTTGGAGGTGTTGTTGGTGTTGTTGTTGATGTTGCCTGATGAAGCCTGCATTTTGCTGAGTGGTACAGGGGAAAACACTTCGGAGGGAAGCCAGCCGCGTGCGCACGTAGGAACCGTCGCTTTCGTGAGTGCACCAATGACAAATGAGGAGGTGGTGACCAATCAGATTTTGAGCTGTGTCGCGGAAGCTCGTTCCCCATTTCAATGAGTTCATACATTGATAGCGTTCAAATCAAATCCTTTTTTGAGTTTACCTAAAAATGTCCATAAATTCAACAGGTGGAATGGCATTTATGTATCATATGTACTTACCTCCCTTCTCCCGTCGCTGAACTAATGTCTGGAAGCCTCCGATACGGAAATAGTTGTCAGTTCTAGTGATTGATCGTGCCCACTGTTACCACAGACGGATTCGTCACTCTTTCAATTTGTCTAGTTCAAGCGTTCATTGCCAGAAGCTAGGCGGAATATGGATGCACACAAGACTTACTGTCAAGTCTGGGTGTTGCAAACTACCGGGGCTAAAATACTCATTAAATCTTTCAGACCATTTAAATGTCTTGCCACTGAGGGACTTGTAGTGCCATTATCGCGAGTTTTGTGTCTTCGTTTCTAAAATGCTTCGTTCAGCAGTGCCCATTGCACCATGCACAAGTGCATGCTATCACCAACTTTACCCACTGCTATTTCTGCCAACACTGTCCCAACTGGACCGCTCTGCAACAATCACATCAGCCGCCAGTAGTGTGACATACCGTGAACCAGCATCGCCAGCGTGGCATCCATTGTTACGCTTAGAGCTGAAGACACCTGCTTGAACTGTATGACTCTATTTAGGATTGAAAACCACTTTCACCGCAGCCCACATCCATAAGTACCAACTTAAATAGGCGTATCAGAAAGCCAGTAAACGGCATTACACTTCAATACTGTTGCTGAAAGAATCCCATTTTGAAGCCGAAATGATACCTTGGGCTCAAAAGGGCCATTTTGTTGCCCAAAAGGTTCTGCCAACTTTCCGAGATTAATTTTCATCGAGTTGATGGAAAAGATTATCGAATTCAACATCTTTATTTAGGACTGCAACTTATCTTTCTTATTCTAAAAACAAATGTTATGTGCTGGATCGACAGACTTGCTCGGGGATGGTCTTGAGAGTTACATGCTGTGTGCTTCAGGGACAAGGCCTTTGAGGCGTAAATTCAATTAAAATTTGACTTCTTATATCCTTTGACCAGGATAGCTAAAGTCCATTTAGTTGGAGATTTCGTTAAGGTGGCTACCGACAGGCAAAATTACCTCATCACGTCCTAATTAATGCCTGCAACCAAATCACTAAAGACTGCCGCAAAACTTTTGCAAGTCCCATTCTACAAGCACATAAGGAGCAACTATTGGGGCTAATCTTTGTTTTACTAAATCGTTTAGAGAGCGTTGTTTAGGTGTTTGTGATGGTACCCATCGTAGCAAACGGATGGTGTGTTTAAACACGTCAGTCTTTTATGGTTACCTCAAGTTTTTCTACCACATTACCAACCTCCAAGAAGACTCCAGAAGTTCGAAAGAAAACGCAGAGTTCGCCAATTAGGCAATCCAGAGTTGACATACCTGATCAAAGTCCACTTTGAGAATGAAATTTGCGGTAACGCCAAATACACTGTAAGGGGATTAAATAAACACAAGTGCAGACTGCAAGTTAACCTATACATGTGCGTGCAATGTGCAGAAACCCCAAGGCTTTCTGCACACTAACCTTAAACCTATTCCCATTTTAGCTTCCATCGTTCAAACCTGATATCTTTTCTTATTATTACGAGCTGTTACTGAAACCAGGTTGGACATCAGCTAATCGTGGTCGACATTTGATAAACGCTTGTGATTATGTCCCTCTTTGCCTTTACCTTGTTATAACCGAAATCAACTAACTAACTATTGAGTGCCCTCGCCGCGAAGTACTTTACAGCAGTAAGTCCGGCCTTGCAAGCGAATCCCTTCTTTGTACAGTTTGACCTGTAAATGACCCAAAAGTTAGGAGTTCTGCTTAAACCTGGAATGCACATAAAAAGGGTTAGGTCCCATTATCTTTGCACTGCAGAATCATATTTTCGTCTTTACCCCATCTACGTGGATGATCACAAGTTATGGAAAATAGTATGACTGTTGGAGAAGAAAAGCGACAGCAGGTCATTTCATAGATAAAACTCAATGAGGCATTGACTGTACTGTAATACTTTGTTTGTTCGAACTACCGGTTTAGGTCACTTGGGTGGCCATCTTGTTCTAGCCGTTTGATCGGCCTCCGGGCCGTGCCAACAGCCCCCAAGTCCTCTGTTCCCGGAATATATATATTCTGCCCTAGTACTGCGCCTTCTTTTACCTTAAGGGGAGCCTCGGGACGCTACATTGGTGGCAGCAAAAAGCGGACCCGACTTTAACGGATTTTATCCTGCTCCATGCCACTTCTAGCAAATTTTGGCGGTGTGAAAGAAGTGCATGTGCTATAGATGGGAGAATCTCTGGTATCTCGTAGCAGAAGGGCCGAGATTGACGTTGATCTTCGACATCTCACTCGCCCTCGTGTCCGACAGGAAAGCTATTAACAACTGAAGCGACACTAGCCGTGGACTCCAAGCCCAGAGGAGGGCCAAGAGGCGCGCATTTGCTGCACTGAGTGCTACGCGGAATGGATGGCACTACAGGAACACATGCGTTCGAACCTCGACGACTAGGACGGTTAGCTCGTGGGTGCTTCTCGCAGTACTGATTACGTTGTGATGGCTGACACGGGAGGCGGACGAAAGGGAGCGTCGGGGACGACGCTCGAAAGAAGAGAGGGGCTGTGTAATACTTTGTTTGTTCGAACTAACGGTTTAGGTCACTTGGGTGGCCATCTTGTTCTAGCCGGTTGGTCGGCCTCCGGGCCGTGCTAACAGCCCCCAAGTCCTCTGTTCCCGGAATATATATATTCTGCCCTAGTACTGCGCCTTCTCTTATCTTAAGTGGAGCCTCGGGACGCTACAATATATATTCTGCCCTAGTACTGCGCCTTCTTTTACCTTAAGGGGAGCCCGGGACGCTACAGTACATTAACTTGCGCGAACGTTGAGGACTTCACAATTTAGCGTTTCATACTGACACATAGTTTGTACTTTTGTTCTCTACAAATGAACTTGAGCATATTTTATCTTAACTACAGGCGCAAACGCTGTTTAGGGGAACAAAGGCACCGAAAACGATTGGATAAATTAGGATTCCATGTTTCCCGTAGTATGTTCAGAATGCATAAGTTAATTTTTTATTTTTAAATTTTGCTCTGCTTTTGTCGATTATATTTGTTTAAGAACCCTATGCTATGCAGCCAATAACTTCTACAGTATAAGAGCTTTTTAACTGTCTTATAAAGTAAATAACCAAAAAATAAGGAAGGTAATTCAAAGCAAAGTTTTTCTAGGTCGAGGTTGCTGCGCTGAAACCTATTCATCCCAATACAATTATGCAGCTAGTTTGTATAGTTGGTTTTGGAGGCGGTGGTAATGAATTGGCCTCGCTGGCTTTGTTTGAACTTTTGGCTTGCGCCTAATGGCCACCGCAAATATTGCGCAACAGTAATAGTCATCCACGCTAATCTCCTGTTTTAGTGATTACATTTTTAAGCTGCTCCTAGTTGGTGATTCAGGGGTCGGAAAATCCTGCCTGCTACTGCGATTTGCGGTAAGAGCCATAACGACCTATTATTAGACACTTAAAGGACGACACCTTTTATGACAATTTCAGCAGTACTATAGGTGTTGATTTTGTAAGTTTGCAGCGCTTTTGTCGAGCTAATGTTTGCAGAAAATCCGCTCAGTTGACCTGGACGGTCAGCATATTAAACTACAAATTTGGGATACGGCCGGTCAGGAACGCTTTCGAACGATGACAGTCGCATATTACAGAGGAGCTCATGGAATCATTGTTGTCTATGATGTTACCTCTGAGGTAAGTAATGACTTGTCTAGGTAGTTAGAAAGCGTCCTTGTTATTTTCGCTCTTGTTTTTTTTTGCCTGCAATCGCAAGTGGTCAATTTTTCGTGATGGCACCCTGCGATTTTTAAGTCCTCGAGTGTTTAGATGTTCGTGTGTCTGCACAGCTCGAATACATTTGGAATCGCATCTCTATGTATCAAATTCTTCGGTTCTTTTAGTGGTGCACGAAATGATCCGCCAATCTGGTACGTGTGCTTTGTCAGCAGCATTCGAATGCTATTGGACGGTTTGTGATATTCAAAAGGCAATCTATGTATTGGCGAGTTAGCTATCACTTGCGCTCTACCCCATAAGGCTCTGCTTTTCAAAGTGAAGCTGAATTTTGAGTGAATTGAAAATCCAGGTCAATTCTCGCAGCTAACATATTTGTGATCCGGTATATTTTTTAGAACTTGACGAAATTCACCTACATCGATGGGAATAATTGGCTTTTTAAGCATTGCTCGCGATTGGGAGGAATGCCAAGCATTCCTGGTCTCATTATCAGTGTCGTAAAATAGCTCTACGTGTTGAATGAGTTACAAGCAAAGGTTAATTTGGCTTCTCGATTCTATTCATTCGATGGTATCATTTCAAAGCCTACTGGTTTGGCCTCTTGAAACGCGGATATACAAGATGTTTTGTGATTTCCCGCCCTACGATCCCGTGAATTTCAACGAACTGCAGATTCTTAACCCCTAACCAGTTTCTCACTTCAAGCAATTCGCCTAACGGCCGTATTTTTGAAGGGCACTTTCCTAAATTATTTTGCTTATGCTTCGCAGTTTGTGCATGTTCTAAGTTTCGACTCCATTTAATTTGGTGTTTCTTGGCCAAATATTTCCGCTTATTGTCGCGTGAGGAAGCATCAGAAATTCGGAGCTCTCCCAATTTGTAAGGTTACGGTTAAAACGATGTTAGTGGATGTATCATTCGTTTAGGGTGAAATGTGACATATCCTGCTGTATTTCTCTGCATAATTGATCTATTTCGAAAAGTTTTGAGCGGTCCCATTCTTTATTTTCTTGGCTTCCTCTGGGGCAGAGGCAGAGTGCTTGTTCGAGTTTCGTGGCTCTACCTTGTGCTCATTTTGGAAAGTTGGGCCATTTCATCAGAACGCCTACTTCAAAGTAAAACTAAATTTAGTACCGGATGTTTCTCAACCGTCCATAGGAGTCATTCCCTGTTTCTTGCAACCAAACACGTACCCGGTTTCCACGCTCTGACAATTTTTTAATGTTTTGCTACAGAAATTTGCATGTGAGAAATCGTGTGTTTTTGGAGAGGCTCTATATTTCCATCGAGTTTTTACGGAATCGACTGATTTTACTAGTTGTCATTGTCACGTGTCATTTGCAGTAGGATTCTTAAGAATTGAAGGTCTTGCGCCTATGTTCAGGTTTTCTGTTTACTCCAAGTTCCGCTCCACTAACGTGAGGAGCTGAGATGTTTTAAGCTTATTCCATACTGGTTATACTTCACATTGCCCCTTTGATGTCACTTCACCTTTTCAAAGCGTTGAAAAGACGAGGGTTATCGAATTTCGCTTACTGCTATCTGTGGTGTTTTAATGGAATTGTCGATTTCGCGCTCCCTTTCCATCTCTGGAAGTTATTCCCTCCTACCTCGATCAGAGTCTCACCTCATTGCTACTACCATCTTCATTGTCCTCTGGTCTCAGCTTGTTTAGACATGTGCGCAATGTGCCTTATTACCGTGCCCGTCATTTTTGATACCCTTAATTCACTTAATTGCCTGAGTATTTCTTGTTACCGCTGATTAGTAGTCCCACTACTGATGCTACCTTTAAGATATCCGATAGGAATCGCGTTATGCCCCCTTTGAGTGAGACATCCTCCACTGAAACGGAACGGTATTGTATAGTGAATTCAATCTTATGCAAATCATCTACCTTAAAAAAGTGACCTTAGTGACTCTGCCTTAGCTTATTTCGTCTGTTCGGTATCGCACCGTCTATGCCATTTCGATTCCTTGAAGCATAGGAGGCAAGGAAATCGCACCATTCCATCTGTTGGAACCTCGAAACTTTATAAAATGGACTGGCCTCTCCCCCATTGACGACTTAGATCGGCGGAAATTTCGCCCTGTTTTCGGTTGTTTGTGAACTCAACATGAAAAATCCCATTCTGTGGTGTCAGCTTTCTTCAAACTCATCAGTAGAACATGCAGCAATGTCTTTCTTCGTAGGTGGTTCTGTGCGCATTCTGTGGATTAAACGATTGGTGAAATTAAATTCCACTCACCCTTTCGTTTCACCATTTTTCAGGAGAGTTTCCGGAATCTGGAGCTGTGGATGGAAGAAATCAAACGGCACGCACGTAGCGATGTCATCAAAATCCTCGTTGGTAACAAGTCGGACCTAGAGGATCGTCGAAAGGTCACTTACGAACAAGGCGCGGTACGCTGATTATTCGGTTGATTCGGGTTACTAAACCCTAGCCACTGGTGATTGATGCCGTAGTGAATGTTAATTAGCCTTCTCATTCTCAGCACAGTAACCGAATGGAAGCAATATTTGTGCTTCTAGACAAGGCGAAATTTTCATCCACGTTGATGATCGTATCATAAAATTGCCAGTTTTTGTCTTTTTTTGAAAAATAAACACTTCTGCTTCAGCATGGCCGTTCAAGTCAGACATGGGCTTTTGAGTTTATAACATACAGTAAACCAGTATGACCTTCAGAGTTAATGCAATTTTCCTGTTGTAGTTATTGTGTGTATGCTTAGCCTAGCTTGAAACCACTGTCTCCAAGGCTTTGGTGAAAGGCGACTTTCCGCGGAGGCTAAACCATTCCAGAGCAGTCTGCTGCACCAGTCAAAAGCGGAAAGCTGGCCTTGAATAAATGTGTGTCCACCGTTTTCGTATGTTGTATGTGAATTATGCGGGATTAGGCGCTTTATGTGTTCGATGTTCGTTTGCAAGACGGAATTACTTCTGTGTGCTGATTACACCACCAGTAGAAACGGCTGTCTCTGAAATATTTACGTCATCCAAGTGCTTTGTTGTGACCGAGCTTGGCATCAAAGTATCAAGCTACCGAAGCCTTTGGTGGATATTTGTAGACATCATTCATTCCTAGTGGACTTTCGGAGCTAAGGCTGATGAACCGCTCTTGCACTCTAGCCATAATAAAACTACTGCCTCACACGTTCACTAAGTCAACTTGACTTTCTTCCAGGAGTTTGCGAATCTCCATGGGCTACATTTTTTCGAGACCAGCGCAAAAAGCGCCTCTCGGGTAGAGGAGGCCTTCTTCTCCATGGCCGAACAACTCCTAAAATCCTTCCGGCAACAGCGTCAACAACAACTCCAACAACAACAGTCGCAGTCTATCGTCATCACGCAAACAGAACCTGTGAAGGCGAGTTCTCAGTCAACCGGTTATTGCTGTTAATTCTTTCGGAAGTGTCTCCCTTTTCTCTTCTTCCCCCTTCTCTTAACGCTAAAACATAAGAAAAGGTTTGCGGTGTCATTTTCTGGATTTGCCGCTTTTCAATGTTTTACTTATTGTGAATCCTAACTTTGCACCTCAGTCTCCCACGCCTCCCGAGGTCAAACTCACCATCACAACCAAGATCTGTCTCTGAAATAAAGTCGTATCGTCTAGCTCAGTCCGTGTACTTGTGATACGACTTTGTACAGCCAGTTAATAATAAATTGGCAGTGATGGACATCAACAGGAGCATTGGGATTAATTATTACCGCAGTAAGTGGTTTTTTTTAATTTGGTTCATACTTATTGCTCTTGAAAAGCAAAGGTAGTTTTCCCCATTTCCAGTCACTACAAATATTGAATGCCCTCTTTTCCACTACTTTGTTGGTGCTGCTGTATCGGTACCTATTTAGCGGGATGGCGTCCCAGGGGAATTAGCTGCTTGGGTATTTTTGAGCTATTTCCATACGACCTTGGAGAACATGTTTACAACAACTTCAAGGTCGCTTGATGCCGTAATTAACCTGATTTCCTTCCCTTTTCCCCTTGAATGGGCCGGTGTTGACCATTTTGAAGCGTTTACTTTGCATGTCCCTTGGGCTACAGAGTGTAACTGTCATCAGATGCCCGTCTTTATTCGCAGCTTTTGATGGAAGCATATGACTTGTTTTGTCAGTGTCTCAGTTCACTCACGCCGGTGGGAAGGGGACAAAAAACTTATTTTATCGACCTTCAAATGTCGGCATTAGGTACTAGGACCGCTGCGCTCCATCGGGCGTCAATCTCAGCGCCTCCACTTGTTGCGCTTTAGTATTGACTATCGCATCGGTGATCGAATGTATTTAAACCACTGACGAGACTTGAATGGGAACGCGGCAATAGCCTTGTATTGTAGCGCCTCATGACCCTTCTGGAGCCGAGGGAAGAATGTACTCTGGCGGAGTACGTATTTTCAACCCACAGAAGGACCTCTGGCTACTGGCCTAGTTCGGAGGCCTGTTGACTGGGTAAAGGTACCATGGCGAAGCGCCGCTTTAGATGTTTGCTCCCAGCGCTCTCCCTAGTCAACCTACCGCATCAGCCATCACAAAGTAGTCGATGCTGCAAGGCGACACTCACGAGCCAACCGTGCTAGCCATCGAATTTCCATGCAACTGTGGAGATATTTTGCCGCAACGCTACTGATTCCTCTCGGGAATTCCACTGGATCAGGAGTTATCTCGTGTTTTAAAGCTGGACTAGGGGGCGGAGGGTTGGACTGGCCCGGAGGCAGATTTATGTTACGGAGGACAGGGTTTAGCACAGTTCTCACTTCAGAGCTGCCCAATCACACCCATCAGGGTTTTATCCAGCCAGCAGAGAGAGAGGTGGAGGGGAACTCGAGGGTTTACTTCATTGATATCCTTATACAGTTGCGGTCGGGAACTTTGCAGCGAAACTTCTCCAGATGGCTCAGGGCTGGTGTCGCTTAAATTGCTAATAGTCATCTTGCAGAACACGGAACTGGGGTGGCTGTCGAAAGTAGACGTCATTTTCAGTTCTGTTAGAGGCAACCACTGTTTCCCCTCATTCACAGCCTATGCACTCGCTAAGGTTTATTGTCCTGCGGTAGAAATCGCGGTCGATCTCTCTGAAGAATAAGTTTGGTTTTCGCTACTACCAATGTAGTGACCCGACATACAGTAGGCCTTGGGGCTACTGGCACAGCGCGGAGGTCAATTCACCCGTTGAATGTACAGTGAGTGGGACCTCAGAGGGGTTCCATTAGGTAAACACCTTTAGTTAGGCCTGCCTTGTTTATCGACCTCTGTACGGTCAAGAAAAGCAGACCCTGTGCCTTCAAGGTTTAAAGTAGGACCAGGTTGTGGACAGATTGGTCTTGAGCGTGCTGATGTTATTAATGAATCCAAAACGTGAATAAAACCGTTGATCCTGATTTTTTTTTTATTTCTAACCTGTTTTTACCATCTGGGGGCTCGTTGCAAACTTTATCTACTTGGGCTCTTCTTTATTTAGTAATTCACTAAACCTGTCTTATTTCTCGATCATTTGAAGCATGCTAAAAGTTAAGATTTCATTCACTCTCAGCGACGCGTTAACTTGACCTCCTGCTGGGTGGCGTAGTTGTCATTCCAAATTACTGACACATTAGACAAGTACGAGGCAATCAACTGGATTCTTGCCTTCTCAAGGAAAAATTGCAGTTGTTGAACTCATCCGCACTTTGTTTTATTGAAGGACTTTTACTTTGTAAGTCGTTTTGTCTCTGAAAGTGACCATTTTTTAGACCTAGCCACCCCTGTTTCTGTTCCGGCTTTGTTTTCTGACTGATTGTCTAGTGCCAAGAAAAGTGGCAGTCCGCACCTCCCTCCTGACCTAGAATATAGCAACAATAGCACTTTCTTCTCTCCTCGAAGTTTTTTTCACCCCTTCCAATTGTATCGGGTAAATAGGCCCCCGTCGTAACTTATTAACCTTGAGCAACTCTTTCTACGGCAAGATGCACAAAACATGCAAATTGAAGTGCTAGGTGTGCGAGATGGGTGATGCTCATCTCCCTGTACCTTTGTCATCACAAATAATCCGAACTGAATGACGAATTTTTATTAACGCATATAGAAGGAGTGAAAGGATTGACGTGCTATGGCATGTGGTTGGGACACTCATTTGCATGCTCTCCATGGCTTCTGAGCTGATATAGGCGTAAACACCTTCTTCTAAGCGGTGAGTTCTCTAATGTCGGAGGTGAGTTTAGGCTCGTGGACCGGGAAGTGTGGAATCATATGTCAGGTTCAGCGGATGTTCCATAGGGGTTGAAAGAAGGCGGAAAGTGGTAGCGATCCAATGGAGAGTATCATATAGGCAGACGGGTTCGATCCGCCTACTCTTGCTAAGAACCACATCAATTCTGGCGGCAAATGTGGAACATGGATCATCGTCCTCTTTTGATTGACCTAGTAGCCGGTGGCGCACAACTGAAAGGATATCAGGTAACCCTTCAAAGGTTCTGTAGTCTTGTCATCGGAGTGACATTTCTAATTTTAGTGTTGCTTCCTTGAATTCGACCATAGGTGCATGAAATAGTGAATTTCAGAGAAATTTTTGATTGGTGTTGTCACTTTGCCGTATTCTGAACTTGGCAACGATTTTTGGTGCTTTCTTCAATCTCATGTCCACTGACACGCAGAAGGTTCATGCTTGCCGCTCACCTGCCATCTCATCCCAAGGACTCAAGACAGGGACGTCAAGGTAGATGTCCTTGCTGTCTCCCTGTTCGGAGTGTCAAAGTACACGAGGTGGCTAAACTCCCTTTCATGTGACCTTGAAGGCATGTAAGGCATTGGTCCACCCATATTGTATCCTCATGAACAACGGGCCAATCAAAAAAAAGCAATGAGAACAACAGGTGGGGATGCTTCTAGAGGAAAGTTAAGTCCCCAACACTTTGAGAAATGGGTTATAGAGACTTTTAGAGAAAGGCAAGGTCAGCAAATGGCGTCCCCTGCTTGCCTAACTCGATCAGAAAGTAGTGTTAGGCTACTTTTTGACTCCACATTCTCATCTTTCGACTGAAGATCACAAGTTTTCCTGGCTAGGTGCGTCTGGATTCCCAAAGCACAATTTTAACAAGTATTTTGAAAATTTAAGGAGTGATCAACGCTAACATGCCTTCAGGAGTTGCGGAATTCTTCTTTGCTTTGCGTGGTGTAGTGTTTCTGCACTGTAATCACCAAGGTCATCTCAATTTTCATCCGTTGTCTAGTGTTGGCATACATCCTACTTTCTTGGACCTAAACTTGTATCGATCTCCCGTGGTAATCCCGATGCTTCATTAGAGCTCTTTCGTGCTTTGACTAGGGCTTTGTATAACCCTTTGCCAAGTGACATTGACAACTTTTCAGTTAGTTCTTTGGTTGGACCGTATTTGCCGAAATAACTGTTTGACTGATTCAAGGCCTTCCATAATGGAGTGCCTCCGATTCCTCCATTGTGTCGTTTTTATTCTCCAAGAGCTTTATCCTTCAACAATTCAAACGCACACACATTCGACTTTCTATGAAATCGCTCCAGAAATTTGAACGTGTTGGAAGGCGTAGAATCGTTGCTTTAATTACTCTCCAACTATTACCCTACCATGGTTGGCTCTTTTGCAATCGCTTGGATCGAGTAGCCTTTGTAGCTTCCTAGTTCAGTTGTTTTTCCATGGGGCAAGATGGCTTCCTGATTTCCCGACTATTTCAACAATCTTGTTGATATGTTCGCTGTCAGAATCTGGGCAAAAGCCGTCTATGACAGTGCGCTGATGTTTTAAATTGTTCCACTTTGAATTGCCACTTGTTCTGTATTTGGATCATCGTTTCCTGCGATACGAATCGGTGTAACTGACAGCATTGACAATAATAATGTCAGGTTCGGATGAAAAAGTGGGTCTTATAATGTGTGACCTCGGTAGCCATGGCATTTCTTTTGTTGCAGACATTACCTCCATTTGGTCTTTTATCATCCACCAAGAGTTGTCTAGTGCACGTCGTCAGGTCTACGCTAGTTGTATTTTCCAAAGTCCCGATATGGTGGAATGATGTTCGACTCCGTGAACCCATCAGCAGATTGGTTTTAGTAGCTATTCATGGTTATGGGCATTCTCAGTTCCTTTGCGTGTTTTTTTTTGCGTTGGGGTTTTGTTTCCAATGTCTGCTGCAGCGAACCCATCACTTTCTTCGCATCCAATGATTTGTACTTACATTCTATCGGCGTGAAGAGCCTTGTCTCTCTAGCTTTCTTATAATTTTATCCATTCCACTTGCGGGTACCGTTTGAGATGTGCACCATCGAAATTGGACCAATATTAAATGTGAAACTCTAAATCTCCTCGACTAGGGAACCGTAGGCGGGACAACGGTGAGTCGGTGCGATTCTTCTAGCCTTCAAGCCGCAAGGGTTTTACTCAACGCTATACTCCAGACCGCAAGTGCCATGATTGAACTGGCAACACGTGTCACACTACTACTTGGCTGTCATAAAATAGTGCACTGACAAAAATGTGGCCGTGGAATTCACCCGCTTATTGGGGTCCTCGGGCAAGGGCCTAATCTTGTCACCCTGACGGTTCTACTGTTCTGATTGGTTGGAAACCGACCAATTGGAAGTGAAGACGGCGCCTTGAGCACGCTTGCGTATTCACCGGGTGCTCTTTGAGGTTTACAATAACAAAACTCCCTTACTTGATTCTCAGAGCCGTCTCAAACGTCTTTTTTGGCACAAAATCGTGAACCAGCTACTTTTGCTATCTACAGACCAGCTAATCAACATCATGCACGCATTGATTTACACCCCAAGCTAACAACTGTTTTACCGTCAAAAGCACCTAAGCCATCATGAGGTTGGTTAACTCCGTTTCCTGCCCCTTTGGCTGCCCAAAGGTCAACCAACCAGCGAACTCGCACACGTGTACGAATTTATTTATTTATATATGTATATCATAGAACCCAGCTCAGTGGAACGCAGTTGGCAGCTTTGGTGGTGGTGACGTGGGTAAGGTGGACCGAAGAGAAGGAGGGGTGTGGGGGTACAGAGGTGTTGGCAGGGGGCTTCAGGACGCGTGCACGCACTTTCACCTCCCATTCTTCTTCTTTTTCCTCTTCATACCAACAAGCGCACGAGTAGCCGTGCATCCTGTGCAACACATATTTATGTGTATACCCTCATTTGCCCGTTAAGATGCCTGGTTTTTTTGCAGTTGACAATAAAAACAGTCGGTTGGGAAGAGACAAACACAAGAAAATGGTGGGGAAGTGATGATTGTCTGTATAAAAAATACCCATGTGTGAGTAGGTGATTGACTGAGTGGGTGACTGGTTGGATGGTTCAAGTAATGGCAAGATTCATGGCCAGGAGATGGATACAATGGGAGGTTCATAAAACGAAACAAAACAGCTACTGATGTTGCTGTTAGTAGTGGCGCCTTTTATGAGTGATCGGTAGTGCATACAGATGGCGGTGACGGCAGTGACGGTGGCTGCGACTTGTGAACAAACAAAATAATAATAGTTGTAGTAGTAATAACAATAATTAATTAGTAATAAACAGCACGTATTCAGGAGAGGGCCTATGTACAGATTAATACCCTGCTAAAGGAGACTGGCAAGAAGAGGAAAAGAAGAAAGCACGATATTTTTGTGTGTGCACTGGATTTTCTGTTGTTCTACTGGGACTGCGAGGAGAAATGGACGGGAAACCCGATTTCATTGGCGGCATTAGTCGGCTGCTGTGTCCTTTCATCATCTCGCATCACTGATAAGTCTCTAGCAGCCGCATCAGCTCCGTAGAATGCATTAGCTGCTGCTGAATAGTTGTTTTCTACATTTCCACCGCTATCAGTTGTCGCTGGATTCCCAGCGCTGGCGTAGGATACACGATAGTTCGGTGGAGTTGTTCCATTTCTAGACACATCAGTCTCACGGTCTTCACCACCTCCATTTGCTGAATTGCGACGATACGCGCTCTCACCATCCTCCTGCACTGCATGTGAAGTTCGCGGTGATTGGGTATCCGCTTGGAAGTCCCTTTCTCTGTTTGTTGTGGATGAGGACTGCGACATATGGCGTAGACGTTCTACCACCTCTTCTTCCGTCTCTTCCTCCTGCCTTTCTCGCACTGGATTCTGTGGAAATCCACTTAACAACGCCTCTATTCGGATGTCCCTTCCAGGTTTTCCATCCATTCCCTGACTGACAGAGTTCCTCTGCCAAAACTTCGCCAGTTTATCAACCACATGTTCCATTGAATTCTCTGTCGGTGGCATCTGCGGTGGAGCCATATGCTGTTGATATTGTGCCTCTGCTGTGGCTGATCGTCTGAGATACTCCGTCTCGAAGGGCTGTTGTGGATGATGGTGATGGTGCTGATGCTGGTGATGGTGGTTGTATCCTCCCACGCGTTCATCTGGGTCGGGTTTGAGTCGTTTTGCCGCCGAGTGTGGCGTCCAGAGATTTGGAGCGCCCGGTTCATCACCGGTTATGCTGACACCTCCCGCGGCATCCTCCTGGCCATCCATAGGAATAGGAGTTACCGGACCCTGCTCCCATGCATTGGAATTAACCTCCTTACCCTCTTCACCTACTGCCTTTCCTCCATCCAAACTTTTTGCACTTCCAACGGCTTGTGGTGAGTGTCCGAAAGGTCGCATCTGTTGCTGCTGTTGTTGTGGCAAAGGAGGAGGTGATTGAAACTGTGGTGGGGGCGGAGGTTGCATTGATGGTGGCGGGGGTGGAACCGCATGCTCTGGAGCCATCTGTTGATGTGCCATTGGCGGGTGCGGTGGCGGTGGCGGTGGCGGCGGTGGTGGAGGTGCCTGAAAGTCCATCATCTTTCGTCCAGCATCCAACGGTGTTGGAGGAAATCTCGGCATGTGACGATCTGCAGAGGTGCGTCCAAGAAAAGACGGCATTTGATTGGAGTAGGGTGAGGTCGCAGCAAGCATCTGATGTTGTTGATAGGTGTCAGGAAAGCCGGACGGAGTGGAATGACCTGGATGAGTTCCACCTCCATGGAGGGTCTGCTGGTGACCCTTCTGGGCTACTGCGAGCTGCCCTTGCAGACCGGTTGGAAGATGGTGAAGTAGATGGTTTGTATCATGACCTGTCAGGCCGCCAACACTTCCAGGCCCCATCGGAGACATAATAGAGGCAGCTGCAGCCACTGCTGCTCTCTGAAGGTTCTGTAGGTCCTGTGGATGCCCGATTCGTTGTTGAAGCTCCTCGTGGAGACTCTGTTCAGTCACTGGAGCCATTGATCTACTGCCCATTCCTGTGTGATGGCTCGTCATGAACCCACTGAGAGCCCCTAGGGCGCCCGCTGAGGTATTCAATGCACCGAATCGACTGACACTAGCATTTGTGACAGCCTCCTTATGACGTTCCATGTGTTTAGCCAGGTACGTCTCCGAGTTATAGCTCTTTGAACACGCTGGACAGACAAGCACCTTGGCGTATCGATTACCCGAGTGTTTTGCTTGAACGTGGACGTCCAATTCCTCCTTGGTGTCATACGACATGAAGCAGTTCTCGCAACGATGAGGTTTTCCCTTCATGTGCTGACGCTGATGCGACTGCAGGTTTGACATCTGTGTGAAGCTCTTGAAGCACGTGGCGCATCTAATCGAGAAAAAACAGTTTGCCTGTTACTTACAAAGAATAAGTAGACACTGAATGTACATCCATACACCGACCTTGCGTTGTGACGATACAAGCCAACTAGGCGCAACACTTTTGGTGGTTTTCTCGAGCTAGAACGACTTATATGCAACTATGATGTGACCCATTAGCACAAATATTGCATGGGCTAGAAAAGCTTACTAGTATAACTAGGATCAACCTAGCTCTTGTAAAAAATTTTGCGTTCTAGTTTCCTAGGTTTTGTTTGTGGCCAAAAAAAGCATTTCTGAGAGGTGCATTTAGCAATTCAAAAGGAGAGAAGAATATTCTAATTTTATTTCCGAAAAAAATCCCTCTAGCTAGCAGTAGCGCAGCCAAACCTGCTCTGGTTTAAGTCTATTAGCAGAGCAAATCCAAAAGAGGTAGGGCGCGCTCGTTTGAGGTTAAAAGTACGCCGCTGGCCCGAATGACCTTAAAGCCCACCAATGGTGATGCCAGCGTGAGTCACCAGCTTGAAGGCAATGCTGAACGCCTTTTTGACTTTCAGTCAGTCAGGCGGGCAATGAAGAATGTAAAGCAATAATAATGGTAGCTTGGAGGAACGGGCGATGTAAGGTAACCTGAAGTGAAGGAAGAGGAGTTTCAGAATGCTCATTAATCATTCCGTAAAGCGAGCGAGTTAGCGACCACCTGCATACACGCAGTCTGTGTCGATTTTTTTTTCTACTGTATTCAATCTCCCAAGTCTCCCAATAGCGGCGGTAGTGGCGCTAGCCCCTCCTACTACCTTCTTTCCTCTAGCCCCTTTCTCTCGTAAATTCGCGCTACCTGTGTGTAGAGAGTGAATGTGGTCACAGGCACGCATGTACGCACGCACGTACGCACAACAACAATTTTATGAGCCACCTAGTAAACACGAAAACACGCATACGGGCTTTATCTCAATCTCTGCCTCCCTCTCTCCACATATTGCGTGAGGCTAGAAGCGTGAAAGTGAGAAAATTCGTTAGTATATATAGAGAGCAAAAAACTATCTATCGCCTTGCTAAGTGGTGGTGGTGGTGGTGCTCCCTTTTTCGCTCTATTCCCATCCACTGGCCACCCATTAGCTGGACAGTTTAGTTGACGAGATAATCGATGCTGAAATAGTTGGGCTTGGAGTCTAATGGAATGCCCCTTTTTTATTAAGTGGCCTAATTAGACTGGAGTAAAAGTACGCGCTTTTTCATCTACCCTATTTGAAGTAGCAATGTGTTCAACTTCGGTCGTTGATTCTGCCTGCGCGGTGCCAGCCTACATGGAGGTGATTATCGACTGCTCAAAGCTTCGAACGTCTACTGCGGGTTCGCGATCCCAAATTTTGATTATTAGCGAAAATTTAAGTGACGAAATTTGAGTTAAGACCTATTTATAGGTTACTTAAATTAAATCAGAGAGAAAAAAATAATGAATACCTTGCATTTAGTCTTTTTTGCGACCTACTATAACTAATGATCAGTTAATTGTTTATTCAATATCCTTTGGCACTTTTCTTGACCACAGTCCAAGACTAGAGCATTGACCAGTTCTCCTGAAAGCTACTCTTTTACCTACCGCAATGCACAAGCAGTCGATCAATTTGTCGCGTATTTTCTTCTATGGACGCATATTCCGAATAGGGATTGAAGCCCCTAGGCGGTAGAAGAATGTTGGCTTACGTGGAGTTCAAATGGGAGTCAAGATTGCCAATCGGCGAAACGCCAATCTTTGGCAATGCCTTACACCCCAATCGATGATCAATTCAAGACGTCAACATTTTTGAAGTGGACTTTCACCTAGGTAGGTTTCGGCTTAAAATAGGAAAATTGCGGCCTCCGACCATATGTAAAGGGTTGACGCGCCTCTCGTTTTCCCTGGCCTAGGGTGTTATCCTCTTGTTCAACAATGGACTACAGCATTGTTGGATTTTTTTCTACGGCAGATTTCATAACTCAACACAGTTGAGGAAAGAAACCGGCACGTTGATTGCTTGCTTCGAGGCAAAAACATTGTGATGATCGAATTGTGGAGGTTCAGAGAAATACCAGTTTTTTCGTCATGTCGATAGCTTAATCGTAGCTTGCTCTTATGTCTCCCGCAGCGATTTGAACAGCTTATTCGAACAATCGTCGAATTCGTCTTTTTTATTGCAAAATGTCCTAGTTTTAAATAAAAAAAAACCCAACTATAAAAGCATCGATTTTGACCAATCGCAGTTCAAGGTAGAAAATCGATATTTTTCGGTGGGCACGCAGGTCGATCGAAGATTGGATCTACTAATGGAACTGTATTTATTTTCTGTCATCAGCTCACTAATTAAAAAATCAATACTGTACGGCATTTGCGCTGCGATTAAACGCATTAGGTACTATTTTTGGCCAGAAGAAAAAAGCCATTTTTTCTCTCCTTTTCTATATTTACTTCTCCTTCAACCTCTCTCAGTTGCCTTGCGCAAAGTGGCATGCCATCAAGTTAATTAATAAGAATAATATTTGAGATGACAGCAAGCACATCTCGGTTTTAATTTAAACTACAACGCTGGAAAAGATCTTGACTGAGCGTTGTAGTGGCAGGAGAAGGCAAAAACACCAAATTGAGAGGAAGCGAGAGAAAGAGAGGTATTCAGTGAGCCTTAAGTGGACGCCGTAAAGTATCCGCGATTGAGAAATTTCAGCCCCATTAAACCGCAGCACTTATTTGCAAGCGTTTCTTTCGTCTGTATTAACCTTGAGGTGTGTTTCTGTTCGCTTACATATGCATACCCACACTCGTAAACACACACACACACACACATACAAACCTGTGTGTCTAACCGAAATTGTCAAGCCATCAAAATGCCGACATAAATAGGGTGGCGGTGGTGCTTGTACAGCGTTTTGAAAAGGGCAATTTTCACTCTACATCTCTCCCTCTCTCTGCAGGCTGCGGCTCTAATTATAGTCCACTTAGCGGAGTTAGCGAAAAGGAGGAGGGAGTAATAGGGCAAGCCAATGGTAGCAAAAAAACAAGATATGTACACATGGATGGGAATAAAGTAAGGAAGAGTAGAACCAAAGCGCTGCTAAAGTACACATTTTTGTAGATTCTTGCTCATTCTCGTCAGCTCCACTCACCGTGACCTTGGGCTGCCCAATGAGAATCGGGACCTGGTATTTTGGATGTCAAAGGAAAGGAAACATTTTAAACACATTGAGTGCCACTTTGACCACATCAAAAAGTGGCCGATTTCAGAGCGGTTACTGTGACATGAAAGGAAATAATATACCTACTCACATGCATACACAAAAATTGCACTACGGAATGGGTGTGGGTAAAATGGGTGAAGCAAAAGGGAAGTTCGCTCTATTCAGCTCTCTTCTCTTTGAAAGCAAGGGGAAAAAGAGGAGGAGGTGGAGGAGGAGAGAGGGGTGGAGAAGGGGCAGGCAGAAGGGTAGGAGGAGTAGGCCTAGAGGCGGCACCAAACTTCCGGTTTAGAATAATCAAATCAAATCAACACTGCGTGTGTGCAAACTACGCATTTTACTGGTAGCTTTGAAGGTTTGAAGAAAAAATTATGCTTTTTATTTCATCCATGTAGTGAAGAGATCAAAAAAACCTTGTGACCGTCTCGTCTGGTCAACTTTATCATGTTTCTTTTGATCTTTGTAGGAAAGAAAAATAAAATGCAGCAAATTTTTGTTCTTTTTTCATCTTGGAGTGTCCGATCATCCTAAATGAGTGGCAATTAGGACGATATACAAATGTCTCTCCATTAGGCTATTCAGCACGCATTTGGCTACCAATTTTGAAACGTCAAAATGATTTGCATCTTTAGAAATGCTGTAGAAACGCTTTCTATACCTGCCCTATCAAAATCGTGGGCTAGGAATGTTTGGCGTCTATTTGGACCCATTTCAACTAAAACAAAGGGGAAAATTTTCTATACTTGGTTTCTTTTACAAGCAAGCTAGACATGCCATTGCTCCGAGTCTGCCTTGTCAGAAGCTTAACCATCGAGTTTATAAGGATCGCGTCCGCCATAGTCGTAGCTCCTTGGACATCAGCAGCAACTTGGTTCAAGAGACTGCCCTAGTTAAAGAGAACATTGACTTTTCCCCCGCCCTCCTCGTTTTTATGCGAATTCCCTATTCAAATAAGCTGCTCAATTTAAATTATTTAAAATGCTCTTGAATGGAGAGGATGGTTGCGTGCATTTCCTTCCACTAAAATCGTTTTTGGCTCATCAAAATCGTCCACCAACTTCATCACTAGAGGGCACCCAAGCCACCGTAGCAAACACAAGGGCTTTTTCCAGTGTCGAAGCCAGGAACTACATAGTTTCAAGTGCGTAGCCTAAAACAAATCGGACATCGCAAGCCTTAAGACCAATGCATGCCCCTGGTATAGCCGACACTTTAAAGTTCCATGTCCTGAAAGCTTCGAAGGCTTCGAATTGTCCAATCGTAGACATACTAAATCGCAGCTATTAGGGAAGCTTCAGGGAACATCATCAAAGCTAATAAAATAAGCATTGCTTTGGGATTCTCGCTTCTTTACATTGCAATGTCTGCTATTTAGCTGACTATATGAAGATTTCAAGAAGATACTAGAGAGAATTCTTTCCATTTTACATCTAAAAGAACTATTTTTCTTCTGTGGCTGGCCCATAAAACGAAGGTAACAGGGAGCGAAAACAAAATTCTCGATCTTTGATTGAACAGTGCACACACACACAGCCTTCACTTGCGTACTTTTGAGGGTAATACATAAAATTCCACTATTGTGTGCTTCCCTCTGGCTCGTCTTCCTGATTTAGCTCCCCAGGGGCACCTGGTAAATAACATTTTTAAATCTGAAGTAGCGATATATCAGGCGCGCTTGAAGTCCTGACAAAACGCCTTCAGCCTTGACCGGTGATGACATCATTACGACAGTGTGTAAATGCCATTGTGTTTCGCAGAAATTTGAAGTCAAAATCTAGTGACGGGCGCATCATGCCAAATGAAATTGATAAATAGTAGCAAAGGAGAAAAAGAGATTGGCTAGAATTTATTCAAACAACTGTTGGTTAAAGTGGTTGCTACCAACACAACCCAATTACCTTATTGTTCTAATATGACGCTATCACTGGTACCACTAAACTGGCTTTCTAAATCCGTTTTACTACTTAAATCTCTATCAGCCTACTTGCGATGCAAAGGACAACGTAGGCCAAGAATGGCGCATGCCATTTTGTAGGGTCTGTTTAATAAATTACCAAATCTAGGTTCCAGTTGGTTTCAACTAATGATTTAGGCACCCAAATCACGTACATAACAACATTGTTATGCAAAACTGGTATCTATTATTTGGGCCCAAAAAAAGGCCCATAAGATCAATTAGCACTAAGAGAAGGACCGACTGGAATCGTTAGTGATACACTAAAATTTTCGCGGGTATGTATAAACCCTTTACTGTAAGAACTTGCCGCCCTTTTGATTTCGGTCCCTAGGGTTATCGAATAAGGAGCGTTGTTGAGATGCCAGTTGCCGTTGTCAAGGCTGCGGTAGATACCGTGATCGAGGATCATAAAAGAAGGAGCTACCTATTGTAACAAATAGCATACTTGCACTTCATTGACGTTGGCCGATTACAGCACAATGCAACAGCCGATAACTTGGTAGAAGAAATTGATTTGAAGCCTTAGAAATCGCTGACAAATGCTCATATTAGCCACCTATGGCAAAGTCAACGCACTACTTTGATTGCAAAAAGGCGTGGTTGCCAAACCAAGGCGTGATTAAGCTGTCACTATTAAGGAAATTGCTATAGACATGGTACAAATTCATCCGTTTGCAGAAGTCAACTAAGCGACACATAGATCATTGATGCACTTTTATGTTGTCAGAAGATAAAAACAAACATAGGCACCATTGAAATGGGAAAAGGGCGCTCACACTGCCTAAAAACTTGTTGTTTTTTCAAATCATTGGAGGACACCATGCATAAAATGCCTCGAAGTCGAAGTAAGATTGTAGAGGGAGCTAGTAAATGTTCATTCCACCTAAGTCCATCACAGTTTACAGATACTACTGAAATAAAAAATAAGCACATTATTTAATACCTACAGTCATTTAAGCGAATTAATCACAAGGCTGCAACAATCGAGACGATAATGTGGGGAATGATGCCATAATTGTATCATCATCTAAAGTTTAAGACGATTGAACTGACTTGAATAATGATCATTAATATACGACTCCCCAATGGGCTTTTCTCGTCAGGCGTGCTCACTCATGCCACTATCAAGGATGTTAAGCTAGGTGCACATGACAAATTTATGGTTCAAGCAATTGTCACTTTGGATGTCTACAAGTTCAAATAAAGTAGCAAAAGCGCGGCCCCAAAAGCAAGGAACGTTGAGTTTAGCACGACCATAGAACCAAACTACTGAAATCACAAATAAGTATGTACGAAATAGCAAGGGACTATTAATTATCGTTATTACTAAAAATTTAACATCGCAGCTAACATAGAACTTGACCACAATAATAGATGGAGGTGTATTCACTGGACGACACATACTGAAATGACAGGGACATTCACAGTATGTTGGGTCGCCTGTTTTTGCGGATGTAGGCCCCAGGGCACGTGCCAATGCTAGTCACATGTTTGAGGAAATAGTGAAAAATAATGCATTTAGAGAGAGTGCTTACAGTTTCAAAAGTATTCAGGTTTTACTGCATGGAATGCTATGGAGAGAGTGAGTAAAGTTAAATGCGGTTTTGGAAGCATTGTGGGGATGGGTAGCAGTTTACAACAGGGGTTACAATTAGCCGAACCAACCGGTCCCTGCAGTTATTGAGAGGCTGTGACTAACTACCTCAAAACCATAGAAATCACTGTTGTATGCTTCACTTAGACAATGCCGCCTCCACCACCTCTTTGTTTCACTAATGGGTGAAGACATCATCTCCTCAACAAAGCTATGATGGTGTTATTGCTGCGGTGGTGGCGATGATAGCTGCATGATTGCACGACCATACACTACCACCACTACTGCAACCATTTAACGACTGAAGAGTGGAGAGGGGGAGAGGAGAGGAGAGGACGGAAAACGAGAATGAGGCATCATACAAACGCAGATACTTTTGACAGGCACACACACACGGAAATGCCGCACTGTCATAGCAACCCTCATGCGACAGTGTTAATGCTTTTTCAAGGCCATTTTGCCGCCGCCACCGCTACTGCAGTTATACCACTCCCAAATACACACAAACGCCCGCCCGAATGAGTTCACACGTTCTAAGTCCACGCAGATCTATTCGACTTCCGTGGAAAGCGGGTAGGAGAGTGAGGGACTTACTTGTAAGGCTTCTCGCCGGTATGGATCCTCTCATGCTGTTGTACATGGCTCAACTGGGTGAATTTGCGGTCGCAATAACGACAGACGTAGGGCTTGATGCCGCTGTGAATGCGACGGTGTTGGGAAAGGTAGGCACAGGTGGAGAATTGGCGTCCGCATTGATCACAGCGGTAGGGTCGCGGGTCTTGCTTGTGTGTCGTTGAATTATGTGTTGATAGGTCCTGACGCGAGAAACACACCTAAAGAAGAAGGATCAAACATCTAATTTTAATCTGTTCATCATGAATGAAGGAACAAAGATTAAATCACCGACTACCGTTCTATCCATATGTTAAATATCTGTCAAATGGAAGGAAATAAACGATTTGGAAGTCGTTTTATGGAGTTCAGGCACCATGAATCTTTCAGTCCTGTTAACGACCAATTAACCTTATTCCAGACTTGCGCACTCTCCAACGCCCTCAGCAACCAATTTTGGGGTTGTATTGGTAGCTGTGAGGTGGAAACGCCTTGGGACTTCCACTCTTTGAGAGAACTACTTACTTCAAAGAAGACATTTGAAAGGATTGGACAATAAGTGACTGGATCTGTAGATTACAAATGCATCAAAGCAGAGCTTGGATGGAATCAAGGCTAACTATACACGCTACTTCTGTATTTTCAATAACAAAAGTCTGGTTTCTCCTCACACCACAAGGAGTTGATAGAAATGTGAGAAGTAGTGAAACAGCAGCAAATCAGAAACTGGGATAAAACGTTGGGATTCGCCTCATGCACGCACGCGAGATCGACTGAAGGACAAAACGCTCCTGCTGTAGAACGCGGTATAGCTTTGGGCAATACTTTGTGGATACATTCAAGATTGACGATTTGTCTAGCTCCGGATGGGACGGAAGAGATTGGTGGATTGAAGAGCCACTTCATAATCCTCGCATTTAGCTAGCCAAAACACGGTAGGGCCGTGCAGTAAAGTGATCCCTACCTTGATTATTTACCCTGTTATCTAACTCAGACGGTTTCGGTAGACAAATGACGGGAAATAGAGAGTGGGCACAAATTATGCCACACACCTATCATTCCATCGATACCAACGGAATGCACCATTCAACGCTCGCTCAAGAGTGACTTTGGTGTTAAAAGGAGGCAGCAAGATTGACGCCTGCTAGTTCAAACGTTGGTACATTTTTTCCCACCTCAGGTGCACCAATCTCCACGCTATTGACAGCTGACCACCGCAAGCTCACTTAAAGACAATTTTAAGTTCATGTGCATACTTTAGCTGAAACCTCGTACACATGTAAACTCAGTTCTTGCTGATAGAAAGTTTACATCTCAAAATGTCTAAATATTTATTCAATCACTTAAAAAGTACGAAAATGCTGCCTGCTTTTGCGCGTGTCTTTCTTCTTTTTTATTCTTTTTTTTTCTTCGTTCACCTACACAATGCAATAAACACACGCAGATGCGGTGCACACACACACACACACACACAGGCTCTCCTTCGATTGACAGGCCACAAATCGCAGGCAACCTTGAGCCTCCAAGCTGATTGGTGAGAGGGGGGAGTGTGCACTGAAAAAGTGCAAAATGATACGACGTCAATAGCCAAGCTAACGTGTTTTCGTGTGTGTGTGTGTGTGTGTGTGTGTGTGTGTGTGTCTATGTGCGCGCGTAGAACCGTTGGTAGAACAATGAAGTGAAGAGTGAGAAATTAGTCGACGCGTTAAAACCCGTCAAGGTGCTTTCTGCTTGACAGGTAGTGATCAATGGATTAACACGCTTGTTGCTAGTGTTCGCATTGGTGATAAATGGTTGCACTAAATCGCATTGCAAGCAGATTTAGGTTCTAAACAAAAAAAGTATGCGCTGAAAATTCTTAGACCGGGGGTGGCAACAGTCGTTTACTCCTGAAGCAGTAGGAGTCAACTTTCCTCTGTGTTCAAGTGTGGTTCTCGTGAAAGCTGTACCAGAACTAGAGCTAACTAGCTCGATCATAAGTTTAGGTCAAGCCCGAGAGCCCACCTTGAATGAGCTACCCACGGAAATATCCAAAACACAGAGTTTCGCCGACCAGGTGCAAACTATTGGGATTCGGCCGAACCATACGTTGATCGGCAGTCTTAGTACCGGAATTCCCCTCCTGCGGAGGGTTTTAACTCTACTAATTGGATCTAGACGAAAATGTAAGTTAATGATGAGTTGAAAGCAGCAGCTGCATTGCTTTAAGCTGCTCTCGGCATAGCGAGAATTAGAAGCAGTCGCAGTGTGGCATGAGGGAGAGGTTACTATTTCAGTAAAATGTGAATTGAGCTTTTGCTTTGCCGTCGTGTGATAAAGGTGAATCGTTCATTCATGCAGATGACTGAAGGTCGAAGTTTGGTGAAGGCACCAATCCTACCTTCACGTCGCCTTTTCTGCTTAAAGAAGCATAATGATTTAAAACATACTGTTTTGCGAAGCTTTGGGTGTGTTTTAATGCAAACTCACGTGGTTTCCTGAGGCTTTGGGGAATTTCTGCCCAAATTTAGATTTATTGGGTTGATCAAAACGGCTTTGTCATCGCTATGCTGCCTCAAAGGGATAGGAAAAGTGCTATTCACGGGTACATCGTGGACTCTCACTCACTCCTCAAATCACTCCATCATTCCCTAATAGCGTGCCAACTGCTACCCTTTACAGGGCAAGCATTCTACCTTTGGTAATTCTTGTATACTAGGCCACTTCACCGGCGAGGTGATGCCATATGAACCACAAATTTAAAAATCTCAAAAAATCTGAGATGTGTAATCGACACAAGAAGTGACAGCAGCCCGTTTAGTTGCGGGCCAACCTCCAACCCGCAAACCAGCCGGTCGCCCACGAGCCCACCGTGGCTTCAAAAGGTTGGAGATTAAAATTTAGAGGGTTGTGTAATCTCCGAGGGCGGAAAAAAATTCACAAATAAAGTCTACCCCTTTACAATTTCTCTCACGAAATACACCCTGGCTTTGCGTTCCTATGCCGCTGAAGAAAGCCTACAAGGACTTGCTCTCAAATTTATCACTCTTTGTGCTAAAAGGTCCCACAAATTTTCGGCTAATTCTGAAAGAATCTATCCACACGGTAAAGAAATCCACAGGCAAAAAATGCATGCAGAAAGCACAAAACTCAAAAAGCACTTTAAGGCAACGATGAAGACACTTAGAAATACCATTCCTACGCAAGTGTGCGTGTGTGTACATAAAGCTAGGTGCAAAATAATAAAAAGAGGAGAAAACTTATATCAACCCTCAAATGCAGTCCAATGCAAATTAAACCTTGTGACCAGTCATTTGATCCATCTAGAAACTGTATCCAGCTCAGGCTGGTAAGCCAAGGCCGGGTGAAGGCAGATTTCAAGGAAAAAAAATAGGTCTTTACTTAAAATAAAGTACTGCAAGGAAGCAAGTGGAGTGCCGCGTTTTTAAAAACCCCATTTTACTAGTTCCTAGTGTGACATAGTCACTAAAAAGTGGGGACAATAACTTCACTAATGGACGAGAGTGTGCGTGTGCGAACGCATGATGCTGACGATGGTTGGTGCGATTAGGGTGGGATGTACTTTTGAAAAAAAAAAGAGCCAAAGGCAGGTTTGTGGGAGAGCGAGAGGCAAAGAAGGGAGAGAAACGTTATAAAAGTGGTCACTTTTTTTTATTCTTTATTGTGCATGCTGATGAAGACATGACGACGACGACGAGCAGGTGGGATCGCTGTCATATTCTCATCCGGACGACTGTCATCTGACGCGCTGTTACCATGGCAGTTGTCAACCCGTTCAACTTGCCCAACAGATGCTATTAGCACCAAAATTATCAGCTTGTGACGACCGATTGAGCCGAAAAAACCAATCAAGTAAGTGCATGCTATTCCCCATCCGGAGGTCAACCTGGACAATTTACTATGACAGCAAAGTTGCTATAATGAACTGCAGACAATTAAATTGACAAAAAAATAGCCTCTTGGGGGTGTGCGATTTAAGAAAAGAGGAATCTCAATAAATGCGCTTATAAAAATTGACAAAATGGGAAGACAGTCCGAAGACTGATCGGTGAACAAAGCAACTTGAAGTCTTTATGCGTAAATACCCACGTGAGTTGACGGATATGAGTCCCACAGGTGCCGTCGTCGTGCCATTAATCTTTGAACCCTGCTGTGCGCTCAGAATGAGGTCCCCTTGAGATTCGTGCGCATTATGAAATCTTCATCAGCAACCATAACGTTAAAAGTGATCCTTAAATTCAGTGAACGGAGAACAGTTAAAATCCGGTTTCATGAGCTTCACGTAAACCGAATTAGTCGCGCTACGATGAAAATTTTAATGGATGCAGTGCCTTGACAAAGTGACAAACGGTCTAGACACGTGCGACAACCCTTCACTGTTCGTATGACCAGTCTAGCAAATGAATAATTCAGTCGTGGAGAAAATTTGTGACGAGGGAAGACATGAAGGGGCAGGAAAAGAGAGAAGGAAGTCAACAACCAAGAGATGGAGAGTGAATTGCTGACCAGACAATTGTGACTTTGATTTGACAATGATTTTACCGATTTGTTGCTCATATGAGGCGAGAGGGGCATCATTAATGTTGTCAGTGATGTGTTCCGTTTGTGTCATGCACCAGAACGAATTTCTGTCAAAACAGTAATGTAAGAAATGATACATGCAAATAATTTCATCGCTATGAGAAACGGTTTCATTGAGGTCGGTGTAACTCATGGGAGTAAAAAATTTTCGAATCGCTTGACTTTGCTCAGTTGAGGCACCAAATCAAGAAGGAAAGGAAATAGGAAGGACATCTTATGGAGCCTTTATAACTGTAACTGATGGGTAATGGCATCAAAAGTCATTATATGTAAAGTCCTGGTATATTTTGATCAACACAATAAGAACTCGTTCTGTCCTGTTTTATTTACGCCTGAATCGAAATTTGTTTCCTTGTGATAGTTACGTGTCTTAAATATTTCCTCACACAAAAATACACACATCCGAACCCGGAGGTCAACGAGTCCTCCCCTCTAGAGGACGCAGGTGATTAGGTGGAAGAGGGAAAGACACGAAGCAGTAGAAGTGTCCTGCTCTCCATGGGCACTTGAATGGGACATTTTAAGTCGGCTTGGCTTGGATCCCTTTCTTCCCCACTATTGGGTGGATTTTCACGGTTTTCTGATGAACTGCTATCATTTCTTTAAGATCCAATGTGAAGTGAAGGCAGGCACATTCAAGGATGCTTTCCAACGGTGGAAAACATTCAGTTAAATGTCCACAATCAAGAATACAAAAATTCAGCCTAGGATTAATTTAAGATCTGCAAAGCTTAATTGTATTTCTGACACATTTCGACCAGCACAGTTCATGCAAACTCAAATTCCGGAAAGTAGCCTTTTAAAATGTAGGTTTCTTGGTGTTTTTTTTTGTTTCCAAATTCTAACTGTCTAGACTTGGGGTGCAAACAAACGGTCTTATAAGGTCTTACCTTCGCTGTAAGTATCACAAAGGCATCAAATGCCAAAAAATGCATTCCTTTCTAACCAAGAATGCAGGCAAAGCCCTCCTGGCAAAATGAATTTTTTCCCATTTGCGTTCTACAAATTGCCCACTCTACCCCGGACTCATGAATCTTGACGATTTTTTGAATGCAATCAAAAAGGTTGCTGATAAAGTGTAAAAGAAGTTTATTTTTGCCATAACTACTTTTCTGGGAAAATATGATGCAATGGACAAGGGTATTTTTTTTTTCCCCTCCTACATCAAAACAACCAGCCCCGTTTGCTAATGTCGAGATGCGAACTGCACAGGAAACAAAAGCAGGCATGGAAATAACGAAGTAGGATGGAAGGCGGTTTTCAGAGAGGTGGGAGGGGGGGAAGGGAGGGAAAGAATTAGCAAAGGTACAGACGATTCTCCCAATAAGACTTGGAAATAAGGGAATTGCGAGAGCCATATTTTCGCAGCATCAGTAACAGCGGCGGTAGCAGCGGCAATAGCGGCATCGGAAATCTTTACTCTCCCTCTCTCTATCTTCTTTCTTAGCTCCCTCAAACACGCACCGACGCTACACCTGTTGTTGTTTTTGCTGCATTGTGCTGTCGGGACGGCAACAGCGGTAGCAGCACAAATAGCCGAAACAGCAAAGGCGGTGATGTCAAGAGACGCACGAAAAGACCAGGAGGAGTAGACAAAACGGACGAAATAATCTCCTCCTCACACCACCTCCCATTCCCCTCTACCCATCCCCTTCCCCTCCCCTCCGCACTCACCCCTTCCGACCGCTTGCTTCCTCTTTCATCATCACAATGACAAAAATAGCTGCTATTATAACGTCGACCGCTGTGTATGTGTCACAAAAGGCGACCCGAGTGGGAAAATGAACGAAAAATTGCAACTTTTATCGAAAAAAAAACTATGTGCACAAAACCGAACCTGCCATTACGTCATAAGCACCCAAGGTCATCATGACTGTATGTGCAATGAGAGCGCCCAATCAGCTGCCTGATCAATAATCACATGCACAGGGTGCGCGTGCACGCGCCGTGAGTATGTGGGCCACATTGTGCATTTTTGCGTAACAATTAGCCAGCTTTTTTCCTCTATTTCACAGATCGTAGAGTTATTGTTGTTTTTGTTTCTTTCTCTTCGCATTTTTGCACGCTTATCCTGCTAGGGAGGGTGGGTGGAGCGAGGGCGGCTATCAAAACTCGGTAGTGTGCTGACCAGACTAGATTTATAAACGACTGCCCGGAGGCATGATTAATTGGTTCCCATGACCGTGGCTATTAATCACGTCGTGTCTTGTAGCGGTCACTTTGGTAACAGGACGTGCACATCCACGTGCACATGCGCATAAGCGTACGGCGAGGTGGAGAGAATTCAAAATTTCGGCATCTCTCCGATTCTCCACTATTTGGTGCAAGTCTTGCAAAAGCAACTTGGTATTGCTGATGACTTTTGGCTTATTTGATCAGTGGGAAAATAAACAAGACACAAAAATCAGTTGTGAACCAACTGCAGAGGTGAATGTGCTAGGGATTATGTACGGCCATGGTTTCGCTTGCTTACGCTAGTTGAAGCTGCCGCTTCATCACTGCCATTGCTTTACAGCCTAAAAGGGGACTTCTGTGTTTACCACCTCAACATCTCGCAGAGTGATTTTGCTTACTTCCTTCCCCCTTATAATACAAGCTTGCTACTCCCAGTGCTTTCATCGCACGAATTTTAAGAGTCAAAACCGGACTGATTTAAAATTGAGCTAAACTGAACAGTAGCATAAAGCGGTATTCGACAAGTAGGAAAAACGCTAAATTTTGATGTCACGGCTTGAAAATCACCGATTTCCTCATGTAAATAAGATGAAGACAGCTTTACTACTGAATTTGACTAGTAGCGCTTGTCCGGGGATAAAGTTGGGAGTACCGTCTCAAGTGTCGGTGAGAAGTCAGTTGCAGACTGAACTACTTTGTAGAAAATCCAAAGTTGACCATTGTAAAATTTTGCTCCATTCAAAGTGCACTAAAAATGACTACCTTTTCTGTTGTTTGAAAATTATGAGCAGGAGCCTACTCAGTCGAAAAACTGGTTAATTTCCATATTAGACATACAAGGCAAATGCGCAAATTCGCTCTGGGAATTCAAGTAATTTATAACAATTGAAAAAACTGCTGCATTTCTTAAGTTGCTTGAAAATGAGTTTAGTGGAAATGAGAAGGGACTCGTTTTTAATGACAATGGGGTGATTTTGTTGGAAAGAAATCAAAGCATGGTCACACTACCGTTGGGCTTCCTAACTCATGCTTTGATGAACGCATGCAACATAATTCCAAATTTGGGGCACGTCAAAATGCCATCGTAACATACATTTGTGTCTATATCATCCGACTAGTCTTTCAATTGGTCAGGGGAAAACTGCAAGATACTGCTTTTGGATTTAAGTAGTATGCGTTCAGAGTAATCAGACCTTAATTTAAGAAATCATTAAAAAATCAACATAAGAACCTTACGCTTTGTCAAATACAAGCCTATGGTGGTGATAGGTTCTGCTGTCCTTCTATATTACGTAAATACCGATAATGAGCTCATAAATCGGATTCACCTTTCCCTTTAGACATGGTACTTTCAAGTCGTACTTAAAACCGGTCGATTGCATGTATTTTGACATTAACTTTTCAAAGACATTCATTCACAGGAGAATTTAGGTATTGTCAGAAAAGGATTGGTTCCTAAAAGGACGAGAGTTCAGAAAAAAATGCAAGGAGATCTTAAAGTCTATATTGTACTTAAACCGGACCTGATGTCGCTCAAGGTGTTGCTGATATCAATAACCCTCAGAATGTACTTTTTGCCTTATCGCCTCCTGAGTTAGCAAGAATTTAACGATTGGAACCAATATGGTGACTAAACATCCTCATTAATACTGGGAAAAGGATAAATTTCTCAGGCTTTGACAAGGGGAATGACTCGTATTCACTAAAATCCTTTGTGCGTAATCGTGTTTTACTTATTCAAATGCAATTGAAAGAAAAGATCAGGTAGAGGGAATCAGACCACCACCATGGCAAAAGAGATGAATTTCATTGCATCTGGACACCAAATGACCTACAGACATTTGGCAGTTAATAAATGTTCTAAGTCTGCATTGTATTTCAAAATGGAAGTTACAGATGCGTAAGGAAATGCTAACAGGACTTTCGTTGTAGTGTGGACAAAATGCATGACATCGTGACCGTCTCAAAAACTTATCGCTCGATTTCTGAAAAGAATTATTCTAAAATCCTCTTAAAATTGCCGCTTTTCACTGCTGACCAAGCAGTGGATACCGGAGGCTATGGAGGGAACCCCACTAAGCGCTTCATCAACGCCTAGTTAGTGGCAGTTTCCACTCCTTTAAGTTGTCTTTAGTGCACATACCGAACTATCATGAACTTTTCAATAGAACTGTCAAACAGACAAGTTCTGCGTATTTTGACAGAATGGAAGGAATCCACTGATCTGTTGCAGTTGTGTGTTATTGAGATGAAAACCTGTTTTAACTGCGAGCTGCAGAGGCTTTTTAGCGATTAAAAAGACAAGTCCTAGGGAGCTTCGCAGGTCGGAGATTTCAACTTGTTTCTTAGTCATCAGTGGGTTTTCAAGTAAAACTGGATTTTTATCTTTTTTCTTTTTCACACATTCATTAATCTCAATAAGTAAAAATAGAGGGAAGGAAGAACAAATGCATGACAGTGGTACCCAATGACATTGTCAAAGGGGAAAATTTTCTACTTTTAGAAAAAAAGGGGGACTTCGTCAGCATTATCCTCAAGAAGTACATTGTCAAGTGCTAAAAGGCTGGAAATTAGGAGTCATAGGCGTAAGAAATCATACATTAAGGTAAGCATTCTTCTCAAATCGGCATGGAAGTTGGCCTAGTGGGGATAAGAGAAATAACTGTGTAGTTCTTTGCTACAATCACCTTGAATGTGAAATTAGGGGTGCAGTGATCACGAAAAGCGTAGAGCTATTATTTACGCCACTAAAAGGAGGAAAAATTCCTCACACTGGGAGGAGGAATGATCTACAGTAGGCCGGATCCCATAAACCCATTCGTATTGACTTGCATGTAATAGATTTAAGAGATCTACCAATCAAAAAATGGTTATTAAATCGGTCAAATCTAATCACTCCTGTGGAAAAAAGTGACTGTTTTGCTTATCTTAAAAGGCAATAAAAATTTGGGAGTTTACATCTTCAATAAAATCGGATCTAGGGAGAGAGTACAAACCCCCATGCAATGGTTTATACTTTTAACTCCTGCTAGCTTAAGAATGCGATATTAATGCCAACACCGGTCATTAAACCGTACTGACACTGCCGAAAGGACGAAATTCTCCCCACTCGGACCATGTACGAATTCATTCCTTGTATCAAATTGGATTTAAATAAGAGAAGTGAGTGATCGAAGCATCTTCGCTTCAGATGTCTATCTTTGCAAGGACAAAATTCATGCATTTGGACACGTGCAAGGTTTTCATAGTCTGAAGAGAATGAATTGGATAAAACCAGGTCTAAAATACTCGAAGCGAGTATATATGAGCTCATTCATTGTAACCATCAAATAATGTACCATTTTTCGATTCTGTGGTGCAGGGATGCTAGCACAAGGAGGTGAATTCTAAATGTTCCGATCAGGACTTACATTCTAGTAATGGTGAAATCAACTTCACTCCTGTAGCATTTAAACATTATTGCTGCCAAAAGAAAGGTACAGAAGGTGTGGGCGATCGGAGGGTAGGGTTTAAACGCTGCGGAGGTCCAAACACAGAAACTTGTCAGAATTAGCACTATCGCATGTAAATAATAAAAGTGTCTGGGCAGGGTTTAGTAAAAGACGGGTGGAGTATGACGGAGAGCGAAAGTAAAAGAAGAAGCAAAAGAAAAAGGAGAGGGAGACTAGGTAAAAGGAGCAAGAATGAAGTTAAAGACGCCGGCTGCAACAGCAACGGTACGGGAATCACTTTATCACTGTCAGCGTAGGTGCTGTCAAATACAAAATTGGTGCCACCACCACTGCTGCCGCCGCCGCTGCTGCTGCTGCTGCGTTACGTGAAGGAATTCCACACTGGCGGGAGCTTCAAAACATTCTTCCTTCACTCTTCCTCCTTCCCACTTCCCAGTGGGCTTCCGGAGGCGAGAAAATAATAATCTGCATCATCACTGCCACACGTGCGGGCAATTTAAGTGGATGAAGGCAGCGTGTCAGCGGCGGCAAGTGAGTAGCGCATACACAAGCCGGTCGGATGACCTTGGCCGGCTCCGTGTCCGAAATCACGGACAGTGAGGGAGACAAGAAGGGAACCTTTTCCCTGCTTTGCCACCATGCCTTTTTTGTTTCATCCCCACATGTCATGCCTCACTAACCTGCCAATCGATTCATCGGGGTGGGGGGGAGCAGGTTGTCAAAGTGGATGATTAATAACATAGACCATACAACATCACCTGTCCACTGTAAAATGACAACGGACGCGCAGTCAACGTACACTCAGTGCTGTGGAATACCGTGATAGCTTTTCAATACCAATTTAGAGTCCATCTAAACTTACATGTTTCTCCTTTAATCCTCCTCCGCAATCATACCAAATCCGGGAACTCTAGCAGTTCCTGTAGGAGCGGCACATTTAAATTAACATTTTTAACCCAAAATAACGATTACACAATGATTCATTTTTCAATACGCAGAAGTTTGTGACTAGTAAGTTGTTGTCAGTGCTTTAAATCTGTGAACCACGAGGTTGAGAAGGTGCTGCAAGAAGACATGAGTATGGAACTCATTAGACGATAAATCAGTGTGGAGACAAGAGACGGAATGCAGAACCATACAAAAAATGCAAATTATGTCGGATTGAAATCACAACAAACCAGACGATGCGGAGAGAGCGAGAGATAGAGACAGATGCAGAGACAGAGGCGATGGAAGCGCAAATATTTGGGCTCATTTAAGGCACAAAAACACTGAAAATTAGCACCACCAAATGTTTCCTCCTTAACAAAGCCGCTTTAAACGCGTCTTTCATGTGACGCTAATTTGGGGCATGAGTAGGTAGACTCGCCTGCGTAGACCAATAAATCCTTATTTGCCATGACAAACAAAACAAACGGCAGTTGGGGAAGGAAGGCTTCAATGGAAGCCTGCCTCCTGGTCCCTTGTCGAAACGCGAATGACCGACTTTAGTTTGAGGCGTTTTTTCATCTGTCCAAACGCCCATATTTGTCAAACACGCAAAACCACTTTTGGCACGCAAGATTTTGCTCTCTGATCGATTAGCGTGAATGACTACGTTGTTTATGGTGGCTTTAATGGGGCGGCCAACTTGATGTGACCTTAGTGATGCCCAGAGTGATACGGATCTGAATCCCAGGAACGAATCAGCTCTGTTGTCTAAAGAGATAAAGCGCCCTCGGCTTGGTTGACGAGGGATGATAAGAGAGAGTTTACTAATGCAACGGACAAAACTTCTGTTGAAACATTTGAGCTCTGTCTTCTCATGCATCGGCTTCAGTGACACGGATGACACTCACAAAACTAGCCGCTTCAAAACGCTCCGAAAGTCTATTATAACCTGCAAACAGGAACCTTTGGGAAGGCAAAACCATCATACCTTTTTAAACATCACTTACACTATTTGACCAGTAGTACTATGGACTGCATCAGCAGGGCATTTTAAAAGGTGGATCACCAAAAGTGGGCCGGAAAGGAATAGATTGGTTCCCTAGGCTTCGAACAGGCTCCTTGATGGTTTGCAAGATTGATAAACTTTTCAAATTATTCTATAGAAGTCTAGATCAGTTCAATACCTGTGTGACCGCAAAGGATCGCTCTGTTAAACACGCTTTGAACTGAGATTTGTAAGGAATAATTGAACCGAATTAAAAGTAGAGATAACCTTATTGATGAATGGATGTCTCCATCAGTTCTCATTTTGACAATGATCGAGCTTAATGAGAATGGGCAATGACAAGGCGCTACAAAGTAGGAATCGAACGCATACTGAATGCCTCCTGGATCCACTTTGCTGGAGGCTAGGCATGAAACACTTCAAGAAATCGAAATGCACAATCTCTTAGGCAAATCATTTTAGTCTAGAAAATCAGGTTAAACTGATATAAAAGACATAGTAATGGACGGAAGCTGAACTAATCATATCTATGGGCTGGAACCCTCAAAAATTGCATCATCTTGCGACCCTGCAACTTATCGTTGAGGGCCATTGAACCCAACGATTGTGCCAAACAAAGCCATAGTAGGCGGCAGACAGATCCAATGCCTATTTCAACACGCCTGGGAGGTCATAGAACGCGAGCTAGCATGATGATGGCAACAATGAACAGCAGATGAAGCGAGCCTCCGCCGATTATTTCCTTCTTTAAACCAAACCCTAACAAATGCATAGCCAGTGGAAGTAGACCTTACTCCATAGGATACTTTAGGCTATGTCTAGAAAATAAAATTATTTTCTTTTTTAAAGTTTAAACATATTTAGACGAAATGAGGAGGAAATGATTTACGTTGCACTACAGCCCGAGTTTCTAAGGTGGTAAACCGACCACAAAATTTGACCTTTGTTACAAGTAAGTGGGTTTCGGCATGGCTCGTTGGCTTGAACAACTTCATCTGCATTTATGCCAGAAAGCTACTGGAGAGGGGGGGGCGTGGGTCTTTTTCAAGTTCTTTCAGAAAAGAAAAGCATCATGTGTCCAAAGTGCATGTATTAGTGCGAAAGGACACTAAATGACCAGTAACAAAGGTGAAACTTGGATAAGGGCTTTTGGAGTGATCTCTGTGTTCATTGGTAGCCGCACATATTTTGCGAACTAGGAATTTACCCTTCGATGAGAAGTACTGCTGACTCCATGATCAGCAGCCTGTGGAAGGCTGAGAAATTTTAAGCTAGCCAGTTTAAGTCAGAAGGAATTATGAAGAATGAATACAAAGAAAAATAGAGGAAGAAAAGAGTACGGATGGTTGTTTGATTACTTTACAATGAGCATACCCTCAAAATACAAAAAGTGAAACTAGAAATAATCTTGATTGACACTTTCGGAGGATTAGAATCACTCAGAACAACGTAAAAGGACGTCCATTCAATGAGCTACAGCAATAAACATCCAGTCGGAAAGCTTCCAATTAATTCAAGTGTCAAGTTAACGTCAAAACCTTTAATTTTTGGGATACCTCGGCAAGCCAAATGAAGGGAAGTGCTCCATTACTACGTAGGAGTTAAACCCACCCCACTAGAATGTCACATGTTGGATGAACTCAGCACCTACAGTGTTGAAAAGTTACGCAGCGTTGAACGTTCCACGGGCTGCCTTTACTCTCATCATATTTAAAATTTTGACAGACCAAGGCCTGGCGAGTATGTAAGGAGTGAAGTTAGGAACTAATTCGGTACACGTAATAAATGCGAATTTCGCTGATCAAAGAACTACATCAATGAATGCGTTGGCGAACTTTTAACACAAGTAGCTTTCAAAATTTTATAAAAAAGGAGCATAGAAAAATGCACTAGGAGTGGACTTGGAAATCAATTTTATTGTACAAGATCTCCACAGAGGGGAACTTTTACCATATGCTTGAACCACTTGAACTATCCTAAAATGTAAACCGTATCGCCTTTGAAGCATGCGTAGCAAAAAAACCAGGAAAAACTCTAGCGGATGTTTATCTTTTTTGTCCTTTAGATTGCAATTATTACTTTTTATGAAATAATTTCACTCAAAAATTGAAGGGATCGGTGATGGAATAAGATTAAGTCACTTCACTGGACATTCCGTAAAACAAAGGCTTATTTATTGACAAATTGCTAATTTAAGCTACTGTCAAAACGATTTCGTTGCTCATTATCATATCAATATGCTAGAGGGGCCCAAACGACTCATTCAATAGACTACAGCGCTGGTAATCAACAGAACATCCAAGTCGTCTTTAAGGCGATTCAGCGTTGTGCACACCTCAAAGCAAATTAGAATTGCTAGTAGCCTGAAAACGGATTTGGATGAGGTCAAAAGACAGAAATATTTATTACAATGGATAAAAAGGCAAATAAAAACAAAACAAGTAAGAATTCTACTCGCACTGCCTCCTCAATGCGCCTTGACAACAGCTCATCTCTTATACTACTTGAAACTTCAATTAGCGTCCATCATTAAATCAAGTTCAATTTTATGAAAAAGCATGTCAACTTTAACAAATATAAGCCATTAAAACTTAACTCGCACAAGTTTAAGCTCCCTAAAAATCTCTTGACCAAGTATGCTGAATGCTGCCATTCCCAAGGTTGGGCACAAATCCGGCCAAAAGAAGAAGTCGGGAAGGCAGATTAAGCAGCAATAGGCGAGGTCAATAAAAGTAAGCAAATAACTGTTAGAAAAAAGAAAATGTTAAAGCATACACAGACCTGTGGAATGGCATGTGGGATCAACAACTAGTAAAAACACCGCCTATCTAGTCATGTGCGAATTTTTTCTCAAAAACTAGACATCTATTAGTCGCCTCTGTACAAACAAAAGGAATGTACAGCCTAAATGACCTAACAAAATAATTCAACACCTAATAGTCAAGCAACTTATAAATTAGCCAGGTGATAGAGAGGAGAATGAAGAGTCTAAGAGAGCAAATCGTGTCATTTTGCTGATACGCCTTTGAGTCACAATGCAGGAACAAAGATTCAATGCGTCATTGGGCCAGTGTGCGTGTCAAAATAAAGCAGACCACTTTTTTCTTAGTGTATTCACAAACTAATTTTCACCTCCTCCTGCTCCTACTTTCCCACCTCCCCTACCGCTTCCATCCGGTGAAACTTTAGCCTTCGAGAAATGTGCAACATTGGCTAGTTTGATGGAGTAATTTTCTCCGAACAGGCGTAAAAACAGCCCGCAGTATGGCAACTGGAACAGAAAGAAGTCCCAATGTTCATTAGAATGCTAGTGGGTGTGCTTAGAATAATGGATGAAGAGGGAGGAGAGAAGCAACTACTAAGCGCCAACTACAAATACATCTGTATCCAATGCCTCTGGAAAGCGTTCTATAGCGACTTGGACAACTGAGTCATAAGCAATCCACGATCGGAGAAACAAGCTCCCTACCGCTACTCTCGGAAGAACTGTGAAAGCGAACCCATCCTCCTATAGGAGTGGATTTTCAAAGAAGTAAATCATTTTTTTCTCAACAAGTGTCATGTGACTGCAAATCTCTTTCTAGTAATGACTGAAAGGTCAATTAGAGTGCTCAAATTACTAAACAGCTCAACAGGAAGTACAAAAATAATTGAGTAGCAACGATTAGGGCGATCGTCTGAGGCTGATGGCAGCATTTACTAATTTAAGTCACTGTAAGAAACACTGTCTTTAAAAACCCGATCATCCGGAGAAGTGAACGTCCTGCAATCAGATCCGGTGGATTGAAGCAAGTTTGAGAATAAGGAGATTTCGTATGTGGTAGGAACACCCAGATTTGTGACAGTTTCATGTCTATTAGGCCACTAAGTTATTTGTCACTAAAGCGTATCAGTTCACACTGCAAATTAACCGTTTTTACAGAAAAGGGACAGAAAATGGTGAAAGATTATCACACACACACACACACACGGTGCTCACGTCCCATCATGTGATTGTTTTGTGTGTGTTTGTGTGTGTGTGTTTAGGATGAGAAGGGTATTAGCAATTCCACAATTATAAGATTTGCTGATGCGAAAATGTTTATGTAGTGCTGTAAACAAACGGTAGAGTGAGAGAGAGTGCGAGAGGCGCAGCATTTAACGCGAAATATGTTATTTTAAAAGCCTACTGGATATATGTTTAATCTATTTCGTGGGCAGTGTAGGGTAAAAAAAACACAAACGCATCAGACAAATCCTACAATTTGTCGATTGTGTTAACAAGCTACAAAAGTGGTGAGAATTGAAAAGATAGAAGGTTGGTGACACTTTCTGTCTCCACCTTGTGAGCCGCTTAGTTCTAATGCCAAGATTTAAAATAGCCATCAAAAAGTGGGAGAAGATGTGCCAATCCATTACTAATAATGTCATCTCTGGAGTAGTGCGGTTGAGTAACTGTTGGTATTTTGGATCCGAGGTGGGCAAGTTATGGATAACGAATTCAAGCAGAGCCATCAAAAATGCGATTTCTGTGGTGGAAGGGAGTGAAGTAGTAAGAAAGGAAAACTCCACTATCACATACCGAGACACAGGAAGCATTACCAAAGAATTTAAAACGTGTAAGACTAATTATTTTTACTATTTCTCATTCAAGCCATGAAGAAATGGTGTGCTAAATTATGCAAATGTTCTCTTCAACAAAATCCAAGACAGCCTAGTACCGCAGTGTGCGATTGAAGCGGAGGTGAAAGTTGATATTATCATTACGGAATCCCCAATCACTCTCATAATGCAACATATGTAAACATACATAAATAAAACTAGTTTTTTACAGATACGTTGATAATTGTATTAAGGAATGATCGAAATATGCTAAATGATAGAGTAGAGGCAATATCCACCTCCTCAAAAAAAAGCAAAGAACCGCTTCAAATCACGAGAAGACTTAATGGTGGAGAGTGGAGCGTATGAGGAGTGTGTAACGCAACAGGGAAGTAGGAGGAGAGAGGAGGCTAGAGTCTCCATACCGACGATCGCAAAAAAAACCACGCGAATAAACACACACACAAATGTGACTTTCGGCTCTGGCTTCCGATAATTGACACAACTCAGTTTTCTTCTAGTACCAACTCAGTCTAGAGAAATAGACTTCACTTCGCAACCTACGCATGTGCCTGAGTGAACTGTGTGTGTGTGTGTATGTTTATAGGCTTAGTAAATACCACAAGTCCATAAACACACTAGAAGGGAGGGACAGTCAGTCAGACTATTGACGCCTATTTTTGCAATGTAAACGCAATTCTCAGAGCCTTGTTTATACCACACCGCTCAAAGTTCATGGATGCGTCAACGTGTGAATGGAACTTGGTCATCAAAACAACCCTCCTCTCCTCTCCACTATCCCCCTACTCAAAAATTTGATGATCCATTATACTCGCTCTAGAGATCAAATTTCACCTCAGTTCACTGTGTTTGTATGTGTGTGTGTGTGTGTGTGTGCATGTACCTTGGCCCTTATGAGTTAAGGTGTGAAAAAAAAAATCATGGGATCTCAAACATTTGAGCATTGAAGATAACCCTTTCCTTCACTTTTCCCTCCTACCCTCTCAATGAGTTTAAAAAAAGGGAGATGGGAGTTTCAAGGATAAAATGTGGACGATGATGGGGTCCGACAGTTGGTATCAGGCTGTAACATCCATCCCCCATATTTGTTTTGGTGACTGAATCGTGGGAACGATTGTATTTTTTTTCTGCTTAGCTCTTAACTCGCTAGCCTATATGCATCTGTTTTGGGTTAAGCCTTCTAGCAGCAGTAGCTCATGGTTTGATAAAACAGTAGTGCGTGTGTGCACGCTCGTGTGCGTGTATGTGTGCAGTTGACAGACATCCCATCGCCTATCATTATCATCACAGTCGTCATCATCAGCAGCAGCACACACACACAAGGTAAGCTGTCAATGCTCTACCGATTCCGTGCAGTGGTGAGTGAATGAATTGTAATTGTACACACGTGGCTATCCCCTTCTTCGGTCCGATGCGCTATTGACTCTTGACTACTGACTCGCCCCTTAACCCTCTGAGCAAGAGTAAACACTAATGTATTTGTTGAAAAATTCAAGGGGAATTAGGCGCTCCCTTTATGGTGTTATTTCAAGGGTTCCATGTTATGAATAATTGTGCATGAATGCCTTATTTTGGACTATGATGACGCGTAGATCGATTGTATCAAGGTGAAGTGTAGGCTCAACCCAAGTAAAGTATGGGCTTCTTCAGAGGCCTAAGTAAAAAACTAGGAGGTTATCGAAACACCATTGTGGTGGTGCAACAGTGAAGATTTGATATTCTCACCATCGTATCACATTGTGGGGCGTTGGAGAGATTGACAGAAAAGTACAGTCGCGCCACCCCCTCCCCCCACCTCCTCCGTGGAAGCATTACTGACTGAAATGCGAGTTGGAGAGGCACAATCGGGGAATAATTGACAAAATAAAGAAAATTTGATCCACTCTGAAGTTGATCTTTTTTCTATCCTCCAAAGCTAATTTCACCATCTCCTACCGCCTTTGCTGTCACTTATGGCATGAAATGTCTATTGCTTGCAAACAAGAGGGTGAGACATTAAAAAATTATCTCAGGCCACTTTTTAACTCACATGTTGACAAATTTTGCATTTGTAGCCCTTTGCGGCGTGCCCATAAATCCCCGGCAGACCATCCATCATCCCGAGGCCACTACTCATTGTCGGAGGTCCATCGAAGGGTCCAATGCCTCCACCGACACTGCCACGAAGTCCAACACCACCAGAGGGATCCAACTTTGTTTCGCCCATTGCAGCAGCTGCAGCAGCAGCAGAGGAGGAAGAGGAGGACAGAAAGTCCGGCAGAAAGCCACCAGCGGCATGTAAGCCGCTAAGAGGATGAGCTCCAGCTGCACGTGGATCCATGACCATTTCATTTGCAACATCGCGAGCTGCCTGTGCCGCCATGGCCGCAGCCATTGCAGCCGCCTCTGAGGAGCTGCGCCCATGAATGCCACCACCAGGTCCTTTCGACACTGATGGTTGGAAAAGGTAGTTTGTGGAATTCATGGTGGCAAATACATCTCCTCCTCCCCCACCACCTTGTAGATGATCCACACTTGGCGTGGAAGTCGCTGAAGAGGAAGATATGTGCATGGATGATGATGGGGGTGGCGGTGGCATTTGTCGATCGCCCTTTGCTACTGCCTGCAATGCTAGTGCCATTGCTGTCGCAGAATTGAACTCATTTGAGGGTCGTTTGAGGCAATAGGAGGGAGCAGCCGAGCTAACCGAGGGTGAGGCACTAGACGAAATTCGTCCATCCAGGGGCGAAGCAGATGATCCTGTTGCACCAACACCAGCGGCATTGTGAAGGCTTCCAGTGGAGGAGTAGTGTCGTTGGAATTGCTGCTGCTGCTGTTGCTGTTGTTGTTGGGAGTTCGGGGATAATGAGGGATTGTGATAGGCACTGCTATTGAGGGGAGAAGAGCTAGCTGAATTGATTGTGGGCTGCTGTTGTTGACGTCCGTTCATAAGCGCTGCACGTTGATCGAACGGCGGGGGAGGAGGTGGCGGTGGTGGCGGCGGCGGAGGAGGTGGACCTTGTGAAACCGGTCCTAAACCCGACATCCTACCACCGCCCCCTTGTTGTTGTCCCTGCATTTCTGAAACAGCTACCGCAGCTGCTGCTGCGGCCGCTGCTGCCTCACGTTGCTGACGCTGATGCTGCTGCATCTGCTGCAATGATGGCACTGCACCACCCGTAGAGTATGGGAGTCGGGAGTAAAAGGATTCCAACGAACTTTCTTGTTGCTGTTGCGCCTGCTGCTGTTGCTGATGGTGGTGTTGGAGTTGCAGACCCTGTTCGAAGGATCCTCCTGCACCGGGGGAGGATAATCCCAGCGGTGGGGTGGACTGAGCATTCCCAGTAGCGGAGGAGGAGGTCATGTTGGGGTAGCCAGTGGTGGCCCATGGCCAGAGGAAAAGGCCCGTTCGAGTTCGAGGATCGGTCCCTGTCACATCCATGTGTCATATACTCGTCGGAGTGTGTACACCTGTGTGCGTGTTGTATTGATCGGGTAACCGTCGGAGCAGAGTAAGAAAAAGTTACCACCCCGGGGCGTATGTGTGTGTGTGTGCGGGTGCGCGCGACAGAGGATTCAAAAATAAAGTGTGTGTGTGTGTGCGTGTGTGTGTTTCAGGTGAATGGACGAAGAGGTGATACGTCCGCACCTGCGTCCTCCTATCTCCGATGCTCTCTCTCGCTTCTCTTCTCTCAACGTACGTACGTGCGTGCAGCGTGCAGAGTGTAGCGCAGTAGTGGTAGTGGCAGTAGCAGTCGTACTTATGTTCTCCTTTTTTGATGAAGAACCAGCATGTCAATTACATAGGCGGATATGTGTGTGCTGGTTGGTATATATACACACACATACATACGTATGTATGGATGTAAGGCATAAGCGCGCGTGACACACATAGACACACTTACGCACACACCAGCAGCTACCAAAGGGATTCGAGCGTGTGTGCGTGCGTTTGTGCGTGCGCACGTGCGTGCTGAGTGCTCGCGTGCGTGCGGCCCGCTGTGTGCGGCGATGATACCCAAGGCAAAGGGGAGAGAGAGATGGAGACGGTACGCGCGCTTAAGCGTGCAAATTCACGATAGAAAGAATAGGGAGGAGATTGGAATAGGCCTCAGTGCTGCTGAATACACCTTCGTGTGTCACCCCGCAGAATCTGTGGCTCTCCCTTTCTATGTGTGTGTGGTGGACATTGGGCCGCTCAATCATTGGTCTAGCGCAGCAACCAATCAGAAATCCATAGGCCATGTGAGTAGCGCGCAAGTGTGCGTGCGTGCATCACCTAAGCTTGGCCAAAGGGAAGTGCGTATATGCGTGCGTGCTGGCGTTACCATAGCCACAACTGCGTCAAGGCCAGCACGTGTACGTGCGTGTGTGCGTGCATCCATCCTGCCAGCTGCGATACGCTTGCGTGCATGGAATGGAGTGTAGTGAGGCTGCCAATAACCTCCAAGTAATCCCTGCTCGATTCGGTGTCAATCGAAGTGAAGATTTGATGAGATCCTCCAACGCACGGGGGCTGGCGCACCACCTAACTGACGCTGATGTCAATCGGATGTAGGGGGTATTTATACAGGCAAATCTTTGTGTGTGCGTGTGTTTGTGTGTGTATGTGATGCCTGTGCATTCATGCGTTTGCACACAACATAAATTATCGGGCCTAATCCGGATTCTGGACAAGACCTGCAGAAATCCATTCGCTCGCGCCTCTTTTGGGTGTGTACTTTGCTGCAATCACAGCTGATCGGAGGCGGAGGGGGGATGTTTTCACGTGTATTGCATGTGTCCTTTGAGTGCAATGGCGACTCCTCCAGACCGCATCGTCCTCCCTCTCGATTTCAGCATCGGTCCCTTTGAACATAGCTGTATTGTTTAACTCTTGGAGAAGTAAATACTTTGTGGGAAGAAATACCAGTCCTTGAACTGGAATAATTTGCACTTCGTATAATCGGTGGTCGAGAAATTGGTAGAGCAGACTAGATTTCTTCCAGAACGCCTATTCGACTACGCATTAAGGGTTGTCGACGCTGAACATCAGCAGAACTGATGGCGATGTCGTCATCTGGTGCAATAAGATTTTTTTGTCAGCATCCTGTAAACAGTTGCTCTCCTGTCAATTAAGACGCAGGTTCAACGTAAACTAACGAGCGTTAGACAGCTAGTGGTAGTAGTGATGGTGGCAGTATTGCTAGGGCTTTCTATCATGGCCTTTAATCGTTCACGCATGATTTCAATTCCTCATTTAGTCCCCAAATGGTGTCTTACCTTAAGTGTGAAGTAACTTACTTCCAAGGCTAGACCTGTGATCCACTGTTAAAGAAAATGCATCACGCTGACTTATGGTTTGGATTTGCGAGACAATGATACTTTGGCGTGAAATACAGGAGGTTCATTTTGTATTACATAACCGAATGTGTTTTGTGTGGGTTTCATTGAAATTATTGCCGATCTAGCCCAAAAACAAGTTACACCGAAGCGCATGCTTACCACGGATCCCAACTTCTAAAAAACTTCGTCCAAAAGTAAAAAAACCATGCCCTAGACACCTCCATTCGCATCTCACTTTTGTTCCTCTTAGTATCCAATTAGCATGCGTATCTAACGCCAGGAGAAGGTGATTATCAGCACTTAGAGAACAATGAGAAGAATATGGAGGACGAAGTGAGATTGTAGCTCTCTCGCTCTCCTTTCCATTGGAAAATATGACAAGAGCTCTTTCCACAAGTTCATTTTACAGTGCTCAACGTGAATGGGACCTTCTTCCGGCCAATTCATCAGCTTTAGCCATTCCTGCTGACTGTTTTTGCATGTTTTCTTCTGTGTCCAATCATGTGAGGCAGATCTTAGCCGTAATTGGTTGGTCTTCAACACAACTCCAAGGTAAATAATTGTGTCTGTAGAGAGCACACACTTCCAGTGGTGGAGGTGGTGAGATGGTCACCTGGGGACTACCAACTCCTCTACCGAACCATCAAAGTACGACAGAAGACTGAGGAACAACTTGGTGGCAAAATCTGTCAGTGTATTTTAGTGGAGCCCATTTGCATGGGGTTCGTGACTTTTGTGATAGAAATAGTTTTGAAAAAATTGTTCCTCCGTTGTTTCCTTCAAGCATTACTGAGGTCTGTTCCTTACCCATTTGCCTGGAACTAATTTTGACTTCAGTGGAGCCGCATTCCTCCACATTGAAGATTGGAGGTTCTTCCAAGGAATTGCTTATCCGCATATGGATGACTCACCACTGGAATCCGGTTGTGGGTTATGGGCTATTCTTATCTCTGCATTCTCCCACACAAATTATTTAAGGGGATCCTGCAGGCTTAGGTTCTGAAGATGAAGTCTTTTATAGGACAAGCTCTAGTCACATCCGCCGGGTTAAATCGAAGTTCTAGGATGTGAGAGTTCAAAGCATGAGCAGAATTGTAAAGGAGATAGTAGAGTATCGTGCCGACAGGTAGCATCACATCTCTTCAGTATAAACCTTAGATACATCGAATCCAGGAAGTCATCGCAGTGAGCTCTGGCAACGGACAGAAGTCCAGTATCCTGCCCCATTCTATTGTTTTTATAGTCGATTTTTTCGTATCTGTGCGCTGTTTCGCAAGGATAAGGTACTCAAGATATGGAGGCAATCTTCTTCCATTTTATAAATTCCTCTACCTCTTCGGTTTCTTGAGGGTTTTAGCGCTCTCTGCACCCTGTGAGCGTGTTTCGCATACATGTCTCCGCCAAAATGCACACGAAGTATAACGCCTAGTTGATTTACAATGTTTACTGCGAAAACGACATGTAATCAAAAACATCAGTATTATTTGCCTCTTGAGTGAAATGGAGTGATAAATGAATGCATCCATCAAGTCATGTAAATCAATGCTATAGAACAGAATATGCATTCTGACATCGTCTAAGTGATTGAGGTCACCTACATGCAAAACCATTAATTGGACCTATAAATACATAAGGAAATCTTAACATCAACTTCTGACTGCATCAAGAATGATCATAAAATCGTTGAAGCTATTCCATTAGTAACTCAAGTACAGGCTGATTTGTGCCTGCTATCTGCTTTTTCTGTCAAAAGTTGTTTTGAAAGACAACTTTCCACCAATACTTGGAATGAAGACTTCCGACTTCACTTATTTCTTCTCTTTGATGGATCATCACCTCACGTGACTTTTGAATGTGATACCGTGTGGAAGTGTGATAGAGAGCGGTGCGGCACAGACGGCTCTAGACATCAACAACCAGTGTTTGTCTAGTGGGGGGGTGGGTAGGTAAGAAACTGAACACAGCAAACAAGCACACACAACAATGTAGCTAATGGTTTGAGTGAAAAGTTAAGGACCGGCGGTGGGGCCTTTACAAGCCTAACCACGAGTGAGAGATTGTGATAAAAGGGTTTTGTACATAGGCCTATACGAAGATTTGGTTTGATGTATGAATGCTTATCTAAAAAGCTCAAATGAACCATACAAAGCTTTAATAGAGACTTCCTAGCTCTGAGATAAGCTTTTTTTGAAGTGAAATCTGCAGTCGAATTGTGCCGTCGAGGCTCATGGTGTATTTAAGCGCTCGAAAAGAATGGAGGCACCATGGAGCATGGGAAAATTCACAGGGCTGGTAAGAGTTAAAGTGGAAGGAAAAGTGCAGAGTAAGGCGTACTTATCGATTGTGCTTCCTTATGCCGTACCGTTCCGTGTCTTGTCCTGGCGTGCCATGTCGTGTGCCAATTAAGTCGCTACTTACCACCACCGCCGCCACTACCTGCCACCACCACTGCTACTGCCACCGCCATCGTCAGTGCTGCTAATGGAGGCCCTGGCAGACAGTAGACGACGTCGGCTGATTTGTTTTGTCTGTATGCGCAGCTCTCCATTCTCAGCTGCTCATGGAGGACTTTGGAACTGTCAGTTTGGCTGCATGTTTACCTCGGTTACGGCTGATAGGGAAAGCATTTCAGTTGACATTCTTACGTACCTCTTTTTCGTTCTTTCGTTATTTCATAATTTGTTTCTCCATTTTTGCATCAAGTGCTAATCAGGCAGTGAGTTTTTTAATTACTCTAAAAAAATTAGAGAATATGCAGACAAGCAGCGGAAGGCCTACCAAAGTTACCGAGTCTCCTTTTCTGCCAGTAATGGCGAATGTCGATGTGCCATTGGTACTATGGAGTATCTTACTGAGAATCTTTGAAAAGACTATCTTAGAAGCTGACATGGTGATACAATGAACGGGAAAGTGTTAAATTTTCCATTCGCAAATCGTGAAGGCCGTATGAAAAAGAGCGGTTTTCCCTACACATGTAGGTGTTACAACGTGTTACTGAAGATGTAGTGTATTTCATCGTAAACACAGCTAACATCTACCACAAAGAGAACCATAGAATGTTTAGTCATTTTTATGTCGCCCTGACTCCTGTCTCTAACAGTGTATATGAATGGCAATGTATGGTTTCAGTGATTCCAAAAGTGCAGAGATTGGGAACCAAATTTTGGAGGTAAAATGTTTAATGAATGATTTTAACCATCCATCCCTCAGTAGCGTGGATGGTATGCAGCCCAGTTGATCCAATTGATTCTTTGATAACAGATGCTAACAGATGTCATTGCAGTTTGACAAGTTCCTTAACAAAGGCTAAAATATTGCTAGGGTGTCGCATATGACAGCGTATTCATTAGGACGTTGGGCTAGCCATTCAGTACCCACCAACGATTCTCAGGGACTTCACTTTTACCTTGTAATTTGTTCTAAATTATTTTGGATGATCATATTTTAACTACTAAATATAACTATCGAACGGTAAACTTCTTAAATTTCATTTATTTGTCGTAACTTATTATTAAGTTGATTTAAGTCGAAAACCAGCGACCAAAGTCTTTTATTTAAATTAAGTTTCCCATAAGAGGGGTCAATCAAAGTCACCCATTGATAATTCTGTAAATCAATCTTCTTGGACGTACTACTTCACAACTATTGAATACCGTTTGGGTTTATCCACTATAATTTAATGCAGTAAACCTGCAAAGTTGTAATTAGGCTCTCATGACAATGCAATACACGTTCATTTGAATGCACCTTTTTGAATGGAGCTAATGCGTGAACATGGTCCGTGGGGCGGACGGAAAGTCATCGGCTTTTGCTGAGGAGGAAGAGCATCCTAACCACATTTATCCACGATAGCTGTCCCGCTTCATAGAGAATAAAGTAGAAGTGAGAAGGACTTGACCTGCTGTAAAAATATTTTGTTCTCCTCTACTTTTCTTCACATCGTTTCTTAATGCTGAATGTAAGCCCTCAAGTACATTACTTTATTATAATGGCAAAAACTGACCTTTGTTCGAAATCGCCAGAAAATACTTCCTTACACAGAAAAGTACCCCCCGCTAAGGCATTGTTTATACCTCTTCCTGATCTTGCAATTATAAATACCAGGATGTAGTATAAATATAAACAAATAATTATTCTGATCTTTAATAGGTTACGCAGAGATTGCTCTCTTTGAGAGAGAGTCGGCACCGTTTCAGGGCTTAGGTGGGCCGCTTTGTTGAACTTCCTGATAAAAGTACCAATATCAGCGAACTTAGTCGTACGACTTTCTACAATAAAAATGCAAATTTTTGGCTAAAATATTTGCAATAGCATGACTGGCATGCCATTTCCTGTCCCCCTTGACTACCTTGCCTTTTCGCACAACGCGTCCCATGATTTGAATGCTCAACTTAACTTAGCGTCAGAGCGCATTGCAGGTGTCTTTAAGAGAAATTAATTTAATTCTATTAGCTCTCACAGGTTTAAGAAGAGTGAATGTGAATCACTTGTACCTCTGCTTCTTATGAAGTGCTTGGGTTTTCATTCTGATCTTTATGGCGCAAAATTCTCACTACAGTGCTTACATCACGTCCTGAATTTTTCTTTTATCCTTTAGTGCAGAGAATGGGGAGTTGGAATCGTCAGAACAGATTAATGACCTAGTTGTCCTTCTCAAAGGGGCTTCAAACCCTCCAGCTAAATGAAAATTAGCACTTTGAGGCTCCCCTTCTCTCCTAGGCAAAAAAGTTTCCCATTTGTTTCTGTTTAAGAGGTACCAAATATTTTTTAGATTCTGCATTCTTTTATTTGTCAATTTTTGCTAGTCAGAACTAAAAAGGCACCACTTTTTTAGTTTTTCAACTGGAGCAAGGGGAAGGATGATTACAATGCGTGAAATTCGTTATAAGAGATTTTTTGAGATATTAGGTAGAATGTGGAATGCGGCGGGACGATGGTTACTTAAAAGGGCTAAAGAATGCCGAGACCTCCTAAGTCGTGATGGGATTGAAAGCGTGAACTCCATGAACTCCAATGTGAACTGAGTGCTTTGCAAGGAGGCTGACCTAGAAGGGACAACGAGTAGTAAAACCAACTTGGAAGACCATATACGGGAACAGAAAGAAAAAGAGACCCAAGTACTAGAGACTAGGGATTGGAATGATACTGACCAACTGTTCTAATGCTGTCAAGTGAAAATGATTGCTTGAGACTAAATAGGAAATATTTATTAACTTGATAAGATTATTAGAGTTGAACCTTCAAATGATTGATGTGGGGTTGCAGAAGTAATAGAGACATTCAAAACGGAAGCGACCTTATAGAGGAGCGAAGAAAAAAAGTCTCAATCGTTAAGTGGATTGCTAGATTTTTCACCACTAGCTATTGTATGGAGCAAAAACAGTCATTTGTACAAACCTTGAAGGAAGCGAGAAAAAATCCATCTCTCTGCCTCTTTTTTTGTTACTCTAAAGAGAGAGGCTAAGAGAAGAGAGGCGCGGCGTGGCAGAGAGAGGCAGGGACAAAATGAGTTGAATGAATAGGTTGGATGCCGCCACTGCCGCGAACATTCCCCAACATACACACATACACATGGGGAGCAAGAAAAGGAAAGACAAAAACGGGCAACCTTTTTTTCTTCCTCTCTTTCTCTGTTTTTCTCTTTTTCTTCCGCTTATAGTTGTGTATCTTATTGGCCCAACTCACCCATCTCTCCTCCTCCTCCTCTATTTTGGCGTCTGTGGGATGGGCTTAGGGTGGGTAGAATGGAAGTTTTAAAAACCTCGATGAAGATTCGAGCAGGCCTCGTAGGGTTCGCCTTCTTTGTTGGATGTTTTTGCACTAAAGGTACAGGAAGGGAAACATTCCTTTTAAGTGGGATTGAAGTGACAGGGATGATGTTTGCCAGGAAATATGGAACCAAAAGTATTTCATTTAAGTTTTTGAAGCCGTTTTAAGAACTTTGATGAAACACCGACAACGACTTTAAGGCATCAAAACTGATTGCACTAAGCAATGGATTTTAACATATCCCGTGAACCCCGTCATAACTTTTCTGGAAGAAGAAATCCCATTTAGGGGAAGAAACAATTGTTTGATGCCTAAAAACGATTTGCATTCCCTATCAACTTTTGTAAAAAAGGCTTAGCTTGAAGGTAGACTTTGATGAAGACTTGGACAAGTCTTTAAGAACTTACATTCTTCTGCTGATTTTTCTTGATGGAAACAAAAGTGGCAAATATTTCTTTTAAACGAGCCAAAAATGAAAGGAAAAATGCTGCGGTTTAGACACTGTAAAAAGTGCACGTTGTTAAGCAGTGGGAAGCTAAAAACTCTGGGCTTTTGACAAGTCTTTTATGTTGATTCTCGTTTCAGCTAAATAGCTTAAAATTTTTCCTTTCGATCCATTAAGGCCCAAACATCCTAAGACCATCAAATTTGTCTAGCTGATACAAATAAATCATTTGGCATGTAAAATGAGAAACTAAAAAATAACTGAAAGCTGTGGAACCTAAAAAGTCTCCATTTCAGTGAGAACGTGAGTTGGAAATTTTCTGTTTAAAATACATGTCTGGCAAACTTCCTTGTCTATTGTCACGATTCCAAATTGCTGAAAGGGATGTCAAGTCATCTTTGTCGGCGCACTCAACTTGCGAGCTGTAGGAGGACTTTTTAAGCATATTGCTACACATTCTGTGCCTCTGGTATCCCGGTCACCCTGTTTTGTTTAGGCACTGTCTTCAGATTTGCATAAAATACTAAAATTTTATCAGTTTCACTGGTATCCTAAGGGGATTCTAATTCATTGTAAGTTCAAAGGAACGGAGAAGCATCTAACGTGGATTGAGATGCAGGGATAACAAAGTTGTTAAATAGCTGAAGATTGTTAATAATATTTATAAAAAGGGTTACACGAGGTGAGAATCACATCACTCCGTGCTAGAAAGACTTGAGAGTAATATAGCTTGATAGTCGTGCATAAATAACAATGCATCAGAATACAGAAGAAGACTAAAATCGCGATAGATCCTTGGGCACCCTTTTATGTTATACAATCCACTCGATGGACTAGACGGATGCGATGCTCTCGCCGTACAAAGAGGCGACTTTTGTATAAGCTCAATCAATATCTGATATTGTAGAATATAGACTTGAGAGGTCATTTCTTTTTCCACCGTCTCCATTTTACCCTCGAGATTTCCTTAAATCACCTAGATGGCGTTAAGATGACTAACGGAGGCGAGTGACCACAGAGTACACCGAGATTGGCGGCTGGATGGAGCTCTACCCGCCGCATCTTTGTCACCGGTTCCCCAACTATTCCGGACGGTATAATACATCTAGACGTCGCAGTGTCCCTCATGCCTATTCATTGATCCTACCAACTGGCGTTCCAAAACGTCTACATGCCCTAATTTTCATTCCACCTTGTCAACATAGCGTCGACAACACTGAAGTACACTGAGCAAACCATTCTAATAGAGAGAGGGCGAGAGAGAGTAAAATAACAGGCAGCATTCTCAAGGCCGAATGTGGTACCGGTGACTCAGCCAATGACAAATGAGTCATTTTTTATGTAAAAGATGAAAAAAAATAATCCACACTGTATGCTCCACCGCAGCATCAACTTTTTTCTTGATTTGTGCGGGCCGTGACAGGAGCGCCCCTGGGGCTAGGAGGGGCTTACCTGATATTTGCTTGCTTAAACGCGATTGGATCTGATAGTGGCCACCCTCCCATTTACTAATGAATTGCAATCAATTAAATCGCACCTTGTTTTATTTTTTATAAATAGTTTTGACATAAACTTCCCGCTTATGTGGGTTTTTCAAGTTGTGTACATTTGAAAGTGCTCTGAATAGAAGATATTGTCAACCACTATTATGGGATCCTCCAATCCCGCCTCTAGCACAGCATCACTATCCACGACCATGTACCTTACAAAATGTTTGTCCATTACAAACGGATGCCCTCTAGGCTTTGTCAAGTATTTGAGAAACATAATTCGCAAGAAGAGCGGTAGCAAATTTACCTTTTGCTGAATTAAAATCCTCTTTATCGGTTTAAAAGTTCAGATCTCCAGCTTAAAATGATGTGCATTTCTGCAATCTACAATGAAGTCTTCTATATGTCATCAGCATCTTCGTGTGTATGCTCTTGTACCACTGTTCGTGCTGGAGCTATCCGCTTTGCTATCTTGGCATACCATTTGCCCAAATACTTATTTTCTGTGCAACTTTCACGTGTCAGCTTATGCCTTGAGCAAGCGTCCACGATCTGGCGTTCCACAGGTATGCATTAGCATCTGCAGAAGTGAGTACCAAGGCTATGGCCTAGGTCAAAATCACCACCGCTGATATATGCATTACTGTCGGTCGGCTTTGGTTTGTTGGCGCCATTCATTCTGACGTCCAAACGCCTACTCGTTAAGCCCCCAACGTGTATCCTGCGGATATCCTTAAACATCAATTGCAGCTAACTGGGTGAAGTTTGAAGTCCTTTCAAAAAGGTGAAGAGGAGCGCTAACTGCTACCTAATTAAGGGGCTATCGGAACTTCGGCCGTGAGAGTGAATTAATTAGTTAATTCACACATCCATCCTCAGAGGCAAACATTTTGACGTAATGGAGGACCATTTACAGTTTGGATGTAAGTCCCTAAAATGAACCTCCTCAATTTATTATGCATGTATGAGGAAGTGCATCGAAATTAACCAGATGCATCGTATCTAATTAAATCAACAGCTTTGTCGCTGCGATGCAAATTCATTGCTACATCCTCCTTCCATTTTCAAGGATGCTATCAATTCCCTTTAGTAACGCAGGATCGCCAGGTCGTACCAAGACCGCGTTGCGTTGTCGTAAACCAGATTTCCAAAGGTCTTTAAACTTTGAGGATGCTGTAAGATAAAAGTCCAAATAACTATTCTAAAAAATAACAATTTAACTAGTTTTGTGGAGGGTCTTTTTTTGCGTCTAATTTACCTGTTTCACTTTGCATTAAATGACCTTGCACTCTGTCGTGCCAAACCATTTCCCACTTCCTTCCTACATTATTCTATGAACTCAGTAAAAATAATTATTTCAATAAATCGAATCATACCATGCCTCACCCATTTCTTGCTTTATCCTTGCTCGGATGCAAGGAGGAAGGCCATTTCATGGTCCTCAAGACCGCTCTTTTCCCGCCTGATCTGATGCAAATTGGCTTGATACATTGTCAGGATACCAGTGCCATATATTCTCGAATTTATGGGCTTCATTGTCACTGTGCGATCATTTTCATCCCTTACCCCTCTCTCATTCCAATTCTCTTGTTCGCTCACCTCCTTTATTTATTGATTTCATCGTAGATCAAATTGCGAGACATGTTTAACAAGTCGCCATTTGTTGCTCATGCTGCGTCAAGCATTTGGAGAGAAGTATGTACAAGCCAGGAGGATAGTAACTCTGCAACCATAGCTTAGATGAGAAATAAAAATCGTTGCATTACCCCTAAACCCTCCAATTTTTGGAGGCTCTAATACAACGATGCCATCTTATGAGCGTGCCAACCTTGTGTTGCCACACCTAATCAGAAAATATCTGTGGCGGCAAACTTTTTTGTTTAGACATTCCTTTCCTTCGCCTTTTCTCTCCCAATCTCTTCCACTCTTCTATTTCTGCAGCTTTTTTGTCTCCTCAACTTAACTCCACATTTAGGCGGTACGTGGAAGGTGTTTCATAGCATACTGGATGTAAGCTGAGATATCATAAGGACGAAATTAGGCACAATTGAAGCCCATTTGCATAAAAAATGCATAAGTGGTCTTTTGTGTTCTCACGAATCGGGAAAAACAGCGTGAAGTGTGCCTGAAGTTTACATGCCTCAGAGAAAGCACAAACAATACCCCTTTATGCCCAAAATTTTATACTTAGTAAATAAAGAAGGCTTTCGTTTGACACATTGGCTTTCAGTTAATGGGCGTACTAGATCGACATCTTGACTTAAAACCCCGATTATACGCGGTGTAGGTGTCACTCTAAGCAGAGCAGGTTATGTCTCACCTGCTTACCTACCTGTCCAAAAACGTCTGTCCCGATAGCTGTCGCATCATCTTGATGAGCATTTACCACCACCCCTCCCGAACCTTTGTCTAAAAGTTAAAACAAAGAAGGGGGCTGAAAAAAAAACAATGCAGTGGGGCTACCTCCCCTTTTCATTCACACCTTGCAATTTTTGCATTCTTACGCCAATCATTCCACACTTCATTGCTTTCTGAGGTCGGCTTGGTGGTCTTTTGGGGGTGGTCGACTTAGCTGGTGAAAACGTGACAAATTTTTGCGGTGTTTTGTTTTTTTCGCTACTTTGGGAACCCAACCTGTTGTATGACCTAGGCACATCAAGTTGAGCTTGATTGGCATTTTCGGTCGGTGCCATTATTTTTTGGATTGGTTGCTTAGTTCAAATTAATCTCAAGAGGGTCGTATTGTGTATTTTAAGCGAATTTTATAAGATATTGGAGAATCGTTTTAAGTGCCACTTTATTGATTTCACGGAATATTTTAAGCACCTCCTTTTGGCATTTGATAGAAGACTGCAAAAGGATAATCAAGCCCAAAAATCCTTTTATTGGGACTTTAGCTTTCCGTGACGTTATGCAGAGGGGCTGGGGCTCGCTAGCATGGGTTGAAGAGCAAGCTACCCAGAGGAAGTACAAAGACAGAGTTTTGAGTGTTTAAAGCCTTAAGTGACCGACGTGTTGCACATAACTATGCAGAATGGTTGGAAATTAGTGGCATAGGCAGTGGAGTTACATGTCACTACCCTGCCTATTATGGGCAATAAAACCCTGCCTTGTCCAATTACTGACAATTTTGGGCAGTATAACCTGAGAGTGTAGCTTCAATGGTCCCTCTGCAGTGCTCCCTGTGTAGTATGCGCTAGTCTACCTGTAAAGTCTGAGTCCCTCCTGAAGTTTGCGCGAGATGATTAAGTGTAAATAGCGAGGAACCTACAAATACAATAGGAATGGAACATGTGTCACTGGAATGGCGGTTTAGTTAATTAACCCGAGTGAAAGATCTCTTTAATTGTCTTTCACTGCTAGCCCTTTTTGAATGGACGAATAATTATTTTGTTTCTTTCCTTCCTCAAAAAACAAAGATTTTTTTACTCACTTACCCGCACTCCTATCACGCCGGCTCGATACAATAAAGTACCTTCTTCTCACTCCAAGACGCCCTCTGTGTCGTCGGTTATGTTGTGATGATGTTAAAGGTAAAAATTTATTAATCTTTTCCCCTAAAAACATCCTCTTAAGGCTAATCTAGCTTTGAATTTGCCTTGCATTGGTCAAAAATACTTTTCATGACCTGATCCTGGGAATACTTAAAGGAGAAGCTTTTGGTGAGGAAAATATTTACCAAGTAATGAGAATGCATTTATACGGAATCTTCATGATTTGTCTACAAAAAGTGGCTCAAGTCGTTTTGATACCTCAAATCGTCAGGCAACGATGAAGCAGTACTACTCAACTACTTCGTTTTTATTGAAGGCAGCTTAATGCTCTTTGAGGTGAGGTAGAGTGACCAATTAGATTACAAATTCTCCTCAAAAATTCGCTAAATGATGGAGAACCTTCTTTATACAATTAAAGCCAACCAATTGTTTTGACATTTTTGATAGCAAAGAACCAAAATTTTTTCGTTTTTTAAAAAACATAATAAGTAAAACAAACTGGAGCCCTCTCTAAGGCGATCAATCTTGGATTCCATGTTAATGTATCACAGCTGTGACATTGACACATACACACCCACATATTCACAGCTTAAACGAATATGTACCCAAGAGTGAATATAAACAAGTAAACAAATCACAGGGTAGTCAAACCGGTCACAAATCCGATTATTTATCGGCCAAATGGGCTGTAGAAGCAATACGCAGCGTTATATGACATTATCTGTCTTAAAGCGTCTCATAATTAGCAAAGGAATTTATCACCAGTGAGTAACCACCCCCCACTTCCACTTTATGTGCCATGACAGTGAAACCAACTTGCATATCAAGAGTCGATTTTACGTGGATCCAGGTATACGAAGGGTGAATAAGCAATCCTCTTGGTTACACAACCAAGCAACTTATTATAACGTACGTCAGAGCATGAATGACGTTAACCAAACAGCTCTTTGACCAGCCTTTTCTGAACTACTAAAACCAAAATATTTTTTTCGTCATTGCCAGAAAATTTTCCGGTTTGCATGTTTCAACTCCGATTAACAAGATAGCTTCATATTGGCTACATCTCAGAGGCATGGGACAGGGAAGATGTCGATTTACAGGCATCTAATTCAGTTTTAAAGAAAGTTTGGAACAAGCAAAATAAATGATTGCCTGCGGCCCCGTTGCATTTTTTTCTCGCTTTTGGGCTTCCTTTCAATCAAAAGGGACATTAAAATCTCCATCATTTTCGCTACCGACGTCAGATAAATGGCGCGTTCTGCGTTGACAAGTGATTGTTGTGGGATAAAATCGCGTCGTGGCAAATGGATTAAAAAATTGTGCAATGGCGAACATCCTTGGTTTAAAGGGTAGGAAATAACTATATTGGTTAGACTTAGAGTCGTACGCCACACCGTATTTAAGCTTCCCTAAAAGGGTTTTCCTGTAATGGCATATATTGCAAACATAGAAAATATTGTAGCGCCCCAGGACCTCCATGAAGACGAAAGAAAGCATAATATATGGGCAAAATATGCATTGCTGGCTTAGAGAGGGGCCATGCCGCCCCGCAGAAGTACAATCTCGAAGCCTTCATTGCCCGAGGAAACCAAAACAAATAACCAAACTATACAATAATAGCTTAAAACAGCGATTTCTTGGGCGACATTTCTGTTTGGAATGCTGGTAAAAAACCCCTAAAACCATCGTTTCAAAAAGGACAAGCAGAATTGCAATGTTCACATCGATTAGGACGAACTGCTTTTCCCACAAAGCCTTAAGATCCCATCAAATAAATCCGGTTAGCAATCAAACCTTCATAACAAGGATGAAAATGTCACCAAAATGTCAAACTTGCTTAAATTTATACCTGTGTGGCTAATTAATAATTGACCAGGTTGGAACACTTGTTGGGAAACCATTAATTGTTAAATGTACCATTGGTGACCATTTTCCTTTTTCATACCCTATTTGACAGGTCAAATTTGTGTTTACGCTTATTTAAATGCTGAAGTTTTTCTCTCTTTCCTAACTTACTATACCTCCAGTACGTACTGAATGAACCTTTTAATCAATCGCTGATGTTCGACATGCCATTAATCTCCTCCGCTTCTTCGACCGGGCCAGTTTCTTCGCGTAGGACTGTAAGAGAAAAGGCGATGCTTCAACTTTGCTACCTGACGCATACAACAGAAGATAGCGAAGGGGCAAAAAAGAGGTGTCGTACACGCTTAGAAGGGCGTAGAGAAAGGCAAGGTGTGTTCTGCTACCTTTTTTTCTATGGAAGGTCATGCACCTCCTCCTCAACTTTATCCCCATGTGTTATTTTTTTCCCAACCAGCACCTGTGTAATAGGAGAAGCGTTGCTAACGGAATGGATTGTGTGTCCGTGTTGTCCCACCTTTTTGGATTGAATACTGCTGCTACTGCTAATTTCAATCTAGCAGCGTGGGAAAAGGGCAGAATGTCACGCGATAACGAGTGCATTGGCTTGGTGGACACGAATTTTAATATCATTTGCTTTCCATGGGTTTTTGATGACTCCATAAAACAGAACAAAGGCTGTTTAAACTTGAGGTCTGTCAGCACAGCCTCATCAATCTCTGCGATCTCACCCCTGGCGGTTTGTTAATAGCAAATGCTATTCTATTTTCTGTCGAGGCCTATGCTCCTTATAGAGTTTTCAAGAAATATTTTTACGCTCTACAGATGAGGCTGAGGGACGTCTTACCCAATGGACTGGTGGTCAATACTGAGATGCAAGGAAGGGAACAATTTATGCTATTTGCTAACTCTATCAGTTTTCCAGATTGTTTATCAAAGGAGCCTGCCCTTAAGCTATCATTCACCTAGATAAAGATTGGCATTAATTTTACTTGTTGGATAGCACTGACAAGCCTTAAACAGTAAAAAGTCAGTGAGCACCCTTCAAGCTTGAAACGCATGAAGAAAAGTTAGCACAAAAGCATGGTTCCTAGTAGTGACGATTCCGAAGTGGTTGACTCAAAAGAGTGCAACAAAACGCAACTTGATTAACCTACTACCACCATGGTTTTAATCAACATCTCGGTTTCATTGTCTTTACTAATTCTTAATTTATTAAATAATTGTATAAATGCAACACTCTAAACGTAAACGTATTTGATATTTATCCACATTTAGCAATTTTGAAGCTTTTAGTGGTCCTAAGGACTGTTCTTAAAGTGTCAGGGAATTAAGTATAACCACTGCTAAACAGATCACTGATAATGTTTTCTATTAGGCATTGGTAGCATTTTTCTTACCAAATTTTGACCGTACAGGGTCATGTTGGAAACTCTGAAAGTTTGAGGTGAAGCACTTTGAAGCAATCAACTTCAAATTTATTGATTTTGACCCAGTATTCAAGGAAGTCGTTTTATCAGCGAAGATCAGTGAATGATGGAATCGTATGTACTGTTATGTATTATCTAGAAATGGATGATGGCTGCCTCCTTCATCTTGTGGAAATGCAGCCCTGGATCTAATTCAGGAACATGAAAGATGTGCAAGGCTATGACCGGAGTCAAATATAGTTGGTGATAGTAGAAAATACTGTTAAATTTTTTATCCAGGATTAACAAAAAACAAGTACCAGATGAAGAAGTAATAACCAGTTTGCTTTTGCATTTTTAGCAAAGTTTGTTCTCGAACATCATTTGGAAGGTGAACGATGTATTTTATGCTTTTACGTTGGCCTACCAAGTGGTGTGTTGTAGTTGCATGTCTTAAAGGTAGCGACATGTAATAAACATTCGACTGTTTATATGCACTATGAATCCAGTCTAGCCGTACTCGTGTTTCGCTCCGTACTATTTTCCTGTCATTTTGATCCACTTTACCAGGTGAACTTAAACCGATTGCAAAGCTACACAAGCATCTCGTCAAAGAGCAAAGAGGAAGAGTTGTCGTGAGAGCCAAACAAGTGGATCTCACCCATGCACAGCACACCCTAGGATGACAGGTGCTAAGCTTAAAGGACTATCAACTTGTTCTTCACTTTTCTCACTAATGATGTAAGGAGCAGTGCATTTTAAATAGTTCACTGCCTGATTGACAAACTTGTGATGGGAATCAAATTCTACGATTTAAGCTTCGTTAAGCCGACTGGCCATAAACTATGCACCTAATACTCACCCAACACTTCTGGGGTGTAATTATATTCCCAGAAGACTATGTGCACTTGCCAAATAGTAGATCATGGAAAAGGTTATTAAAAAATGCAGGCCATGCAACCACGGCTGTGATCTTGATACCACTAGACCGGGTCAGACAATATGACCTTAAATGAGAAGACACTTGATCAATGTGGAGAAATCTTTGGCAGTTACCTGCGTTTGCTGTACGAAAACTTCTAGATTTTTCTGGTTGCATTTCACGGGGAATTTAACCATCATACAAAACCGGAAAATTTCACTCCGCTCCAACGTACCATTTCCGGAGGAGTTCTACTTGTTCTTGCATCAGTTCGTCCCGTTGCCCGGCTTCCAATTATCTTTCGCAGGGGGTTTGTAGTTCTGGGACCGTAATTATAGAGCGAGAAAAATTTTGCTACTTTTTATAAGGAAAAACAGGGAGGCTTGATCTCTAATGTCTCACTACACGATTGTAGTTATGCGCAAAAATTTAGCTTCTCCAATTATTTTATAATATTTTTCAGTGGCTAGAAAGCTTTCTTGAGCTAGATATCATCTCATAGGCTTACCGCATAATTGTGCCTTATTAGTTGAACCAGCTTTTGGCACTACACTGTATAGCGCCTCGATACTCTCCTAAGGGCGAGAGAGGCTATAATGCTCGGACAAAATACGCCCGGAGGCTACCGGCATGACCGAGGGGCCATGCAACCTGGCAAAAGCACAAAGGCAGAATCTTAAGTTTTAGCAAAACCAATCCAAAGTGCTGAACGAACAATAAAGCATTGCATTTAAAGCGGTTCTCTAAACCTGAGTTCAAGGATATAAGAATTAAGACGATGCAAACTGGTTATGTGTGCCTGTCGGGTTGGGCCTTTGGAATGATGGTATGGAAGTCTTGCTCGGCTGCCTACAGAGATTATGCGGACAAAAGGTCTTGACCTCAAGGTAGCGACCAGACTAAAGGGAGATTGAAGGAGTGGCCTATTTAGCTCGTAAAAATAAAAAATTACCATTCAGATCTAAGCTCACTTTCGACACCTCTGAGCCTCAAAGAGTCAAAGCAAAATAACATTGGATTGCCTACTTCCTGCCACAATGGCTTCTTTGGCGCTCCTCCATCATCATCCCCACTCAAAGGCTATAAAATGATTTGTGACTAAAATTTTGACTTTTACTGATAAAATATGAGGCCTTTTGTAAATAGCGGCGTTTTCCACTCCGTATTTTTGTTTGCGAAACGAATTATTTTAAATACAAAGTGAAGGACTACTACCTTTAAACCAATACATTAGCTCATCCGAGTGACAAGTGATTCAAATCTCCCAAACAACTTATTCAGATATGACAAAGTTGAGGAACATTAACAAGCTGAAAGTGTATGGCTATATTTCAAACTCAACTTGCCATAAGCCTTTAACTCAGACAATTATGGACCATCTATGAATGATCAGGATGGCTAATTTTATAAGCTACATAAATGAGGTTGTTTAATTGTAACTTTCATTGGATTACTACTGTACAAAATCTGGTAAAGCAAACTTTCTAGTCAGAAGCAAAGATTAATTCATTAATGATTTAATAGCGTTGCCTTCTAAAAATCTTGTCCTTCATGCATCTCAGTGAGTGAACAAATACTGGGAACACGAGGTCAACGATTCATGCGAACCTGTAAACACAAGCGATTTCCTCTTCATGGTGGTGGAAGGAACTTTCCCTATTGCCCACCTTTTAGTCACAAAATGGAGGCACTAGTTTTTGCCTGTATTGCAGCGCACACTCCATTGTAATTTGAGGTTTCACCGAATTCTTCAGCTAGCAGAACACCGAGAACACTGTTGACGTATTATTTCTTAGCACTTTTAAAGCGCAGCTCTACTTGGGACTGGACGCGAGTTTTGTTTCCATGACACTGACATATTATTTAAGGTGACATTTCTGATAGCTGCTAACTTTGTTCGCATGCTAGCTCTTGCATGTGTCAGGAGGACAAAGTTATCCTTATTGACATGAGAGGTCCTTTGAAGTGTTCAAAGATGTTTTTACTGCTTTGAAATAAAAAAAGATGAGTGGGAGGCGACGGCTTGCATGACAGCTAACTGTAGGTGTTTAACGCCTGCATTTGATCCAAATCCTAAAAACACACATTTCAATGAATAGCGCATCAAGTGAGTGGCGAAGCGGCCGTTGACACCAAGGAATTATTTTTTTCTTGATAGTTCTAAGAAGTTGGTCCACTGAAGCTTTCCAAAACGTTGTGAGGCTGTTAAACTTATAAAATTATACCAATTAATTCTTGGGATTTCCTTTTTCGTATAAGGAAGATTATAGGAAAAGGAGTTAAGGATAAACTTTCAGATTTTGTTGGGAATGTTGGTCTAGAACCGAAGACAGAATGTGCCCAGTAGGAGTCGACCTTCTGTTTGTGAAATAATATTGCGAGCAACAGTAAAGAATGCGCAAATTCGGTAAAATTGGTAGTGCTAAACCTCTTATAAGGCTAGATTTGAAAAGCATTTAATTGCACAAGGCTTTTATTTTTTATTTTGTAGCTATGAAACCTCTCTCCATGCGGCTCCTCCCCCATAAAGCTCTATACCGGACTTAAATTTGTCGCTTCTGACAGTAGTCAGAGACATGTTGACAACGAAATCACCTCTATTATTAAATATTCAAGCAATAAATGGCATCTCTGACAAGGTGCTCATAAAAGGATCTTATTTGACTTAATTTTTTAAACACGCTTCTGAAACAATCTCATTTCGACAAGAAAGGTGGTGTTTTGTCTCTCTTTCCACAAGCATTTCAAATTCCCATCCATCCTTTTGAAAGCAGTTAAACAAGGTAGAATCTTGTCTGGAACTCGTCAATTTTCCCTGACCGCAGTGACTAAATGAATAACTTAACTTGACCAGATTCTGACATGCAGCTCTAGCAATTCATGTTAGTAAATAAACAGTTGTTTTGAAATCAAGCACATTCAAAACACAACTTCACACACAAATAGCACATGCACCGACAACAAGTCTAGACTGCTCAATTATGCATGTACAAGTGGAGATATTTCACTGTTCGAGTTATCCAGCCGCTATCGCCGCCTCAGGGCGGAAACACGTTCAAACCCTTAGTCGATGTAGATGCAGAAACTTACCCTCTCCTTGCATTTCTTTTAAGTTTAAGGAGTCGTAATAGTCAATCGAAGGGAGACAAATAAGTGGAGCAAATAATGTGGTCGGCACCGATTGCAATGAAGTCCACCATATCTTTTAAAGAGTAAGACGTCACTCATATCCTCCAGATCCCTTCTCCTCTTTCACTTATTTGCGTTGCCAATAGTAAAATAAAGGAAACAGGTCACTTCAAAGCGCCGATATTGTCTTTGTTCTGACATTCATAGGCAAACTCACTCTTGGTTACTTTAAATTATCATAATGGACTGCATATTGCTGCCCACTTTAACTAGATACCAGATTTACTGGTCGCTATCGTCGCCCTTTTAATGAGCGGCTGATAACAATTTTTGGTACTTCGAAATTTTTCTTTTGCCACGCGGGCAATGGCGCTGTAACCGATTCCCCTTAAGGATTTTGGTTTTCTTTTTGAAAATTTTTTGTTACAAAGAAACCTATCGACTTGAAAAGTTGGCGTGATAAAACGCAGTCTGATCTTCGATATCTCTCTGCCCCAAATACAGAGTTCATGCTACTCTTGACAATGCTTTCAGAATAGAGAATTTTATATGACTGGAAAACGCATGAATTGAGGGTAAACTGTCACATAATATTTCTATTTCATCTATTCTACTTTGTTTCATCACTCCTTCGGCAAGATGTGACAGGCAATATTAAGCGCTCTAATCACCTATTAGGTTTAAAAACTGTTAACACGGAAGGACTAGAGGGATCCGTAGTCAAAACGGTCGTCATACAGACAGCGATAAGTTTAACTTGCACTAAGCAAAGGAGCGGCTGCTTCATACCTTAGTTTTAAATTCTCACTTCAGAACTACTATTCTGTTTTGTTTTGATGGACTCCTTCTATCCTGCGATGACGTAATTGTCATCATGACATATGATCGGGCTCGAAAACTTATGGCGGAGGGATAATTTTGGAATCCTGTGAGCGGGAGGGAGAGAGAGAGAAAGAGGAAAAAGCCAAATGTCAGGGGCATGTAAAAAGCGAAACTGGCAAAACAATGTCATTTATTTATATTTAATCACAGCCAATCAAACTTATATTTCGAGAGCTAAATGCAAGCCAAAAATGCACATCAGTTGTTTCGCTGAACCTATCACAAAAACGCCTCAAGGGAAGGATCACAATTCGGCACATTAACTGTTAAAGTTACAATTTTGATTAATGGACTACCAACCACTGAGCGTGCATTTTGCAAGTCGGGAGAGCTCAAAAGCAAAGGCTCTTAAATGTTTTATGCTTATTTTTCTTTTTCTTCCTAAAAGATAGAAAAAAGCAGAGGCAAAGCAGGGCAGCATTAACAGTAGACGCATCAATCAGTCGAAAATGTAAATAATTTAGCTTACTGGGCGTGTGCGTTGTGTGGAGGCTAGGAGGAGATCAGCATTATGTCTTGTCGTGGAAGGCATTAATGCCACTTTTTTATTCCACACTGACAAACCTTACACGCATGCCAAATTTCACTGTCTGTCTCGCTCTCCTCTGCCTACCTCCACTTTTCCTGATTGTTTACCTTGGAAAAAAAACGACTCCAACTGCCTTATCTATATGCTTCGTTTGATTGGAGCAAGAAGTCAATTGACGGAAGGGCCGACAGATTTCAACAGAGTTATATCGAGCTAAACTAAAGCTGTTTCATGTTAACAATGATCTTACATGTTCTTAACAGTGGCTCTTAAGTCTCAAAGACGCTACATTTTCCAGACCTCTGCAGTTAGATAATCTACAAAACTTTCCATCTGTTGATATTCTGGCAATCAATCAGGATGATCTGCCATCGTCATCGCGTGCTATTTATGTTAGAGACGTGGATACTACTTCTTCCGGGTGAGCAGAACCATCGGTGGGATAACTCAAAAGACGGATTGAAAATGAGGGGTCGTTTCTAGGATAGTTAATTTTGAATAAAAACAGAGAACTTCGTTTATTGCTGAATTTTCCTATAGTCCATTTATTAAACTATGATAAAAATTTAAGACTTGATGAAACTGTTGAGTTGAAGTGGCTGAATTTACGAATCACAAATCTTCTTGTCGAATATCTTTTAAAATTAGTCGACAACGACTGTAAAAGTGCCATCCACAGTGATCTATTGCGTGATGATCGAGAGCAAATGTCTACCGATGTACTGAGAAGGGAGTGGTGTCATGGTTTCGGAAAGTTTACCTGCGAATCGAGTTTTCATAAACTACGAACTGTGAAGAAAAGTAGCCACGAGGTAACTTCACTTCCACGCTTTGTGTTTTGGTTGGTAAGAATCGGAGAGCACCGCATGAAAGCAACCACAATTATCCTAATTACTGTGTAACTCAAAAACTGCAAATATTAACTGGTTTTTTGTAATGTTTTTACCACAATTCTTAGTTTTTGTTCAGAGGAATCACTAGGAGTCTACCAATGAAACACAAAAGTTGGTTTAAAAATGAAATATTTTGAAAAATACACGGGCGAAGAAATTAAGCAACTAAGATGACAATACGTTGTAAGTGGGAGATCTAACTTTAAATTCTAAGTAAATAAATGCGATTTTATAGAATCTGTGGATGGGTAGTTGTTAATTGGAACTAGGTCTTGATTTGCCCATCGTAACCAATTTAGTTTGGTGGAGTCACCCTAGTTGTAACTTCATTTTGATCAATTACACCTATAGCAGACATTTGAGTGGTTAACAGGTAATGCGCTATAGAATAGAAAGACTGAATATTCAGACATATTTAAAAGCTATAATAACTGACATATTTTTTTGATGCAACCACATTTTGGGAATCGCACATAAAATTCTCCTCCTCCTTCTTAAAATCGCTCCACAAGGTTTTCACATTCACTTCGGAAGCCAAAGGGGGGTCGCACAACATGTATTTTCTACATTTTACAATAAATGATGATTTTGTCCTTTAAATTCGTCTTTTAACCAACGACACTTACGAGTGGTCTCTTAACATTTATGAAAAAAATAAGGTTCCCTGGTGTTGTTTGCAAAAGCCCCAAGTGTTGATAATATCTATCAGCGGATTCCACCATAAGGATTACGTAATTCTTTGACGTAAAATAGGTCATTCAAAAGTTTTTTTGTCACCATGCCCTGCTCAAGCATTCCCACCAATATCTTTGTTCCTCCATAGGGTACATCTCTTCAAGTCTTCCCAGACTTAAGATAAACAGCAGTACCCTGTGAAGGCAAAATGAGATTACACATGATGTTGTAGCGCCCCAAGACTTTCCTAAGGATGGAAGAATTTTCTATTACAACGTACAGCAGATTTTGAAGTTATTGACACGGCTTGGAGACCAGCTTCCTGTGTGGAAGTGCGATGGCAGAGCCCATAGGTCGTCCACTACCGCAACCGAGGGTCAATCAATCGATCAAAGCGTTACAGTGTCACCGAATTTTAAATAGAATTTAAAATGCACCTTCTTAAAAGTTTACATTTCGATTTCAATAAGACAGTTTTGGGTCTGGTAAAAGGTATTATAGCCTCCAGCTGTCCTTAAAGCACCATGTCCATTCCAGTTTTGGTCCAAAAGCCAAAACTGAAAAGATTTTAATTATTTTATTGTATTTGTTATTGTAATTCTCGAGCAAATCTACAGCTGACAAAGCTTTTAATGTATAGAGATTTAGAGTATGAATATCTTACCTTATTCGTGGACTCGCTTCTAATTTCTGGCTAGAAGTCTGCAAAATACATTTTTGATAATGCCGCAGAAAATCATTTCCGGTTGAAAATAACAACCGAGAGATAGACTATTTCAATCAGCAAATTGCTTTTAAAATATTCAACTCCCTCAAGTGATTAAGTCAGAAGGAGTTAATTTTAAAAACTGACTGCCTGAAGAACACTATTTTTTCTTCTTGTCGAGGCGATTTCTTTACTTTTAAATTCATTGAGGTGAGAGGTTCCGTTTAGGCGTGGTCTGCACTGGTTGATGTAAGTGGTTTGGTGAGGAAAAAACTCACAACTCTCATCATTCTTCTCTTGTTTGCATTAAGTCTCAGGAAAAAGTTGCTCCGACAATTGGAAGCACGGCAGGGACGGTCAAAATTTCTTCCTTATGGGTGTGTACGTGTCCGTGGAGACCTTCCACTCCTTTAGATCTCGCCATAATGCACAAATAGGAAGAATTTAAAAAGACGTATAGTCATCACTAAATTTTGACAACTTGATTAGTCCAGGGCCATTCTTCTATGATGTTTACCATTTGTCTATTACGGGTTTAAGTTATCAAAATTCTAGTACAGCTTGTGGTTATTTATGCATTGAAGAGCTTTTTATCTATCGTGGAAGAAATTTTCTCCAAGACTATAAGAAGAGTTTGGAGGTTAATTGTAGGATCTTTATTCACAGGCACGCAGGCTGATATGAAGGAGGTTGGAGGGACTCCCATGACCTTGTGGATGAACTGCTTGCTCTCCTCATTCCATTGGAACAATGCGCTCAAGTAAATTTGTAGTGAGAAGCTTGACTGAAGTGCATTACTGAAAACAGTTTGATGGTCTACAATGCAGGTATTTCCTTTTTAACCTTACAGGCAGTAAAAGTTCGTTGTATAAAGCTATCAAAATCTACTTTTATCCTATTCAAATCCTATCCAAATATCCATTCGGCCAAACTTTACTTTCTTCATCATGAGGATATACGGAATCTTTAGCTTTCAGATCCAAACGGTGTTTAATAAAGTGCATTTTATTATAACGGTTCCAGACTCTGTTCCATCAGTTAGTATAGCAAAGACAAAGTTGAAAGGCCATAGCCAACAAACAGTAAAGTTAGTTATGTTGGCTCTGTCTTTGCAGGCCTCGACGGATTCATCTTTACAACCTAATTGCATTGCAGCTAGTCGTGCTATTTGAACAAAAAAAAATAATCAGAAAAGCACTACCTGTGTTTTTATCATCCTCTTTCCTCTCCATCTTCGAAGTTTTTAAACCTAAAGCAGCTGGGTCATAAGTGAAGTGGTGGCATGATCGCAACCACCGTACAAATAACCGAAACGAGGATTTTTCTGCTGTAGAGTTACCGATTTTACAGCAAAGTTTGTGATTTATCTTGGACATGGTCAATTTTTGCCTAGGAACACTAATTTATAAGTTGGTTTCGGGAAAGGGCAACACCATTTTCTTTGGAACCATCCATATTGAATAGTGACTTGCAATACGTAGATTGTGTGAACCTACTTATCTGGAAATGAAAAATGATTCATTCTGCGTCCTTCACATTTTTGGCACTCCAGGGCTGCTCTATCTATAATGTGTCTAAGCAACACAGAATTAATGTGACAACCCCTACATAATCTTCTGTCTTCTTTAATCGCGGAAGAGGAAAGCACTCTATATGGAAATTATTTCTTCCCCTCAAAATCCAAAGAGAATATACCCAATTTTTGGTGATAAATCACTAGCACCAATGCTGTCGCAACTGCGTTGCGACACGAAAAAAGTGTCCGCTTCTCTTTCCCTCTCTCCCTCACTTTCGTTGCAGCTCATCTCTCCCTTTGTCGGCGAGTTCTGTGCTTAGGGAACTGCGCGAAGTGGAGTGGAGAGGAGTGAGCTGCACGTTTGCTCGTGGTTTTTTCCTCCACTCACAGACTGCTAACGAGCGCGCACACGCACTCACGCACGCACGCACGTACGCAGGCACGAAGGCAGGGTTGACAGGCAGACCCCGTCGTTTCTCCCTAGGGGGAAAAAATTGAGCCCAATCTCCTCTCTACCCCTCAACTCACTTGCACCGCCGTATCTCCCTTGCCTCATCGCTCTGCGCCCTTACGCACACACATCCGAAAAAGCTGGGTTGATTAATCAAATCACAAAATCTCAGAACTACATTTAAAAAGGGGAGATCGCAGTCTAGTCTAATGTGGTGTAATGTGAGTACCAGTAGTTATAAGGATCTTTTAACTTCTTCACAGAGCCCTGTGGAGTCTCAGGGTTATCGTAAAGCTTTCTAAGGCTAAAGTTTGTGAGATACAGAGTTAAACGGATCTTTCTTAGGTTCTGTAGCCTCAGAGCCTAGAAAAGGGCTTTAAATTTAAGATTGGGTTTAACAGAGTTTACTTGATGTGATACGGGTAGAAGGACTAAATAGGCATAGGTACTCAAATTGTGAGGAAAATTTTTAACCTCGGGAGAATGGTAAAGGAGGGTCCGTTCCTAACTCAACTACTACAGATTCCTGTGGTAAATAAGGTAAGCCAAGTAATTTCCATAGCCCCTATTCAATATCGTACAAGAAGTGCAGTTGAATGAGCAGGATGTGGTGCAAGCATGGAGCAAACTGAATTAACTACCAATTTTGGTTGATGAATGCTGTATTTACTGTGCTTATTCTGCCTGAAAGGTAGTAAGTCCATGGGATACATTGGTTCCGTAAACGAGATCCTTTAAAGTAAAATTAGACATTTTTCCTGTTGAAAGTGGACAGTTATTTCAAAGTCGAAGTGGTTTGGATAAAAAGTGGGAAAAAGGGAACTTCTTATTGAGGCCATTTAATGAATCCTCGGTTAGGAGGTTGGACCATAACAGTGGCGCGAGCAGCCTAAGGGGCTGTATACCTGAGCTGCCAAAAAAGATAGGAAACGATACTACTGAATCTAGCATCAGGTGTGATAACAGAAAAAGAGAGTTGGTAGAAATCCTGACCCAAAAAATGTGCTTTGAATTGTCTCACAAATGCAGCCAACAAGTATTTTAATTTGCTGTATAGGGGGAGCCACCATCTGACTTAACCTAGGAAATTGTTCTAGAACCTTCTGTCGTTTGGTTGAATCCTAACCAAATTGAATACGCGCTTTATAAATTTTCAATGCACCTTTTTGTCAAATGCGCAATTTATTTGTCGTTTTCTCACAAATAAGTCCTGACATTGACTACACAGTTTATAGTTTGCTTTGCATCTAAATTTAAAATCGCCGTCTCAGTTGACTGCAATTGCTAACCACCAGTGGATGGACTTCAGTATTTTTTTCTTTTAGAATAAGAGTTCAACGATTTACAGGAGCACAGAATTTAAACTTTTAATTTAAGCCACTTCTTGTCTCTTGCTTCTTTCATTGCCTCTTCTTCTTTTCGCTTTTAAAAATAGATACCGCACGAACGGGTGGGTAGAGAAAGACTTCCGGTGCCCGTCGTGCTTCAGCGCAAGATGAGACTTTTTCATCACCTCCAGCGTTCTCATCTGATATGGCAATGAAAGGGCGATGTAGAACAAACTACCTTTTTCTTTTCCCTAAAGACAGCTCTACTTTCCGTGGGAAACTCTTCCCTCCCCATTGCACAGGACTTTTTGAGCCCCCGCTACATTGGAAATGCACATTCGTATTGTCCTATTTGGGTGGGACAATGGAGGTTAAGCGTTGTTTGTTCATTATCAGCTGCCTCTTAAGTCTACAGTCCCACATTTGAGTGTTGTAAAAGGTAACAATGAAGGGTATCATGGGATGATTCGAATAAGTGATAGCCGTTCTTTCTTTAAAAGTAGAAATCGTTTTCTTCATTAAGCTAGTTTTGAACAATTTTTTGCTCAAAACTTACTGATATATGCGTCTTATTACACATTTTTATCTAAAATTAGTTCAACATGAATACTGAGATAGTGAGCATGTGATTGAGATTTGGTCTTCCATCTGTACTGTTGTGGAATTCAATGCACCTGTTTTAAAATAGAGAGCGATGATTGGTCGTAGGTAAGATCCTCCGCCTTAATATAGCATTGTTTTAGTTCTCAAAGCTTTTTTCTGTTTAGCGCTTTACATCGTGAACTGTTTATGAACCATGCATATACATGTACGTCTCCGCAAGTATGACCAGCTGTCCAGCCAACTCCAAAGTAGATATGAATTTAAGACAAACATCTTATTTTGTAAATTGCTTCGAAAATTTTCATTCATTCTCTTAAAGCCAATTCCTACTTCAATTTTCCCACAGTAATTCTCAAAACGAGCAGGAATTGTGATATTTGCCTTCTTCAAGGTCATCCCACGTTATCCAACCAATCAGAAGCCACGTGGGCCAGGGCCACCTGGAGGTCACACACGACTCGCATGATGGACAGGTAGCAGACGTAGGCCGGTGTTCGCATTACTGGTCACCTCACGCAAATTTTCACAGTGCAAAATGCATTTGTGGAGCTACTTTTTTGTAAGTGTCTAGCGTGAGTAATGCACTTATCCCAGTAACAGAATAGACCTGTTCGGTTTTATCAACTCTTTTTTTCCGTTAACATGGCTTTGGCGCTGATAAAAACGGAGTGACTCAGTGAGGAAGACTGGTGCTTATCTGCATCTAAATAATTACATCCTTTTGACGATGAATTTCCTCAAGTTTTTTGAAATCCTTATTTTCTAATGACTGGAAATGTGACAGATTCCAGTAATAGGAGTTCCAAATTTAACGGATCAATGCATTGTTTGCGTATATATTTTGCCCAATGTGCGCAAACGTGGTGATGAGAACTAGGATTTTAAGATTTTAAATTTCCTACAGCGGAACATGTTTAAGAACACATCTTTCGAAGAAATTGTGCTGAAAACTTCCAACTTAATCGGGAAAATGCGCTTTAATTGTAGGTTACTTAACTGAAAATCCTTTGGTCGACACAATGCATCATAGTAATGGTAGATCTGGTCCAGTTTTTGCGTTCAGTTGTTATTGTACTCTCCACCGAATGCGCTTGTTGGGAAATCACTCTCGTTTTCTACGGCAATAGCTAAAATTGAAGGGTGCGACTTCAACTTGTCCGTTTTACAACATCAAATAGACAACCACAGCTGCAGATGCTTTTTACCTAATTCTTTGTTAAGATGGTGCGTTAAAGAGGAGTACCAACTAGAAGCGATATGATCATTGGATGCTAGGGGTGAACCATTCAATGCTGAGTCGAAAGGTGTATACCATTCTGGACGAGACCATTTTCCTCATCGCTACAAACTACGTGTCACCATCGATGATTAAAGAAATTCAGGGATAATAGTGCATGAATAAAATCCAGCAATGAAATTACTTAATGTTGACACCTATAATGAATAGAGAGGGAGAGGCAGTAAGTGGACAGATTACAGGCACTCAACTTGACGGCTTGCCACCTTATTTCCTACTTCTTTCACTTCAACCATCATAAAGGTCGACCTAACGAGTGGCAGTCTGACGTGGTCGTGGTGCGAAGAACTTCCAACACTTCAAGCTTTGTTGAGCATGATATCATACTTTTGATTGGCCCTTACCTGTGCTTCCGCCACCTCATCTACCCATCGCACAATTATAGAGTGCCACTTCATTTCCACACCGCTGGGCTTATCGTGGAATGCACTGTAGATATAGGGCAAAAACATTCATCAATTGCTTTTTACCGGGGTAAAACAGCTGCGGTTAAGACCTTGGTGACAGTGAAAACTACGGAAAGGTGAGGACCAGGTTAGGTGAATGAGTAAGTAAAGTTCGCCCATCTAAAAGGGACCATCATACTTTCCGGATTCCCCTTCAAATGTCCATCTGAAGCTACAATTTTTCTTAGCCACATAATCCATGCATGGAACAATAGAGGATTTGTAAACAAAAGTGAGACGATGTTGGAACTGGTAAAGGCTAGAAATCTCATAGATCCTCGAAACAAGATTAGGGTGATAGCGAATCCTGCACCAAGCTTGTGTCCAATCGGAATTGACTATTTTTATATTGTCATGGTTATTGTTCCAACAAATAAATTATTGCTAGACCCTTTTTTCCTCCACTTTATTTGTTACCTTACATAGCATCATTGTGAAACAGAGGCTAGTTTTCCTGCTAAATATCTCAAACGATCCTTACTTTTAGCTGAAGATACTTTATTCAGTTGAGTGAAACCAATCGAGCCTGCAATGCTATCTAATCATTTTTAACTCCCTTAAACTTTACAGCATCATTGTTAGCAGAAAGGAACTTTTTTTACCACCAATAAACGATCAAATTATTAAGGGATTAAACTTATGACGTCAAATTGTCACTTGTTGATAGCGGCTGAATGTTTAAAAATAGCGCCTCTGTTGACATTAAATCAGTGATCATAGGAGGAATCCTTTCAAGGCTCTGTTGAACTAGATCTCGTATGCTACTACTTGGTATCGCTCAAATATCAGTCTATTAAATGGTTACACAATACTACGCATTTTAATGCATAAGTTTAACACTTTTATATTCATCTAGTCCTTTTCTTTAGCCTCCATTGCACAGAGGCAAAAAATCTCCATCAGAGAAGGTATTTTATCCCACCTCCACATAGACAAATGAATCAATTGTATTGGAGTTAGACTTCGTTTTGCCTCTTCCTCCACTTTTTTTAGCCTTCACCTTAAAATCGGTCGTCTAAATGAAGAGACAAATAATTTTGGTTTTTTTAAGACTCTCATAACCATCTCGGGTCATCTAGGTGCGTCTCATATTTCGATGAATCAAAGCAACTCATTGGGGGTAGCAACAGTCACAATTTTGCTGACTTCCAGATGATGCGGAAAAAAACATCTCGAAGAGTAGCGGTGGCCCTCTCACTGCAGTATCATCTCCCTCTCATCAACAGGAGCGGCGGACGTAACGGGAAATTAATACGGCTTGGCATTAACGTGTTGTAGACGATATCTTGAAAAGTCATTAGTACTAAAAGGTCAGCGAATAGGAGGGTGGATGGTTAGGTACAGGGGATGGAGGTGAATGTAAAGCTAAATGAAAAGAGGAGACGATGCAATGGCCTGGAACATTTGAAAGTGAAATTGTTTATACGAATAAAATGCTAATTAATTTCAAAAGGTTTTTAACTATCTAAAGGTCCTTCTTCCATGCCTTGCAGCCAGATCGATTGAACCACGTGGAAGATGCGTTTTAGTTCAAGGTGGATTTTGGTTACTTCTAAAAAAGTAAATCATGGAATTATAAAGTTGTCTTTTCAAATGAGGTAAATAAAAATTAATAATGTAATGGTTCCTTACTGACCTGAAATAGCTCAAACAAAGGGGTTGTATTTGACACAAAATCTGCATCGTCCTCGGCGTTCTCAAGGCAAGAATGAAGGATCATTGACCAGAATGATTGATTAGAACTGAGCCTGCCTACTCAGGGCAGGCAGGCTGAGGAGATGGCTAGGCGAGACTTGCATAAAAATTCACACAGTTTTGACGTCCCTAAGGGGAAAAAATAGCGAAGCGGCCTATCAAGGTGTCAAGTGCATGCATTTTACATGCCGGTGTCTGGTCAAATATGCATTCCCCATTTAGTCACTGGGGAGCCTGAGCCTTTCTCGTTGAGATGGGTAAAAAAGACTTTTTCCAATTATAACATTTAAACTGCGAGCATTTCGTTTGCTGATACATTGATTTTTAAAAACAACTGGAGGAGATTCTACTGTGGCTCTTAATACCCTCATGTATCCATAGAAACCTATAACAAATAAATGAGTGGATGGATAGACGCATTTTATCAGGATTCACGAGGTCCACTTTGGCTATTGAAGTCAAGAAGTAGATCCACTGCATTATCATTGTTTAAGTAAGTCCAATTTTTCTACGTCGGCAAGACTCGGAAGTGATTAAATTAGATACACTTTATGATGCGACCTTAACTAAGTGTTTTGATCCTTTTTTAAAAGAACCTTCGATCCACCACAGTACAGGGTCGGTTCCAAAGGTGATGTTCAAAAAAAAAGGAAATGATGGTCAACAGTACGATCCATGCTCAAGTGAGTCATCTGGTCGAGTCGAAAAAAAGCTCTCACTTTGATGGATAACACTATCTCAACACAAGTGAGTGGCAGCGTCAAACTTTACATAGTTTAACTCGCATCCACGCCTTCTCGACACCGGCTCAGTTTGCATTCTGGACCGCTCCCAAGGTGTTATAAAGAACAAAGTGCATAGCGTGATTTTTAGAAGCATTAAAGGATTATTAAAACCATTAGTTTGTCAAATTAATGCTAATCACCTTCGCTGCGACACCTTTGCTGAATAGTGACACATTTATTAACTCTTGTTTGTTTCCAAATTATATACTATAATATTTCTCTCCTCCACTGCTGAGTAGCATTTATTAAAAATACTTAAGATTCGGAGATTTATGAGCTTTTTATCTTATCCTTTATACATTGAAATTTTACTTCGCAAAATTTGGATTCCTACTACTCATTAACACAATTATTAAGGAACTATATATGTATACAGCATAAAGCCTTTGCATAATCTATTCCAAATGGATTATTCAATTTAAAAAGCAGACCTTATGCTTTTTAATAAATTAACTTGACTATTTTTAGATTAGATGATCTTGCTATGCCTCTGCCTCACTAGAAATGATACACGTTTCATGTAAAGACGGAAAGATGGACAGAGTGAGAGCGAGAGCGAGAGTGAGAGAGAGACAGAGCAAGACGCACATGCTGGATGATTGATAAGGGACTAAATTGAGACATTCTTTAATTGAATCCGCGTTCCTGCTCTCCTTCTACCCATACGCGCGCATGGGTTTGTGTAAGTGTGTGTGTGTGTGAATAATATGAACGCACCATCTTGATAAGCCATGGCGCCAGTCGAAGTTTCAAGCATCTTATTTTAAATTGGCTCCACTTAACTACTCATTTCAACACTCAGGTGTGAACGTCTCCCCTCATTTTGTCACCTATCAGCCATCGATCTTACTGGCTGGCCAATCAGCAACTCAGAAATGCGACAGGTAATCGAGCATGTTTGAATAATGAAGGTAAGAATTAATAAATAACATACGGCTTTAGGTTTATTAATTAAAGTGAGATTATACATAAAGGTTAGGTTTCATGAGAAAACTAAACCTGTCGCTTTCTTGGTTTCCTCATTAATGAGATTGGTCCAGTCTGCCCCTCGTTGTTTGGGTACCGTCTTAAGGCGATTTTTTTGGTTGGGCAATTTTGGTTTTAGATGTAGGCCTCATTCTTGTATCAAACTAAAGAGCTACTAAGGTGAGCCATGATCGGCTGTGCATGGAGATGTAATTCGGTGACCATGTAATATGTTGATGGAATTATCGCTACAACGTGAACTACATCGTGCGCCAAAGGTGGTGGAATTCGCGGTGTACTCCAGAGCTGCAATATTTACCCTCCTTGGCAGGAATTAAGTTGACTGCACTTGTAGCATGTCTTTTGCATGACGCACAATAAGCCTAATCATTCACATGCGAAGGTCAAAATTCGTCTTTACCTCTTTTTTGTTCATTGTACGTACCCTAGAGGGGTTGTGAATCCATATTTTAGTGTGTGCTAAGAAAATACAAGTTGGTATGCACTTTTTGTGGCCAGTAAGCGTGTTAACCGATAAAATATCGTTGGGTAAGCGGACTGTAGTCCTGTACACAAGGCGATACTAATCTAAATCGGAATCCCAATACCGTTAGCTTCTACCAATTCGTTGCCATGTGCTGCGTGTCGTTAAGAGCCAAAATTGTTTGCTTACATTTTTGAGGAGAGACCTTTAAAGTCTGCATCTTGATAGCTATGGGTAATTTCGGTAGTCTATGCTGACCTTTGCTGCTCAAAGAAAGCAGAGACCGCTCTAGGGTTTTAGACCTTAATAATTTCTGCATCGGTTTCCATATTTTACAGCAAGTCGCTCACATTCAGTGTTAGTGGCCGAACTGATTTATTACGGATCTGCTTTGGATCTGACAGAGAGCCGGAGGACATGAGCACACTTTGCTTAGGACGTCTTTCATCCTTCTTCGCCTATAGGACATAGTAGGGCTCTTAGTAGGACCCCGTCCGCTTGGGACAGCTTATAAAATGTGTGTCTAACTACTTTGCTCAATGACAGGAATCCTCTTGGTGCGCATTTTTACAAAAATGTAAAGAACCTTCCATGCACCAGGACTGCGTCAGAATCAACACTGCTTATGCCTCGCTTGATATTTATTAATTTCGACAAGAAAGACGCCAATCATTAAGTTCACTGATTCCAATGATGTCTGGTACGAAGAATCAAGGTACCTAAACTAAATTTGATACATTGTACCTTAAAACAGCAATGCTACAATTTTTCGTTTTATTTCTGTTCCCGAAATAAATTCGCAGACCACCAGATAGATCTCTGATTATAAAAAACTAACAAACAGTTCTTGATGAGCATCATTTCAGTGTCTATCAGTTTGATGGGTTGGATTCTAGCGTAAGCGATTGCGTTTTTAACCTCTGATGTACTTTTGTGCATTTACGTCATCCAGAGATAGATTTCCAGTGTCAGCAATCAGAAGGAATGAAAGGGTGCCTGATACGAAACTAATTAGTGCTAGAATCGGTGAGGAGGGAAGCATTCACTTCAGTCCCTTGCTCTTACTACACTTAATTTTCTTTTTAACCCACCCAATTTTAAATTTATGCATTAATCTATACTTTAGCAAGCCGATTTTTGAATGCAGTAGCCTGCTTAGTTTCAGAAAACATGATTTCTGTATGAAGATTGACTTTGACTAGGTCTTTTAATATCGTCTTCAAAATGCCTACCTAAGGTAGTAAAAACTAACTAACATTACAATTTAGTGCCAGGCCTGCTTACTATAGGCTAATCACCATGGAATCGCACTATTACCATGTCTTTTAATGACTTCATCGACAGTGAGCGTTTTGTTTAGACATATTACTCAGTAGTTCGAGAATCGCTTAGTCGGAACTGTTTGTGGAGGTCGTTTAAAAACGGATGCTGCAGTGCAGAATCCAAAAGACAGAACGCCACACTCACAAAGTCCATTGGGTAATGAGAAAGTCATCCCTCCTTTTCCGCCTCTACCATCACCATCTTCCGGTGCCCTCATTTGGTTCCCAGCGGAAAATGACCAACCTGACCCATGTAGAAAGCTAACGAAACATCCGTATAGGTAGACAAAGAAGTTCTTCTTTGTTACTAGATGCGTTTTTAATAAATGTTCTGATAAAGTTTTAGTCTTTTTTCCTCCACCAGAGTGAACCGTGGAGATCATGGCTAGCTGAAGAGGAGTGCTACTCTTTCTAGCAGACGAGATGGCAGACGTCTTAGTGGTTTTTATGCCAAAACATCACTGTCCTTGGCCAGAAACTTCCAGCGTTCTGTTCTCGCGCTGTTAGTAGCGTGGGTAGGCTAGTTAGTCTTTGCTGAGGGAAAAGTCGCAGTGGCACTGCTGACTTTTTGCGTAGAGAAGGCCTTTATTGCACAGCTCCACATACCTCCTGAACCCGCATCGCAGGCTGGTTCAGAGCTGGTTCTGTCCCATATTTTGGTTCGTCCACTTTTAGACATTAATGAAAGATTTTCTGTGCAAGGATACATTATTGTTGAGGCATAATGTTAACTTTTAGGCGTATTAACTAATAGTTTTACCATTAAATGACCGAAAATCTTCTTTTGGCTACAGGGCATAGAAATGAGTCAGTAGCTCACTGATACAGCAGTCGTTATTGTGCTTGCCACCGCGTTTCGCTGCTACTCCAGCCTCCCCACTTTACGAAAAGAAGCACAATCTAACGATTGTAGACTCTTTTAAACTAATCCGTTGCGGAGCTTTGAAGAATGTGCGATGACAGATTGCACAGAATAAAAGTGAATCAAACAATCTGCTGTTGGCAACTAACAGCTTAAATTGAAGTAATTTGTCAGGTATATAAACGGATACGTAGCAAGGTAGCTGGGTAGATGAACGCATAAACTTCATGAAAAATGCTCTAGTCTTCATTGCGAGGAACTACCTCCCATTATGAATATCGCCATGCTTACCGCTATAGGTAACAAGAGAAATTTCAAGCTAAAAGCAGCAGTTGATAGTGAAATACATTTATTCAGTGACATCTACACTAAGTGGTGAGAGTCGTGGTGTGAGGCTATCAGTTTGATCTTCACTTGTTTATCAATTCTTTCACTTGCACTTCGTTATGCGAGGGCTTGCATTGTTGATTGTTCCACAGCAGTGTACTCGCTATCCATTCCACAATTCTAGGGCCTCACATCATTCCCACAAATCCAGACGCAATGCGGTGAACACTGGATTTCAGGTGGATGTATGAACTGTGCGCTTCTTATTGAGAAGCAAATGGATGTGTCTTAGACCTCGGAGGACTAACCCTCCTTCCGAAAGTGGCTAAATTGGTGGATATTGCAGAGGAAAGAGGCCTTAATGTAGCTTAGAACTCACCTTTGAAAAAGGCTCCAAGGGGGTTTGAAGGGAAGGAATGGAGGAAGATGGTACCTCATTACACTTTTTTTAATTTCGTCAAGTCTAAATCAAGTGATGTTTCCATGGTAACTTGAATGGGGCTATGGGTGTTATCACATGGCTGCTAGAGACAAAATTCTGGCTAAGAATGCAATTTATGGAAGTTTTGTAAACTAATGGGAAGGATTTCGGTTTACAGGATGTGGAAAATGGAGGCTGATTTAATGAGTAGATTACTTTTAAACTGATCAGCAGTTTCGCCTGTTCATTGCCAGTCACAAGCACCTCCTTGACTGCCTCATTGCCTTACATTCACACTTTTATTGTATTCACATGCTTTTATAGGGCTAATGAACGCGAGCATTAAGTAGATCACTTTACTAGCAAGAATTTCACAAATTTTATTATTTTACGCTTTTACGTGCTTTCTGGCACCAAATGTGTTAATAGGAAAGACTCGGAATTTGTTCAAGTGTAAATTGAACAGGGTAGTATGTAAATCTTGGAGAAATAATGTGGAAAATGGTTATTTGTTTTAAGCATTTTCTAATAGTTGATTAACTCTATCTCTGAAAATGGGTTTTTAGGATATTGTAGGGAACTCTGCACCTCAATGTCGTAGTGACGTCCTACACCTCCTTAAATCTCACCTACCGCGACAAGTTTTTTGTTTATCGGTCTGAGATAGAACAAGAATGCGCTTAATTCTTGGGTAAATTTTATGTGGCTATCTACCTGTCAATCTCGTCATGAAAATCTCTTCATCATCAGCGCATCTCTGGTTCATCCTAAATCAGTCGTAGCAGCACTCCATCAGACGAATAGCTTCAGGTTAGAATTGCCTCAGTTTAATCTCACGCTAAGGTGCTAGAATTGAATGAAGAAAGGAAATGAAATACGCTTCGCATGTGCCTTCTGCTAAGAAAATTACTGATTTGAACTTTTTGTATAAAATTCTACAGAAATGAAGGCCACCCACTGATTCCGCCGAAGTGATTAGGCAGAGGTGGATGAGGAAGCGGAGGGGGTGGGATTAACGGCATATTTTCGGCAAAACTTTTATTAGTATGCGAATATTAAAACATTTTCGTTTCTAATTAACGCGGAACAAAATTTGGGAGGTCTGGAAAGTTTTAACTTTAATCAAAATTATTGAGAATTCTACGAGATTCAATGAACCCATTTTTGGTGGTCAAATCAGGAGCAACCTGGAAATTTTGTAGTTTGCTGATGGGTTCAGCCCATTTAGGCTCTTAGCTCTTAACTCTCTTTTGGTTACGACAATTTTAATTATCAAAACTTTATCATTTGCTCTTCCGAGTTTCTAAGGTCAAATCGGATTAAACGCGTTTAGTTTTGTGCTTTAGCTATTACTTATTCGTAAGCTCTTATTCATTAAGGGATTAAAATCCATTTTTTGAACCAGCTGCCTAGAGTGTAGATTTTAATTTAAAAAAGTGATCATGAATGAAAACAAAACACTCAAAGCATGTAGTGTTTATGCATGTATTTGGGGTGAGGGCTGCTAACTTGGCTTGGAGGCCATACCGCCTGATGGATGCCCAACGAGGGAGTCCCAAGTGGCCCATTACCAAAACTGGGAGTGAAACCAGCAATTAATGTAATGAAATAAAATAATAGATCGTGTAAAACATATCTTTCAAGTCTATAATTGATTAGGAAGTAACACTTTTTTCTCAGTCCTTGTTGTTACTCTGCCCTGTGGGCAAAAAAAGATCAAGGTAGGGAATATCTTATAATAGATCGAACCTGTCATGACAAAAGATGTAAATTTAGTAATTTATTTTAATTATATAGTGAATAAAACTCCCGGTAGAATGTAATTTCTTCTTCAAGACGGCAAGCTGGTTGTGTGGTAGTCACCTCTGGTTTTTATTACGCCTTGGATAGTAAGAATGCTGAGGGATTTGAGACATCGCTTTGGGATTATTTTTGCTTTTGTGGACGTGGTCTCAACAAGGCAATGCTTGCTGTGGTGGATCAATTAGACAAAACCTGCATAATTCATGCCATCCTTCTCTCCACTCGCATGGAAGCGGCCTCGCATGACTTTTTAATAAGTCCCATCAGCCCATTATTTGGCAGCCCCGTGCACTATTTTCCCCAGGTTTTAAGTACCTTTATCAAGATATTTTTTCCATGTTTTTCCTATAACTTAGTGTAGGTACATGCGTAGTTTGGTAATTTTGATACACAGGTTTAAGTGGTGTAGTTTCGGTTATTGTGAAAAGGAAGGATATACAAACATGACAGCCAGAAATAGCATGATTCGTTTTCGTCTGTAGAGTAGTTACCTCTCTCTACAAGTGTTAGATCTCATCAATATAAAAGGGCTAGACGTTAAGAGGGTTGTTATCAGGTCCCAAATAAAAACAACCAAAATGAGTGATTAACGGTAGGATTTCGTCCCTGAACACGTGCCATCACAAGGTCATCAAGTGTCAAAATGTCATAGAGTGGCCTTCTTCGATAGTCGAGTGCTGCCTTTGCTATTTTTTAATTCACCATGTGAAGCTGCTTTATAATAAAAGTGGCATCAGTCTTGATTAAAGAGGTGGTGTGCCTTGACAACAATGGCCACTCGGAAATAAGGTGTACCAGCAGCTCGGTTGGATTCAGAGATTATTTATGGCCATTAATCGGCAAAAAAGAAGTCCAAGTTTTCCAAAATAATGTGCTGTAAAAGACAAAGAAATAAAATGTTCTTTGCAGCAGCTTTATTCTCAAGGTAAACAGAAACTTCTTCTGGCAACAATCGGAAAAGAAGGAAAAAATTTTGTTTGCATTAGGACGCAGCAACATTTTGAGCATTTATATCTTCCGTTTTTACATTCATGAAGAGGAACTTTTCTGAAAATACGAATCCTAACAGCAGTGGTTGTCATTCTCAAATGTTTTTAAACTTAACGACTGCTTTTGCTTGAAATTCAAAAATGAGAGTGAATTTTCCTATTAGGGGAATTTTTTGAAGTCAAATCTGGGTGCAGAAATAAAGGTGAAGATAAAAGCCAGTAAATAATGAGTAAAATCCAATTTTTAACGAAAATTTTTACTATCCTTTTAAATTTATTTAACGAACTTTGCAAATGAGCACTTTGATAGTTGAGTCTCGAGCATTTAGCGCTATGGAGAGAATCGCGGGTGGACCTACAGACATTCATTATTAGCCTGAGATGAAGCACAATTTAAAAATAATAACCTGGTAGCAACTTTTGTCCACATTTTAGTATATAGATAAATGCTTTTGTATGTGAATATAATTCTTACAACTGTTCTAAGACAGAAAATATTGTTTTGTCTGATTCTACAGCAATTGCTTAAAAAAAATTGAGCTCAAATGAAGCATTAAATGTAGTGGTGTTGCACCTCTCTAATGACGGAAGAAGACAATAAATGGACCTATTGCATATTGTCGACGGAGATAAGGCTCGGGAACTAATGGGATGATTTGGAGGCTATGCGTCTAAATGGAAGCAAAACGGTGGAGCCTTAAGCGTCCAGGAAAAAACATAGCAAATGGTTGAACAAATAAAAAAGTATCACAAAGCTCTCCTTTTCTTTCTTTGAGTGTTGTCACCGGCGCTTTCCTTGGTCGACCTCACGCGTTGACCACCATGACGTAGTCGGTGCAGTTAGGAAGACAATAGCAAGCCAGCCACACCAGTTGTTGAAATTGTCCGTAACTGAGAAGACGTCTGACCGCAATGTCACTAATTTTCTCCTGGAAATCCTACCAGATCTGGTGATGCCTTCCGTTTTTAAACTGCATCGGTGAAAAGGGAATAAGAAATGGTCCGGAAGCGGAGCCATTTGATAAAACCTGTTGCTCCTTCTCTCTTCAGTGCTAGATTCCATCGAGCAAGTGGAGCAGCGGAATTAGTATCGCGAGTTCACTTAGGTGACACCTTCATTCGTGTACCATAGGCAGCCCCGTACCAAAATACTCCAGTGTCACTTCAGCTGTTATTAGCATTTCCGCGGAACAAGGGGCTGGAATAGTTTCCTAAAGTCAACGTTATTTTAATTCTTCTGTTAGGAACCGTTGCAGATTCTTCCACCCACAATACGTGGCATTCTTCGTCACGCCAGGGTGTAATTTTTAGCAATAGAAATCAGAGGGATTACCCTCTGGGATTATGTTTGCGTTCTACTGACACCAATGTAGCACCCCAAGACTTCTCCAAAGGTGAAAGAAGGCAAGACACATGGGTAAAACATGTATCGTCAACGTGGAGAAGGGTTGGGGACTGCTGAACCGCTCGATTGGTGGTCGTCCAGCCCTAAGCGCTCTCTAAACCACACAAAGTACTAGATGTATAACCAAAGTATTATATAAAGAACTTTTTTTTGGCAAACTCTGCTAACAAAATATTTGGTCACCTAAGAACTCCCTCATAACCGTGATTTGTGTCTGAAAATAAGCACAGTTATTCTCTAAAAACGATTTTGAAAGAAATGCAAAGGAAAAAGAGGACATTTATCCTATACAATAGCATTCTGTTCTCAAAAGTGGCGGTATCCTGAGCAATTAAATCGTGTTTATGATGCTCCTCCTCAAGACCTCGTCCGTGATAAATCAGAAAAGTCTCAAAGTGTATAGCAGACCCATTTGTCGTGGGAAGACAGAGAAAAAGAGAGAGAAGATGCAACTTACGAGATTGTTTGTACACCAAACCTCCTCTTCTCTACGTATGCGGCATTGGTAGTTTTTATCATTCTCTTGCCGCTAAAAGCCGCAAACTTGAGGTGGTCAATGCCTTTTCAGTGGCATAGTGACTCAATAGTTTTCTCTTTCTCTAAAGCAAAAAAAATGACTCTGACTCTCTGTGTGGGGAAACACCACCACCAAACCTCACTCCGTCTACCTTCAGACTCAGGTTGGGGGATTTCCGTGTCTGCCTATGAGATATGTCACAAAGACTGCTGGCTTAGACGCACTGTCTGAGTAAGGTGGGTAGATTTAGCTTTGCAAAGGTCGGTAGTTTAATTAAAAGTTGAGGAAATTTGATGAAAGATAACCAACGTAGAAGAGCAAAGACACTAGGTCGTTGTGAATGAATCGTCCTTTGCTGCAAAATTGAGGAACATTTTTTACTTACAATAAACTAAAAGGCCATAAAGCTTATCCGAATGATTAGCTAGCACTCAAACTGCCAGCTTTCGTCTCTGAAGTCACATTATTACTGAAAGATCATGAAATCAGGTAGTGTAATCATTAAGATGCATAAAATGTGACGGGTGGTTTTCCATTACGACTCTAATGATGAAGTTGGCGGCGGATTCTAGAATCGAGCATAATAAGAACTTAAAACTCTGTATAGGTGGGACATTAAAACGATAGGAATTATTTGTTAGTAAATTGGTGACTGAAGTTTAGCGAAGCTTACCAGTTTAAGTACATGTTTCATGAAGTAGGCAAATGCATTTCATACTGGTGAAAGTTTGCGGGATGTTTTATTTGTTGTTTTAACCACTAGGTCTACAGTCTCCTGTCTGTAATCGGCTCCCAAAGTAATGCAAGCAATCTGTAAAATGCACTTTCAAAAGCCTTACCTCCATCCTTATAGATTAAGAAAATCCTATTCATAACCACCTTTATCTCTATCATAACCAATTTACATTTTCCCACCAATTGACCATTATCCTACGCATGGATAAAAATAAGAAAATGTAGCAGTCATCGCTTGGTCACAGGATGGTAATACGGGATCTGCGACGAGGTTGTATTTTTCCTCTTCTCCACCCTCGAATTCCACCTTGTAACTGGGACAATGTAAGACCATCATAAAAATAAGTTTTGAGGCATCTTGAAAACGCTCTCCGCTTACTCATTTACCAAACCTATCTCTCTCAAACGGAAAGTATATCTTCCTTCCTCACCCTTCAATATTTTAGATGCCAATAAGAAGTGCAAGGCGAATAATTTCATCCAGCATCCAAAGTGTCTCCCACGGTAAGTCCTGTGTCGTGAGAATGAAGTAAAACTCTAAAATTGTGGGGTGAATAGACAGGGTGGTGTGTGCATAGCTGTAGGATAATCCACGGTATGATCTCTCAATTGACAAAGCTTGGAGTGCGGAAGTCCACTCGCACCATGACAATTTTAGTCGGTCAGTCAGCGTAAAATCTTGTAATGCAAAGAGTGTTATTATTACTGCTAGATAAAGAAATAAAGAGCAAACTGACAAGTTTCCAAGCTGGTTGCCTGTCATCCATCCACATAAATCACAATACGACCCTCCCTTCTCACTCAATATAGGTATCAGCGAATTGGTCCAATCCATTTCTGAATGCTCTTCATGCATTTTATTGTTGAATTTATGTTGATGTCAATAGCTACAGCTGGTATGACAACATGTAGCTCTTCACCATCACTAATATATACCTGTCTGCTGCTTGATATCTCCATCCACCCATTTATTAATCCATCCATCTATCCATGGCTGAATTATTACCTGAATGCTGCATCCACCCATCTCTGGTCCGTGCTTACTACCACAAAGTGGACCTTGAAATTTGTGCAATAAGTTTGACATGAATTTCCTTAACTTTATTTAAATTAAAATTAGAGTCACAACAAAATCAGACGGATGATAAGGAGCAACGATGGAATGGCACACTCTAATTTGCAGTGAAGAGTAACCAAGGACTTCAAGGACTTTTTAATCCTCCGATGCCTTCTTTCTGCTGTATATGTTTCAATGTAACAAGGATAAATTCGCTTTCAAGCACTTTCTTTAATGTTTCGGCATATTTTTTGACTGATAATGTAAGAGCATTATTAGAAGTAACGAAAGGGGTATTTTGGGGTTGAAAAAGGATGGTTTAACTAAGAATTAAATAATAAAAATGATTATATTGTGAAGGAATCATTCTTAAAATTTTGAAAACGGAATCACAAGAAGGTTACAGTTTACTGTTAAGAGTTACCAATGTGGGCTTCAACATAGACCTGTCAAACGATACATGAGGAATGACAAGATTTTGGAGCATTAAGTACACATGCTTATTCCTCTTTAAAATAAAGGAATTTTTTTTGCTTTTAACAAACTGGTTTGTGAACTTGTTAACGAATCAAAACTTTGTTGGCGTTTTGTAAGAAACTTTTAAAGAGTTTTCTACTTGGAATGCCTTCTTTAACTTTCCTTTGAAAATAATTTCGGGCACGCGTTGAGTATGCTATTCAATGTTTCGCTTAAAAAGTGGAGATTTTAGTACCTTGAGCTGAAACCTTTGGGGCTCCGGCCATGACTGAAAGTTCCTTTCTCTTTAGCATGCAAGGGCTCCAATTCGGTGAATCAGATCTTTCCCAAAGGCATAAGTGAAGGAAAAGGCACCCATTGTTAAAGGTTATGCATATAACATTCCAAAGTAATGGTTAGAAGGTGTGATCTAAATTGCCGTTGTGCAATGGTCAACCAGTGGTCCATGCACCATCAGCCCACATCTTCCGCAACAACCTTCCTTATATTTCCCAACCTCAAAAGCAGCCTCATGAAGAATGCAGTGCAAAAACAGGAACTTTTAAGGCCAGACTGGTTTCGACGAGACTATTTCCAATTGAAGTGTTTGTTAAAAACGCTCAATACCTTCAACAATGACGAAAGTCCAAATATACTTGTAAAAATGTGAAGTTTAGCTAACAGCTTTCAAATTTCTAAGCCTTTCAAAAGGACTTTGCTCTCCCATCCTCCCTCTACAATAAGAACTTGTTTACCATCAATTTATGCCTAAAATAATGACCATCTTCATAAACACCAGCCACATGATCAAAACCGAGTGAAAAAACGGACCTACTATGTTAGGCAGCGGCAGTACCACAGCAAAGCAGCAAAGTTTCGTCTTTGACCTCAGAAGGTTCTTCAGTATCGACTGACCTTTAACAAAGCCTCTCTGCGTCAAAAATTGGGACTACATTTTTCTCACTGAAAAATAAGCCAACAACGCCTTGTCAGAGCAGCCCATTTGGGAAGAAAAAAAGACTTGTTTGTGTGTGCCTCAGCGAGAGAAAGAGAAAAAACGCTTCACCATGAGTGCGTCACCTCTCTCTCTCTCTCTCTCTCTCTCTGTCCGCTATCAGTTTTTCTCACTACCGCCGCTACAGATTTTGTTGTTGTCATTGAGGCACTCACTCTCTTGTTTATCGCCACGTCATGACCCACCCATCGCGTCATTACTGTCTAGACACGTGGTGGGGCATTGCTTCTGTCTGAAGCCCCAATGGCCTGAGTGCAATCAGCTTATTTTTTACTCCTTCGGCTTGCCCTACTTGGTTGATTGCCCTACCGAACCCACTTCTGACCACCCCAGTGCTACCAAATCCCATGTATGCGATATGAGGCAATCCACCGATGATATGAGTCAAAATGATGAGAATGGCGCATTTGAAGTGCAATATTGTGAGGCGATTTAAGGGAGGCCTGTTACCCACTTAAACTACTTTTAATTGGTAAAATTTGGCTGGAATTGCCAACATCCGACAAAATAATTAATCATTGAGAGCTACCTTGTGCTTCATGATTGATATGAAATTATGAAAGGGAAGTAAATAAACAAATACATTCAGTTGCACTTTTGTTACCATTCCATGTGATTTACCGCTTTGGTGCGAAAACAAATGCCTTCGTGGCTCTGACCCAGCCAAACCCCATTAAACATTCAGGAATAGTGTTGTTTCCCATAGTGAGATCATCCTACAGTTACTATATCGGTCTACACCACTGTTTGGCGCACTCAGCTATTGTAAACAGATAAAAAAGTTGACGTTGGACTTAGGTATGAAAGTGGGTGAGTCGCACACACGTGACCCTGGTAACTAAAGTGTCAAAAAAGGTACTGTAACTAATGTTTGTGTCCAAAGGTACCATCCGCAGTCCCACTCGCTATAACCACTTTCTAGTCTTCCAAATTAAATAATGGTTAGTGCAGGCCCACTGTTAAAAGCGGTAGCCTTCTCGATATGAGTCCATTTAGTCACAACACCTCCACCCACTGTCGCATAAGAGGCTGCTTTACACATTTGGTTTCGCAGATCTCCTCTTCTCTCTGTCATTTCCAATCCCCTCTAAACATTGGCAAACACTGCGCTCCATCCTGATTGTTAGCTTTAATGATTTCCCTGAAATTGCTATTTTTACCTTAGCAGTTGAATTTAATGGAATGGAAGACATTCACTTTAGCGCCGCAAATGGGGCGAATACGTCGTTATCTACACGATTAGTCAGAGCAATGAGTAGCCCCGACAAGGTACTGCAAATCACCCGGAATGTGCCGACAAACAAGTGCTATATCTACAGCACCTCAGAGATAATTTCCTGTCGCCTCGACACTGCAAAATTTTTTTTATTAATGAAATTCACCTGGTGGGCACAGCTAATAATGTCTTAATGCACGAGTGAAGACACTGGCAATAAAAAAATAGCTTTTTTTTTAAAAACTGGTACTTAGTACATGAATGGTTGCACTGTTAAAACAAAGATGCTCGTTAAAAACGCCTCATTTTTGTATCCCAACGTAAACTATGGGGAAATCCATTCCTATCTTCTGATGCCTCTAAAAATTTAGAGAAATAAGTACTTTTTAATTATTACTTGCCTGCTGCATTTTTGCAGTTGCTGAGATATTTCCACACTTTACGGGCATATCTTCAAAAACACTCACAAGTTCTGCTCAAAGCCTACCGAAACGCTCAATTTTTAGGCCTGTCACACCTGGCAAATACTTATCTGCTCAGGAAAGACCCTGCAGTGTGGTGGATATTTTAATAGGTCGAAGGTACTAAAACACATCTCAACATGTATTTCACTGGATTAGACGATACATTTTCTGTTGTGCCCTTCACCATTCCTGGGGGTGGGAGAAGTCGTAATACTTAGGGGGAATATACATTGCCACTTTCATGGTCTGGAAGAAATTCTGCTTAGAGGAAGTGCAAAAGTACCAAAATTAGTGCCCACGGAACTGAAATGCAGACTTAAACAAGGCATCGAAGTATTTAAATCGGTTGTCAAAAGCCTAATTCTAGTCTGTTAATAACTCACACAATTCAAATTTTAAGGTAGGTCATGTTACTAGGACCTAAACTAAGCTATTTATACATAATTCCTAGCAAAGGCTCCCAATTTGCGGTCAGAAAAACACCTTGAATAAGTAATGCGGAGAACACGCTTTGACAGCCACTTTTTGAGCCCCTTACAAAAACTTAGCAGTTTTGCCTTAAACCCGACGTGTCAATTTGCAGTTTTCTGCCCAAATTACCTTGAGACTCAAACTTGGAGTATGCATTGAATGGAGGAAAATCTGTGCTACAAAATTAAGGGACAGCAACCTTTTTTCCACCAGATCCTTAGCATAGGATATGCATGATAGCTAGAAGCAATTCCTTCTCCAAGTGATTAAAGTTACTCATTTTATGCTTGTTCATCTCGATTAAAGTCGTTCCGACACGAACCAAGTCAAGCAAATACTCCTTTACAGTTGACAAAATGCCATCATTTTTGTGGTGTTTTTTAAAATCCTGATTTCATTCGCTACATACAACTTAGTGGATGATTTTTATTAATTCCGTCTTTCTCCTTATTGTCTCGCAGTGTATTTCAGCAAGAAACTGGAACATACAATTGTGAAATATTGTGTTTACACAATTAGCTAGTATAGCACCCCGGGACTTCCTAATATACAAAAGAATACATAATACTCCGACAGAATAATATGTTGGCGCCATATAGGGGAGCTGAAGGGAAGGCTACTGTCGCGGTTCGGAGGTCATGTCGCCCGGCGGATGTACACCGGAGAAGCCTTCAGGTGCCCCGTTACCAAAACTGCAAGTTACAAACAGTCAAAGCAACGCATAAAAGATAACCATTTTTGCAATTTGGTAACGCTTTCTTCCATAGCGCTAAAATGCCAGCAAAGCGTCATCAAAATCTCCCAAGTTTTCACGCACTATTTTGGGCCAAAAAACATTAATTTAAAGGTGAGCCAAGGAACGGTTTTTAGCGAATAGTTTGCTAAGCTATTTATCCGAGCTTGCTTTTCACTGTTAATCTTTTGTACCGCCTTGTCAGAACACTGCGAAGGCAGCGTTATCATTATGGGGTCATCGGACTTCAGATTCGCTCAATTAGAATTCATTACACACATTCTTACGCAACATAGAGAATACTCGAACATTAGTGTGTCTTTACTAAACAAAAATGAATAACACTTTAAAATTGAGAAGAAAATATCCCTTTTGCATGTTCAGGTTGACAAATATTTACCATTTGTCGAATCCCGAAAAGCTCCTTTCACAAGTATTATATTACTACCACTTTAACATAAAAGTTATAGCTACTTTCAGGGAAAAGATTTAATGTGCTGGTACACCATCTTAAATGGAAAAAAATCAAAATGTTTGACTTAGCTTTCCTCACTTCCCACCACTGTGTGCATTAGGACGATTTTACATTTTGCGTAGAACTTTTCCTCAACAGAGTTTCCTCAATGGCTCAGTACTCTCAGCAATCATCGCCTTGGTGGAAGTATCAGAGAGAGAGAGAGAGGAGGAGGCAGGGAGGAGGAGAGGGAGGAGAAAATCCTAACTTTGGCAGAGCGGCTTTGCAAAAAATTTGCGCATGCGCGTTTGCTCGCTGCCAACGCGCCACTAGCGCTGGTGCTTCTGTCGCTGCTTCTGTGTGGGGGAGAGGGGCGGAAGGATTAAGGCAACCCAAACCCTGCTCAAGTCCCTCCTCCTCCCTTCTTCACTAGCGCACACACATCTTTGCACGCTATGAGGATAGGGAGAGGCAATGAGCACATGCTCAGTTGCATATTGTTGTGAAAAAATGAACGGCCGCAGTGCGCGCTTGCTGCTGCCGCTGCTGCCTCTTACGCTGGCTGCGGAGATGTTGGCGCAAATTTAATTTTAGCCCTAATTGCGCGTTAATTTTGGGTTAATGCAAAGAAAGGGAGAAGATTGTCACTAGGGGCGATGAGTTTTGGCTTTGAAAATCCAGCTTCTTGAAGAAGATGTGTGAATATGGCTTTATAACCTCGAGGAAGTGATTAGACACTCTGTTTAGGAGAGTCGAGCGAGCGAAAGAGTGGTAATTTTTCATTGAATGTATAAAACTGGAGTTTTTTGGAACAGCGCTCTAATGGATGCAAGCTCAATCTCGTGTTTAATTATAGAGCACCGTATTTAGTTCTACAAGTGAAAATTATCAAGCGACTTGCTTATTTATTTCGTTAGTGGCTTAATTGCTAATGCGTGCCTAAATCACAACAGCTCTCATTGCTCCATTAGATATTCCTTAGCTCTCTCCTCTTCTATATTTTGAAAAAGGGCGAAGTTGCTACCGCTGCTACTGCTCCTGCTGCTGCTGTAACACAACAACAGTAGCAACGATAAAAAAGGCAACTGCAGTGATGAATGACTTTAAGGTGGGGTGAATTATTGTTGCGAGAAAGGAAACGTCATCATTTTTCATGGCGCAGCATTTCAACACACCGTTAATGACCCCCTAGAGATGCTTGAAGTGGGGTGATATTACTGCCCTATGGAATCGGTCTAACATTTATTGAAAGAGGGGTATGGAAGGGGGAATCTCTAACACCCAATTCTCTCTCCACATTTTCCCCTTCTCTTTGTTTGACATTTGATATCTGCGCTATATGGAGGCGAGAGTTTGTTACTGGTTTGCCCTAAGGGCAGGAGCCTGAAAGGGGTATATTGGACCAGTATGGAGTGAATAAAGCGTTTTATTTTATTTGACATGAATGGTAGAGACACTTAAGACACTCTCGTAGTCATATATAAACGGTAAACTAAGTACTCGTGTAATATTGTTTGTGATCAAAACATCCTAGATGGGTTTTGCGTTTTCAAATGCTAAATTTTTAAAACAGCTGCATACAAGAAAAATTTTGTCCCTAGTTAGCCAAGTTTGTTAGAAAACAATCTTAGTCAGACCAAACATGGCCAAAATATTCACATTTGAATTATAGCTTGGAACTCTCAAGGTACCAACAAATCATTTTGCTTATTTATCAGGACAGGGAATTAGTTGGGTAGAAAAATAACCCAGCTTTTACTGAAAAATTTTGAAAACGAGTTTTACAAATGAGCACTAGTATTTGTCTCCAAAGTATTTCAAAATAATTTATCAAGCGGCTTTCAAGGTGGCCTAATGGCAACCCTTAAATGCAGAACAATGTGACGATGTGAAATATGCGAGAAGTTTGTTATTTTTTGAAAAACCTAACCAAACTAAACTTGCAATTCTCCTTGTCTCCTTACGAAGACCCTAGTTTTAGATCGAAATTCGTATAGCAAAGTAGTTCGATGTGATGGACGAATCCTGTTGCCTTATTTTATCATTCAAGTGGTTCTGATACTGAGGCCCAACGTGTTTACCGAGGCTACGTGGCCCATTGCCCGCCTTTTTTCCCATCGATGGTGGCAAGGCTGACTCCTCCCCACGTCTTTATATTTTTGGAATGAGGAATTTTTACAAGGTAAGGGGTGGGGTTTGAGAGGAGTATGAGGGAGTATAGTTGGCACACCGCCTTTTCATCGTCCCCTACTCTTCCCTTTCTGAAATGAGGCAGCTGTTCATTAAGACCGCCTAACATCCCATTATGTCTTATGATCAATGCATTCAGAGACTCCTTTTTAAGCAAGATGAGACTAGGGTGTTGATCATGCCGTCTGGGCCGAATTCGAGTGATGGGCTTTGAGCTGACAGGTTTGCTTGTCACCTGTCAAAAGTATACTCGGTCATTATAGAAAGGGAGCTAAAAATTGAGGGCCCTAAGTGTAAAGATAAGGTGGATTTTCCTTATGTAATGTAATTATGAAGAGTACCATGCAATTTCACTTGATCCAACCGCTTTGCAAATTAAATGGGTTGATAAGCCAACATATGCGTCACAACTTTAATGAAATCAAACTATTTTCGTTTCAGCTTTTAGTAGATTAAACAGATTTATTAAGTAGTGTAGATCTTCTTGGAATGTAAGTGAAGGAGATGACCTGTAACTTGAAGGTAGATAAAGAACACTGCCCTTAAAATGTGCATCATCGTTACACTTTGTTCAACAGGTAGATTGAGAATGAGGACTTTGGCTACTCTACTGAATATTTGAATACTAAAATGAGCTTTGCATACCATTTCTTAAGTTGTAATAGTTAAGTCACCTGTTAATTTCTGTTCAATCTTACAACTGTTTCCAAAATAACTAATGGCACAGTGCAAAAAAGGAGAGGATTAGAGATAAAAATGGCACTTACACAAGAAACACGGCATTAACTTTTTATTTGGGAAGGGTAGAGCTATATTTCCTCCTTAAAACGTTATTCAACATAAAATACTACAACTGAACTTTCTTACAAAGGCGCACGGAAGGAGCAGTGCGCTGTTAACTGGTGCAAAATGGATTTTATAACTGATATATCACCAAGGCAATATAAGAATACATTAATAATAGAGAAGTTCGCCCGAATGAGCATTCAGCTAAAATAGTTATCATTTTATTGCGAAAGATGACACTGAAAGCCCGAGTGGTGTGATGAAATCTGTGAGGAGCTAACACGAAGACCCATTTGTAACTCCTTTTAAAATTTTGTTTCAGCTGCAGTACTTTTTTTAATGTCATGGCTAATCTTCATATTAAATTAAAAGAAGGTCATGAGTTAACACAAGTTTTAAAGCTTAACCCATTGCTTCTTCCTATTTCCTTAATGTCAAATTTTTAGTTATCAGGAGGAGAAAAGAACCCGGACGGTGACAACTCCGTACGTATTGTCGTTGGTAGCGCCGCCAAACTTTCCTCAGATCGTAGCGGCGATCTGTAAAGGTTTAAAAGCAAGAGATAAAAAAGTGTCTTTCTACTCCCTTGGCTGACAACTGACGCTCTTTAAGGGGGGAAGGGAGGGACCTTTTTTGTTTGTGCTGCTTCCAAGGGAGGGAGGGGGGAGAGAGGGAGACAGATGCAGGAGTAGGAGAGGAGCGCACGTTTACCAGCCTCCTCAAAGAGCTCGCGCTGTTAATGGTTTTTATGCTCTCTCTCTCTCTCTCTCTCTCGCCCTCTCTGCTTTGCGGCATCTTGCCTTTTTTTTCCGAATCCACTTACTTTTAGCTGGCTGGCTGACTGTCGCCTCAAAATACAAAAAGTTATAAATGTTTGTGCTCTTGGCACGGAAAATTTGCGATTTAACTGCATGATAAATGCTCAAGTTATCAGAAGGGATCTAGGCGAGAGGAGAAATTAAATATGCACAAATTAAAAAAATAGGTGGCTTACCTTCTAGTGAGATCCACTTTCTCGAAGGAAAATCATTGCTTGTTCTAGTTTGAGCAGTGAAATGGCTTACCAGGAGCCCAAGACGAACCTAATCAACACTCATTTTTGACGTCCTTTTGACAAAACGCTAAAAATTTATTTTAGTGTTGTATCATCTCTAGCGGAAGGTGGGTCAACCATTCTAAGAGTTCAATGGGGAATTTACATTAATTTCAAAACACCGCCTCCTGTGTAGCATTGCTAGACCCTCAGGATTGCCTCCCAAGTGAGTCCTGGCATAAAAATGACTTCCGCAAATCCATCCACAACTGCAAGATGGACCGCTAAGAGCAATATTATGGGGCTTCCAAGCATTGGATTACCGCAATCTCGCAATCCAAAGTGGCAAAAATGTTGCAGATTTGTAGACTTTTTAACCCACAGATGAACCGTTGAGTACGTGTTGTTTAAACACAGGTTACCAATGGTTAAAGTACCACTTTCCTATCTTGTCAGTTTACAGTACGAAAAATCGTTTTAGTTTCGAGAATTTGCGACATTTCCGCTTGATATTTTTTAAAATATCTTATCGCAAAACTCCTCCCAACTCAACCATGAAATTATATCTTATCTTTTATCATTCCCTACCTCGAATATTAGAAACGTTTTCTGTTTTGTGGCGCTTTATTTTCTTCGAAAATGTCGGTAAAGGCTGTTTTTTTAACAGAAAAGACCTTTCTGGTTCAACCAAATTGAAAGCCCCTGAAAAGGCCTTTTTAATGGTCCGTCTCACAACAACACCTGTCAAGGTGGGCTTCCCAGTTTTTTCTCTGTTTGTAAAATTTTCTTACTCTCGACGGTTTCGTCCGCAGTCAGAAGGAAAAGTTTTTCTTTAAATGCACACTGTGAAATTCTCTTTTCCAGCCTATGATTCTACTGCCTCTGTGAGGTGGGATTGGCTGTGTAGCCAGGCTTAATGAGTGGCTTGATTTCTATACTTCATCCACTAGCTCTGGTTGACAAGCCAACAAAGTCAATGCCTTTCATTTTATTTTTTTTAAAACAATCATTTAACTGTGGATTAGAAGAACATCAAATATTTTTTGAGTAGTATACAGCTTAATCTGATTGTACTGATTTCTGTTTAAAATCATTTTTTGTGATTGGGTGTTGATAGATCATTTCTTTGCTAGTTCTTTAGAAATGTACCCAAAGCTGACCAATGGGTCGCTTTTTGGTAGTTACTTAGCCATAATGCGTGACTTTTTCGCCCCTCCAAGTAATCTACATGATGAAATTAACTGAATTGAAGGGAGGAATTCTGGACTGTTTGAATTGGTCAAAACCGAACCTAATGAGATGTAAAATCTACATGTTTTAGGGAACAAAAGTTATTGAAACCTGCAAATGTTAAATGCGACACTCATTATGGAGGAAGCCGAATAGAGATTAGCCTTATGTAATTCGAGATTAAGTGAATTTCATTTGGCCTCTTCATCACAAAGTTACTGGCTAACAAGCTTCACTGCACAAAGGGCACGGCCGATTTCAAATTAATCTCTCACTCAACTGCAAAGACAGGAGGTCATTAATCAAGCGAATTTTATCTAGAGGAGGAGGGAAGGAAACAATTTTACAAGCTCCAAGTTGCAACAGGTACTCCAGCACCGATTCCATTTAGAGACCCAAAATCCGTCCACTTTGGGTGTAGGAAGGGATTTGCGTGAGAAGGGAAGCCTGGAAAAAAAAGAGTGCGCTGCAACTTCTCCCGAATCTTGCCTGCGTGATTGCACCTTCCTGTGGTTTAAAGAAGGGCCGCGGATTTTCGGAAAAAAGGGAGCAATCATCGAAATGGAGGAGGCAGGTTTTTCCTCGTCTTGGCAACTCTTCCTCAGAATGGAGAGTGAGGGTGTGGGGTATGGTGCAGCGAAATTCGCCAACCAACTTGAAAGGATTGACTTTTTTGGAAAAACGGGCGAATGAGATCCGAAAATATTTGCGCAAAGCCTCAATGTAGGGATTACGGTAATTAGCGGGTTTAATGATACCGAGTAGGTTCATGAAGGAGTGCATTCATCTTAAATTTAACAAGTTTATTTAATTATCTTTAAATGGAGATCATGAAAGGCATTGTGGATTACTTAACAAGCCATAAATATCACCCATATATAATAAAAATCTTGGTAGAAATTAACTGTTCTATAAAGATGGGTTTTTAACTAGAACTTAAAACAAATTCAAATCCTTGTAATAAAAATGGCTTTACTGCACTTAAAATTTGTTCGACTCTGATTCATGGGAAGACGTAAAAACTACAATTGGTGAATATGCTGCTAAAGTTGGATGTTCGTGGCGTCACATACACGTGACACCTTGTACTTTGTACCGGTTTGTGATAGTTTAGTAGTGTATGGTGTTGTAAGCAAGGAGCTGTATTTGAAAGTAAAAAATGATGCGCGGAGTTCCTTCTTTTTGGAACGGGTTGCGATTCTGTAGTTTTTAAATGGCTGTTAAATCGGTCAATTCATGTACGCAACCTGTGGTGTAACATTGGGCCAATTAGGCTATTAATCCAATAACTACTAAAGATCCGCTTATTTAATAAATTTTAAGACTTCATGTTAATGGTAAGAGAGGAGTCAAAGGTCTTTAGAATCGGATGATCCTTTTGAGTTAAGGCTCGACAATCACCTTTCAGTCCCTGTGAATGACAATGAAAGCGACGGGGACACTTAAGATTTTCGCTGTACCTGTGATACTCTCGATTTGGTCCTCAATAACCAGTATTTTACCCTATAAACCTTTCCATTAAATTACTAAATTGGTAAATGTTTTAGCGACGAGGTTGAGTTATTCATCTCATTGTCATGACGCTTTGTCACCACCTCAAGAACCCTTTAACTCTTCTGTGCTTGAAAAATAACTTTTCATTTACACTCACTAGGGGCACCAAATATATAAAATTCTTTAAGCCTTGTAGGCGCCTTTACAGCTGTCGTTTAGAACTAAGAGGTTTCACACAATTTTGATCAACAATTCAAGGCGGCTGTTTGGCTGCTTGGACGAGGTCGCTTGATGGAAAAGCATAAGCGATAAATTGAAATTTCTCCCCTATTGACTCACACACATGTGATATGAGAGAAGATAAAATTTTAGATTGGAGACGATATTTCCCTCTCTCGCTGTCCCTCCGACGTTTTTTTTCCACTTAGAGTGCGTTCAGTCAGACCAAGATAAGCCAACTACCACGAAGCAAAAAATCTAGGTACCTTGGCGCCACTGAAAAGTTAACTCTCCCCTCCTCTCGCCTTCTCACGTTTTAATGCCGAAAAAGTGTGCTTCTGATCACTGGTAAAGTTTACTAAGAATCAGTTGGCATTTTGGAATGCGAAGGTCAACACGCAGTCGATGAACCTAGGCAAAAATGGCAACCGAAAGGTACTTTTGTGGTCAGAGGTGGTCCATGAGGCTTAGGTTTATTCTAAGTCGGTAAAATGGAATTCCTCAGTTTTAGAGCCTTCACACAGTGTGCTGAATCAAATGGTTTAAACCACTTTTGCCCAAAATGCATGCAAGTTTTGAAAAACCCTTTTGCCTTTCTACTGTGGGTTTCTTTTCCAACTTTGTTCTTTTTTCGACTTTTTGAGGAAATGTCAAAATTGACATCATTTTTTGGGCAATTTTATCCCTTTTGGTATAAATATCATCCCTCCTAGTGGATTAAAGGGCGCCGAAAATAGACCACTCCCACATTATTTGTTTAGGGACCGAATTAAGGGCGACTGTCATAGTTCTTCACTGCATAAGAAATTATTCACTTAATTATTTATCTTTAAATTATTGCACAGTAACGTGGAAGCTCAAATTCACTGTCACTATGTGGGATTTGCTACTAGATCGTTTTGAATTTTTACGATGGAAATACACTAAATTGCCTAGTGTCCTACTAGAAAGTCCTTTTCGGGCTTCATTAATTTGACATGCATACAAAGGGAGGGTACCACCCAATGGGTTAAGAAAGTTACCCTATTTCCAAACGCCCCTTCAACTTGATTGACAAACAACTTTCGATGCAATCGCTGGCTAAGTGCCCTTTCGGGCACAAAAAAGGGTGAATAGCACCAACATGCGCACGCACATCCTTGGGAAGGGAGAGAAATGTACATCTCTGTAGGCGTGATTGATGTCTCCTAGCTACAGTTGTTATGTAAAGCCACCTATATTAGGTATTTCCATGTGGACTCGGATGAACGGAACAAAATGCCATGCGATCATATCGGTGTTGGACTAAAAAGGAGCAAAACGTTTTGCATTATGGAAGGAGCCAAGTTGACTAATAAATTTGAGAGATTATTAGCATTAACAATCGTTAGAACACAGTTACCTTAAATAAAATGCATAAGGAGTGGTTGATTCCGCAATTTCAAAATCGAGCGCCGTTTGGATAGAGACTTTTGTCATTTTTTTCTTTTAAACGTGTATTTTTACATTTTTCACACTAAATAGCGGCCAGAAGCCCTGATTTGTAGGCCGGACTCGGGAAGGGTTTTTGAACAACTGAAATACAAGATGCCGAAATTTGATTAAATTCAAGGGTTACATGCGCCACTCCCAATGCCCGACAACCCATAGGTTGGCAACTGTTTTTCCTTCTAGCTTGTACATATTTGCCGATTTCACTCTTAAATCATCCCAATTAATGTGAGGTAACGTGTGTGAATGATCTATTGTGTGTTTTAAAGCATAAATACGCATTGTATAAAGAGAATTTTTGGTTCACTTTACTACACCAAAGCGCGCTTCATTTCTTAGTGTGTACAAACACTTATAAGATGTTTTTAAAGAAAGTTCATACTTTGCCTCGCCAAGAAAACAAAGTGATGCACCAGTAGGCGTTAACATGGACACCCTCGCTGGTCTATGTCCTTTGTGGTTAAATAATTCGCCAATTTTAAAATGAGGCAGGTTTTAATTTTTGTGCTAGTTTTTTCTTTAACCATAATTTCAAATTCATTTTCTTAACCACCTAGGTTTAAGTCCTGTGTCCATTTTAGTAGTAGCTTTTAAAACATTTCATTTTCTGCTCACTTTATTTTACCTTTGATTTGCCTCCTCAGTAGATTACAATGTAGGTTGCTTACACTTCTTTCCACAAAAATTTAATTCACAAGTATCAGAAAACGTTTTTTTGAAGAACGACATAAATCCTTCCGCATCTGTAGAACATCATGGACTCCAGCAGCGATTCAACCTGGCTACCCATAGAGCGAAAAAATTTTTTGAAGCAAATTTTAAAGCTAAAGAGGTGGGAAGAAATGTGCCTTTATGAAGCATTTTTGGCCACCTTAGATGAAACGTCCTGTGCCTTTAAATAACCTTTGCTCTTGTCGCAAGTAATCCGATTATCCACATTTGCAAGCACGATCGACTTTGCTTCAGAGGTGGTTACATTATGCTCTCCCTTTTTCCTTTGGAGGCTAGGTCATCCGAATAAAAAAATCATTTAAAAATGGGAAGAAGAACTAATTATAAAGTGTCGACTGCTTGATTTATATTGTGTCTCGACTGGCACATTACTAATCAACCTGCTTTATTCATTTCCTATTGTTTCTTTCTCCCATCAGGTGTAGCAATGGCAATTTCCAAGGGTGAATTTTCTCCCCTTGTGATTAATGACGCCTGTCAAGGACGAAACTGTAGAGAGGAGATGGAGTGGTGAGATGAAAAAAAAGGAGCTACCTCACAGTCCAAAATGCACAGCTGTCGAGGCTAAAATGAAGATGGCTGTTGTCGGAGGCGGACCGAACGACACTACTGCGACGCGAACGACGAAAACAAGAGTGAGGAGAAGCAAAAAGGTCTGATGCAGCTATGGCGCTAGCGCTGGCACTGACACGCAAATCACTCTTCATTTGTGTGTACCGGAGTTGGAGAAAAAGGTTCTACTCCTCACCTCCAATCTCCTCTGTTTATCGTCCCTTAGTTTTTTCGCACCAAGTTTTGTGAGGATTTTCAAACAGTAAAAAAAGTTTCTTAAAAGTGTCCATTGGCAAAACGCTTAAATTTGCTCGTCCGGTAATTAATTAAAAATAAAATTGTCTAATTTGGCGTATTTTTTGCAGTAAATAAAAAAGAAGTCTCTGTAATTGAAAACAACGATCGTGAATATTTTAAATACTAATTGACTTCTTTGTTTTGAGGCGACAATTAAATTAATTTGGCTGTATTTACAGCAAATAAGTCCCATAAGCGAGAGTTGGTTGCCAAAAGGATTGGATCCTCTGCAGTGGCTTCTAGCTGTTAATTATGACAGATGGGCTGACAACTTAGATGTGAATTTGAATGCCTGTCTCGATCAGTAGCGCACTAGCCACCGTGATTTCGCAGAAGAAGCAAGTTCTTTCATCACGCCAGCGTCAAATTTCGAAAAGTTAGCACACTTGGAGAAGTGATTGTTGCATTGTGTTGAAGAAGCGTTTTGCCAAGAAAAACAAAGACTTTTATGATCAGGCTAATGGATCCAGGCAGAGTACCTCAGCAGTGACAGTGAAATTGAGTCGACTAGCTCTCTTCACGCAAAAGTGGATTTTTTGGGTATGGTCTGTCTTTGAGAGGGTATTTGAGGGTACTTGAAGCATATTTTTTTACTTCGAGGCATTCAGAGCCCTCACCTGGCCTGAAGACATCTAGATCAGTGCAAGAGAGCCTATGGGAGTTTTCCTTAGGAACTGCAGGCAGCTGGATAAATCTTTAATAACATTTTACATATTTTTTGATAATAAGCTGGTCGGCACCGTATCTTAGTCGTCTAAGGTAATTGAGGTATTAACGGTCTCCTTCATATTTATTTTTAAATTACCGCTTTGTTGCTCAGTACAAAAGTGGTTCCTCGGACAAACAAGTTACCCTACGTTCATTGATATGAAAATTAAAAAAGTTTCTTCGTTGCTTCAGCTAAAAGGATAAACTAAAATAGACGCTATAATTAACTAATTTTAAACGCAATAGGGCCTCTTTATTGAAGACAATCAGTCTAGAAGAAAGGAAACCTCACTGTGGTACCTACACCGATTGACAGTAAATCCACTTCCAGACTCCTTGCTCCTAGCTTCCCGCATCCATTTTGATAGCCACACATTCCTGCCCAGGGATGTCTTCAAACTTTACCGAGATATGTTTGACGCGGACCTCAAACACGTGAATGTGTCCTATTCGCATAAACTATGCATACGATGGTGCCTCTGACGTGTTTATACATTCAACTGGGGTTTTTGAGCAAAAAAATTCAACGTAAACACTCAGACTATTTCGGCCCCTCTGGAAATGGTATTGCTCTTGGTTATTCGCTCCCTAGATGTGGTAGTGTAATTCGAGCCAAGCGCTTGAGTTATGCATTTGTTACCTTTTTTGATTTTTGCCACGATTCTAACAAATTTCAACGTGCTAAAAACATTGTTTTTTGTGCTTTTATTCCTCATGAAACATTAATTACTACGGTGATTATGTGTTTAACTCTTTGTTATAGTTTTAGAAGCACTTATAGTTCCGAGAGCGTACTTCCGCTGGTCCGCATAGCCGCCAAGGGTATGTTATTAGTTCCCAGTTCCTCTCTCAGTCTGCTCTACCATTAAATGTAACAAAGATTGTGCTCATGGGAGTAGCCACCGGCCTCCCGATCAATTTTACAGCATCATTTGGGATGTCTTACGAATGCCAAAATTGCAGAGTATTTAGCATGGAAAAAAATCTTAAAAACTCGGATCCGCTATGCGCAGACTTTGAGTTGTTACACCAAGGTAGCGAACTAATTGCTTTTTAAAACCAAAAAAAACACAAAACGGGATGTTAACAGGCGGTATCCACCCCAGTAAGCCCAATTGAAGAGCTTTGCGGTTGTGGTCTTTTAAGGGAAGAACTTTGGATTCTATGAAACTCTTAAGAACAATAGCAGTAGATGCTCGCTCCTTCTCCTTCTTCTCCACAATTGTTACCTTCTTGTGGAGGATAAAAAAAGGCAGCATTTCCGCAAAAACCTTCTCCTTGTATATCTCAGCATTGGTGGTAGTATTTATGAGGGCACGGTCAAAATGACAGCTAGCCGTACACTGCAAACCTTTTCTGCGATTTTTCTTCTTTCCCATTTAGAGCCGATTTTTTCCTGTCAAAAGTTTAAAATCTTTTTTCCCTGCTTCCTCATTGTACGGTTTGTTGAAATACACTTTTTCCAAAACTAACAAAAGAACGCAAAAAATGCGAAAAAATCCTAGCATTAGTTGAAAATGAATTCTAAAGTTAAATTAACTTAAAAACCTAGTTTAATGCTAAATTTTTGCATAAGTTCTAGTAGTTGTAACTGATAACATTTGGCAACGCTAGAATAAGACTTTGCTATGAGATAGATAGAATCTCAGATACCTAAACTAAATGCAATTCCTCCTTTTCTATCCCTGTATAAAAGCAATGTTTTTAAAGCCTCATAATTAAAAAAGTGCATTATTAATAGGTCTCCATTCCAAACAACTCTTAAAGAAAACCTCTGTTTAAAAAGATTTGATTAAAATTAAATTCTCCTCTCCAGTGGTGCATTTGGGCCAATTTCATCCTTTTGGGGTAGATTTTATTGCACGCACATCGCCGCGCATTTTTCTAAATCCCACTCTCTCTCTCTCCCTCTCTCGCTCTCCCTCCTATCCACCCCTGTCGCCTAATCCACACAATTGGCCAATCGCGCGTCTATGTCCTTGCATTGAAAGCCCGTCCACGCACGCACAGGGATGCGCGCAGCGGGGAAAAAATAGCCTCCAATCTCCCCTTTGCGCTGCCTGCCGCGGTGGCTTTTTTTAGACGCTAGCACGCATCGCTCGCTCCCTTGCTCTCTTCCACCCTCCTCACGCGGCTAAAAAACTCCATCGGCGGCGGCAGTGTACTAACGCGAGAGAAAGGGGATGAAGAGGTGGGGCAGGGGGACTGGGTGTGGGGTGGGTGAAACGCCAGTCCCTACCCCTCCGCTCCTCTACACTGCGCTCGGAGTGCTAGGGGATTGGCTAGTGGGTGTAAGCGTAGGGGCAAAGCAAAGGGGAGTGGAGAAAGGCAGAAGTTGCCCCTCGCCAATTCCCACGCATTGGTGCGAAGGCGTGCGTGTGTGCATCAAGCGAACGGAGGGAGGGTCGAACGTGAGCGTGTGTGCGCTCCACGGAAAAAAAAGCGAGCGATGCATTGCATTGCGATGCGATGCAATGCAATGCGATGCGACGGTAGAGCGGTGGAGCCCTCCAAATGATGGATTGTGTACGTGCGTGCGTGTATGCATGCACTTGTAAACGATATGAGCTCCTGTTTGGTGCTGGTGTTGTGCTGTTACTGTTTCTGGTGCTACTTTTGTCGAATTTGTGATTTTTCCTAAGTGCCAATGTGTAAGTGCAATTACTTTGGAGGAATAGTTACTGGAATTAAAACACTTGTTTTATTCCCGAAATTTATGACATTGTATTCAGCAGGTTTGTGTAGCTGTAAACTACTTAAACTTTTAGCACTTTGGTAGAATGCGTTGGAGATTTTACGGCCTTGCTTTTAAAGCGAATTTGTAAATTTTGTTAAAACTTATCATATGGGCAATATCTGTAAAAGGCGACTAAAGTTTAGCCTTAGCCTGACGTATAATCAAAGGTATTTTGGTGTTTGGCGTCTATCCGGCAAAAAGAAGCATTTAGATGTTCCATACAATGCAAATAAGCAATAAATATTATCTGTTTTTGTATAAATACGAACCAAAATTTCAACTGAAGCGCTTTTGTGTGGATTGATGGGACTTGCAAACTGTGATTACCTAAAGCAGTCTATCAGGACACTTGATTGTGCTCTGTACTACTTCATTCTAGTACATAACCCACGCATCGTTAAGTTTCGGCCAAAATTGATGTGATTAAGTTGGTTTATGATTTCTAAAATCATCTTATTAACTTTTTAGCTTTCGGTGAAGGTGTAGTAATAAAAAGAGCAACTACGAATGGTTTAAAGGAATTGGGTTTCGTTTTTCATTGGAAAGGTCCCTCAATTCTTCATTAATTCATCACGAAAAGTTCTTCGTTATGTATAATGTCGTAAATGATGGTAATGTTCCATTACGACCGCCCTCTATGGGAAAGATGCGGAGTTCCACCCACACGCACTAATGGACGACGATTGCCTTCAAAGATAATTAACCTGTCATTTGCTTCCTTCATGTAGGGCAGAAAAACGAGCCGTTGTTAGCTTGTCCATCGAATGACTTGTGATGAGAGGTGACTTTTGTGTCCGCCGGACAACACTAATATCATCGCTCCTAGAAGACCATACTTCCATACAACTCCCTTGTTTTACAAGACCTCATGTCTTAAACCACAATACCAACTTATGAGAGGAGTAAGAGGAGGGATGGCAATCCCTTACTTCACCTTCCATGTCCCGCACCTCCTTTTAAGTAAATATTCCCTATTCTCGGCAATACATAATCACATGACCACATTCAAGGTGGGACAGAATAGAATAGGTAAATAAGAAATAGAACGGGGCAGCTAGGGCAACTTAATTCGAGAATAGTGGGATTCGTGGACCGATTCTGTTTGGCTGGGAAAATTGTGCGACCACATATGCTAATGTGGAGGGGAGGCTTTCCATCGTTCTCACGCTTCTCTTAAAGAAAGCTCTGCAGTCGAAAGTAGGTACAACTCAAAGTCTTCAATCCTCTACCTCAGTTTTTTTCAAAATTTCAAAGCCGTTTGACAAATTTTAAATAAAAAATTGCTTCAAAGTCTTCATCACCCACTCCAAAAAATTTTAAGTCGCCCGGATTGCTTGAGGTGATTGAAAAATGTCCAAACTAGAATTTGTTACTGGAACGCGTTCTTTTACAGGTGGGAGGAGAAATGACTAGTCCTTTTAAGTCTCTTAACCGATTAGTTTTTGACCTACATGTAGCAATTAAAGTCTCTAGAAAGGTTAAGAAACTCTTATCACAGTGCTGATACCGCGGGGAATAAATTACTTGTTTTGATAAACATTTTAGTTTTACAAATGTCGGTTCGGTGGATGGCTTGCCCTCTTCTTAGAATAATTGTTCTCGGGACCTTCTGTGTTGCTTAAAACAAAGGCGTTCCGTTGAAAGCTACTCCCACGGTGGAGGTCAAGTTAATGAGCCAACTTTTTTACCAAAGGAAGCAAGAACTTTGATCTTGCTGTACGTGGAATGTCTTGTCGATTCTCGTTGAATTGGTCTTCATTTTGGGCACTGTCTTGGTACTCCTCAGACCTCGTTTATATCCACCAGCGGACATTAGGATCAAACAAAACGCTATTTGAAGGAAAAGTAGCCTCAAAGCGAAGCCATTCTCGAGAAAGGTATGATCAATGGAAAGAGGCATTAACTCTTCCTTACCTAATAGACAGAGTCCTGACGTGTTGCTGCCCTACACTTCCATCAGGAGGTCTCTTTGCCTAAGAGGTTGACTTCCGAACGGCCCAAATCACGAGGAAATAGGTTCTTAGTAGATTTTGGACTACTATAACCCAAAAGCTAGTTACAGGAAACGCGATGAAAAAGGCGAGCATTATTGCTTTATTTAACACGGAAATTTTAACTCCTAAAGGTGTGCATATATGTCTACGCGCCTTGGTTTTTGTTTTAAAAAAGGGGGAAGGAATTCGGTCACTTGTGAAATGGGCACTAGGGGGATACATTTGTATTAATTTAGCTTGTAACATGAATTGTAAAAGTGGAAGCAAGTTGGAAGGTGCCTGTTCTCCTTTTTTTTTTTTTTCGAGCCTGCAACAACTGCGCTTGGCCATGCACGAGGGTGTTTGCTGGAGCAAGCAGTTCCATCCATTTTGACTTTTTCGGGTGACTTAATTTGCAGTCTCCACCTCCTTCGCCTCCTTTTCGTTGCAATAAGGCGTCAAAGAAAGTTAATTTTATCAAATTTTAAGCCTTTTTGGGTATTGTACATTCATGCAGCGTGTAGGTAACTTGAAATGCCCTTTTTTGAAATGTCTCGCTTGCATAAATTCCTCAACTCCAAGACGATAAGCATTCTCTGGAGTCCATGTTTTCCCTTCTAGATAATTGTATCCTTGACCTCTTCAGAAAATAAAAAAGAAAGAATTCTGTTTGCCTAACTGACCTTTTTGGGCAACCTTTCATGACCTTTCACTAAGCCTTCGTGAAAAAATATCATGAAAGTTGGCAAATCTTCGCAGCATTTTTATTGTTTCGATTAATTCATTGCAAAAAGGTTAAAAGAATTGGCATACTTTTGTAAAAGAATTAATAGTGATGCTTTTGTAATCGTTGCCATGACAACTATCGATTCCCAACTCGTCTTTTTCCATTCACTAAAAAATTACTTTCTCCTTTCAATTGCGATCAAGTTTTGCTTCCACATTTAATAACTAAGCACAAAAAACGCTTTTTTATTAAATTTTTTACTTGTCTCATAAGCATGAGTTCATTTGATCTTCCTCGGTCCCACTTATCATATCCTCTGATACAAAATTTAAAACAATTTTAAGAATTCTCCTTCGATTTGCCTAGCTTTTCTACTGATCCATGGCAAAGGAATCTCACCAGAGATAAAGCTCTGGAGTAACAGATACTAAAATTGGCGTTCAATGAATTTTTGAATGAAACTCAATTTTTTATGGGGCGTCAGTTCCTTTAGTTTTTATCCATGCAAAAACGCTGAAGACGCCTCAAACTGTGATTGTATAGTTTTGTTAGTAAATTTTGCATTACAAGGGTTTCCGTTTTAGAAAATGGTTGTTTTCAGGTACCTGAATCAGATGCGATTAAGGAGCACTCCCTACAGCACACGTACTTCCACCATCCTGATGGCGCGGTGGTCCGTCGACATCTGCAATACCCCATTTCCTCTCCACCATTCCTTTGCTGTCAGGTCATTGGAAGGCCAAAAATTTGCTTGTTTGGTTGACACAAAGGAAAAGGGTTATTTTTCTGCATAGTTATTGCCTAAACCAACTTCAAAATGATATTGTGTTGCTGGCTTTCTATCTCGACTTGAAGGACCTGGGGTTGACCGATTGTCACTTCCTTAATGGCGCTCTTCTAGAGGTTGACTACTTCCGGTCAGAGCGTTATCCACTGGCAAATCTGCCCTGTTTTTATCATTTTTAAAGACTTTACAATAGTTATGCTTTTACTTTTAGTTAATAAGCTTCCTACATTAATAGTAGCATTTTTAATTAATTTCTAGATTGTGCTTTTTAGGAGAGCTTACTGTTGAAGCATGACAGGCTTCCCAAAAAGAGCTTATATCACTGTTTTTGACTAGTCATTCCCCAAACAGGCCCTGATGCGATGCAATTTTTGTCAAATGTCGGAACAGTTTTACTTTTTAAATGCCATTGGCAACAATGGATTCACCTGGATGCACAATTACTGAAGCATTGCTCTTTTTATGCAATAATACTTCTTTTAATGCATACTTGAGTGGAGGAGAGATAATGGTAATAAATGCGCTCTGTAACTTTTTGACACCAGTTTCCACTTTGAATTGCAATATGGTGGAAGATGCTGTTGTACGGAGGGCACAAGCTCACTCACCTCTAAATTCTATGAGGCTGGACTGTGGAAGTTGTTGCCTGCGCTCCACAAGCAAGCAACCTTATGTCAAAGAAAGGGTCTCGGAACTTGGTTGACAGTCAGTCGCAACTACTGAAGAAGGACTTTACTTCCACCATAAGTAGCCAAGTGTGGAGAGCAAAATTTTGAGCGCTTACGTAGATGTTTCTTGGCCAGAGGCCTTGATGAACTGAAGATCGTCAGGAATAAGGCATTATAAAGTTAAGCACTCAAATTTGGGCTGTTTTGTGATCACTGAAATTGACCTTTTTCTGCTTTTACGAGGCAGTTTTAGGATTTACGGCAAGATTGACTGCTTATCAAGGGAGCTCTGCACCTGCTGGATGGTACGATCGCCGGGAAACCTTTCATTCCATTCATGAGTGATTCTACGAAAGGGGACTTTCGTTCTCCATGTTGACTTGGAAGAAGTAAATAAATTTGTGCTTCTTATGTATCCTTTTGGCATAAAATAAATCCAGTACCTCCTAGATGTATGCTCTGGCTGTGGATAGAGGTCCGAGGTGTTCTTTGTCCACCACGAAGGTGGTTTCAATCTCTGTACATCCACACGGCAGATTTCGGAACCACTTTCTCACATTCTGGCACATAAAATGCGGTTTCCTTTCACGGAGTTTTGTCAGCTTTGGTAGACCAGCCTTGAATGGAAGCTTTTAATCCTCAAGCGCCGAGTCACTAAAATATCTCGACGTTTCAATTTTTGACTAAAATGCCTTTCAGTCGTGCGTCCACAAGTTTGTACTACTGCATGCTTTGGAGAAAAATCTCATTTTATCTTTACTGACCTAATTTTGTAACAGCAAAAGCTCAACTTAACCATCATGTCTAGCTGCTACAGCTCCTCTTCTGTCTAGCTGTCTGTTTTTTCTATGGACAAGGTATTCAAGGGAGAGTGAAACACGCCACCCTTCTTTGATCAGTGTCCAGACAACAATAACAGGATGAATAAATATTTGTTCTGTCTCTGTTTATGCCAGCATAACCTTCTTCATTCCTTTTCTACCGATTAAAATCACTTTTGCAGTGAAGGAGAATTTATTGTAGGGAGGATTTTTTTTGCCCCAAAGATCTAACACGTATGTTTTGAAATTCTTTCTACAAGACACACCGGTAGTCGTGTGTACCTTCTTTTTTAACTAAAATTTCTGTAATTTATTAGGAATTTAGTTTCAAATATTCTGTAAATGCAACTGTTTTTTTTTCTTCAAAAGTTGTTTTTTATGAGGAATAAATGAAAGGGTATAGGTGTTGATTTATTTAGCAGGGATGTGGTATCCTGCAACTTCCATAAGGGCAAAGAAAGACTCAAGGGCCTAGAGGTCCACCAAAAGTGCGATAGTGAAACCGTCAATGAAAACAAAATTTATAAAAAGAGTTAACAAAGAACCGGAGTGCTACATAGCTCCTCCCTCCTTTTGAGCGTCGTCCTTGGCGCTCGCCTTGGTCAACCCCCCGCGCCGATCATTACGACGCAGTCGATACAACCGCTCTGGTCGTTGAATTTGCGTGCGTCTGAGAAGGTATCTGACTACGACATCATTGGTCTCTCTCGACACTTGGACTAAATCTAAAGTTCCATCCCGTTTGAGAAGTGTATAAAGGAAAGGGGAGATGGCCAGACCATCGCGTATGCCCACCGCTAGTCATAATAGCCTGAACCTAAGGGAAGAGTTAGTAAGGAAAGATAGGTTTAAAAATCATTTCGTGGAGCTAAGGTCTTGCAACTACTCCTCCTTGCCACGTTGTTCTCACTTCATTGAAGTCTAGCCACACTTCCTCGCGTTCAACCCAGTTACAATCAAGCTGGAGCACACATTCCGTGTTTAATAGTTGGTATCGTTATACAGCCACCGTGAACAGCTCCAGATGGCCCACGGTTGGTGTCGCTACAGTTGTTATTGAGGAGTGACTGTAGAAAGTCAACTTCATTTGCAACCCCTCTGCTAGGAGTCGCCACAGACTGCCCTATCCAAAGTAATCGTTCGTCGTGCCAATGTCGAGCATTCGGCACTACAAATCAAGGCAGTTGTCCTTCAGGATTGGATTCGCTTTCCCCCACCATCAATGCAGTGCTCGACTCTTTCCTGAGGACAAGAAGTGGGGATCCTGTGGAGCACAAAAACAACTTTGTACTCGGTGCTGAGTTTCACCTCGGGCGATAAGGTTTATTAATAATCGGGGTAGTCGACAAGTCAAATAAGTGGTTTCCTTGATCCTGCCTTCTAATAACGGAAACACTCGAGTCTAAAGCTCCTTTCTTTGAATATTGGAGTTACCCTACGAGACTTCTCTTTGCCTACAAGATTTGTTCAAGCCAGGAAAAGGTAATTAGGTCGACGGACCGACTAAACTACGTCTTTTTTCAGTTGGGTGAGCCACATAAACAAGTAATTACAGGTGGGAGAAGTGAATGTGATTTCAGTTGAGGGTAAAGGACAAAAACGTCCTCCCTTGGGAGAGCCCCTTCTCCCCTTCCCTTCGGTTAATTATTTACAGCGGTGCGCCCGATTTTTTCCACCCTCCTCGTGCCGGTGGAAAGTGGAAAAAAAAAGATGTTAAAGGGAGAGAGAGAGAGAGACCACTTTTCTGACCATGTTATAGGAAACGGAACACAGAGGAGTGGATATGACATATTTGACCCATGATCTAGTGACTACCAATTTTTCACGAAAGTGGAGAAAAGTGATTGCTGCATATTGGCCGAGTCCTTCTTAATGCCGATTCGTCCGATCAACCGAGATATTTGGGCAAAGTTTGACCTCTATTAAGTACTGGGGGTGGAGAGAGGGAAGGAGGGAAAGTTCAAGCAGCACATTGGAAGGCGGGGAACAAAGCTCCTTGTAAATGAACGTCTACTTCTCCTTCTTTCGGAAACCCAAGAGATCTTCGCTTGCCTTAAAGGCATACGTGAAGATGAATCATGTTGAAAGCCCTGGAATGATATACTGTGACACGGGCCAGAAAGCCTTCTACCTTTGATGCAACTTAATTACTCCATCTTCATTAATGTTTAATAAAAGGGTTCACTGAACTGGACTACTTTGTTGGTAAGTGTGGAAGTTTAACACCTGAGTTACTAACCATTGTGTAGCATTCACTCCTGGAGGCAGAACCTGGGTAGTAATTGCCCCTGATCCCAGCCTATCGGCTGGTCGGTGGCTTTGCTATGAAACTACCGACGGAATTCTGCATCCCGCATAAAGGCACTGTAAAAGGAAGCATGAAGTACAATTTGTGTTCCTTTTTGAGTTTAATGTTTAAATAGCTTTTTAAAGTGGATGAGACGAACGCATTTTACCCTTCGTTTTAACAATGTGCTCGTATAAAAGGTGATGCCGATGAGTTTTTAAGATCCGGTTACCCTGTCCTTTTGGAACTATAGAAGAGCTATTAAAAAGAGCAATATTGAAAGAGCTTGAATTAAATTTGGCAAATTCTGCATTTGTAATGTGTATGAATCTTTAAAAAATTGGCAAGTTCAAGGGGATTTCCCGCGGCACAAACTGTTTAGCGAGAACGAGGCATCCATTTTGCACCCCAATTGGGAATCGGCGGATGGAAAACAATCTTTTATATGCAAAGAAACACAAATAAATGCGAGGTAGTGAGAGAAAGAGGATTAATCACACCATTAATCATAACCATCATCAAAGAGGCAAAGTGAGGTAGAAAAAGTGGCGGCAGGGGAGCATGAGAGGGAGGAGGGAGATAGGAGATGCTACACCCATCGCAAAAGGGGCAAGATTATATCGGATTCAAGAGTAGTCAAATCACCATCGTCTCCCAAAAAATGGAGAAGTCAATGCTGTACACAACTTACAAGGGATTGCCATTGAAAATTGTAGTAGCAATGGCAAACGAGCTGACCATTAAATGCTTCAATTAATTTATCTCCAACGCTCAAAGACTTGACTGAAAGTGTCTCAATGGATACCGTAAATAAACGCTTCCCTTTATCCATACATCCGCCCGGTCTTCATCCACAAAGTGTCTATGCATCTCGTCGAATTCCATCCTGTATGCACCCATCGATCTATCCAGCATCCACACACCCGGTTTTTTTCATATCCATCCCTTCAACGATCCAAAATCCATCCACTCACTCATTATTCCTCCCGTACCCGACATAAAACCACACTTTTAACGTTGTCTGTGGGCTGTGATAATGTTCAGCTTTTTAAAAAATTACACTATTTAATCCCCAGCTACGCTATTTGCCAACACAAAAATTGGAAAAAATCATAGAACTACGACTTTGCATAGTCGCATCTGCCACCTCAGTGTGCACGCAAAAGTGGGCGAACAAGTTCTTATCTATCTACACAACTTCTGATCAAAGCAGAATGAATCGTCGATGAGTGACAAATATTCCATTATCCTAAGAAAACGCGCTATTATCCTATTCATACTACTCCCAGTGTGAAACGCCAGTCATGGCAACGTAAGTGCAACACAGGATAGGGCCATTTGTCTCCAAGCATAGAGTCATCAATCAGTTTCCGCAGCAATTATCAATTAGGTAGTTCGGAAAGTCAGATTTTGAAGGATTGACTTCAGAGGAGGTACTTAAGTAGACCGCATCAAAAATGCTTAGCAATAATTTTTACTAAAAAATATAAGTAGAAACTTCCTTCCACTTTTGCTCAACTTTTTAAGAACACCAGACAACGCTCATGCTAGCCTCAACATTTTAACAATTTTATTCGCACAATAAATAAAGACACACGAAAACTTACTATGGTGAAGATGGAGCGTGGAAAGCTGATAAGATTTACAACAAAACAATCAAAAAGGAAACGGTGAAAAAAGTCAAATTTGGCAGCAGTTTACAAGGATTAAATTAGAGAATAATTACTAGAGTAAGGATAATGGATAATAACACCAAAAAGGGACCAAATGTCTTTAGGAATGAGGCGAATCTAAAAAAGAAAACAAACAGAAAAATCAATTAATTTATCCGAAAGGAGTGCATTTAGAAAGGCAATGACTTCAAAAAGTCGTACAATGGTTTATAGGCAACCCTAAAATTAATTTGTTCCAATTTCACTTCAGTGACAAAGGCGAGCCTCATCCCACCCGAGTCGTGCAAAGAGCGAATAATTGTTGCATCTACTTACCGAAGAAAGGAAATTTTATGAGCATCTTAGAGCCCAATTACCCAAAGGATGTACAAGATGAGCGGAGGAGAGACTGGCCTTGTCCCTTTTATACCCTGCGACTGCTAAAAAGACCTAGACAAGGCTCCTCCTGGGGATTCGTCAATGTGTGGATCGAAAAGTCCCAAAGTGGTCAGAGAGAGCCCCAAAAGCCCTATCAACTGCAATCAGATCCATGATGAATGAAACAAGGACTCTTCTGTTTTCATGAGCCGATTCGCAAGAGGTTTGAGGTAGCCGAATATGAGTGGCAGGTCAGCGTACCCTCGAATCCAGTGATGTGGCGAAATAGCTGCCGACAGAGAGGCTTAAGTGCACGCACTAAAGCGTGTGACCTTGAAATGTGAATTCACTAATGCACAAGTTGGTACTGACTACCCTCTAGAAGTCTCCAGAAGCTTCTCACGAGGTCTCTTAGGAACATGGAAAAGCCTTCGCAAGGCCAATATACTCAGAGTGGAATCAACCCAAAAATTTAATCGGAGAAATTACAAGCTAGAATTCTTTGCCGTCTTCATTATATTCACTGCCCGGCCGTCAAAATAAAAGATTCCCACGTGATTTGGAGGGATCAGGTCGCAAAACTCGAAAATTCGAGCATCGTGACTGCTCCATCGGCACTTGATTGAGTTCATTCCCCACTAAACCAATTCAAAGTTCGTAATCTAACGGAAATAAAGTAGTTTAAGGATAGGGTAGATTTTACTCTTCTTCTCTTACCCAAGAAATTTGCTTCGAAAAGCCATCATCACGCCAAACGAGTACATATTCCAACTAGTCGATCCGCCATAGCCCATTTCGTTCAGAGCGAAAGACACGTGAGAGTAGCAGTTGTTGCAGCAAAGATTGTGCTGGAAGGCAAGGGAGGAAACACAAAACGAATAATACCTTATTCCCTACTCTTTGGAAAAAAGAACTGCCCTTCAACAAACGTAATCGCTACCAAGATCCCTGAATAAATTCCACAACAACAGCTCTCGTTTAGCGCGGGAGCATACACCAGCAATATTATCAATTTAATCACTATACAAAAACAAAGAAAACCTCCGATCGTCTTGAGACCAGAATCATTTTACACTTATTAATGTGCTCAAATACAGTCAATCTGTTTGAGAGACATCGTCCGGTGCAGCCACAGTCATCAATAACTGATAAATAACACATGACACAAATACAGGAAGAAAGTATCTGCTTTGTGTGCTTGGAAAGCTGGTGGAGAGAGTATTAATTCATTCATATGACTACGTCTGAAACGTTCGGAGTGATATCCAGCAATAATCCGAGGGAAAAGTGGCTGAATAGCAAACAGACTGAATGGTAAGTAGCTGCATGAACCCCACATTTTTATGTAGATCCAGGATGAATAGGTAGATTTCTAAATGCGTCAACTGATAGATTTAGCAAGACAGACGACATATCGCACATGGATGAACAAATTTAAAGGGAATGTAATTCCTCCTATCTCAAAGCCTCAATCAACCAGATACAACTGCAAAATAAGTGGAAATATACCGGGTGAAAAGGGACAGAGAGTACTCACCATACGTCCCTTGAACTCTGTGTTTGCCTCATGCACAGCTCTGTCCCAATTCGCCGCCCCACCTACTGACTCCATATTTAACTGGATGTAACGCGTCGGCCACCCAAAGGCCATGTTGTCCTCCTGGGAACAGTAAAAAACATCAACAAAATCAGCACCCATGAGGCATGAAAAATGAAGCAACGATGTGCGCATCCAAAATCAAGATTAACAATAATATCTCACAAGTCCAGGAGCAATGGAGGATCTTGGCTGAATGGGATAGATTAGGTTATGCCCCAAGAATACCTACTTACAACCATCTGATGGAAACAAAGAAAGTCAACTGAATTCCGAAGACCTTGCACCTATCTGTTGAGGTTAAAAGAAAACTGATAACCACCTCAAATATGCGCAGATATGAGTAGCGAGCCTACAGCATCAGTATAACGAGGAAAGTCTGTGCATTCTACTAAAAAATAGTTCAAATAGCCTGCAAGCAGTATAAGCCGTGTTCTCTGAAAGCCATCTTGTTGGGTTTGAAAGCAGTACCTAACTAGATAAAAAAAGCTACGGAAGGCTCTTGCGAGATGCGTATAGTATCTGGAGGTGGAGTAAGAACAGATTGATCCCAACAATCGAAGTGAGATGCAATATGTTGAGAAAGTCCCACTATTTTTCGCGGGTATTTAGGAACCAAACATCACTTCCGTCTGCGAAAGTTATGAAAGTTGAGCGAATGAAGCTCCACCAAGTACATTAAAAGATGACAAATAGCCTCAAAGACTATTAATTCATGACACAAAAATTTGAACAAAATAGTGGGAGACTCACACTGATGTAGTAGGGCCCAGCGAAATCATAAATGACACCTTTTGAGTTAGCGATGCCAACATGTCCGATTAAAGGAAATAACCATCTAAATTCATGGATTTAGGACAACTTGGAAGCAGTCGCCATACGTGATGATGGGGAGAGGTGTCCAAACAATGCAATGGGGAAAGCGGTGGGTACGTTGGTCGATCTGTCCATCGGGATAGAGCATTTCAACGTCAGGAATATTTTCAAAATCACCACTTTCCATATAACTAGAAGGTGATGGCTAAAAAGTAATGCCACCTAAAAGTAACACGCCATTTTCGCCCATAAAATATAAAGAGATCAAAACAACTCAACAATTATTAGCGCTAGCTAAAACTGGGCTAAGCACGAAACCACAATTCGGTCCCCAACCTAAGGAGTCTATTGGTTGCTTGAGGTTTACTAAATGAGGGACATGGGTAATAATTTACTAAAATAATTCGTATGCTTCATCTTTTTATCCGAAAAATTTTGTGCTATAATTATGAGGAAATGCATTAGGGGAATGGTTTATTTTGTGGGAAGCAGATGAGCAACAGTCAGTTCATACAATAGCTGTTCTGATTTTAAAACCACATATCTCGAAATCTCAATTTGATCATGTGTATCGAGGTAATTTTTCAGAAAGAGAACTGTAACTGTAGCGTCCCGAGGCTCCCCCTAAGGTAAAAGAAGGCGCAGTACTAGGGCAGAATATATATATATTCCGGGAACAGAGGATTTGGGGGCTGTTGGCACGGCCCGGAGGCCGACCAACCGGCTAGAACAAGATGGCCACCCAAGTAACCTAAACCGGTAGTTCGAACAAACAAAGTATTACAGTAATATCCTGAGATTGCATTGAAGACAAAGGGAAGCATAACGCATGAGCAGAGAATGCATATATTTAGCAAAAGGTGAGGAATCTAGCCTGCTGTCATGGCCCATCCGGATAAGACAAGAGGCCCACTCCAATTACGGTAGCTGAAGCCGAAGGTCAAGCATGCAGCAAAGCATTGCATGGCACCTCTCTTTTTTTGAGCGTCGGCCCCAGCACTACCCCTGGTATGCCTCTAGCGTCAGCCGTCACTGTAGCGGGATCTTCCCGTCCCTCCTATTCCTTCTTTCCCACCTTGCTATTAAAAGACCGAGTTTTTCTAGGCATTCCTGTATCTAAGGTGAAGGACGGATGAAAGTCTAATCTACGAGGGTCGAGTCTCTGGCTCCGGTGATGAAGCGAGCTCGTCGGCGACCACGTTGGTATTGTCCTCCTGCCTCCCACCTAAAAAGTGCATTTAAACACCACCATTATTACAGACACAACCGCACTCCTCTTAATCAACCAGCCGCAGCGGTCACCACGATGTAATTGTTGCTGTAAGGGAAACGCTCAAGTGACAACCGTGCCAGTCACCAAATTTCTACGCAATTGAGCTGAAACTTGATCGTAAACTCACAGTTTTCTCCTGTTTGGGAGCTGACTTCGGAGACGGGAAATTCCGCTAACCACTACACGTGTCCATGGGCAGATGTTGAAACATTGATAAAGGGAAGTGCAGGATATATCATAGTTCCTTGTGGATAGGGTTTGGCCTGTGTTGACTTTGTCGATGTTCCAATGCAAGGAAGGACGAAAAACCGCAAAATGAAACTCATCCAAATAATTAACGACCAGTGTAGCTTCTGTTTTTAATAGCTTTCTTACAGAACTTGGAAGCAAGGCGGGTGTCAAATTTTGGCATCATTTTTAACTCTTTTGTTATGAAATGTCGTTGATTCTCCCCTCTGTAGCATATGCACTCCGTTCCTGCAACTAAAGTTTGTCTCAAGTGGTATAAATCGGAGTAAAAGTGTTTTAAGCTGTGTCTATTTTCCGTCCACACAAAAGTAGCGTATCAAGGCTGTCGTGAAGGCAAAAAGGCATAACACTAGGACAAAATATAAGTATCTTCAGAAAACAAGGAGATTGGAGCTATTGACATAGCCCGGAGGCCAGCTTAGCCGGCTAAAGCACATGGCCATCCACGTGATCATAACCGGAGCCGGTAGTCAAAATAAAAAAGTACTGCATCTACAGCTACCCCTAAGGTGAACGGAATGATCGTTAGTGGCGTGTTTCTTTTCACACATTAAAAGGGTGTCGTGTAGCCTTATGGACGAGTAGAAATATGACTTCTGCCCATTCCCGGGAAAACAACATTTCCACCAAGCACGAGATTGGTATGGTATCCTTGCCTCTCAACTAAAAGGTACATTTAAAGCAACACAGGTAGTAATGCACACTTAAAAACTTTGCCTTAAGTAACCCAAAGCGCAATTTAAATCACAATAGCTGATTGACAAAGCCTTACAGTATGCTTCTCTCTAGCCTTCAATGCTTTTAAGCGCACAGACTGGTCTGGTAAGGACATGTTTGTTTTGTCAACACTAAAGGGAAGTCTGGGCACTGAATCATTTCTGTCCCGGGGAATTCGAGTGCTATTGAATGATCAGATAGGAGTTCACTAAACGTTCCTTACCAAAAAGTTGCAAGTAAGCGACATAAGTGTTACAGCACATGCTTCAAACTGATTGAAATGATTTTGTCATTAATCACATTCTGATACGCGCGTGTGTGAAACAATGTGCAAACGTAGCGAATTTTAAAAAAGCGCTTCCAAAATCGTCACCTAGTGTGTAAGAATATTGAGAGCTAGTCTGCGGCATTTATATGCAGAGCCCTGAAGGCTAAATAAGACAATGCTCGGGCGGAATGGATACATTCGACAGGCAGTAGGGTTAGTGACTTCCAACATAACTCAGAGGCCAGTTCACTCGGCACGGGTACAGTGTTCAAAACATAAGGTGGTTCTTTACAAAAACCGGGAGTTATACAGGCAATCTACGCATTATAAATGCAATTGACAAATAATTTTGTGAAACCATTTGGCAAATGTCCTAATTTCGTTATATGCTTTGTGTGTTTTAAAGCTGATAGGGATAGGAGAAGATGGATTGCTTGAATAGATTACCTATGTACAATTTGTTTGACATGCGCATTTTTACAAAAATTTGCTCACAAATTGATTGGTTAATGTAACGCCTAGCCCATTAAGTCGGTGTGCGTGGCGTTTCTTCGACGTAATCTGTTAGTTGTCGTTCAATATGTCCATTGTTATTGTTTTGGCAGTGCAATTAACGCAACTTTGTTTCAGAAGAGGGAATGACTTTGTACAATCGTGACTGGGAGCATTCGGATAGCCACCGTCGTGGCGTCCTCACCAATGATAACGATGCTCTGGCCGGTGAGCTCTGTGTAAAGGTCGATCTGCTGCGTGAGCTCTCCAAGAGTATCGGAGATGAAGTGCGTGAACAGAACGCCTTCCTTGATGGTAGTCTTTCGGACATGTTTGCGCGCTCTGAGGGCATGCTTCTCTCGGCGCTGCGCCGAGTTGGTCTCATCCGTCGTGAACAAGGGTTCTGTTCCTGTGGCCTCTACTGCCAACTTTTCCTCTTTGCCCTCCTCTTCTTTTTCCTTTGTTGGCTCCTTCTTAAGTTTGCTCGGTGATGATATCGGTGCCAAATAAATTGCATATTTTTATTTTTTCTTGCACGTTTGTATCTTTATTTGGTACGGCTTTCTAACTACGCCAGCTCCAATTTTAGACAGATTCTCCTCCCCAACAGCAGGAAGGGCAAGAGGCGAATGGGGCTAGAGCACTGAAGCTGCTCCTCCCTTTTCTTCTTCTTATTCTTCTATTGGACTCAATTTCTGACTGGAGTGTAGATAAAAAATCGCGTGGCTTGACGTTAGAATTGGGCTCCTACAAAGAGTGAGTGCTTTTTAGCATGTCTTTTCTACTCGTCTTGACGGTTTGGATTCATGGTTTTCTTCGGAGCTAGTTCTTGGACAACCTTTCTGGCACCGAAACAGTTTACCGGTTGTTTGTTATTTCCTCTAAAGCTTATCTCAAAGAATTTTAAATACATTAAAAGAATATTGTGCTCACATCCAGTTAAATGATTACAGCTGATTATGGTACATGGGCATCTCAGATTTGTTTGGTTCGAATGCTTTGAACATTTACATCTCTTCCTTACAACGCGTCATTTAGCTGTGACTGGAGTCTGGTCTCCGGAAACCGTTCTTTATTGTTGCGATTGTGGTTTTTGCTGCTCTCCCAAGCATATGTTGTGGTAAAATAACCAACCGGCACGGCTTTGCGACCTACATCAGGTCACATGATCTCAACCCTCTTGAGGGGCCAGGCACGAATGCGTATAATTATTTCCAGCCTATTTTGATTTTTACTCAGCGGAGAAATTTCTGATAGCTCAGTTATACTCTTTACGAATGGCGCAAGTATGTTAGGATTGAGTGTCCATCACTTTGATTAGCTACGCTAAAGTATGTGTGGTACAAATGGAATCTTAGAGGTTTAGTTCCGAGGAAAAATAAATGTGATATTGTCCGACAGATCATCCTTGAAGGCAGCAAGAGTTGACTATTTGTTTAGAAAAGAGTTGGGTTGATAGTAGAACTCGTGGGAGGTGGAGAAACCTGGGTGGCCAAGGTTTAAGGTGAGTTGTTCTTGGTTCTTCTCATGGTCGCTTAAAGCTCATTTGCTAGGTTATGTGCTGGTATTTCGGCACGGTGAGGAGGAATTTAATCGGTGCTGCACCTACGGCTTTAGCGGTTGGTAGAGACGTAGATAAGTTGCTCCATCTTCACTCACTAGAGACGTTACTAGCATTTTCTGACGAGCCATTCTCAATTTACTTTGTCACTAGTGTTGTGATTTATAGCATGTTTATGTAAACAATCCCCTACTGCAGATTGTGACAACTAATTGAAGCGAGTTGTCTCGCAAAGTGCACTATCGTCTTGATTGCCTAGCCCCATTCCACTTTCATCCAAAGCGGTACATCTTGTTGAATTTCGATGCCATCTCTCACATCGCATTGTCTGCAGGCTTAAGTAGAGGTGAAAATGAATGCCAAATGAAGTTCTGTGATAAGCTGCATTTACCAATGGTTGTCCTGTCATCTTCTTCCTGGAAAGTGGAGCTAGAGTCTTTCCATTTTTCAACATTTCCCATTAATTTTTGTAAAAGATCGTGAACATTTGTTGTCTTTTTTCTCCTCATAAATCTTAAGACGCCTTCCAATTGGTCACGCTCAATTCTACGTCCTCTACGAACCATCCAGCCTTGAGATACAAGTTGCACCTCAGGAAAAAGACGTTGATCTCTACGTGATAGCCGATGATGACCTGGACTACTTTAGACACCGCATTCCTCAACTTGAAAAATTCATAAACTCCTCATCACCTTCATTCCCTCTAACGGTGAGTTTCACAACTTCCGTAAATGGGAAGACATTCTCTTCTAATTAATTGTTGTTGGTGAGTCTTCTTACCTTGCCATTACCTGTTTCAATTGGCTCATCGTTGTCCACCCTCTTGACCTCGCTTGCCAAATCGACTGGCGTACTGGTTTTTTACTAGCTAGCTACACACTTGTCTCACAAAAGCGCGTCGATTGTATCACAATGTTAGTAATGCTTTTGTTAAGGCAACATGCCAATTCACAATTCAGCATGTGGACTTTTGAGGTTCACAGTTAACCCGCCTTGGAGACGATGGCTAGTCTATTCATTGCAAACGCATCCATCCATCGAATTCGGAAGGCGATGCCTCATTATTCTCTGTCTTGCAGTCAAAGATGACGCGATTGGTGAAACTGGACCCACCCGTGCCCTGGGAGGTAATCTCTCCACCTGAGGAGGTGAAGTCAATACACCGATTAGTCAACGCCACCATCACCACTTACTGGTCTTCCATTCCAACTTTCACATTGGCCTCAACTAGTCTGGGTGTAGAGAGACTATACGTGCCTGCGGCTTTTGGAAGACCCCTTTTCGTGGTAGTTTTCGCGCCCTCCAGTGGATTTGTTCAGTCCGATGAGGGTCCGGAATCATCAAGCGCTAGGGAGCAGCAGTACCACCATTACGTTATTCAGGTGTGTTTATTTGATTCTCACCCCTCTTTGGATTTGTAATAAGCCATGTCAGTGTGAAGGTACATAATTACTTTAAGTAATGGGAGGCTGTAGATGTGGCGGGACTGTCACACCGCGCAGCCCCAATTCAGGCAGGGTATGACACGAATGGATTCCATTATCACCAAGATCTGGTGGCCAATGTCTCTGGAGACTGAGGAGCATGTGTATTTATTTATTTTGACTCGAAAGAAGCGTAATTTTGTTGTAGCTTCTTGAAAAGACCGATGAGGTTGTGTCCACCTATGAGATAGTTCGAGCTGCAGCTGAAAGACAAAGTTTCGCCTACGATGAACTCGCAGCGATGTTTTCAACCCTCCACGTGGAGTCACAGCGTGAAACGGCGAAGCCGTCGCCCACAGATACTGCAACACCACAGAATTCGAGGGTTCAAAGGAACAAGGTGGCGGAGGAGGAGGATGGAAAGGAGTCGACGGCGTGGAAATTGTTACAACACTTCGTCTTAGGCTTACTTAGTCTTATTAACAATCTCATCTAGGCTTGATGGGCAAAGCTTCCTCCCGGTGATTGCTATCTTTCGATTGTGAATAAGTGCCTTGGAGTATAAATTGTTCATGCGAAGGTTTTCACTGGTTTCTCCAGGGGAATGTTTCACTTTGGCAGTCAACGAGCACTGGTTGCACCGTACTTTGGATTGTGCAAACACTAACCAGAGTAACTTCTGCTGACGAAAGCGGTTATATTAAACGTGTTCAAAGCCTGATTGATGGGGTAAACGGGCTTGCGAGTGGCGCCCGTAGTCGAATCATTTCATTTTTTTTCTCATTTCCGCTAAATCGTCTCCACTCCTGCGTTACCCGATTGGTAGTTAAGGGAAAAGGAATGTAAGAAAATATTCTACTTACAAATGCAGTTGCGCCGGTTATTGCTTGCACTAGAAAGCGTAGGAAACAAATCATCCCATACTTTGCAGTGATTCGGTCTCCAATTGACTTACTAAACCAAGTAGCTTCTTCATTCTCCACCTCTCTGACCTGCCTGTACCCTCCCCGTGACGTTCCGAGACTTCCTTGAACGCAAAAGAAGGCGTAATACCGGGGCAGAATACAAATATTTAGAAAACAGGGGAAATGGGGTTGCTGGCATGGCTCAGGCGCCAGCCCATCCGGCTAGGGCAATATGGTCACCCGAGTGACCGAAACCGGTAGTCCGAATGAGCAAAGTATCATATAGCCCCTCTCTTCTTTCGAGCGTCGTCCTCGACACTCCCCTTGGTGAACCTCCAATGTCAGCCATCACAACTTAATCGGTGCTGGAAAGACCCACCAGCTAACCGTGCAACTGAGGAGATGCTTGGCCACCGTGTCACTGTTCCCTCCTGGCAGTTAGAGTGGACTTGGGGTTTCGTTCGGTTTGGAAAGTAAATTCAGATTAAAAGGTTCTGCCAAGCATCGGCTTGCTTATAGGGAGACGCTAGGACACCAGTCTCCTTGAGGAGGTACGTCAGGGAAATCGCAATAAAACGTCTCCAGGTGGTTCACGGCCACGTTTGCTCCAATTGCTAATAGCTTTCTTGCAGAACACAGAGAATGGAAAGCGTCGAAGGCGGACGTCGTTTTTAGCCCTTCTATTATGGGATGTCAGAGATTGTCCCATCCGTGGCCTATGCACTTCTTTCGCACCGCTACGGATTGTCACCAGTGGTACAGATCGAGCAAAAATCCATTAAATTCGGGTTAGCTTTCCGCTACCACCAACGTAGCGTCTAGAGGCTTCCTTGAATGCAAAAGAATGCATAATACTAGGGCAGAATACATATAGTCAGAAAACAGAGGGAACGGGACTGCTGACATGGGCCGGAGGCTAGCCCAATCGGCTAAGGCAACATGGCCACTCAAGTCCCAAAGCCGGCATCCCGACGGCATCCATAATGAAGACGTCTAGGAACACCCAGCCTTCTAATGGCAGGGGTAGAGGAAGTGAAGGAAAGGGAAGATCCCTCTACACTGGTAGCAGCGTTGGCGGACCTTCTTCACTTTAGAAGAAGGCATAATACTAAGACAGAATACATATTTAGAAAACAGAGGAAACAAAATCGCCGACACGGCCCAGAGGACGGTTCATCCAGCTAGCGCAATATGACCACCCAAGTTCCAAGGCCGGCAGTCCGAACAAACAAAGTATTACACTCCCCACTCTTCTGTGCCCTAGTAATAAAGTTTCGTTTACAGTACTCAGAGATGTCACAGCTCTAAGAAAAGGTTCATGTGCTGCACTAAATTCCTAGCTGACAGAAATCAAAATAAAAGGTGAAAATAATATATTTCAAAGGACATACTTCCTGATGATCAGGGGCATTATGTCAAATTGTAAGTAAAAACATTTTAGAAATTAAATATTTTAAGACGAAAAAAGATACGATACACAGAATTTCTGCAAAAAAGTTAAATCGAGCAAAGAGCTTGCATTTAAAGATTTATCTGGGGTCTTTACAAGTTTTCTTGGACCAAAATACACATGGAACCATATAAATAAACTGCTGCACCGATGAAGCGTTCTCAAATCTAAGTGCGCACTTTGAAATTGGTGTCTGTAGTGTGCGGTGTGCACGCTAGGGCAGTATCGTTTCTGGTTATGTTGGTACGGGTAATCACTTTTTTTGTGCTGTTCTATAGCACTCTCAGTCTTCACGAAGACCAGATTGGAAAATTTGACTGGTATTTTCAGCAATAAGACTACTTTAATCCCAATTAATTATCTCAGGAGACAGCAGTATATCGGCAACACTGAATACTATGTCATTGGCCATCATGAGACCAAGGATCTTTTCCTCTATTTGGCCTCTGATTCTCATGTATTAGGAGCCCTTGATGCGCAAAATGGCTCATTGGGTTGCTGTTTTCTTGTTTATTAACTGGGTTTAGTATGGCGCCAGGCTTTGGAGGAGGATGGTCGGTTTTTGTCCGTTAATCTCTGCGGAAAATGTATCGCTTTTTCAAGTACTTCTAGCCATTTCTATAGATCTCTTCACCCTCTCCTTGAGGAACAAACCATTAGTACGAGTATGGGGCCCTAAGACGGGCCATCTGATTGCGGAATTTCCTACCAAAAGTGACTCACTGAATGGGTACTGAAACATTCGAAGATCGATAATTCTTTTTTAGAAATCTAATTTGTGATGAGGAGAACGGAAGCATTTTTGTTGTTCTAACTGACAAGTTCATAAAAATGGATGTTAACCCGCCTGCATTTTCAAGAGTGAGGACCCTTCCTAGGTATGATAAATCCGGTTTTTTGACTTAACTCGCTAAGTGAATTAGCGCAGCATTCCAACCTCGTTGCATCCAGTGTACAAGATGGGGTCTTAACCGCAGTTACTTCTGCTTCTCGTCCAATTAACACTCTTTTGACAGTGATGTGGAATATGAATGCTGACGAACAATCAGAACTCGATTTATCTCGCTCGCAAATTTATTCACCTACTGGTGTTATTTTTGACAAGTAAGTCGTTCTTCAGTTTGGCCAATTTCCTTACCTCAAGATGTATCTTGTCGAAGTCCGTCCTTGTTTGCATCGGTGAGAAGCCAAACGCGAAATCCATGCTCCTTTCGATGCAAATCGCAAATTCTTCTGCTTGGAACATTGTTGATTTTGCGTCGGTATGTTTATAATTACTCACCTATTACATTTGTGTTTCACTTTGCAGCACCCACTGAGCCTGCTCGAGCCAGTGGATGGTAGAATTTTTGTGAAATTGCCTACTGAACGGGTAGGAGGTTTTACGCTGGAGAAGGACACAAATCGACTGCGATTCGCTTACAACGTAGATGATGTAAGTTCTGTCCATTCCTCGAAACATTTCCTAGGTCACAGCTCTTGCGGTTCATCGCGACCAGTTAATTTGCCTCAAACAGTCGAAGCTCAAGGTAGGTGACTGTGCTTGAACTATTCGCCACGGAATTTTGTAATTAATGTAGCTGGAATTAGTTAAATCTGCTGGAATCGGACAACTTGATGGCCACTAATCATGATGGGTGGTTAGAGGGGCTGTTAAGTACTATTTATAGATCAGTTTTACCCACAAGAAACGGGGTATATTGCTCTCGATTGTTTGGACGACTGGTAATTTCAGTTACGCACGCCTTTTTGTAGCATTTTGCCAAAAATAGGGGCCTTGTTAAAAGACCAAAAGTAGTACTGGTCCCGACAGCGATCAGATTTGCAGTTTACATCCTCCTTTATCGGTAAAATTCCAATTTTCTTTCTTGCGCAGTACTCCAATAACGTCCAACTCACTGCAATTGACGCTCAATCGGGTCTGACGGTGCCATGGAACTTTCCTGAATTCTTGAATCTCTCAAGACATCACGGCAGGATAAAGGAGGTAGGTTGATACCACTTTCTTTTTTCCGGCGTCAATAGGTTGCCGTTCTGCCAGATCACAAGGGTCTTCTAATTTTCACCGAGGACCGCGCTGTTCAGATGCTTTCAAAAGAAGGTAGATTTATGTTTGGGAATGGAAAATCCTTAATGTTCTTGTGTACATTGAGGTCCGTTTTTCATAACTTCTTCACTTTTTTTTCTGAATGTTAATTTTATTGTTTTTTTGCAAATTGCGTCAGCTTTCTATGTCCTGAATTAATTTACCAGTTCTTCATAAAGATAAGTGGTGTCAAGCTGGATCCTTTAATGCTACATGGTATTTGTGGCTTCATTTTTGTCTTTCGCAACACTATTTATTGTTGAGATGGTGAGGAGTTTATTTTTGTGTCATGAGTGCCTCTCCGGCTCTAATGTAACTGTTATGTGTTTTGTGCGTGTTTTTCGTTACCGTTGGTGGAGAAGGCGTAATTGAAAACACTTAAACTATTTTCCCTACGAAGGTGAATGGAAGTCACATTTGTGTTCTAGAAGTGTCTCTTAAATAAAGATGGCTGTGAAAGTGGCGCCACTTGGACCACGGAGGGACAGCGTTCCGTGTTGAGGATATAAACTCTTCCTCAGCTACATATTTAATCAGCATTTGACCAGAGTTTCCTCTCTATGTTGAGTATAAATAGCTTTTGGAATTCGAGAAGTGTCGTACTTTTGTGGCAGATTCAAGGTGCCATGGAGGATCAATCGACCATAGTCACGACCACCAGTAATGTGCAGAGTTTTTCGGAATTTCCTCCTAGTACCATGAATGCAAATGCCGAATGGATCTCCAGAAAACGTGATTTCCTCAAAAATATCGTGCAAAAGCTAGTTATTTGAGTACTTACTTCCAGGCTTCTAAAACATCTTGTCTCAGGCGATCCAAAAACTCGCTATAGTCACTTTTCTGCTTCCTATTTCGCGTTCTATTTGGTGTAACCATCGTTTGATGTCAAGGGAAAGGAGGAACTGCAGTGGATTTTGGTTATTAAGGATGAGGTGGCATTCCTCATCCTAGGGCGCAATAAGACCTTTTCACGGGTAACTTGCGGTGGTATGGAGCGCTGTCCTATTCTTACAGGACTACCTTACGACAGGTTCACTAGTAGACTAGTCATGACTGATCTTCAGACAATTTTCTTTGTACACACATTTGTTGTCTTTCAACAAGGAGTTTGTGGTCGAAGATTTTGTGTACAGTGCACCATGCACTCACGAAACCATCTTTTGAAGATGAAGCTGTATTTTGGAAATGTTGGACATGGAGTGGATTGTTTAGCAATAATCAGCGATGCTTTCGCTTGAGAGAAGCTGGAATTGGATGTTTGGATCTCTTCTCTAGCTAGTCAGAAAGCAGTATGGACGTGGGTTTTACGAGGTGAAAGAAGTGAGAAAGGAAATGCAAGTCTTGGGAGCTAATCGTCACTTGCCAATGCACGTCGATGGGACCCTTTCATTTAGCCACCAGGAAGTTTTAATTCTTAGTTGATTTAGGTGTCAACGAACTGCTTCGCCATCATTTCTGTTCAACATTATGAAAGGTTTTAAACTTCTGGCGCACTTTACTCATTAGGTGATCAGCTTTGGCTAAGAGAGGAGTCGTTGGCCCATATAACTTCGGTGGAAATGATCGACCTACCCGTCTCCGCGCAGCAGGCAACTATGCAGGAGGAGTTCGGCCAAAGTGATGGTGAGCATTGCGGTTAAGTGCTTTTTGAGTAGTTTAGGCTCTTTAAAGTAAGAAAAGTTAATATAAAGGTGGAAATATAGCTCATTCAAGTCTTCTCGTACTGCTGCGGAAATAATTTCAGCAGTAGTTTCGCCAACGGGAGGTGTTTTTTAAATTCCATTTGATTAACGTGTTCATTGCTTCGATTATCTTTTTTAGTTGGAGTTCTGGAACTTTTCGTTAACCGGATTAGGTCGCAGGCGCATCAACTCTCCGTAAGTTAGCCTCCGGCTATAGAAAAGGAAACCGATGGAATGTTTATCTCCTTCCACAGGTAGTTAAGCACAGTGAACACTTTTCTCCCATTTTTATGCCTTCAGGTTGCCTTCAACTCCTGGTGGAATAGTAAATCCGTCTCAACTTTGGATGGTCACGGCGACGGTTTCACTCCCCTTACTCGCGACGTCCACAACCTTCACAAGATGCTCCTCATTGTCACATCTGTTGGAAAGGTCTTTGTGCTCTGCCACTTAACTTGTCTCTCGTGTCACCTCGACTTGCCCTCCTGTTCCACTTTTGAGGAGGAGTTAGCTGAATAGTAAAATTGCGATCTCGCTAGAAAGCAATTTCTTTCATCTTAGGATATTGAATCAGAAATTGACCGCACTTAAGTTTAAGGAAGACAGCAAATACTTTTTATCGTGGAGTTTGGAGTAATTTCCACTTGCTTAATCGGAAGTTCTCTTTCTGACAACTTTTGCTTTTATTATTATTGGGTGACAAACGCCTAAAATTCTCGGTTTGTTATTTTGTCTACGAACTTCATTTAGCCGTTCTTTTTTTTCATTCATTCGAATATCTGTTCATCCACTCATTCGTTCCTTCCATCCATCAAGAAATCTGTCTTCTTTTTCATCGACCCACATGTCGATAAATCCACTTTTTAACTTACTCATCCCTCCATCTTCCCCAATTGGTCACCAGTCCATTTCGTCTCCCATTTGGATTTCTTCCTGTTCCAACTATCAGGTTGTGTTTCCTCTGTAGAATAGAGCAACACACAACAGTGTCCCTCTTTTTCCTTCCTATCTCTAGATCTTCGGAATCGAGAGTTCCCGGGGTCGAATCGTCTGGGAGTACTTTGTGCCGGGCACTCGTCTGCCCAACACTTCGGCGCAGCACCTCTTTGCGCAACGCACCACCGGTCACTTTCCTCTCACTCCTGTGGCCTGTGTGCTTCTGGAGACACAGGAATCCGAAATGCTTCAGTCCGTTCTGCTCTACCTCGACCCCATCCTCGGTGTGCCATTGAACGCACGAACACTAAAACCGGCGGCAACAGCGGAGGAGGCGATGGTACGACTTCCTCGTCGTGTCAAACTGGCAGCGCTGGTGCCGACAGCGGCGCCGGGGACGTTGTCGACGTTGGAGGGAGAAGCGGAGGCCGAGGCGGCGAACCATGTGCAACCTCTCTGTGTCGTAATGGAAGACCTCTCTGTGAGTGTTGTCGCTATGTACAAAAGCTGCCTGAGTAATCTGGGTTCTTATCATGCATCCATCATCAGCCGCTCGTGTAGAATTTGACGTTACTTGTAACTCTCCAATTCTGACACCTTTGTAGAACTAAGCAATTAAGCACCGAGTTACTGATAGTCAAGATATCTGTTATTGTTGCTGCATAAATGACTGCCTTCAATTTTGTCTCTGTTCTTCTTAAATAGGTGATGCTACTGCCTCCCGCCCTATCCACCATCAATCCCAGGAATCTGCTCCCAGTCCATGGTCTTTATGTTTTCGCGTTAAACACCGAGCCTGCTACTATCTCGGGCTACCGTGTAATGGCGTTGGATAAGAACACCACAGCCGCTGCCACCGGCCTCACTGCTCAGCTTCTATGGCATATGCACCTCTCTTCGGAGGACTATCCTCAGCGCATCCTCCAGGCTGCGGTGCATCCCCCTAACGGTTAGTTGTTGGACTTTTAGTGTTTATCCCACTTATTTATCCGTCCTTGTATGCACCAGGAACTATATCTATTTACCACAGATTTATTTACCCTTTTTGCTCTCTCTTCACGTTGATTCATTTCATCAGTCAAAAGTTTTGACCATTTATTGCCCCATCAAATTATTCAACCAGATATTTATCCTTTTCCTTCGCCTACCCATATGCCCTGTCTAGACTAGCTCATTGTTGATCCCTCCTTAAATCCATTTGAACACTCGAATAATTTCCTATTTTCCCACTCGTTTGCCATTTCGCCCAACTCTGTCAGTTCGTCCATTCGTTAACAACTTTACCCAGTGCATTTCCTTGCCCAGTTGTCTTTTGTCCCCTTCTCACAGAGCATGTCTACTCCATGGGACGAGTGCTGGGTGACCGAAACGTGCTGTACAAGTACGTAAACCCTAACCTCCTCGCAGTGATGACAGGAGGAGTGAGCAAGGCAAGGGGAGGTATACCATTGATCTCCCTCTACCTCATCGACACGGTGGCGGGACAGATAATCCATTCAGTCGTGCACCAACGCGCCTCAGAACCCACCAGTTTGGTGGTCTCCGAGAACTGGGTCCTTGTGAGTGCTGCTGTCGTCTTTCATCCACTGTCCGATTTGCATTCAAGTATCCATTTCGAAATCATCTGTCCTGACCCCAACCATTCATATCCTTATTGGTCTTGAATCTGTTTATTCATCCGCAAATCATTTGCTAATTTGCCTGTATTTCTCACACATTTATCTTGGGCTCATTACTCAAGCAGTTACTATCGGCTCTTCCTGTCTTATAGTACTCCGTCTATAACCAACGCTCTCTCCGCACCGAGTTCACCGTCATGGAGCTCTTTGAGCCGCACCACACCACCGAGAACCTGGTCCCTAGTCCTTGGGACATTTTAGTGGATAGTTTCGTCCCCCCGTCCTCTTCAGCCAAATCTGACAGCCAGAAGCGTCAATTCTCCTCCCTCCGTCGTGCTGCTCACTCTGCCCACGGTGGCAGCGATGGGGTATTGATACCCGACATCCTTCAACGTGCTTTCATTCTGGGCAGTCCATTGCGTTCTGGTGCGCTGGCCGTCTCACTGACTGAGCGTGGAATCACCGCCAAAAGCCTCCTCTGTGAGCCAAAATAGTTGCTCATGTTCCCTTGATGTCTGCAGTAATGGCGTTGTGGTATCCGAAAGTTAACGGAAGTACTTCACAAGGAATGTGATTGCATCTGAATATTGAGTCAGCATATCCAAGTATGCATTCAAAGCTAGCATTGTTCTGGTGCATAGTTTTCTTTTTGAGCACCGTTGTAGGGATAGTCATACGTTGCACCAAAGTGGTGCTGTGGTGATCAGAGGGATCAAGGGCGAAGGCATGTTCATGAAAGGCTATAAAGGCCTGCACAAAACCCTAAACGCAGTCTTAGCTTTGAAGTAGTGTGACTAGGAGATATCCAATACCCAAACAGTTGATCATTTTTATGGCTTCTTTAAGTTGGTTTGGAGGCGGGGAGCCTCCTAGAGCTACCTAAATCCTTGCTGGACCCACGACGCACGTTGGACGTGACGCCGGAACTTCAAGAGGAAGGTTTGGAACCTTACGCCCCAGAACTCCCAATGAGTACTCTCGCTATCATATCGTACAATCTCACGCTGGAGCGAATTCAGCGCATTCACACCACGCCCTCAGGACTGGAATCTACCAGTCTCGTCTTTGCGCATGGACTAGGTCAGTTGAAAGTCGAAAATGTCTATTGAAAAAACTTGTGCCCATGGTTCGGCTGTCACGATTTTTTTCTGTTGTAGACCTCTTTTTCACACGAATAGCCCCTTCAAAGACCTATGACATGTTGCGTGATGATTTCGACTACTGCTTCATTGCCATGATTGTGGTTGGTATGACGATAGCCTCGTATGTGACCAAGCACTTCGCCACTCGACGGGAATTAGCCAGGGCTTGGGCGTGAATACACACATATCTTTTTAGCTACCTGTGTATGTGTCTATTTGTTTTGCATCAGTCTGAGCTCAATAAAATGAATACAAGTTTTTGATGAGCTAGGCTTCGTCTCCCATCCAACTCGGGTTTGTTAAATGAACACGGCGCCATTTGGCCAACGTAATAGTTAACTTTGGGATTCACCTCATCCAGTGGAGTACTGCTCTGTACGTTTTACGCTACGAAGACACAAGCGCACAATCGGAAACTAAAGTTTTAACAACTGCTACAGAAGCTAATGAGTAATCAAGTCGGGAGGTGTCTCAGATGCACAGCATGTATTCTATCGATACAGGTATTCTAGCGACTTAAGTTGTGCAGCTTTTGCCATGCGGCTCGTGTAAAAAAGAGTAATAAAAGGTAGGAGCGAACTGCGGGCAAAGTATATACACTTAACCTGTTATTGCGCAAAAGGCTTAACATTATCCAGGCATTGGCCTAGACTGAACAACGCTTATTGTAGTGACGAAGGTGCAGCCTACATTTAGCTTGTTCAGTAATGATTCAATGCTTGACAGATAATAGTGCATTCCAAAAGTTGCATCCTTTTCCAATTTAAGGTCAAAAGCGCCATCGCCACCAAGTAGAGACCAATGCTTGTCAACTTTACCTCTGTTTAACTAATTAGACCGTAGTAATCGGAACCTATACGTCCCAGAAATGACAAGGGGCCTAATATAACGACAATTTAAACTGATTCCTTGAAGAATCGTACAGTATAAGATGGGAATGCGACCAAGTTTTGTCCGTAAGCAAAACGCACTAAAACACGTCCACATATACACGGAATTATGCATACAATCACGGACAAACGAAAGCCAATAAAAATGAAATGCTTCATCAGAAGCAAAACTCGTTTGCAGAAAATTATTATTACGCATGCAACTATAATTCTCAAAAAGCTGCATTTATGGTATGAGTATACATGTGTACACATATATGTGAGCGAAAAATATGCAAATGTATGTGAAAAAACAGTCAACAACTAAGGGAGAAGAGCCACCGCATCCAGCACCCAGTTGACTAACCCAAGGCTCAGCTACAGAGGCAATTCAAGCTACCCACCTGAAGATTAGTCCAGTATAACAATCAGGTATGCACACATTCTGGTTTTACACAACACTAAGTCCTTTAATTGATGTCATGTGTTTTGCCTTTATTTCTGAAGCGCAAAGTCAACACATTTTGATGCATGCTCAATACATAATGAATAAATGGTTTAGAAAAATTATGCTCACAACAGCTGGGCAGTATATAATAAACAAAACAAACCGCTCAATACTGCGGTTTAAAAGACATTTATAAGTGCGAATGCACACAAACGTAGTTTCGCGCAATATGTCGTGACCGGAACCAAAATGCCTTTGAGTGTAAACCTAACTAATTATAAGGCTAAAAGATACTCCTGAGAGCAAACCGATGCGCATTAGTTTGTAAGCTGAATGGATTTATGGGGTTCTTGGGGACCTTGTTACGATTGTGCACACTGCACGGAATTGTTTGTTTTTACAAAAGTTGAATGACTTTGCATCCCTTAATTATGGCGTTAAAGCTACTATTTTGCGTGTCATTATTTTCAGGAGCTTTTGGTTGAAGTCAACAATCCAACTCTCACTAACTGGAGTGTAAGTGTATCAAGGGAGTTGGACACGAGGAATTGGGATAGTCAAGACAGAAAAGCAGGTTCAGGTAGCCATACTTAGCAACATATTAACAGCAATGATGACGAATTTAACTGTGGTGGCGACACACGGGAGAGGCGATGGGATAGAAGAAAACCCATGCAAAAATAAATGCCAACTAGCTGGAATTAAGGCTGAACCATTGACTCTGAACCACCTAGCGTGGACAACTTATGTCGAGGCTTTCCTGCCTGAGCATGCTATTAACCATTGCAGGATCCCCGAGTCCACGTGACTCTACCTCTTCACAAATAAGAAGACTATGATTTGTCAAGACCTCTGATTCTATGTATTTGGTCCACTGAAAAGGGCGCTGGGCAAAAAACTCATTGTCGTCAATGGATTACGTGGTGGAGCGAGTGATTTTCAAAAAGAGATGAAAGAGAACAAGAGAATGGAATTGAAAGGAGAGGATAATTGAGATCTACCCTTTTCATTCGCAACCGGGTTCAGGGGTGAACGAGCGAGCGAGCGAGTGAGCAAGCGATCATACGAATTTTGGTTGTGAATAGGCTCTCGATGAGGGGTGGGAAAGAGAGGAAGAGGTGGAATAGGTTGGGAAAGGTGGATTCAAGGTGAAAATTCAACAGGTCCTAGTCTTAGTTCTCATCAATTGCGCATGTGTTAGAAAAATAGAAGCACAAATAATGGATTTTCCTAGGTTATCACTGCCGTCGCAATCGCCAGCGGCGATGCCGTTCAATACTCGCCCCTGTCGTCGGACGATAGGAGACCTCAGTGGCTGGGACAGAGAAATTGACGGTGGTGCTTTTTCGACACAACGCTCCGAGGCAACGTCGGTGAGTGCTTCGCAAGCGTCGATTGCTACTACTGATATGATGTGCGCACCAGTGCAGACAACGACCCAGTTTCGGCCACCGAGTCTGGCCAAAATGTGCCAATTCATGGAGGAACTCATCCACCAGCAGAGCAATGGCGGCGGCCATGAACAGCACTCCTCCGCTCCATCCAACGCTATCCGCGGAACCGTAGTAAATGTTCCATCGAAGTTGAGGCGATCGGAGGGGACTAACGGTAGATGTAGTAGTAGGGACGGCAGCTGTGTGAGAGTGATGGGATTCCTGGAGGGGATTTGGGGACGTCTGGCGTGGATTAAGGAGGTGGAAATTCGCGTAGCTTCGGTAGATACCGAATGTGAGGAACGTAGTAAAACCTGCAACACAATAGATGCAATATTCGTCGTTACTTCACCTTCAATTAGCCGAAAGCGTATTTTACTCGACTGACTTATGCAAACGTGTGTGCTAATAGCTGGGATGAGGCTGTTTCTGAGGTAGAAGTAGTAAATTATTTTAAAAATAAGACTTTTCATAGCTTGCCCAAGTAAAAGTAACCTGGAGCTAATCTCCACCCTAGCTACACAGAGTGCTGTCCCATTCTATAGCAATATGGCTGTCTTATTTTTAACGCTAAAACTTCCAAATTTTTATGCTTTATTAAGTCTTCGGAAGTGATATAGAGCGGTGTGTTGATGATGCTGGTAGGCAAAATCTATCCGAATTATCAACAATCCCAACTTTAATGACTGGGAAGACTTCTCTTCTAGAAATTTATCACAGAGGAAGTGGGATGACGTCGGTTTTCAACAAACCTCAATTGCAATTTTCAATTAAATGTCACATGTGGAGATGGATTGGATCGCAACGTGATTCTAGAGGAAGTTGTTCATATGGCAACGTGAAAACTTTGTACTTTCAGCCCAATTTTACTAAGGCTACTGGATTATAAGCATTCTACACTACAGAAATAGGCCAGCGTGTGGGTCTTTTTTGCGGATCAACTTGCATCCCCTTTCTCCCTCCCATTCGACAGAAACTAATCTTATCATCTTCGTTCCTGGCAAGCGGCATGGAAAATTTTAACAAAAGATTTGTCATCTTTGAGCCGAAAAGGTAAGGAGTGGAGAGTACCTGAGGAAACGCTCAGATTCAGAGTGAAATAAGAGTTATTCTACTGATAGATTTAACTAATCAAGTTCATCCCTCCCCGTGAGTTCGATCGCCATCCCAGCATCATGACTTGCCGCCCTTGCTTATGTCCTTCTAACAACTCTTCTAACCTGTATGCTAAGCTACGCTTGCAGCAACGACTCAAACAGGTACGGGAAAGTACTGAAACATAAAACATAGTGCACCAAATAATATCTGCTTAACTATCAACTAAAGCGATAAGAGAGGAAGATAATGAAAATATGGGTCAAAATTCTTAAGAAGTAACTTTAGACAGTGCACTTCACGAAAAGGAGGTATGTATTTTCGTGACACTTATAAGTTATCGAATAAAGTCCATTTAGAGTCCAAAAGTAATGCAAAAATTCTGAGATACCTGCTAGAAAAAATATTTCGCCACTAGAATGAAAGTAGTAGAGGCGTTTGACAAGGTCTGATCCCGAGTGTCCGAGAATTGCCAATCCGGTGCCTAGCAGACCAACAAGGATGGCGACTAAGAGGATACACGTTGCACCACCCTGCCAGCCTACAGAAAGGGTGGCAAAAACCATATCACTCGAGCTCTGCCGATAGCAGCAATATTTTGTAGTAAAAGGAAATGTAAACCATACCATCTGTTTCTGAAATAAAGGGTACGGTAAGTTCACAACTCCCGTTTCCAACGCTGCACTTTTGCCATAGCCCACGGCGTGTTAGATTTCCGGCTAAAGTAAGCATACAGAATTAGGTTTTTTGCGCCATTTCAGCCCAAGTATCCGACGTTTATAGGACATTACTTGTTTCAGTGATATTAGTAGTAGCTCCTTAGTATTTTTATAAGTAATAATATTTAGCCATAAGAAAAGTGGAAGGAGGGACGCCCAAGTAAAACTGACATGCAGATTTGAAAGGAGATGGTATCGTGCTGGCAGTGATAAATGTTAATGTCAGCTGACACTTACGTCGTGTTTCAGTCTCGACAACGGACGCCGTGTGTGCATGTGAATAAAACACGGCGTGGAAACATAAGATTTAAAACCCGGACTATCCGACTAAGTGAGACTTCAGAAACAGTTATTATCACCATCAAGGCATTGAAGCTACCTAAATCTCTCACTGGTAATTGGTCTTGCATCACTTGGACACGATGCCAGTCCTGGTGATTCCCATTCCACATCACAGTATCTGTTCTTAGAACGCCTGTTTGTTGCAGAATGACACGAGGCCATTAGAAGTAGTGGGATTACACAGAAAAGAGATTCTTTTACAATTCCTGGAGGACAGGGTGTTTCATTGGGCTAAAGGAGGATTTCAATAAGAAAGACAGAGACATTTTGAATAACGTCGTTGTCCAAGACGAAATTCTGTTCCAACTATCCACGCCGGAATCAATACAGGGACCAGGGTAGTGGATGTCTGGAGAGCCTTCACCAATATTTTGACCCTTATGATGAAGTGAGATAGACTGTTATGGAATTATTCGCCCTTTCTGCCAGAGCTGGAATTCAAGTATTGATCAAGCAGTGGGGCAAGAGAGTAAATACACAAAGAACTGGGGTGGAAAAGTAACTGCGATCCCCACTTTCCTCATTCCCTTTCTCTGGTCGTGAACTCAAGACGCGAGATAGGACCCGATGCCTTTTCGCGGAGTGATACCAGTTCAAATTACGTACGAATGCGTGACCTTCACCACGACCCATACGATCGATTCTACTGGTCCTCCAGTTCGTATCGGCGTTGATAGTAACACTGCTTTCACTCACATGTCTTTTAAAGCCTTCAAGGGTTGATTTTATCAGTAGAATCACTCAGTTTGGTTCTCAGAAATACTGTAAAATCCACAGACCAAGGGTATGCAAAAATGAGACCATCTTCACTTTTGTCTAAAATATTTTAGAGTTGCAATTATTTTGTGTTCTTTTTGCGGAAGTACTATTTTTAAAACGCTTGAACCCCAGAATATAGGTATTATTAAGACGTTAAAGCTTTTGAAACAATTTGAGCGAAATCAAAGGGAATTTAAGGCTGCACTGTTGTAGGTATTTTAAAGAGCGTACTCCAAAATTTATCAAATTTAGAAACAGAATTCCCTTTTCTTCCCTTAGTAGTAACACGCGCTCATAATAGAATGCCGAAAAACCCGCTCTTCAGAAAACAATACATAGAAATGCAAAATCAACATTTGAGTAAGTATGTTCTAACAACTGCAGGCATTCGATAGAGCGCAAAAAGAACTTAGATGTTTCAGGAATGCATTTTTAATTGAACTGTGAAATGCATGCTTTTTCAGGTATCCGCAGCGGATATGAGCTGTCCCATAGGGGAATCCACCACCGTAGCTGTTCAGCTGTTTTATGATTTTAGCGTTGACGTCAAGCGCAGTAAAATGCTGCTAAATATAAGGAATTGGCATAAAACAATGCATTTTATGCATTGAAATATTTAAGCGTTATGAGGCGTTACATTGACGACAAACGAAATAGATGGTATGGCATCAGCCATTGCACTTGCGTGTTAATCTTGGTACTGGTGCTTTAGCACGTTTACGCACCCAACATCGCTCCTAATTACCTTCGAAGTGTGCCTCAGTAAGTCATCTGTGACCGCAATTTGATGCGAAAACAAATTACCTGTCTTGTTTCCTCTCCTCCTTACTTCCGTTTCAAAAAGGTTAAAGAAGGAGGCAAAAAAGATGAGGAGTAGGAGGAGGAGGAAGCGGAGGAGAAGGTGGAGGAGGAGGAGGAGGAGAAGTGAACATAAGTTTGATTCTGGCTGCATCTTCTACTTTCCTCTCCCTAAACCAATTAGAGCGTTCTGTCGCCAAGGCCACCACTGATTGCTTGCGTCAGCAGTCAATGCTCAGACAACAGACGGAAGCTCTCATTGGCTGGGCAAGTGGTTAGTGCTGGCGTCCGATTGGTCAGACTTGTGCTGCCATAATCTCCGACCTTTTTCACCCTCAGTACGAAGGTGTAGGGGAGGAGGAGGAGGAGGAGGAGGAGGAGGAGGAGATGGGAAGCTATTTTAAGTAGTAGCTAAATTTAACTCCTTTCGCATTTACATTGGTGAAATAATAGCAATTAGAGAATGGCGAGTGGTCCTGAATGCTTACATTAATGTGAGCGTTGGTGGAGCCATGAATACAAGTTCTCAGTGGACATTATAAACACTCTGGAATAGGTTAGGGAAGTGTCAACATGTGCCTGCTAATTCCACATAATTAATAATTTTTCTTTTGCTTATTTAAATGCAAAATATCAAGTGGTTTGTTGAAAAAATTACACAACATTTTACAGAGAAAACGAACTTTTTTATTTGACGATAAATGTTTCAATTTTAATGCGATAGAATTGAGGGAAGGGGGAAGGGCATTTATAACGCTTATCCCATTATTTGCAAAGACTTCTCAGTCTCTATGGTTTTGTGACCGTCTTGAAGACTTCGCATTCCTTTTGTGTCACTTCTAACAACGTCAGCCAGCGACTGCGTAAAGTTGTAATAAAGTTCTATCACTACGTGCTAGTGTTGTAACAACTTCAGGAAAACGGTTCTACGTCACGCCTAGGTCTCATGGATGGAAGGTCTGCAAAAGCTCCTTGACAATCTCCCTTGTTTCTTGTTCATAAAAAAGGACCACCGGGAAATAAGATGATTATCAATTTGGATAACTTAAGAACGCTTGTCGCATTATAGCCTACGGCATACAAATCTCGTAAATCTATGGACTCGCTAGCGTTAGGAAATTTCGGTCACCGGCTAGGGAGCAAGCAAACAAAAAGAAGACAGCAGACAAAAATGACTGCTTGACGTTCACAAAGAAGAGCTGACTGCTGGGCCAACCGAAGCTATGAAGGGTGGCACTTGTCATTGTTGAGGTGATGAAATTTTCCTTTTTTGAATCTCGCCTCTGATTGGCTAATTTTGTGTCATAAAAAAATTATTTCAAATATGGCAAAAAAATTTTCGCTATCTGACCTGGCAACTTCTCCAAGGCCTCTTATGGAAGTTATGACGGCAAAACCCGTCTAAAATATTTACTAGTCTTTTTCCTGGCTCCCTGACTTGCGATCTGATTTCCTCTTTTGCATTATTTATTAATTCTAGGCAGATCATTTTTACCTGTCATAAAAATTATGCTTCTTAAAGCGAATGACAGCATCATTTCTCAATAAATTCTTTTAAAAAAGTTTAAGTGGCTAGTTAATAAACAACTTTGATACAAGTTGGGAAACTCCTCTGTATTACGAATATCGAAGGTGAAAAGGCAGTAGCGGAGGTTAAATAGAAACAGATTTATAATAAAACCACATCATTTTAAAAGCAGTAAAACCGAAGTTGTCTTTTAGGTGCTAAATGTATGTTTTCCTAGAATAAATTGTGTTTTGATTATCCTTCCTTCTGTTACATTCGTTTATGGTTGTAAAAGAGGTACCGTCACCCATTACAACGAGCACGGAACCTCCGCCGGTGAAATTTGAAGCCCTTTGGCGCAAAGAGTGTACATGAACCCAGTCACTTCAGCAAAACAAATCATGCTATAGTTATCGGTTGGTGTTGTAACATTTTCTCCCAAAGGCATTCCATAATAAGGGATGGAAATGTTACAATAACCAAAGGCGGTATTTCACTTAAATAGGCTTGTGGTGCTTTCTACCAACAAATTGTGATTTTAAACTAGAAAGAGAAGGGTATTGTGGAATATTTAGGCTTGTGAGCAACTCTATTTTCGCCTTTTCAAAGAGCATTACCTTAAAACGGCAAAAAAACCTTTTGTGGATGGGAGTCGCAAAGCTCCCACTAAGACGGATTCTAGTAGCAAACGCGCTTAATAATGCGCAGCCAAAATGTCCTCCCTAAGAAGCTTTAAATGAGGCTCATAAGCTCTAAAGTACTGTTTTTTCAACTGTTTACTCCTCAATACAAAACCAACTTGCTTCATTTGTATCAGAAATAACTTTAAAAAATAATGTTCCAAATTGGACTAGCAGTTGCGTAATTCACAATAAGTGCATTAGTTTTGAGACAGACTTTTCTTGCTAATGGTGATCAGAAAGTTGCCTTTTTCGTCTCATAGGTTGGTGAATTATTTCGGCGGAAACATCCATTTGCAATACTACTTATAATCCGTTGCCGACAGATTTAAGTAGCATGCGTAAGTGACCAAATGTTAGCATTGGCAAACTAATGGCCAACAGTAATTGCATTAAAAAATGTTTAAAAAGTTAGCTTAAAGAGCCTAGTACCTTATTAATAAATGACTTACTTATGATTTAATCCATGGGATTGGACGAAGGCAATTATTTGGTAATGTCCGGAATAATACCACGAGAATATAAATTATTTATCTCTGCCTAGCAGACACAAAACATTTCTGGGTTATTTTTTTACCTTTCAAATACTTTGATCAAATAGGCGGTAGTTAACAGATCAGATAAGTTATTTTTCTACTTACGAGGTCCACTGTACGCCCAAGTGGTAGCCACCAGACAATAAAGCAGACAACAGATGGCCACAAATGCAAGCACAATCGCCGTTATCCTAGATCGTCCAAAAGCCGAATGCTCCCAGTAGTCACTGCGATTAATGAATCCAAGAGCGGATAACTCTCCACCACTGCTTCCCGCTTCTTGCACCAAGGATTTTTGGGCTCGGAGAAGACTCCCACCACTGGGACCGCTTCGCGGATGCGTTACCAAGGCAATGACCTTATCGATATCTTCTTCCTCCTCCTCCTCCTCCTCTGCTCTCTTAACCACCACTTCCGCATTTCTATCGACATGATCAAGAGGTGTAGTGGACTTGCGAATACCAGCTTCCAAGTCCCTTGGGTCCGTAGCGGTAGTGGTGGTGGCAATAGAAGAAGAAGCAATAGGGGGTGTTGCTATGGCAATAGAGGTCCCTTCCACGTCTTCCTCATCATTGTCATGAGGTTCGTGGACAGTGGTGGTGGTAGTTGTTATGTTTTGAGGGGGAGGATGGACTTCCTGGCTCAGTGGGAGGAGTTCAATTTGCTCAGAGCAGGTGGGGGGTGCATGATCCATCACGTCGGCAGCGTCGTAACCATTGGAGCGCTTAAAACTTTTGCGCTTCCACTAAAAAAAAAATTAATTTGCTGATTATTAGAAATGATGACAAATTTGAGTAATCAAAATCAGGTTAATTCAAACATGCCATTTAGGACGACAAATGTGATCGAAGAAGGAATACTTAAAGGACACCGTAGAATTCGTCATGAAGGAAGTGCCATTGTGACTTCAGTGAGCACAGTAGCAATCTACAGGTGCATAAAATGTCCCGCTGCTAGTCGATGCTCATGCCGTGGGCCATCTCAAATACCGCCAGTCAAGATACCGGCAATAGAATGTTCTGTGATGGCGCATGGAATTCATCAAGAGTTGGTTACTGGCCTGTTGCAACTGTGTACATCAAAAACGATCAGCCACGCATTTTTTCAGTGTAGCTCTCACCGTGAGCTTAGAGTTTAAGGTCTCTTTAGTAGGTAAGGCATTTAGACCTTCGCAAGTGAACGAAGTGGGCACAGGTCGCCGTTAAAGCGCAGAGGAGACAAACCTTGGAATGAATCTCGTAAGAGGAATCAGCCATGAACGCTAGTTTATTTTGCACTCTGGATGTCAACAAGGTGCTTTCTTTTGAACACAGCAAAAAGCTAAATGTTCCACTGATGTGAAAAAGATTAAGACTTTTAAGTACGTATTACTGTCTGTGATAACAAGGGCAAATAATTCTATTTTGAAGGACACCACTTCATTATCAGTAAAAAAAAAGGGAGGCTAGCCGCTTTGAACTCCCTCTACGGTAAAACTTTCCAGGTGGTGGTCAAGTAATGGGGTAAATCTATGAATAAAACTGAAGGCAACGAAGAGTTGTGAGTTCGTTTCCCATTCCTTGCAGCAGTCTCACTTTCCCTATGAACTCAGGGGTCGTGATTCACCCAATTATCCTATTCGAAGCTCAAAGTTGACTTAGGCTGCCCTGCGGCTCTTAATTGAGTGCTTTTATCAAGGTGTCGGAGTGGAGTCAGTCAAGGCATCCTTCAGATGTGATTGTTCGAAAGCTTTTTAAGTAAATAACACCCACTTCAACACAATGGACTGCCACTCCTAAAGCATTCAATCGGTTTTGAGCCACTCTTGAATAGCCTTAAGGGAATTGCTTTCTAGGGTTTGAATTTAACAAGGCATCATTAAAATTAATGTAAATGAACGACCACCGCTTCATACGTTTACACTTCTTTACTTTTGAGATCTTAGAACCAACGTGTTGGTTCATAATGACACAGCGGAGGCGACTGTCTACCCCAGATTAAAAAGGGAAACGAGACAAGACTCCGTCCCTTCACAGTGTCACACCTATGATTCAAGTGAAGGCCACTGACACGTCATCACCACTGTCACCTCGTTCCCCGTTCCACAGAGATGATGCCTGACATGAGGACTAAAAAGCTAAGTGTTGTGATCGCTAAGAGTGGAGGTGGACTAAAACTACCAAAAGGCTCAAGCACAACAGTCTGAAACAGTTCCTTGAGCCTTAAATTTAGATTCCATTCAGAAATGCTCTCCTACGTAACATTAACTTGACATTTTCGGGTTGCGTGACAACAAAAATCTCCCAAGCACACCTTGAATGTCGATACAAACCAAAGTTCTTTGGATGAACCTCTTCCCAATCCCCATACATGGACACTAAGACTCAAGTTTAAGTCAATTCCTGACCAATCTTGTGCATTTTTCCATGGAGGAGGTCTTTGACTAACTTTATTTCTCATAAGAACAAAATTCAAATAATTTGAGGCCTACTTGTAGCAAAAGAAACATCATAAATAAATAACTACAGATTTGAAGCAAACTGAAACCTCTAATCTCGAACAAAGAGGTCATCAAAAAGTATTTTAGGAACTCTGAGGGCCAATTCCTTACAAGTGATAAACTTATTTAAAAACTTAATCAAGTGCGTGTTGTTTGTTTTCGATAGGAGTGCTATTTTGTAAAAAATAAATTTAAAAGCTTTTAACCTTCTAGCAGACATCAGTAGTACACTACTGGTACAGGAGCCTTGTAAAAGTGCCGCCCGAACTTGTGGGAGGTGATGGCAAAGGGCTGGATCGTCGTCTTTAACTCTCAGGAGGTAAATAGATCATCCAAGTGGGAAAGGAGTAAATAAGTGCCAAGTTTAAGTCAGTGTCTTTCTTAATAAAACATTTATTAAGAAATAAGGCCCAAGTAGGACAAGAAAGTTGACTCCATAAAGCTATTTAGTATCTTCGCGACTCTAGGAAGAAATTGCCCTATTAAAAGCTTTAATTAGTAAGTTACTGAGAGGAGATGTAATTTAGCTATCAAGTTTTAGCTAATTAGTGCAAAAAAACTGGTATGAACAATGGAAGCGCCTGTAATGCTTTGTTTGTCTGAACTGCCGGTTTCGGTCTCTTGGGTGGCCATGTTTTACTAGCAGGTTGGCCGGCCTTTGGGCCGTACCAGCAGTCCCGCAATTCTTCTATTTCCAGAATGTATGCATTCTGCCCCAGTACTATGCCATCTTCTACCTTCAAGGAAGTCTCGGGACGCTAGAGCGCCATTATCCTGCTTCCCTCCTCGAAGCGTCGGAGCGTAAGTACGAGGTGGTGAGCGGACGTGTTGTGAAGTGCATAAAAAATCGGCAAAAGCAACTTAATTTTCCTTCAGAACCTGCATTATTCATTTGCACTCCGAGGCAGTAGACAAAATCACATCCAGACCAAAATAGGAAATGCTAGGAGGCAGTGTTTGGGCGGGAACTATCGTGCTGCTGTACATCATTTTCCGTGGAAGAAGAATAAACAAGCATATTGCATAATAGAAAGCTTATATGGCATTTTTATGAAACCGTGGGCTGATTTACCGTCAATTTATTAATAGATAAAGCTGAGATCTCAACCGATTCTCTTTGAGTGGGTGCTAGTTTATTTAACCCTCGAGAAGTCATGACGTCTGGGCCATGTCAGTGGTCCCTCAGCCCTCCTGTACGTCAACAATGAACCATTCACCTAAACAATATGAATCCGCCGCCTTCAGCATGGACTTGGGGCGCTGCAGTAGGTTATTCCAGTGTGGTGACATTAAAAATGCAGTAATGCTTTTAAATGCTCAGGAGGTTGATGCACCTTCTTTAATCGCTTGTTTCCCGAAAGATGCAAATTTTGTCCCTGATTAAAAAAGACGAAGACACGATGTATCACGTGGTTTTTGGTCTACCTCCGGGTCTCGGTAAAGGGACCGTCTGGGTGTTCCATCGACCTCTGGGCCATGTCTGTAGCCCCCACCCCACTCTATGCTGAATTTACATTGCATTTAGGAGTGTCGTTAGGAGCTAAAATATTATTGACGAATTTCAAACACTGAAATTCTTTCACTCTAAAGTGGACATATTTTAAATGTACTGGCAACAACTAGCGTTAAGCCTGACCAGAACTGATGGTAAAGTACTTTGTTCTAAATCAAATCATAATCACCGACAAGTCGAAGCAAACTAGTGACTCTTAGCCTAAGTTTCCCAAACAAAATATTCTTTCCACAACTTGGGTGGTGCCATAGCAAAGTTTAGCAGAAAGTTCCGAATTTTGAGACCAAAACATCTTATTAATCTGCTTGACTTAAACATATTTAACGTTCGATAGACTGGTAAATTTATTTGGTCCCTGAATAAGTCAACCTTTTAGCTACCACCACACGCACTTCTACAGATTTTTAATGCCTATTTTATAATTTATTGATTCAAATTCAAATTCACTGCGAAACTGTCAAACATTTTGATTGGTCGCGCATTAATGCTTTGTTCTGATTGGTGGATTTTCCTTGCCGGTTCAGGATAGCACTATAAATTATGCAGAGGTGTTCATTATATAAGATTTTATTAAGCCAATGCAAGCCGTCAAATTAAACAAGTTATTGCAGCAGTAGCCATTATCAGAGCGAACACCATAATGTAAATGGACAATCCCGGATGTCATTTGGGCTTTCGATTGCCAAGAACATTATAGAGTGGAACATCCCGATGATTAAACATAAATGAAGGTGGCTGTGGATCCCAGTCACCATTAACTATTCAGTCATGTAGTGAACTGGGTCCGTCGACGTTAATAACTTGCAATTACAGAACGTAATCCGTCATGAAATCGGGAAGACATTAGAACTAATTTAAGCAACGACACGATATTTAACTTCATGATGTTTGTGATAGATTATAAAGAAATTGTATATTTAAAGTAAAAGGGTGAAGACAAAATTGGAGCATAAAAGTGGGGGGTGTTGCAATCAACATAGCAGAAGCTATCGCAGATGCCTCTGTACCTCTGCTACCCTAAATCTCATGCTCTGTTAGTCATTCCAATCACATTGCTTTCATTTATTCACTCCGTAAGTGGCACTTTAAAACTTTTTAAGCATGTTAAAATACCACATTCAGTTGTTGCTTAAATTCATTTAATGTAGCACTAGAAAACGAGCTGTATATAATGAGGAGACTTTCTTTCTCTAGCCATTAATCTACTCGATATTTGGGGTGGCCACATTTTCACACCTTCACGTCCAATTCCCTTTGCGTACCACCGGTGGCAACATCTGCATTTTTTGGCAACGCAGTGAGTTGTCTTCGTTTCCGTCTCACGCCCAACGTGGAATCGTTGCTACCACCTACACTTCCTCCACCACTACTACCACCGGCAGCCCCTCCACCTCGAGTGGCTTTTCGTTGTCCAGCTGCCGGTAATGCAACTGGTGTTCCGTGATGTCGCGCAGTGGAAAGTGGGGAGGTTAGTTGCCAAGGTGGAGCTGCAGCCACCACAGCTCCTGTAGTCGTCGCAGCAGTGGCGGCAGTTGCATCGGAGCTCTCCAGTGACGAAGCGGCGGAGGAGCGGGTAACGCAGCGAGTGCGGCGGCCGCGAGAGCGGAGTGCACAGGTATGCAGTAGCGGTGGTCGCGAACCGCTCTCCGAGCGTGGGCGAAGAAGAGGAGCGCAACGCGGGGAGGTTGAATACCACACGGATGGAGTTCGCACTGTGCGGCAGGAACTGGGGCCTGCAATTGGTAAAATGAGCTCAGGTTGGATGCAACGGCTTAAAATTTAACATCAGAAAATCCGTGTTAGAAAATATTTCGATTGCAGACAGTCTGGACGCGAATGCACTTTTTTAGACAGACGCTTTTGGGCTTGATAAGTAAATGACTACATAACGAAATTTGGGTCCGAAGTGTGCCCGATGGGCTTTGAATGGCAAAAGCAAATCATTTTCCACAAACTTACAGCAAATTCACATAAAAAATCAAGTGACGCTTTTAAGCTTAATTAGCGTGGAGCTACTCGTTCTTATCTCATGGACATGAGCTGATGGGTAATGTCTATAATTTTAGCGTCTCAATTCTTCTCCCAATCTTTGGTAAGTCGTGCCGATGTGAGAAAAAACTAGGAGGCTGCAATAGTAAATCAAAGGCCTTGGAGTGAAGGTGGAAAATTGAAAATCCCGTGCAGCTGAAAACGTATTTAAAGAAGCACCACTTCATTTTAGAGTAATGCACTTAGCGTGAATACTAAGGAGTACATAACTAGAAAGTTTTACGGCCTTCATGGGAAAAGACATCATTCATAGCATATGACTCCCATCGATGGTGACTGTATTTTATCCGACTAAAATTATTTTAAGTTAGTAATGCATGGGCATCCTTTAAATCCCCCAGGTCTAAAGCAAAGTTTTGAGAGTAATTTGAAGGCAACAAGAGATTAAAAGAACAAATTCTGTTGATCCCAATACAAACTCAAATGACTCCAACGTTAGATTTATCGAATATGAGCTGTTGTATCAAATGCGAGCGTTTGTTTAAATAAACCAAAAACAGACTTAAGGTTAAAAGACGCTATTTCAGTTTTCCGCCACACTTAAGCGTGCAGCAAATGTTTAATTTAAGGTCTTTTTTGGTTTGTCGTAAACATTTTAATTTAGTCCCTATCGAGTTTCCGACGCTTAACATCAAGATAAAGCTTGTTTATCTACCAAATGCGCGACACAGCGCGGCAATGTTTTAACGGACAATCAATTCCCTTGATGAGATGTTTGAATACACAAAGATTGAGTCAAAAAGATTTGAAACTGTCAAGTATGGGGCTGGGGAATGGCGTTGATTACAATAAATTAGGTGTGTGGTCCTTTTAAGTTTACATTAGCCTGGAGCGCTAAGGTTGAGGAGACCAGTAACCGTTTTTTCCGTGGCCAAACATATCCTGCAAGAAAAAAGCCTAATTTTGAATTCTAACGCAGGAAGCTTTACTCCAAAGTTTTTCCAACTTAATTTTTTCTTAATCACTGTTTAAATCTATGCTTGGTAGGGGAAGAGTGATCCCCTTCCTCCCTCATGGAGTCAACACCAGAGAATAAAGGGGAAGTATCCTCAGCGATCACTTAGACTGAAATCCCAACACTGGATTTTTAATAACGGAAAACTTCTAAGCTTCATAAAATATTTTTATGCAAAGGAAAGGGAACATGTAAAACAACAACTGAGTCTATTAAACAGGAACAATTAATGAAGCTCGTGGGTGTTCCCTAGTGTTCATTTTGTCAAGGAAATAGCAAATTATTAATAAGTAAATTCACTTTTCTAAAACAAACAGAGTTTTCCTAATTGTTTAGACGATTGAAAAGGGTTAGAAGAACACAAGGTTTCAGTTACTTTAAACACTTTCTTCCCGAAAAGACGAATTCTTAACGATGTCTTTTTTCCTAAAGGTGAAGGCGCAATGTATTTTGGTTTAAATTGACCGAAATGGGACAGAAATTTAGTCGGAATGCATACGTTTAATGGCCAAGACTTTCACTGATGTCAAATGAAACTTGCTACTTAATTTGCCATTTAGGGGGAATTACGATTTTACAGATAATTTGCGCTTGTAAACCATTTCCAGTTGTTTGTAAATATTAATCAAATATAAAATTACCAAAAACTTAAGTGTAAAATAACTAAGTACTACAATCGCAATTTTTTTATTCACTTAAGTCATCCTAATGAATTGAAAGATTTGACTTCAGCTTGTTTCACATTAACACTGAAATTGAGTTTGACTTAGCCAACTTAATAGAAAGTTTCGTTTTTAAATTAGGTCGAATAAAAATACTATGCAACAGTCAATCTAGTTAAGGACTTAAATTCCACAGCGGATTTTACTTCCACATTAGGGTAGCTTCTGGAACAACAAGTAAAAAGCTAATTTTCGTTGGCCTAAGTGAAACATTGCCATTTATTCACACACTTAAGAAAAGCAAATTTAGAGATTTTGCTTGGCAATAAGAGGGAGGGGGATTTGTTGAGGGTTTCATGATTAGCATTTTGACTGGGAGAGGTCACCGCTGTAAATCCCCAAAACACTTTGGATCCCAAGAAGATTCTTAAAGAGGCGCTTCTAGGTACATAGTCATGCTCTATCTCCTTTTAATTATAAACTGCTTGAATTGAATTATTTACAAGATGCGTTCCAGTGACGTTTTGTCATGGAAATTTACTTTAGATAGACGTAAAATCATTCGTACAAAGGAAAAGAGAGATGTGAATTTCAACCAGCCCAGGAGTTTATTAATAACTTAAGAGATGATACTATAATACTTCAAAAATTTGACAAAAAAGGGTGATATTTTTTTATTTGTGGTGTTCTACTGAGTCAAGTTTCTGCACCAAATGTAACATTTCAGCCCTATTTTCTCCCTCAAATCCGGACCTCTTGTAAGCCAATTTTGGCGTTTTCCCCTCCTTTCGTTGCCACTTATGCACAGCTTTTTTTTGTCAGCCACTTTTGTTCTCCAAATCTTTTTGTCCAAATTTTTGCCCAAAATGTTCCTCTGTTTAGGATTGGCTCGTTATCACACCCACTTGTACGCTGTGTCTCATTCAATGTGAGGTTTACGTAAAACTTTCTCTTGGGATATTTTGATCAAAATTTTGTTGTTGCAGTGCCTGAAATCCTCACTATTTTCAGATATTACTCGTATTCACGCACTATTTTCCACCTACCACGTTTAAAAATAAACTTTTTCAAGCAGATCAACTATCACCGACCACCGCCAACATCCCATCAACGTTTCCATTCGACTATGCTTTTAGTCTCTCGGGTCTTCTATAAAAAAGTCCCTACATACAAACAAACTCTTTTACTGTTCTAAGGCCGGAGCTGGGCTTTATGTGAACTTGGCAAAAGTAGAGAAGACCATGATTCCATTAGCCAACTACTAAATTCAAGTCTGTGCAAGGGATTCCACTGTTATGAGCATCTAAAGGCGTGGACAGTAACTACAAAAGGGGAGTAGAAGTTCTACACATTCGCAACTTCCAGCGAAGCGAAATCAAATGTGGCCTAAGTTCTTTGCAATTTAGGGCAAATTTTGGTTGGCCATGTACCCAACACGACCATATCCGGTCTTTAGCTGCTTTTCCTTAACTCTTCCTCGTCACTTTTTCCCTGTGGTTTGAATTTATATTATTTTACACCCTTTGTAAAATGCAATTGCACAGATCAGGATTGACGCTCCAGGCGATAACAAGACCTGGTAGAATATTTACTAAACTGCCACAGAGTCTTCGCTCTTCACAAGACAGACCAACATCTTTGTGACATGGCTTTCTAAACATACTTGTAGCCTTCCAGTGTTTCTGTAAACTACTGACAAACCAATGTGGATATATACTACTTATTATAGGTCAGGAGTTAACTCGACTTAAGATTCAAGAAAAGGTGCTGTGGTTGAAGGCTTCAATTAGGCGATACGACTGCCGCTGCATGTGATGGTATTCATTCCACAAAGGAGTCGTTTTTATTTTCATTTCCTTCATAAAACACGTTTTCTGTAAACGTAGAAGCTGATTATCAGTTTAGTGCCACTTTCAAAGCAAGTATGCGTCAAATACGAAAGGATATTTACAATAAAAAGCATTCTGTTTTGCCTTTAAATTAATTGTAATGTGCGATTGGGGATGAAATGAATTATGCATAAAAGTCGGTAAACAAATTTTTTAAGACAAAATACGCATGGTTTAATATAAATTTGAACCCAGGAAAGACTCACTATTCCTACATTATGTAAGTAGGGGTGGTCGATTTTAAAACACGTTTCTGTAAGAAAAAAGGGAAAAAGTCACTGATTTAACACTCAAAGGATTAAAGAAGGATTAGCTTACGATTGGTTGGAGCAATAATTAACAATGAGTGTTCCCTGGTTTTTTTTGATCCAGAAATGGTGATGACACTAAGACCTTAATGCAGATGTCAGATATTAATTTGACTCGGTGATTATACCTTACCCTGACAGCAAAATGACCAAAATTCTAAAAGTAGTGCGTCAAAAATAAATGAAAAAAATACTTACAGATAAATCGTTTTCAATACGAGTTCTGTTAAATCTTGCGCAATTCATAGTGGATCGAATGATGTGTTTAAATTCTCCCCCCAGTTTACCGCCAATTTCAGTGGAAGTTAAAATAAATTATTTTCGCCAAGTTTGATACATACTCTGCCGAAATCACCAAAATTCAATGCAAGAGAACTTTTTCACCAAATCAAATTAGTGACAAGGGCAAAGGAAGGCTATCCGATGATGATGGAATTATCCAAATTATCCAAGTCTGTACAAAGACGGTTTACACGGCCTTTCTCAATACCCCTCCATAGTACTTAACTTTAAAAGGGGCAATATTGCAATCCTTTGTTTGTTCGTACAGCCGGTTTCGGTCACTTGGGTGGCCAGATTGTACTAGCCGGTTGGTCGGTCTCCAGGCCGTGCCAACAGCCCCAATCCCTCTGTTTCGGGAATATATATATTCTGCCTTAGCACTATGTCTTCTTTTGCCTTAAAGGAAGTCTCGGGACGCTACATTGGTGGCAGCGGAAAGCTGACCCGACTTTGATGGATTTTATCCTGATCTGTACCGATTGTAGGAAAATTTGGCGGTGTGAAAGAAGTGCATGTGTTACGGATGCGAGAATCCCTCACATCCCATAACAGAAGGGCTGAGATCGGCATTTATCTTCGGCACCTCCTTCTCCCTCGTGTTCTGCAAAAAAGCTATTAACAACTGAAGCGACACTAGCCGTGTACTCCATGTCCAGTAGAACTGCCGAGAGGGATCAGCGACGTTGTGGTTAAGCATCTTCTGTAAGCTCCCTCTGCTGTTCTTGGGCAGCTCGCCTCCCTTTGCCTAAATGCGTGCCTACAGATGCAGAATGTGCAGGATGCCATTCAATAGCATCGTTTTATGCTTTGTACACTTGGATCGCGTGCAACCCGTTCCTGTGAGGCTCGATTGCCCCATTTGCTCAGGGATCTACGATACCCTCGCTTTTCTCCCATGGCATAAAAAAGCCTAAAATCACAATATGTGTTGCGTGTGTATCCATCCACTAAAAAACTTGGATTCATCCGTCCATTATTTCATTGGGACACATTATCGTGAGGGAGGAGGACTAAGAAATACGCATTTGCTGCACCGAGTGCTACACGGAATTGATGGCACTGCAATAACACATGCGCTCCAATCTCAATGACTGGCACGGCTAGCTCATGGGTGCCTCTGCTAGCACTGATTACGTTGCGATGGCTGACACGGGAGGTCGACCAAGGGGAGCATCGGCAACGACGCTCGAAAGAAGAGAGGGGCTGTGTAATACTTTGTTTGTTCGAACTGCTGGTTTCGGTCACTTGGGTGGTCAGACTGTACTAGCTGGTTGGCCGGCCACCGGGCCGTGCCAACAGCCCTCAGTCCCTCTGCTTCCAGAATATATATTCTGCCCAGTAATATGCCTTCTTTTACCTTAAGGGAAGTCTCAGGACGCTACAAATGTTGTGTGAGGCAGACCAGACATTCCAAAAACATTTTCAGCAAATTTCCGCTTCAAAACAGAGTGACATCTATTTTTCACCCAACTCATAGGTCTGCTATGTTAATTAAGTATTTTTAAATTAAATGGAACATCTGTCAATAGGATTTACTTGGACAATAAAATAAATTTGAGTAGCTCGCATGTGAAGTTCAGCGTGTGCATAATTAATGCTTCCATTAAAAATACGACCTTGCAGAGCTTGTTGTTATTTGGATGAGACACGCTTGACATATTTAAAAAGATCATTTTATTTTATTTAAACTTCACGAATTTAGAATACCACAGCGTCGGTTAACTTAGTATTTTGTTGGGTTTTGTTTTCCTCACGAGTGGAAAGTCATGTGGGAATGCAAATACCTAACACCCTGGTAGCATCTCTGACGACCTTTCAATCCTTAGTTGAGCTATGGGTGGTGACAACGAGGCAGGAACGAAAATTTTGTCCCCGTTTTTCATGAGGAGGCTTTAATGACGATGTAAAATCAAAGTGGGTCCATATCCCAACAGAAAATTGTCGCTGTAATTGTCAGCGGCTGTACAAGTTCTTTTATCTCTCTAGCAGGAACATTGCCATCTTATTGGCTGTAAAAACATATAGACGCTTACATTTATTTGCTAATCAATTGCAGAAGGTTCTGCTAAAAAACCCATTTATAGCGTTAAAAGGCCATTTGCAGTAAAAGTCAACAGGTCCGATACTTGTGTCAAATATACGCGACAGTTGGGCTAACCATTCCTTGCTAACTAGCTGTGAAAAGTTGTGCACTGGGCTGGTAAATAGGAATTAAAGAAAAAAAAACACGCGAGTTTTTAACAGCCTCTTAGACAAAACAAATCTTTTGAGGTCTAGATTTGTTGATTCGCTTCTGAGACGTGCCCTGGGAAGGAACTTGATAGATGGACCACTTCGCTATCAGCAACTGAGACATATACAGTAAATTGTCCTTCACTTTATAACAAAAAAGATTTATTAGAGGGGAGTAATTAAAGGCCGCGACCGTTATGTTCCACTTTATTTCTATTCGTCCCGTCCACTGTCTTCGGAAATGTTGAGTAATTCACAAAATGTAGGCGGATTAATCCTGATGAGTTAGCATTTGGTGCTATGTAAGGCGAAATGGCACTGCTTACTAAATTTACTTCCTACTTTAGAAAGTAGAATGTCCATTTGAGCAAAACAAGCTACTTTGGCTACTTTTTAGTAAAATTTTCATGCACCTAGGGTGAATTAGGCCAAAGCTGCACCTTACACAAAGCGTGGGATGGTAACAGGTGGTGCAAGTTCTGAGTGCCTCCATGCGCTACAGTGTCTACTCACATTCTGACACGGAGTTCTATTAAGAGTTAATTTTTTGAAAGCATACATCATCTTGCCTATCAAGCTCATTCAGTATTGTCCTGATTCATTGAAAACTTGACATAGAATAACTCATGCCAGAAACGTTGCGATTGGCCTACAAAAGCTTTTCTAAATGCCATTTCCCTTTGCCGTTAGTTCATTAAAACGTGCATTCTGACTTAATGACTGCTACCTCTTCAGTACAATACCGTAATTATGGTAATAAATAACATTAAAGTTAGGCTGGTAATTTTGATGAAAGAGTGTAAAAGTGTCCAAGCTTAATTAAAAACTGCAATTTTTTCTTGAAAGTGACCCCCTAAAAGTGTATTTTAATTTTTTGTTTTAATGTGTCAAAGTAAGTTGATGTTACACCTTTGCTGGGGTTTTGATTCGATTGTTCTTTATTTTTACGTTGATTGGACCAACCATATTTCAACATTTGGCATAAAGGCTGCCAAGCAACGATGACTTCATTTTCTCTTACTTAGAACGAAGAAAACACTGCTTTGTTATAGCTCTGTCAGAAAATCAATTATGAGAAAATAATATTGGAACTAACAGAAATTTATCCAAACCCGACTTTAAGAAGCGTTGTCTTAAACCTATGCTTCCTTTATTATTTTATGGAGAAAGTACTTCATCCTTATCTGACCTAAAAATGCAATATTCCTGGAGTTCCATTACCGCATTAGTCAGTTGCAAATCTACATCCGACCCTTAGGCTTTGGCATTTGGGGACTGCCTCGTTCTATGAGAAAACTCCTTTGATCTGATTGAAACCTTCCACGGTAATCAGTGTGTCATCACTCACACAGCACTGCAATTAAAGGTATTGCATCATATAACATTTTTTAGCAACTGTAATCCTATTTGAGTAATTTTATCAGACAAATCGTGTTAAGATATGAGATGTCGAAAACGTAGTCGGAGGAAAGTGAGACCTCGTTTGCTTGCAAAAGACCCTGACCAATAAGCAGACCTATGGTCGATTTTAGTCTAAAAGACCGAAACGATTCCCCTTACGTGATATACACACGTTCTTTTGTTCCTCCACATTTAAGTTAGCAATCTTTGTACTCCTGATCGCAGCCGACCGGAAACCCAAAGGGCTTTGCGTTCGTAACACCACTGATAGACAAGCCCAAGAGATACAATCAGTTTCACGCCAACCACATACGCTGGAAATTTTTTTTTTCTCTGCCCATACAGCTGCTCCCATGCCATCTGCAATGCGCATCGAAGGAAAAATTACTAGTTGTCTCCCTTTGGTGCAATTTTGCGACCTTTTTGCCTCGGTTTGATAAATTTATGCTCATTTGCATAGGTAGCTAGCCTACCAAACGTAATTAGCAAGATTGACATTCCTGTTTCCCCCTTTCTGCAAGGAAAATGGAAAAATACATTAACACACCTAACGCCCATCAAGTTTTTCATAGATCAAATTCTATAAAAGATTAAACTTTTAGTTAAGGGCGTATTATTCAGGAGACAATCCTTTACTTATCATGGCTGTGGACTTGAAGGTTCTAGCTGTGGTTGAAAAGATTAGGTAACTAAAAGCTGGAACGAAGTCTTTTAACCAGATGTGAAATTTGTGTTTACGTAACGAGAGCCTATTTACTGGACTGTGTGAATAAATGGAACAAAGCATTTGCGACTTTTATCTGTCAGAAAAATATTTTTCTCACGTAGCAACTCTTTCTACCATAAAAGTGCATTACTTTAGGAGTTTGCGATACCGTCTGGGAATGGGGCACGGCCTGCACCGTTACACATTATTCCCAGTAAACCATGTTTCATAACTTTTTGGCAGAAAATTTGGGCTTCATTTCCTGTTTATGCATCAGAGAATGTCCACTCAAGATTGGAATGAAATGACTGTTGCTTATTTCCTACTGATACCACCGAAATAATTGAATAAATAGTAACGAAGCAAAATGGATGCAATTTCTAGGTTTTTTCGATGGAGAAATTGTAAGTTACAATCGCCATGCCAAATATCAAGGGTACTTTTGAGAAAATGTATTAAGATCACTGAGTTCCCTTGCCATTTATAATCTCATATGTTTCCTATGGACTGGTTTTCCACAAAAGAGTCAAAGACCATGGATGGTGGGTTCAATTGTTCAGTACTTTAAAAGTGGGAAAATAAATCTCTATTCACCCATTACTTTCAAAACTATCACCAACGGGAAAGTCATTAGGTCACAAATGCTATTAACATTACAAGGAATTGACAAATAAAGGGCGAGTTAATATGGAGGAAGAGAAGAACACCACTGAATAGTCAGGATCATGCAAAGACAAAAAACAGGAGTCGTTGTGTTCTGAAGGCGACTTAAAATTAAGAAACAGGGAAGAAATTTCTTGGTCAAATGGCTCTGCTGACCCAAAATCAGTCGTTTGCACTTTCTTACTGCAAAATCCATTTGCTAAACTCCTCACCAACTTGTAGCTTGTTCGTTTGCCTAGAACATCGCTAGTTTGCTATTCCATTTGGTGGTACTCAAGCACAATTCTTGACTCAATCAAACTGGTCGGTGCTTCAGACAACCTTAAAACAGGCAGCAACATGGAATGCGCCGTTTGATGAACAAGTTGCCGCGATATAAAGTGCTGTCAGGCTTTGAAATCAAATTGCAGGAGGAAGATGTTGGAGTGAGGCAGATTCCCCCAAATTTTGTTTATTTGTCTTTATTTACCGAATGAGAGAAGTATATTAAAGGAAAACTGGGGATTTTTGATAAAAAGAATAAAACTCAAACACAGAATGGAGTACCAATTTCCGTGAGATTTTGTTGGAATCTTCGCGCAACGATTTTGTAGATTTCATCATCTTGTTTTAAAAAAATGTCAATAACTCGAAAAATGGAAGCATCTAATTTTGATTGTTTAACATTTTTTTAGGTATAAAGCGACTTTTTCTGAAGGTCTTCACAAAAAGGAACGCGTTTAAAAATTCTAAACAAATAAGACAGCGATAATGGAAAAAACCAAGAAACCAGGTAAAATTACGTTAAATTAACTTTTATTAAAAACCTACTGCATAAAACAAATGGGAGATTTGAATAGTTGAACTCACGAATGCCATAAGAAACTCCTGTGGAATGAGGATGATACGGGTGGGGTAATCCTGGCACCGATTCACTTTCTAGTCTGCGGTGGGGTGGGTACCAATCCTTCACCTCCTCCTCCTCATAAATGTATGTAGGACGCCTCGGGTCGCTGAGGAAGGAGTGTCTTTCCCATCGCGGCGAATAAAACGCTTCGTCTACCGAGCGTCCGCGTATCAGCCTGCCTCCCCCTCCGCCTGACCTCCACCTTCGCCATTCCGCTGCTGCAGTTGATGGCTCTGGTGTCATCAAGAAAACATCCGTCCTTGGTGTGGACGTGATCATTCTCGCTTCGGAGTACATCCGTTCTGCCGGTGGTGGTGGTAGTGCTTGAGGTAGTCGCAGAGGTGGAAAGTGTGCTGCCGGAGCATTCTTTCTTGGTAGTGGAGGAGGTGACGTGACTAATGACAGGGGTTCAGGCGGCGGTGGACGTCGTTTTGCTGGCGCTGGAGCCTCCTCTGCCGCCATCCATGTTGGTGGCGTGGGCTCTGACGACATCCTTTTTAACCGCCGACGTCGGATGTGTCGTTGTGCAAGGTCGCACTGATGCACTGGCACCAAGCCTGTCTCCATGCATCGATAGGGGCACCCGCTACAGTAAAAATAGGGACTTAACATTGAGGTGGGAGCCGGTACACCAGTTCTACCACGCAGCGAACATGTGTGTGGTGGTGGCAGTGGAGGACGCTCGCACCAACAAGGAGCTTCGAATCTTCGCCTGCGAAGATGGTCCACTACTGCTACTGCTGCCGACTCCGCCTCCACTCTTCTTCTACTACTTTCTTCCTCATCTTCTATACTTTCTTCCTCCATGTGAATTGTTGGAAAGGGGTTATCAAAGCAGCTGGTAGCTTTGGGACAGGAGGCGCGTCCATATCGTCCATATAAGAGGCCACGAATTTGAGGGTAGAGGGCGCGTTGCATGTTAAGCGTTTCCATGGAAGCAGCCCAATCAGGACCAGTGTCATAAGTAACCTCCATACTACTCCGTTGGCGAGATATGAGTGGTCGGGGAGCACTTGACCAATTTCGACGGGCCCATTCTGGCACATAGGTACTACAGAAGTTGGCATATCTTAGTGTTGGTGTTTCTCCTGAAACAACAATTTTGGTGGCTCGAGGTGGAGGCCATCGACAACCTCTTGGTTTAAGGACGATGTCAGAGGGATGCGAAGGAAGAGGCTGAGGTGGTGGCTGTCGACATACGCTTGGTGGATGCTCAGCCGTAGTGAAGGAGAGCGAAGCTCTCTGTCGAGATCCTGCCTCTTCTGAGTTGGGACTGTTCGCTTCACGGCTAGTGACATAGTCCATTGACGAGATTCCCGAATCTTGAGTACGTACGGTGCCAGGTTTAAGAAAACTTGAGCTCTGTGTGGATGACTCACCAAGGTGTTTTGACGCCAAACTGCTAGAAGAGGGAGCCTCCTTGTCCTGTGAGGGATGCTCTCGTCTGGCAGCAGCTCTTGCTGCCAACGTCCATAGACGCCTCCGACGTTGACTAGGCATACGACTGAAGGACTGAGCCTCAGTGCGTGAAGTGCTTACGGCCTCTGGTTCAATTTTTGTGGCTGTGGTGGTGGTGGTGGTGGTTGAGAGGGCAAAATCCACACCTAGGCGCTCCATTCGTTGTGTGTGAGGTCGTCGGGCGCGCCCGCTAGAGGTAGCGGTAGTAGTGCCGACGCTGGTGCTCCAGCTGCTGCCACCGACGCCGGGGTTATTGGACATCCTGTTGGACAGTGTCCTTGTGTCTGGGGAGGAAAGAGGGGCTTATAGAGGGTGGCATGGTCTACTCTCGCCGGGCGTGCATCCAGCGTCGGCCTAATGACTGTGTGTGTCGTGCGTGGGTAAATGGGTGAGTGAGCAGCTAGGCGATTTGGGCAGCCAACTAACCAGCCAGGCAGACTACGAGTGAGCGAGTGCGGACGTGTGTGCACGTCACTGTGATATGATTGGTAAGAGGCAGACACTAAAGTGATGACGGGATTTTCGTGATTGCCCTACCTCATTATCGGCTGTGCTAACTTTTAGCATAGTGACAGACATGAAAAAAAACAACTTCTCTTTTAAATCAATTAGTGAAGCTATTGAAGGGTGGATAAGGATGGATAAGGAATGCACCTACTCTTCTCCTGATGAACACTAGCGAATTGACTCATTTCTGGTGATCAGAGTGAGGGGAAAATTGATCGTAAGTGTAAGAAAATTTTCGTCAAAGTAATGTGCGAATTTTTTTATCTTATGCACCCTAAATCCTTTTTAGCTTGTCGAGTAGAATGTGTCTAACGTCAAATGGGGGACAATCCTTTGGTGTGGATTTATAAAATGGGACTACCTTTACTACATCATGTGACTTGAGACATTTTGGTCGCCTGAACCACAATTAAATCCGTCCAAAAGGCGAATTTGCATTGTTATAAGGTTTGGCTTGGGTATTTGCTGACTGGCTATCAATAAACTATTTCCATTTGTAGGTCCTGAAGGCGAACCCCTAGTCCATCAATGTGACATTCATTTGAGGGGTAGTTGGATTATTTCATCAAGCTAAAATGGTTCGGACAGTATTAAGGGTTCTTTTCCAAGGAATTTAAGTTAATGGTCAATGCCATTTTGCATTTTACTAACCATGGAGGTTAAAAAATTAGCATCCAACCACCAGAAAAAAAGGCTTCACTAAGCACCAAAAGACTTGCCTCGGAAAATCTTCAGTAGCTTATTCTTCCACAAAGCGTGCTGTTTGAGTATTTTGTTTTCAATTTCGGCAACCCGTCTTTGAGCTTAAGGTTAATCCGTTTAGCGCGGAATGGCTTTTAAAGTGTTTTGTATGTTCAAGTGCTTATTAAACATTTCCAAAATAACACAATTGTTTTCTGAATAAATTGCAACTCCTCGATGGTTCACATTTGTACCTTTTTGGTTTTTTTAAAGATACAAGAATAATTTTTTCATCATTCCAAGGTTTGAGGCACAACTGGTTCCCCACCAAATTTATTTATTACCAAAAAAGTTGAGGAGCCAGTCAGGTCCCCAAACTGCTTAGTATTGCACAATTTTAAGCTTCCCCCTTCTGCCTCCACTGGGAAGAGCTTCGGTTTGGTTCGTCCACTATTACGTGTACAAAAGATGCTTATCTTCCTCTGACTCGCATTAATTCTAATTTGTTGCGTGATGGCTGGTAATAAATGTGAAGTTTATTCGATACCGACCGCGCTATTGTGGTGAAATGCCATCAGATGCCATGGCAAGTGGGAAGCGATCAAAAGACTGCTTTCTTTGGGTCCAGAAATAAACCGAAGAGCACGGTAAGGCGAATGTTGGACAATCAAAGAATCGCTAGATAGAGTGGTCCCAAATCCAACTCTCAAATCTCGTCTATCAGTCTGCAGAACATCGCTGAATGCCCAGACTTGTGTAGCTGAATTGGCGACCAATTTTGTCTACTTCTATTACTAACTGCCTGGAGAACTAAAAAATGGTTCTAAGTGATTTCAAGCAAGCCACATTTCAAGTGACTGCCCTAACTCATCGAATGCTTCTTTGGCACTGTGACGGGCCGATCAACCACAAGTAATTTTTTGTTCTAATAAGCACAGATTTTCAGATAAATCCTATCAGAAAACAATTTTAAAACAAATAAGAAGGCTATGCACATTCCCAGTTTATCAGACCTCCAGCTATCACGGAGTGCTACTTACGTCAGGTTGTTGAAATATTTGGCGCAAAATTGTAAGATTTTCCCGACAAAATGTTTATCAAAATATCAGTGAATTAAGTTCACCCCTAATCCAAGCCAAAATTAGTAATTCAACCTCCTTTTGAGCTTTTTTTTTCCTGACAGGTACTCCCGTGTCGAAAAGAGCCATCTCCAAAACGCGCACTATTTTCAGGCCAAGCCATGAATAAAAGGAGTTGAAAAAGTGGAAGGACATTAGGAAATCATTTTTAAGACATTAGGTTTTTGTAAAAAATTGAAAAAAAGCACTCGCAAATATCACAATGCTTTAATAAACTTATACCGATACAAAATGAGTACCGAATGACACTATTAAACGAGAAATTAAAATCCAAAATAGAACTTCCCGATATGTCTTGAAAGCTTTTAATATCCTCATCATATTCTTTACAAACAATCTGTTGATTTTCTACAAATTCTTGACGCTTTTAAAGTTATTCTAAGCAATAATGGTTTTAGTCAGTCATTGTCGTTTTACAAGTTTGCTTAGTCATGAACAAATGGAAGCAATCTTTTCTGCTTTAAAATAAACTTTCCAAAGAAGCTGACCACTTAAACAAAGTTTTGGCCATAATGGCTCTGCACTGACAGGATTTTTGAAAGATTCCTGGCAGTAAATTTGGTCCTCCTTAATCATCCTCAAATCTAGCTCAAGCCCTCATGGTAGGCAACACAAAAATGATTTTATCATTTAACGTTGCTAAGAATGAATTTACAACTTCTAGTGCTTTGAGCATTTTGGCTTCTATTTAGGTGGTGGAAAAAATTCATAAAATGTTTATCTACAAACAGAGACCTTAAGACCTTTCTTTTATCATTTACCAGGCCATTTAAATACCTTTATAATCCTTTAGTAGTCATAACTTGGTGAAATTTTCACTAGTTTATCAGTACAAAAATCAGTGGAGGTGTGCCCCTTCCTCCTCGCATTTATTGGAGCACACGATTGGAGGACTTAAAATTAGTGAAAATTGGGCAAGTTAAAGAGGAGGAAAAGGAGAAGTAATTGGGGATTACAGTGAGAGGAAGGACAAGGGTGAGAGCGAAGCGGAGGAGGAGGAGGAGGAGGGAGAAATGCCAACACTTTGCCACTGACTGTGAGTTCCATCTTATCGATCCATCAGGGAAGGCAGCGGACACACCGATTGGTCGCCACCGTAGCTCGCGAGTACGTGCGTACGCGCAACCGAACCTGTGACTGTTGTCGTTTGCACGGCACCGCGTTGACGTCCAAATTCAGAGCACTGGCTTCCCTGTTTGGCCCACTTGTCGCGACCCGCCGCTCGCCACAATCGCCTATTCCGGCTGTTTTTGTTGATGTAGTGCTGTTGGCAATTAGCGGCACATAAAAAAACATGCTTCTAGTGTTTCCCATATTTTTTTTCGCCAAATAAATTCCAGAAAAATGAGAAAGTAACTCTGCTAAAGTACAAAGTCCTTTCAATTGAAAAGAGCGGCATAAACCTTTAACAGTAATTGTTTTTGTAGTTCAAGATCAAATTTATTCGAAAGAAATAAGCGTGGAGATTAAATCCTTTAAGAAGCGGCTACTCGGTGTAGGAGTTTTAAAAAGAACTATGACCGCAAGTGTCATGATTCGATAGCCGAAATTTTACGTATCGAGGCACCTACGCAATTTAAAAGCGGTTTCTATAATTACAAGGTACTTGACGCTTTTATTACAGTAAAAAGACCTTTTCAAGTATCGCAACACTTAGGGTTGTACTTTGTAAACTAGTTCGCGGCGAATCTTGACCACAAAAAGCAGAGCGAGTTACTGAAACAGATGACTAAATTTTAGTTTCATTTCCTTGCCACCTTTGTTGTGACTTGGAATTCCCTGAATTTTTAACGCTTGTTAATCAAAAGTGGACGAAATTTTGCACCATCCTCGTAGAGTTGTTGAATTGTGGGAGGGTTGGAAGATGGGTGATATGGACAGCTTGTTTGAGGAACCCTAGAACCGCATAATATTTGATAACAGTAAAGGCAGATGACGCTTAGACACAATTCCAAAGAAGTTGAACTACACCTTGCCTAGAGGAGACCATCAACCAACATCAGAAGTTCTCAGGACAACTTCTGGAAGGCATGAATTAGCATCATCAAGGATAGAAACGGATACATTACAGTGTCTACTAAATCGGGTTCGACTTGAGTTACAATTCAACCTTTTGATGAAACAACTAGAAACTGGTGAATGCTGCCTTCCGCTCATTCAGCATCAGTTTTCCGCAGTTTCCTTTTCCTTAAAAGATTTTTTGTCTTCTTCTTTGGTTACCTGTTCATTTGGGCTTTTGTATGAAGTAAGGGAGATGTGTAAAATACACAAGGCATTGGCCCATTTATGGTTTCCTTTAATAAGGGCAGAAAGGCAAAGTCTGCCAAGTGTATTTTACATATTAAAACCTAAAAGTATAACAGCTTGCCGACTTTGAAGCACTTTGTTCTGGAAAGGTTGCGATTTCTCTTATTGAAGTTAACGAAGTCTTGGGCCATTGTATAATTACACGATGTAACCAAGTTAACTAGGCACAAAAGGACTTCTAAAAAGTTCATCTGCTGGAATAATTGCCATTGCAATGCATCCTTTATTATCCCTACATGACCTAACACAAAGTGGCTGCAAATACAATTTTGTTGGCAAGGGATCACTCAGTTCCACTCGCTTGCACCTCCATTTCATATGTATTTCTCGGCTACTTATCCTCTTGAAGTCTGTTCCACACGACGTGTGATTATGTGACTGCCCAGTCCCCCTACCATGATAATTTGGGCTTCCATTAAAGATCTCCTTATTTCTCAGATACTGTGTGAGGTACCTTATAAAAACAGAGCTTCTTACTAGTTGTCTTGTGTTATTCTTTTTAAAGGAGAGATCCTAAACGTGATTGCCTGGTTGTCAGGAGGTTAGCCATCCTATCTGCAGTCCACCCCACACAAACACTCACAAAACACAGTATTATGGATATAAAATTATGTCTTTGAAGTGTTTGGTGGCTGTGTTTGCTTGACGGTTGTTACAATGCAGAGGTCAGCCATCAAATTAACTAAATTACACTGCGTTTGGAGAAGTAAAGAGACACCAAAAATGTTTTGTGGGTGGACCTTTGTTAATTCCACTCACCAACATCTTTTCCCAATTCATTTAGCCAACCAGAAAAGATTTGTTGTAGAAAACTGAAGAAATACTTTTGGTAGTGGTGCAAGAATGACGATCATCCCGTCAGTTGCCAAATGGTAAGCAGGAAGTGAAAGTAAAGTGGTCTCCTCGGACCTGATCATGTGTTCGCATACACCACCATAATGACTCTAGTTTGTTGGTGTGAAGCTCTGCTCACCGCCATTCGGAAACCTTGGACAAAGGGTAGATAATCCGTAGTGGACTAGTCGACCCTTGATTTCTCACAATTCAGCAGAACATAAAAGGAAATGCTGATGCACTAGCACGCATTCCTGTTCTCCATAAAGCATACATATAAACAATAGCTGACAATGTATAATTTTCTACAATCTGGGCCAAGTTATTGCAGTAATCAACTCCGAAGACCGCTTGGATTTTCTTGAACACCTCATTTGTTCAAGTTGATTACAGAGTAATGCAAAGACTAAGCTTCATAACCGAAGCAAGGTGTTGGGAGAGTTTCTTTCACTCATACCTGCGCGGTATTTGTGGGTTCCATGGGCCTGACACTTAGCCTCCTCAGGATTTTTCGTTCTCATTCTCAGAAAAACCGTGAATTGCTCCCAACTTATCCATCATTTTGAGAATGATGAAATATTTTCCTAAGTAAGTTGAATGACAGTGGCCAAAATACACCTGTCTTTGCTTTCAGAATTTGATGAAGTGCTGGTAATAGTCGAGGTGGAATTACAGTGCTATAGACTGTTGCCTCACTTTTATATTAGTAATTGGTAAAACGACAAATTCGTCCTATGCCCAAGACGTTCCTTTGGAAGGTTGGCATTTGAGGTAGATTTTGAGCTTTATTTTTCCATTCCTACATAAACAATCGTTCCTTAGTTTGTGTCTATGGCAAATTTGTCGAGGAAAATCTACCATTCTTCATTGAATATTCCTTTTAACTCATATTAATTAATCCATAGCATCTTCCAATGAGTAATGAATTTCATGTCTGGAGGATGTCGACAAAATTGAGGAGTCCACCTTTGTTGGTAATGCAAATGCCTTAGTCGTCGAAAGAGATGCGATGAATTGTGAAGTTTGTTAAAAAAAGATAGAGCAATAGTAGCGTTTTTTTGCAAAAAAATGATGTACTTGTCAAAATGTTGCAATGTGGAGATCGCAGGAGACCGATTTTCTCATTGGTGCGGGGATAGAAGGGGAAGTGATTTGAGTGATTGCGGAGTTAAAGCAATGAAAGCGAATAATATAAGTGTCATGTGACAAATCATTTCATGTGATTTTTTATTATTTGTTTTTCATAATCGCTTACCGCAACTCGTTAATGTGTAAGTATCATGTGACACATATATGTGAGTGTTTTCTGTATTTTTCTGCAAATTTGGGCTTTTCGTGCCGTAAAAGCTTTTTTTTTGCTGTCTTAAGTTTAGCTGAATTCAGATTGGTTTCAAATAATATCAGCTTTTTCCATCTGAAGTGCTATACAATGATTGGAAAAGGCTCTGGTAAAACCTACTACCCAAAAAAAATCTACGATTTGGTTGCGACAATGTTACCCACCTTAGCAAACGGTAACTCTTAAATTTTAGACGGCTTCATTTTTTGTCCTTTTTTTGCTAAATTAACGATTTTGTTTAACTACCATTGGAAGCTATTTGCATTACCTCTAGAGCTGCTACTATATTTAATTAGTAGCATTGGCTTGGCCACCTATTAGCTACTTTTTAGATTTTTGTAGGATAATAAGCATATCACCCGAAGAAAATCCACTTTTTTTGCTTGCGCTAGTTCGTTGTTGTCCATTAATAACAGTGGAACTAAGTAACCATTCCCAACAATGAGATCTCATAAGCAACAACATAGCATTACAGTGCTCGTTAGCTTGTTAGTTTCTTCCCTCAAATGCTTTTGCTACCCTCTCCACTCTCCCAACTCGGGTTTCAAAAGAGAGCCGCAAAATAATTCCCTCTTCCGCCACAATGTTAACCATCCAGCTGGAGGGCGAGCATGGACCAGCTAAGCCAAAGACGTACAAGTTGGGTTTAGGGTCTAAGATTGCATCGACAAAGAGAAGAGACGCCAATCAAATTCGCTTATAAAATGAAGCCCTTTTTGACCACATTGCAGCAGCTTAATCACTACTTTGGATCTTGAACCGTGGTAGATGTGCATGTGATTGGTTAGAGATCACCATATTAGCTACTGAGGAAGTTGTTTCAAAAGATTCTCTCACTGTGGAAATGGAGTGCGAGTCCAAGTCCAACGAGCTAGCAGATTGCATTAGTGTAGAGGTACTACCCCAGCGACTGGTACGCTCTTAAGGAAGCCATGAAAATCCGTAGATCTAGTGACCTCAGCGTCTGTTTCACCGTCGCAGGTAGTGTTCACGTCTAGCACAGTAAAAAGAGTACCCTGTAAGGTCAACTTCTTGATTTGCTTGTCCTCAGTCAAGGCGATTAATCAGATTGGTAGAGTTTAATGTAACCAGCACCGTCTTGTGACAGTTTCATTTTAGGCACCCCCTGCAAGCATATCTTCCCTGCAGTTCTTGCAAAATTGAGCTTAAGCTGAGACGGTGTTGATTGATGGTGATGGCGGACACTAATGGGATTTTACCCTTTCAAAGCCACCAAAGTATGCCAAAAGGAGAGTTAACTAGAGGGCCCACCATTCAGTTTTCATTACTAAGCACTGACATTCAACGCGTGGCGAAAGTTTAATTTCACACCAAAATATATATCAATAGATACAAACATCTTCCACATTCAATTCATCCATGGGTTGTTTTTGTTATGCGTTAGCGTCCAGGTGATTCCCTGAAGACAAAAGCCACGTGTCTAAGGGGTCGTATCACAAGGGACTGAGGAGGACCGCATATTATTGATACAATAAATTAAATGCTACCATACTAAATGTCTGTGTTAATTATTACCACTTTAATTATTCTTCACATGGGTGAAAACGCCGCTCATAATGAAGTTTTATGACATTTTGCCTGACAATTCCTCTGCTGACAAATGGAGCTAAAATGTGAGTTAATGGAGCATCACATGGGGCCTTATGATGCTCTGGTTAGAGCACATACCGTAAACTAATTAAACCTTCAATTTATAGTCCTCTTTTATCCTTACTTGCTGCCTTTTAATTCATTGTTTAGGCCAATATGCAAATCTTATAATGTAAGGCGTGAATTCTCCGCCCATATCTAACAATCTACTGTTGTAAAGGATCTTCCTGTGGCTCTTCCTCTGCTTGGCTCAGAATTATAAAATTAGTTTATGTCTTTCCTGGAAATTTACCCCTTTTTATAATAAATTTTCTTGCAGAGGCAACTCCATCCACTTAGCCTTCATTCCCCTGAAAGATATTGGCCAAGTTTGTTATGCTCCTCGTACTGAGTATAAAGTGCCTGACATACCCTACAGTCCCGCTGCAATTCAACACCTGAAAAACAGACTGAGAAATGGCTTCATTGTTAATATATTGAAAGAATGTGTGACATGAGCCAGGCTCGGCAGAATATGGATCACTTCTAAATCAAAGGCGCGGGTAACCAGCATCCTGTTACCCCCGATTGTATTTCAAAGACCTCGTTACTTAATAATAAATAAGTAGTTAGTACCTCAGCTAAACGCCAGTCACCCTTTCAAAAAAACATTCGTGAAGAGTTTCTTTTTGCTTTTTTCAGGGTGCGAACTGAATTCCTAACCACGAATTGAGCAACCCAGTTCGTGTGAATGCTGAAAAGCTCCTCTGAATGGGATCTCAATGCCTCACTTAAGTACTTACATCTATGAAACGCATTTCTTCAACCTGTGGTCTTAATAATCACAAATTTTTTGCGCTAATTTTAGCCAAATTCAGTATTTTTATGAATTAGGTCAAAAGTGTTTAAAAATTTAGCCTTTTCGTTACTTAAATTAGGTACTTCTAAAAATAAGCAGTTTTTCTTCCAAGTGCACTGATCCAATAGCGTGGAACGCAAAAGAGCCAACTAAAGTCTAAAAATTTCCTTTTGCTCTTTAATTGAAGAAAATTCTGCATTTCAATGCATTTATTTGCAAACAATTAATAAGACGTACTGCAATCCATCGTTGTGGTTTGTAATAACTTGAAAAACGCACATCATTGCGTAGATGGTGATATTATGAAGCATAGATGCGCGATCAAATCCATCGGTACGCTAGACCGAGTTCTGTCCGATTTTTCCATAATTTTATAGTTCCGGCCGAGTCTAAATCCACCTTACCTAGGTTTACCTCAACTCCAGAGGTGGGGAACCTGCTCACCGAATTTGCTACTTGATATTTTGAAGAGAAGAGAAGGGGGATGAAGAGTGCAGTGGGAAAAAGTGGCGCTGAGAAAATACTCTCGGTTATGTGTCATCCAAGGATTTGCGAAGCGCGTTTCAAAAGGTCTCCTTTGTTGGAAACTAGTGCAAACTTACTTATCTCTTTCAATGAAGAATGTTATTACGAGTGGCTATGCTTACCACAAGTGATGCTGAAACCGATCTTTTCCATCCACGTCGATGGAGGAGATCATGATGAGGTTGAAGTAGCAGTCTCCCCCCACATGTATTACTAGATATCGTTTGGACTATCTATTCATCACTTTATTTAGCCTTTAACGTCTTCGAATTAGCTGACATACTGGCTGACTTTTAGCGAGAAAGACCTTATAAATTGCCATCTTTGCTAATGGGAAGAAAAAAACATTGTTAGTTGGCCCCAGACGGTCCGCTCACTACTCACCACACAATCCATATGCGCCAAGGTGAAACTGATGGTTTGGAAAGCAGAAGTGAGACAGAAGTAATCGTGACTAGGACTGGGTTGTCCTTGACTTTAAGTGACAAAATTTTCCGTAAAAGGATGAAACTTGCAGCTTACGCACATATATTAAAGGAAAATAACCAGTAACCAGTGTATTTTTGGATGACTACCTTATTTTATTTAATTCGGTGTCGGAAAACCACATAAAATTACTAATCATACAGTGGTTGTTTGCTTACCTCGGCGGGAGAACTGGTCTCCGGGTCACGCCAGTAGCCCTCAGTCCCCTCTGCCTGTGATTGTCTTCAGGAATCCCTCGGTGCACTGCAATGGCGGCAGTGGGGAGCGGACCCAATCTTAAAGAACATCCTTTCTGACTGGACGGAAGAAGTGCGTAAGCTATAGACGGGAAGGTTTGTTTACAACTCCTAACAGAAGGGCTGAAATTTGACTTCTGCTTTCAGCAACTACCTCAGTTCCATGATCTGCAGGAAAGTTAATAGCAACCGAAGCCATCCCAACCAGGATACAGTCAGCAAAGTTCACTACGGAGATGTCCACCGTACCTCCATTGAAAGATCAAAGATATGAAAACGTGATGCACCCTCCACTCGTTTACTAGCTGTACAAAATGCAGCCAGATGTGACTGAGCAGCACCGAAGTAGAAGCAAAACAACAAGGAGGAATTGATTCAAAACTCTGTTCCCAAGGGACTATGTCAAACTCTATCCTTTGTTGCATGACCGTTTTTGGGTCAGTATTTCTACGACCAGCAATGGACGTGGATGAGTGTCAGCACATTCCTCCGGCCATCAAAACAATGCCCATGCGGGCCAAAATTTCAGATTCACTTAAATTACCATGAGGAATCAGCGACGTTACATAAGATATATCCTCAGTTGCATGGAAATTTGATGACTGGTGCGGTTAGCTAGTGAATGTTTCCTCACACCGCTGAATACGTTGTGGTGGCTGCCGTGAAAGGCCAACCAAGGGGAGCACCTAGGTCAGCACTCAAAAGAAGAGTGGACCTATGTAATACGTTGACTGTTTGTTTAACTTCCGGTTTCGTTAAAGAGGCTACTCTGAGTCTCTACCATTGTACCCCCACTGGGTGGGAGGGTGTCGGGTCCCTCCTAGTAGCTCCAAGCCAGCTAGAAGTCACTGCTAGAGCTAAAATAATGCTTTAGAATAGTCGAAAATACGCATAAAGGCCATGATTTTATTCATTCAATCCGTTTAACACTTGGAGTTGATTAATGAGGACGGAATCGTGCATAGAATGCCACTTTCTAGGCTAATAAAACAGATAGATATTTTCTTGAAAGTAGGAAAAAAGCTAACTGAAGGCCACTTATTGGTGTACACACCTGAACGTTGGTTCTTTCAATTATGTGTCATACCAACTCAGTTCCAAGATTTGGTATCCCTCGTCAACAGCATTTGACAACATCTTAGCAACTGAAATTGTCACTAGCAGTCTAGAATTCCCGTGTTATTTCGAACACTCGCAGCCCCAATAATATTGCAAAGGTTCGGGTGCGACTACTGAATTGTTTAGAAGCGGCAATGCATTTATCAAATCTAACAACAAGAAGTATCACTTCATGAGTCCCGCCATGATCCTCGGCTCCAGAGGAGACCTCTCCGACATGTGGCAAGATCTTCGTGTTTGCGACTGTTGGCTCGCCACCACCTATAAATTGCCTCCGCATGCTCCTCTTCATGACGGCGCGACCATCGGAAGTCGGCGAAAAGTTGAGCACGACTGCGTTGACGTCTGGCTCGCAATTTTTTGAGTCCTCGCAGATCAGGGAAGTCGTCCTCGTGAGTGTCTACTAACAAATTATGAGAAGACATTATTGTACACAGTAAGTCGGGCTCAACTGCTTACAAAGCATACCGGTCTGCTGATTACCATCACTTGAGCCCAAACCATGCAAGTGTGCATGATCCACTAAATCTCGTACACCTAAAAGTAAGATCAAAATACTACATTCCTTATCGGTAAATTATGATTTTCGTCATTGTGGCTTTCCGACTTCTCAGCGTAAATCTAAGCTTCAGGATTGATATCGTTGAATCTTCAATAAGGTGGTTCTTGATCCCTTCATCATTGCTAACATGGGATTGCCTCTTCTGTTGCAGGACCAGCGCATAATTTATGTGATGCTTCAGACCTATTCGCTCCAATGGGACTCCACCTTCGAATTACGCCTGTCAGAGATCCAATACGCATAAAAAAGGGGACTCGAAAGGGAAAGGAACGAAGTGTTTACATGTGTTACAGCTGGCTAGTGGGACAAGATCCACTGCGATAGTTTTTGGCCTAAAATGAGCTAGTTTTGAAGTGGAGAACAACAATTAGCCAATCGAAAGCAAATTTGTAGAAAAAAAATGAAAAAAAACCCATTATACATCACTTATAAAATAAAAAAATGGATGAACAGAGTAATAAAGATAAGTGATGGGGAGATCTTCAGATCACTAATCAAATTTCAAAGTAACCTTTACAAAAACCACTCTTCCTTTCCACCGTGAGAGTTCCCTCACTTTCATAGGTGATAGCACAAATCAAACCCTTTTGCTACTCCGTGTTTTGGCTCAAGAAGATTGGCATCACAAATAAAATTACTATCATATCAAAGGCCTCATGATATATGGCGTAGCCCATCTAGAGGGTCCCATCACTGGATGGTGTAATCAAGCATTTTGGGGTCGACAGAACCATCACTCATTGAAGTAGCTTGACATCAAAATGATAGCGGAGTTTGTCTGTGTTTTGTTTACCCTACATTCCGCTTTGGCGAAGATTCCGTCTTAACTGCAGCACTGTATGCTTTTCCAAAATTTAGTTCTCATCCTTAACTGTGCTGACCCCAAAAGAGTGAGATTTTGCATTCAAAAGGCGGGTGAAATTTGGTCCCACTTGTGTCTATCACCAACCTTAGTGGCAATATTCCCATTTCAAAGCACAAAGCCGACACAAAATGTCACCTCCAAAGCCAGCTTTGCACGAAGCTAGGGCATGCTATCAACAACTGAATCACGCGCTATCTCCATGCCCCTGTGTTAGCATTTCTGAGGTGGAGAAATTGGTGGGTTTGTTAATCTTTAAAGCGCGAAAGCACTCACAGGTAAATCTACCTCCAGGAGTCACTTAATTTGTTGATGCAAGTGCTAGCCAGGTAAAAAGGGGTAATGAAACCGTACCACAAAGTCATGGGCTGAAAAAGCATACTTGATGGGGCAGTACTGTCACGTTACGAGGACGTGAAAAGAGTCAATTTATTAGTTTAGTTGAAGTTTTGGTGTGAAGTAAGGAAACAAAAAAATTTACTTCATCCAACGCAGATAAGTGGAACCAATTTAGAAATGGCACGCCTTCAAAATACTAGAAAATACTAAACCTGCCATCAGCCATTTTCCCACTAGTCTGCCCTGTCCTGATCCGTTGATTTTGATTGGCTGGCTCATCCCGTCGTACGCATGAAGTCATTTGCCTCATCAACCAATTAAATTCCTCTGACTCATACAAACGCCCCAGTGTCATGGTCGGACTTGTCTATGGCGTCTGGTACCTTATTCGGGGCCTTAACCAGGTATTCTTAGTTAAATATCCTTCAGGGACACTTCGAAGCATTTGTTAAATGCTCCGTAATTTCGAACCACGGGAAATTGCAGTCTTCTGTGAATTAGCCTCTATATCAGTGGCATTATTATCCACGGATGCCTCTAGTGATACTTTTCCCTCGGCCTTCCTGCTGATACATAATAAAAAGCAATTTCCAACTTGTACGCCTCATTAATGGTTAACGGGGGGGGGGGGGGGGGACATGAGCGCGGAGGAATACTCTCAACGCCTTCCACGACTTGGGAAGATTGTGACAGCCCCAAAAAAAACTCCAAGGATGGAGAGGACCTATTGTTAATTACCAGCACTCTAGAGCCTTGAAAGGAGGCGGAAAGATGGTAGATGAACCACTTGAAAATCCATCAGGTTCAGTACTATCAAGAGATCAAGAAGTGTCCTCGTGGTGGTAAAGAATTAACAGTGAAAAATTGAGACTAGAACTTCAAGGTCTAGACTTGGAACAGAATGGGGTCATGACCTCATTAGGCTGATGTGAGCTTGATGTCAGGTCGTCATGGTGGTGGCATTTACCAGGAACGGCAAGTTTCCCTATCAGGGACTGTGAGGCGGGCTGTCGTGACAGAACGGAGCATATCATCACCAAAAAACCTATGAGTGAATTTGAAACAATAAAAATGGCTGGAAGTAGCAAAAGCGTGTGCCACAATAAAAGGGGGGTGGAACTGGTGAGAGTGCTGCCTGTCAGGGAAGGGAAAAAAAACTCGTCCATATCTATCCATTTGGAAGACTTGAAGCACGGCAATGGGGTGCTTATTCGTTCACCACCAAGTCATTTGACTGGTGTAAGCGTTTCAAAGGCTAGACATATGTCAGCGACGATCTCAACAATGATTTCTGTCAGCATAAAGTTGGGGTGTGAAACGTCGATCTGGCATTATCTGGACGCTGAGCACGCAAGTGTCGATAAGCGGTTGCATCTCCAAATTCTTAAAATGCATTAATCACAGTGTTTTACGGACTTGAAAGTTAGAAGGATTTGCAGTAGTCGACCTCGTCGAAACCCACGAGGCTTAGCAAACACGAGTATTGCCTGGAACGTCGAAGACGCTACAGGATGGAGCCAATGCCGAGCAATGATATTTTCCATGCTTAGCTACACGATCACAGTCTTCTCACACACTGGTACCTATTCTTCCAGTCCTTCCATACGTCAAAAATAGATCCACCTCCAGACTAACATCCTATGAGGTCTACGCAGTTACTACTGACGCTATGAAAAAACAGAGAATCAATAATAATGAAGACCCTCACCATCTCCCCACCCCGCTTCCTCCTTTTGCAGCCTTCCACACCATCCACAACCAAGAACGTTGAATTCTTCATCTCTGGCGGCGTTGAATATACAATGCGTGGAAAGGAGATGTGCTTGTAGACGGCATTCCGATCTTAAATCCACTTTTCCATCACCACTTTCAAATCGCCTCCAACAGAGAACACAAGTGATCCTCCACTCCACACTTTCAGAGCCCTCCACAGCAGCAAATCGACCCTGTCGAAGCGCCCGAGAAAAGTATTTTTTCAGGTAAGCTACGTGCCCACGCTTCAGGAGGTGTTTGTACCCTGAAGCAGCATTGAAATCACCACACACGGCGCAGGCCTGGAACCGCCAGTCGAAGAAACTACTCCCTGCTGAATGGAAACAAGCGATATGTGCCTGAAGGGAAGCATTGCTAGGAAGACCGACTTCAGGTTGGACGGTATTGAAGTCTTTCAAAGAGTGAGTGTTGAATGGATGCAACTGACAGAGAGGACAGGAATAAATCCAGGTGGTGTGAGATTTAAAAAGCTTTTCAGCAAGGTCTCTAGGTACAGCACGAGAGCGCTTTGAATTTAGCCATTGGAGGTATTCATAGCTTTCCATGTGAGTGTTTTGAATGTGCAACTCCAGTGGGTTCAGACCTTCTCTATACAAAATGGAATCAGTGGAGAATGGACGTGGTTCCGGTGACGACTTTGAGGCTTCCCAGAACTCTATTTCGGGGAGTTCCCGACTCTCACAGACAAAGTCGCGACATTCAGGGCACCGTCCAGGCTGACGAGATGGATCATGGGCATAGCGGATGTGTACAGCCAATTCCAACTTGGAGACAAATCGTGCCATAGCTTGACATCGTTTCAACGGCATACTCTTCCTTGTGATTCGGCGGGGTGGTCTTTTTGAAATACTTCTTGAAAAGTCTTCGCCTTCCATGCCTTCAGCGCAGCAGAAAAGACAAACAAAAGGAAGGCCCTGTCGAATGCTCTTGGAAGGGGCGAGGAAATTCTTAAAATAGGCAGCTTTCTGTAGGAAGCAAGGGTGACTTTGACAGCGCTTTTCCTCGTCTTCATCTTCAAGCCTCCATGCAGCTCCACACTGTCGACAGTTGAGGAGTATATCATGGGAAGGTAGTGAAGAATGTCGAAGAAGAAGAAGATGAGCGTGTAGCAAGTCTCCAGAAAGACAGTTGAGGCCACAAAGTCGGCAGATGTAGCGGACGTTGGCATTAAGATCGCGCGTGTCCGTAGAAGCATCGGACTTCTTGACGCAGCTAAGGGAAGGAGGAATGCGTCGCGGGCGTACTCGTTGAGGTAGACGTTTAGCAGACAAATCTGGAGGGTGAGGATAGGGCGAGGTAATGACCAACAGCGATGGTAGAGGCGGTGGACAGGGTGGAAGGAGGTGGGTTGGAGGTCGATGACGTCGAATTTGTGGAATGTTGGACGGCACACGCCCATGTGAGGTGGAGGGACGAAAGCCAAATTTCTGACAGGTAGAGGCGGCCATTCGTGGCGACAAACGCAAACAGTACACAAGCCGCGCAGTTGTTTGAAGTGGCCAAAGTATCGATTGAAACCGTGTGTGGGAGATCTTACCGTCTACCTTGACCCATGGCCACGGCCTTAAATGGCATTGGAACGCCGAAGACGGGCTATATTCAATCGGCACTTTTTTCCTCAGCGCTAGAGTTCGATGTGCAAGTTCCTTTTCTTTCTAAGTGTTAAAGGCTGGAAATAAACATCTGCCTTCCTAAAAGATCCTTTCCGAAAGCAGCGCTAGCATCTCTATAAAACGCTCGAGTACTTCGAAAACAAGTCAGTCCGCGACGAGAGGCTCCCTGAAGACTTGAGTGAGCTAATACAGGGTACCGGAGCTGGCCTCAACTCCGCCAGGAAAGCCGGACACCACCCAGCAGGCGAGAAAACAACCGCAAGCCCCCAGCCGCCTCATCTGAAACTGTTGCGCCCTCGACGCTCCAGAGAACCCAAACCTCAACGCAATGACGACGGGCACACCACCAACCCCGGGGCCAAAGAATGGAACAGACATCCACGACACCTACCCTCACCGGGGGCGCGACCGACTCCCGGACAATCGACCACGGGGGAGCGCCCCAAGCAGCCATTCTGAAGAGAAGCACAACCCCGAAGTACGCTGCCCGAAAAAGCAAAGCAACCAATTTCAGGAACCACCCACATCCACCAAAAGAACTTAGACAAAAACCGCAGTTAGCAACAAAATGAAAACACCAACGCTTCAAGCAGATAGTACGGTGACAACGTTTTACCCACTCAAAAACTGTACACAATGCAAAAAATTTGCGACACGATAAAGTCCATTCGTGCTTTCCTTAATGATCATCCATGTAGCTGGCGATCTCCATGACGTCAGGTAGCTCGCTGATGTTCACCTCAAAGCGATTCTGAACATCGTTCAGAATATTGGCGTCATGCTCGTCCGAAATGAAGGTGATTGCCAGACCCTTGGTGCCAAAGCGACCGGCTCGTGCAACCTACGCCGTCAAGACACGTTACCAAGTCCAAAGACCAACCTACCCTGTGCAGATACGTATCGGAATCCTCGGGCATATCGTAGTTGAAAACAATGTTTACACGTTCAATGTCCATTCCACGTCCAAAGAGATTCGTGGCCACCAGAAGACGCTTGTGGAAGTTCTTGAAGGCTTGATAACGCTCCAACCGCTCCTCCTGAGGCATTGCGCGGTGCATTGCGATCGCTGGAAAGTTTTGGTCGACGAGAAGCTGGGCCAATGCGATGCAACGCTGAACCGACTTGACAAAAATAATGACCTGTAAGAAACAAGAGCCATTTTCACGCAGAATCAGATGGGGTTCTGAACTCAAGCTCCGGCGCTGAAGACAGGAGGGAGTAGCCCGAAATCAGTATTAGCATAGCAGGTCATCATTTGCTTACCTGGTTGAACTGCAGCTCATCAAGCAGCTCGAAAAGCTTCCGATTCTTCTCGTTCTCCTTCACCTTGACGTAGTGTTGACGTAGCCCGTGCAAAGTCAGCTTGGAGTCGTTGTCGATAAAGATTTCCAGAGGCTAAAAGTGGAAAGAGAGGTCAGGCGTTACGGCTAAGCTGAGAGCGACGCGTTCCGTGGCCGACCACCACCCGCATTAACTACGCTTCCTCGTCGTCGTCGTTGCCACCGTGGTGGTAAGCGTTGCCATTGCAAAACGACGTTCGACAATCGGTTTAGCTGCGCCTATCATCACCACCATCCCCACCACACGCTTGCCGGTCAAAACGCGATTGGACGGCATTTTGTCCAACTTTGTGGGATCGAGAGACGTCAGTATCCGATTCACTTTCTAATTCCGAGGGAATCTCACTTTTTCGAGGTAGTATTTTTAGTGAAGTTGTTGGTCGGTCGGTGGTCGCCGCGTTTCGCGATTTTTTTTACCATCCACATCCCGCGCCCGCCACCACCAACGTACATCTTGCATAAAATTGCGACAGACGGGACGAATCTCTTTGCTCATGGTTGCGCTAAACATCATGACTTGTTTGCTACGCGGCGTCATACGAAAGATGTCCTGGACGTCACGGCGCATGTCTGAATGGAGTCAGGAAACGGAGCACAACAAACCAAGGGTGTCGAGCATCTTATCGCACTCATCGATGATAAAATGCTTGATTTGGTCCAGTCTCAACGCCTTGTTACGAATAAGATCAAGAATACGTCCAGGAGTGCCCACCACAATGTGCGGCGCGCACTTGTTCAGTGATTCGATGTCCTTTCGAAGTGGCATTCCACCGAAAAAGACCCCAACCTGAGACGCGGTAACCAAAATTAAAACAGCGCCTACCTTGATTTTAGGCATGTACTTGGAGAACCGTTCATACTCCTTGCTAATTTGGTAAGCCAATTCGCGGGTGTGACAGAGAACGATGACTCGAGTGACACCTTCCTCGTCGGGATCTAACTGCTGAAGTGTGGCAATGACGAAGACAGCGGTCTTGCCCATCCCCGACTTGGCCTGGCAGAGAACGTCCATCGAGAGAATAGCCTGAGGAATGCACTCATGCTGAACCTCCGATGGATGCTCAAAGCCACAGTCCACAATAGCCCGCAAGACCTCGGGCTTTAAAATGAAGTCACGGAAGCCAGAAGTATGAACAGTGACGTAGTCGCCTTTCACAGCCTTTTTGGCCTGAAGGTCACCGTTCGACTTGGAATCTTGTACGGTTTCCTGATCCTCCTCGTCATAATCCAAGAGCTCATTTTCGTCAGCCATAGCTACAAAGACCTAAGAGAACAGAGCAATGGGCGGAAGAACGAAAGCGACAAATTGAATGACAACAGGCTAACCATTAAAACAAAATCGAGAAAATTTGAGATGCAATAAAATGCCCCCAGGCTTACATTGAAAATTTTAAATTATTGGGTGCAGAATTTTGTGAAAAAACGTGTAATAAAAATTGTGGATAATGAGTCTTATCAGAACTTGCTCAATATATTATTTGACGAAATTTTACGCCATAGTGGCTACTAATTCACCAAATAAAATTTTTATAAAATAGGGTGGTGCCCCTCCTACTCCGTAGCGATTTGTCGTCGTGAGACGCATTTATAATATCTTATGATGTAAACCTGCGATGTCTTAACAGAGAAGGGAGAAATGAGTAGCACTGCGCCGTCACGACGTAAAAGACCTCTTGGTAAGCACGGAATTTGGTTTGCATCCCTGCTTCTCACCTGCACTTTGCACTTAAAGGAACATAAGTACTAGTAGATGTAGCGTCCCGAGACTCCCTGTAAGGTAAAGGAAGGCATAGTACTGGGGCAGAATATATATTCTGAAAACAGAGGGCATGGCTCAAGGGCCGGCCAACCAACTCAGTACAATATGGCCACTCAAGTAACCGAAACCGGCAGTCGGAACAAACAAAGTTTTACAGTAGATTTGTAACTGTGAATGACAGAAGGGCACCATAATTAAGCACTTAGAATTCTGGTTTTTCAAAAAATGGATGCAAGTAGGCCCTCAACATATTGTGTAATACTTTGTTCGTTCGAACTACCAGTTTTGGCCACTTGGGTGGCCGTATTGTTCTAGCCGGTTGGTCGGCCTCCGGGCCGTGCCAACAGCCCCCAAGCCCTGTGTTTCCAGAAGGGAGCCTCGGGACGCTACAATTGATACACTAGCAATTCGGAGAATCCTTGCGACCTGACAAATTCAAACACTTTTCAATGTAGAGATCTCACAAATAGGCTAATCACTGTTGCTACTCTAATTTTTGGGTCGATGCGCAAAGACTGTTATCACCGAAAATCTTAAATATAAATATGGACTCAAGCTAACAACCGTAGCCATAAGAGCGCATCACAATGGCAAAGCAGTCACATTGTAGCGTCGTGAGACTACTTTTAGGATAAAAGAAGGTGTATTACTATGGTAGAAGATAAATGTTCTGGAAACAGAGGGATTGGGAGCCGCTGGCATGGCCCGGAGACCAGCCAGCCCGTTAGTACAAGCTAGTACTAACTAACTAGTATTACATACACTACTAGCGCAAAAATGCAATGCTGCTGTAGAGAAGAGCTAAGAGGTACATTGTCATAAGCTGCAAGCTACGTACCTTTCGATATAAGCATGAAAGCCTAGCCTCAAGTGTTAACGGAACTGAAAAAAATGTTAAAATAGTTATCAGCTCGGTTTACAACTGCAGGTGGTGAAATAGCTGCCTAACTGTGGTTAAGTAAAAACACTTAAAATGGTACGTCTCAATTATCAGATTTAAAATGCCAAATATTGCAACTTTGAGGATTTTGATGCTTCATTTTAGGGAACGAAACTTCCTTAACTAAATCAGGAGCACAGGTTCAGCTTAGCTAACTAGGAATTGCTGTAAGTGCATTTGTAGAGGAACCTTCCTTTCTTCTACTCCCGCTATTAGAGGGCCGGGTTTTCCTAGACATCATTATTATGGATAAAGGAGAAACGCACAGTTGAGCAGTGTTTATGGCGGAAGGACCTCGGACAAGAAAGAGGAAACGCGTGTGTCCACAACCAAGTTGAAATAGTCCTCCCGCCTCTCGCTTACACGTCTCCCTCGTCTCTTGAGCTCCATCCCCGGTGCTACTTCCGTCGGTTGCCTTTACCTATGCCGTCGGTTGGTTTTCATTCTTCTACAAATGCGTAGACTTCATTCTCGTAACCAACCGGCAGGGAACATTTGTAGGGTCTAATTTTATTGTGATGGGCAGTTATTGGCTGGGTGCGGAGTTCTGCATTTTGGGACAAGGTAGATCTTAGGAACGAGAACTTTCACTACACGGAAGGGATCTTTACTTCAAAGGTGGTAAAATTTGCGATGTGTTACGGGTGGAGGAATTGGCCTGTATATTTGGGCATGTAGCGTCCCGAGACTTCCCTTAAGGTAAAAGAAGGCATAGTACTGGGGTAGAACATAAGCTCTGGAAACAGAGGGCTTGGGACTGTTGGCACGGTCTGGAGGCCGACTAACCGGCTAGTACATGGCCACCCGAGTCACCGAAACCGCCAGTTTGAACAAGCAAAGCGTTACAGGGCAAGATCTTCGTGGTAGACGTTGGGTCGACTGTGCTTGTCGTAGTGTCCATTTTGCCTACTACAAGACATCTGTAAGTGTGGCCAAGCAATATCAAACGCATTTCAAATCCCTTCTTTAGGACGAAGTACATGCTCAGGGGCATTACCGGTTGCCATTTCCTTTTTCAGTAGGAAGATATAGGGAGAGTTTCTCATTTCACGGTCTGTAGGCCTTTTGAACGGGGTAACACCAGTTGATGCGTGGGCTGTAGCCCTATACGCAAGAAGGGTACGCCCCAAGCTTAAATCCATAACCTCAAGTTGTACCTCCTTAGTAAAAGCCATTAACAGTCCTATCAGGGTGCGATTCGTTCTTCCTACTCGTCCGTTTCCCCCGTGGTTCCCCAAGCGTCTTGTGCATGTTTGCAAATCTAAAGGTCTTGCATAGTTTAGTAGAGAGTCGGTTTTCAAAATTAGGACCTTGACCCCATGCTGACAGATCAAATTATTGAAGAAAGTTGACGCGACCGTTTCGGGATCGTGAGACTTCATGTGTTCCGCTTCAGCTACTTTCATGAAGTAGTCAACCATAACCAGAATATTTTAGTTTTCCCCTCGTGGTAAGTGACAGAAGGCCCATGATGTCTGTCCCCATCCTTTCGCCCGGGAACCCCGAAGACACAGGTTGCAGGGGTACGATTGCTGTGGAGTGAGGCTTCTTGAGACTGCCGCAAGTGATGCAGGTTCGGCAGAAGTCTAGCACGCCTACATGACCCAGTTTTTGGTGCAACTCTTAAAGTACCGATTTATCAAAGAACCTGGAACAACTAGGCGCTTGGGAGACGTAGCGTCTTCTTGATACTAAAAAAAACATCCTCCAGAGAGAGTTTGGACTACTGCCACCATATTCCACTGGCGTACTTGTTAGGACTCAAGCAGATGGGACGGTTATGTCACCCTACTAGTAGTAGACATTGCGGCAAACTTCAGTGGTAGGGAAGCCCGATGTTCGCCGCAGAAACCGCAGAAAACTGAAACACGCTTCCTCAGCGGCACTTTGGTGGATAACAAAACGACGACGCCTCTTAAGGAGGCAGGACATAAATAACTCGCATTTGCACGACACTGTCCATATGCTCCCAGCTTTTTCCTTGCACGCGCACGACACTACCACTGATGTTGTTGTACCCCATCTTTCAAACGCGGCACGACGACATTGCCTATGTAATCCCACTGCTGCCACCAATATAGCATCTTGAGACTTCTTTGAAGACAAAAAATGGCATGATATTGGGAGCGAATGCATATATTCAGCAAAGAGAGGGATTGAGGCTGCTAATATTAACCGGAGGCTAGCCAATTTAGCTAGGCCAATATGACCACTCAAGGGACCGAAATCGGTAGTCCAAACAAACAAAGTATTACAGCCTTCATCGCTGCAAGCTAAAATTTATCGTATTTGTGTGTAATACTTTGTTTGTTCGAACTACCGGTTTGGGTCACTTGGGTGGCCATCTTGTTCTAGCCGGTTGGTCGGCCTCCGGGCCGTGCCAACAGTCCCCAAGCCCTCTGTTCCCGGAATATATATATTCTGCCCCAGTACTGCGCCTTCTTTTACCTTAAAGGGAGCCTCGGGATGCTACAGCGTCTTAAAAAACTCTGTTTGTGATTGTACATTGCTCCTATTTTCTTTTAAATAATAGTAGTTTCATGAATGCATAGCACATGGATTTTATCGATTTAGCACTTCATATGTTAGCTAATGGCGTACTTGCACTTTATTGGGAAATATGTTTTGAAGTCTCTGCCATAAAATTATTTTAGAATTGGCATATTATTTAATTTTTCGCCACCGATCAAGTGTACATGCTTTAGCAATAACAATTGGCAACGATTTGTTCGGAAATAACACACTTTGTTAATTTAAAGGCAATAAAGAGCACTATTTTGGTCCCTAGCATTGTTGCGACTTTTTGTTTTACTCAATCGATTTTGAAATCTGCTCCAAAATAATTTGCGGACACTTTTTTAAAAAGGAGTCGGGTTGCGCGTTATTTGGTATTCATATTTCATCAAATGGTATGCTAATTTCTGGGAAACTTTTCATGCTCTCACTATTTTTTCGTGTTTTACTCACTAAAATCTGCGTGAAACGTACATGAGTTCAACATGTTCAATTATTTTACATGTATATTTTGCAGGGCAATATTTACTAATATTAATTTGCTTGTCCAAACTAGTAAATATTTCCTAGACCTTCCAGCTAAGGCAACCTGCTGTTGCTTTATTATGCTGCTGTAACTTACATTCAGGCTTTGGCGGTTTCGGTCCAACGCTTTACCTTAATTTTCTCTTCCATGCATCCCAAATTTTTTCAATGCCTTTTTGGTTTAAGATGCTATCGTTTTACCACCTTGGATAGTTTTCGCTTGTTTAATAGCTACAATTAGGAGATTGGGCTGTTAAGGTGAATGGCTTCTTATTAGTGTAGAACTATAAATTTTGGATATCTATTAACAAATATATCTTCTCGGTAATTTTTGGCAATACTCTAGTGGCGAAACCATATTTAACCCTTTACTGTTGTTTACTTATTGAAACCTTGCTTGAATACTCTTGTGGTACTGGGAAGTCTGACTCATCTTGCCCTCATTTTGCGATTAATCTGTGCATAGGCCAATATTTTGAAACACTCTATTGTCCTTTTTATGACTGCCTCAATGTTGACAAACAAGTTAGTGCTCTTTCGATGCTTTTATAGATCAAGAAGTTTTTTGTGAATTTTTACTCTTCATGCAGTTGAAGCTCAATCAGGCTTTTATCAGCAGTGGTTTTGAATAAAACTTTGCTTATTTTCAAATCAATTAGGCTTTTAACCCTGATTATGTCTTCTTGTACACGAAGTACCATATAATTCTAATGTCAACTTACAACATGATAATTGCCGCCTAGCTAACCCACAGTTACTGATGCACCGTCCCCTGTGGCTTTGAAGACGGAGAAAACCTTTCTTCCTTCCTCACCACCTTTGTTTACCGGACCGTGGACTTTCCTCATTCCTTGCCTTTGATCTGCGTCGTGAATTTTTGAAAGGTAAACACACCTTCGTTGAGCTTAGGATCGATCTATTTCTTTTCGAATACTTTGTTTTGGATGAAAGCACACTCCCATCTATCTTTTGCTCATGGTATTAAAACTACGGTGTATGTAATTCTTGTAAAGAATACGCTCTTCCTTAAAAAACTAACCCTTCAATAGCATTGGTTTTTTTGTGAGGCGACCATCTGTTATGTCACGTCCAGTTGGTTGTGCTCTAAGGTTGAAATTAGGCCCTCAACTCACGCATATCAATTTTTTAGAGGACTGTTCCTTGAATCGAAAATGAAAACCTTCATTATAGCTAAACTGAACTGACCCATAAATATAGGTGGTTGCTGCCTGTTTTACGAAACTAATCTGGCTCAACTATACTTTTGCAAGGCAAACATTTGGTTATCACACTTATTTACCTACAGAGCAATTGCGAGGGGAGGTTTTATGTCTTACCTGGAGGTTTTTGAGAGCTACACTGGAGCATGAAAGGAAAGCGATTCCACTCCTAATATTTCTATAAACATCATCATAACCAGACTAATTTTCAACCATTTCACGGATGTCTGCATCTATCTTAGGACTTAAAGCTAGAAGGCCTCGTCTGACCTCCATTGTTAAGCTGAGTGTCATCCTATTTCCACTTTCTCGTCAGTACTCTTGGCTAACTTTCAAATTGAAATCTGGGACCTTCATAAGGCATTTTCTGGAAGCACAAAAAGTTTTTTTTACTTTCAAACAAGAGATCGGCCTTTGTGTCTTTAACTTAATTCAAAGCTTTCCAAGGTTGTGCCTGTAGCTCAGCCTGCCTTGATTCAAACTCCGAATTCTCAGAAGTAAATATCTCTTTTGCTCGATTTTCCTAGTTTTCTTAACCATTTATCTGGCTTTAAAGACACATAATTGATGTCGATGGGAGTTTATTAAAAATCTGCAGTTTATTGTTGTTTGCTTACCACTAATTTATTAACCATTGACATTAAACTCACGGTTTGTTATGGGATACTGGAACAGTGATGCGGGCAGTAATGTAGAGCCTCTCCTTCTTGAAGTGAATGTAGTGGTTTAAAAACATTAGCTTAGGTTTTCTTGGTAGTTTGTTTGACAAGCATTCTGGGTCCTGAAAGTTTTCTTTTTTTCACTTCGAGTGGCAACTTTTTCACCTTATAACTTTGACTCGTCTTCCACTTTTCTAATTTCAAGATGATCTACTGATGTGGGATTGCCAACCCTTTCAGTAATAATGTCACCGTGGTAGACAGCTAACACAGCGCGAGAGATTTCAGCCACGAGGTGTTTAAAGTAACTTCACGGAAATAATAATCTCAACTGTTTGTTAGCATAAAGTGAAGTACTCCATACATTGAGGCGTCTGCTTTTACAGTTCAGACATCCAATTATCACCATTGAATGAAGATAGCTGTGAAAGTGATACATGAACTGCGCCAAGGAATAAGGCAATGGACTTTGTAGTGCGCTAGGCATTGTAAGCAGAAGCTGTCCCTGGAGGGCAAACTCATCATCATGGATACGTGTGTTCAGTATGGTGATAAGGTCCTCTTTTGCGAACTCTTCCCTAGTTGGATTGGAAGGTTGAAAAATGGTTGTTCCACTGTGATGACTTTACAATGCTAGTGGGATAGCTACGAGTAAATTAAGACAGAATCCTAGAACTGAGTTGCTGAGGCCTAGAAATAGCACTTGAAACTATTCCCGAATGACTGAATGTGAGTTCGTTATTTGTCATAAGATCGGTAAAAGGCGTGGTATGTGGGTGTGTCTATGTCATCGGTACCTAGACTCTTTTATGAATGAAGGCAAATCCATTTGCAAAAGCGGAATCTGAATCTGTCTGCGCTCTGATTCGCTGAACGCTAAAGTAAAGCGCATACTGGTTATGTGCTCAAGCGGCTAAAGGAAAAGTTTGTTAGACTTTGGAATTTCTTTTTTGAATAATCTGCAATTCAGTGGGCCGATTGTGAAGAATTTGGCACAGATGACCTTTCTGTCAATTGAACTTAGCTGGCCAAAACAAGTAAAAGGCGAAGTTGTGGTGCCATTAATCGTTGTTACTTAATAGCACAAGCCTAAAACTACGATCTGTTATCTCCTTTGTAGTTATCGCAAAATAGGTAACAGCTTTAAGGCCAAAAATGTTCCTTTATGTTCGTAGACACATAGAGGTTTCGTAATATATTTATATTTTGAAATCACAAATGGGATTAAGAGTAACCCATACATTTATTAAAAGATGGGACTCTTCTACTTGCTCAATCCTCTGAATAAGTACTTATATTTCTGTTTTTATGCTTTGCGAAGGACTTTTCTTGCAAGCGGTACTTCATTAGGTTTTTTTCTTTCCTTACCAAAAATCACTGCTCTTATCATAAATATTTCAGAAGGAAAAGTGCTATAGAAATAGTTCGCTTAGTGACATTAGTGAGCCTTTTACTTTCTCGTGGTTTTGCTGTAGGCTGGCGCTCCTATTCACTTAATCCTGCATCCCCCTCCCCCTCCCCCCTCCTCCTCCCCATTTGCCGCTACCCTTGCAAACCCCGAATGCCGGCACACCCTTAGTCGCCTTCACGTGCTCCCATCTCCACGTCGCCTTATTAAACGCAAATCGACGCAGCCACATAACTGTGGATCGTCAAAGGTGGGGTTTTACTCGAGCCAACTTCTCAACAATGTTCAAGATTTGGTGGACATTTCACAGTTCATTGAATGAAGCCCACGTTTCCAAAGTATAGCGCAGACAGATGAATGAGTGGAGTATTTGGTTCGGCTATTGCATACAGACTTCTTGGGCCATATTTGAAGAAGCCCATTGTACTTGTCAAGGAGGGGATAGGCGTGTCAGTAGGCCGGCTCAATCTTTACGGTTGCATTTTCTAACCAATGTTTTGCCGTCATGGTAATTTGTATGTGGGGTTCCTTTTCGGGCGTAATTTTAGTGAAAATGGAGGGGTCCAAGCAAGCTACTTTCATTCATGTTTCCTTCATCGAGAAGCATTTTTCTTTAAAACCTATATTTGCTAAGTGGGAATGAATGAGGAACAGGTATTCTTTCCACATTTACATGCGAATTATTTGGATTATCTTCAATCACTTCGCGAAACATGCCATTTTTAAATATTTTGAAGTATTTTGTTGATAGATCAACTTCTTTGTCAGTTTAATAATCTAGTAGCTTTGATTTCGTCGGCCGAAGGAAAAGTGTTGTGGCGACAACGATAACAGCATAAGATTTCTCTCCGAGAAGACATCGTTTTCAAGTCTCTTTTAAAGGAATCCAAGTGAATACCTTCCACTCATGCATGCAGTCTCTTCTCCCAAATCCCAATTTAGAAAGCGTGGATAATGCATCACTAAGTTGGCCTCATTCTCACTCGGTGAGGAAGAAGTCAAAAGCTGGTTTCAACAGTAGAAAGATTGAAGTTGTGAGGATTACGACATTTTTTCCTTGAAATTCCATAACGTGAAAACTTTAGTTTCAAATCTAAGCAAAAGAATTTGTTTAGTTTGCAAGTTTAGCGTTGAATTAATCTTTCCTTCCTAATTTATGCATCGGAGCATGTTCAGACAGTCAGGAAATAGGATCTTTGGCACAAATTGTACAAATTTTAATGGAAGGTGGGCTCCTTCCCTACGCCAGTAATCTATCATCCCTGGTACTAGCGAAATAGTTTTGCTGACAAGAAGGAAAAAACCCGTAAGTATTAAGCCATTTACCCTTTGAAATCCTTTCCCAATTATCTACATGAGTCCATTCCATTTTGCATTTTGACCACCGTGAATTAGGCACTTGGAAACGTTTTCTGACGGGTAAGGCTAGTCAAAATCACAGCCACCCATTCTTTGCATGCATTTGCCGCTTTCATGCTCATGGATTGTCGGCTGTATAACGTTGACACTTGTCAAATGGGCGACATGAATATTTCTATGGGATACAGATACTGTTGGTTGTATATAGTTCCATCAACCCAAACTTAAAATTAGTTTCTGCTCTTTCAAAGACGCGTTTGGCTTTTTAGTGGGACGATGAGCACTTCGGAGGTACAGGAAGTTGGTACTGCAATTCCCACTTTTCTTGACATAAATTGCGGCAATGAGACTGTCTCGCATAGGTGACACCCGTGCTTTGAACCAGCAACTTTAAAATTTCTTTCGTCACGACACAGATAGCGATGATAATGGGAGGATTCAGTAAGCCATTTGCCTCCTTTGCTGTCTCTCCTATGGCCCCACACAGAGTGGAAACAGTGTCTTTGACCTGTCAAGTGATGGCATCCCAATTTCGATGGAATTTTGCTCCTTCTCTCTCTATGTATTTGCGAATTCGCACTATGAATTTGAGAGGAAGTTGAAATGAACGCTATTAAAGTGGAGTGGATTAGTTCCCCTCCTCCTCCTATTCCTATTTCTATATCGTATGCAGGGACACTAATCGAATAGTTCTCAATAACTTTGCCCACCAGCCCTGAAGTGGCAATTGGGGAGGTGAATTCTAGACATTTATGAAAATGAAATTCATTATGTAGTCGCTTGCTACGCATCGACCTCTTCAATATGCCAGGAATGCAGTCCCATGTGTGTTTTTGTGGTAACCACGTTCATAGCAATCCTTTGGCATTTAGTGCTTTTGAGAAAAGCAATATTTTGGCTAGTTGTTTTTCCAGTACAATCAGGTTGCTTCCATGGAAATGAAAAATTCTTGTAGTTGTTTGCTGGTACTACGAAGTTCTGGTGGATATGCGTTTAACAGTACGCTACTCCTCATTTGTGGTCTCGTCTATTTTCCTTCCACCTTAATCTCACCTTCATATCACAAAGAGCTAGTTGAATCTTATGGCTACGATTCAAGCTTATTTGGCTGACCAAAGCGAGTTTAACTCGGTTCTAGGTTTGTAGAAGCAGGCCTCTTTTTGCATTTGCCCTATAGATCACGTTCCCCATGATTTCGTGACTGTCCTGATTAGAGTAACCTCTGACTAAGGCATTGAGGACTGCTTTTAGCACTATCCAATGAAGTTTGGGTGCTGGGGTATGATCACATCTAACCCTTTGTTTATTGTTTAAGCAAGCCATATAAAGTATGCATGGATGCATAGGCAAGTAAAGTTATACATTGACTTACGGACTTGTGATTTGCAAGTAGAAGATTTTTTTCACATTGTTGGTATGGAATAAATTGCCATCTCTATTCATGTATCCAAAGTGCAGTGTAAAGTGGAGAAAAAAGTTAATCAGCTCAGACGATGAACAAAACATCAAGTTGTCAATGTTCTTTGTACAGCGTCGATAGTCGGCTAGGAATAGAGCACAGTATTTAAGGCTATGTGAACCTCGTTGTGTCCTGCTTGTACACAAAGCAATTGCATGCTGTATTGTAATCAAATGTTTCTCTTGCAGTTCTGTTTTTGATCACAAACTAGGTAATGGCTTGGAAATGTACATAGGAAGTGCCTTTTTTGCCTTCCACCTTTTGGTTGCAAATCATTTTGAAGAGCGTGTCATTTACTAATTAGTTAAGCCTTTATGACAACCGTGCTGCCGTATCTTGCAGAAATGGACTTTACCTGTCGACTACCATCAGTAGGTCTGGATTTTTGGCGTTTTCTGACATGGAAGTCGAAGTAATCGGTAAAATCTTCCATCATTAATTAGAGATTTTGCACTGATTTGAGTCTAAAAGCGTTCACTTTCAGATCTTGATCACTTTAAATCACTGTGATGATTAGCTGAAGGTGTGAAAGTAGAAAAAACTCAATAAATTTATAGAATCCTGCCCTTTTCTTATTTTTTGTTGATAATTTCAGCAAAATTTGTAGAGTGTTAAAAGGTGTTTTTCTTTATACAAGATTGTAAAATTACATCTAGACATGTTTGGCGACCTTTTTTCTACCTTATATTCAGCTTCTTGGCACCCTTCGTATTTTATTTCCTTTGCAATGGGAATGAACTCGTTAAAAACTTGTGTTTATTCGGAAATCTCAATGAATGTTATCACTTTGATTTTGTGAGTTGATCTGGGTCTCAAGGATTGACTTTGAGTTTTGGTAAAGGCATTAAACGTTAAATAGGATCTACAAAGCAAATTTCTTTTAGCGTATGGAGAAGTCTCATCGTCAGTAGTTGTTCATTTCAGTGGTTATGAAATGACACGCGTCCCATTCAAGGCCAGTTTCAACTACGTTTTTGTGTAATGTAATCCAAATTAACCCACCTTCGACCTGGTAAAGTGTGGATCTATCTAGAGCTCTAAAAGACATGATTTTGGAATCCGGTAGTGCATTTATTCATCCATCGGTACTCTCGCCATAGCCCTGGTTTTTTCCCGTTCTAGTGGAACGCCAACTGCTGATTTAACTTCCTCTGAAGGAATGCTATCACTGCGGTACCTTACATCCATTTAGTAGCTTTAAGTCTTAACCAGTCTATTCCTGGCGAGATTTGGTGTGACCAGTTGCTGCCAGCCGATGAGGAGCGCGTCACGTAAATCCGGTTCTTGCAGCAAGGCTATTTATTACTCTTGATAGGAAATTGTGGATAGATCATTTCCAGCAGGGCTACCACCACGGCACGAGTCATAGGTCTCTGGTTGAGCACCTCTATGCCGAGTAAGCAAAACTGCGCGGATAACTTTCATTTTTATCGTTGCCATCATGAGGCGAGATAAATTAATGGCTTTGGTAATGGTAAATCGCATATACGCTTCAATGCTTCGCTTTTCCATAATGGTTTCTACGCTATTGTGTTTTAGTCTGTTCTACTTTGGACCTTCATTTCAACAGCAATTAGAGATTCAACTCCCTAGCAGGTCTGCGAATTTATGTCGTTGTGTGTAATTATTCTCTACTCAAAGACTAACAAATGCATCCAATTTTATGAAATAATGAATTCGTCAAGTAAAAAACTAGTAAGGCCTCATGCTTTCCTTTTTGCGGAACTGGATATTCGAATTGGTTTCTATATGGCTTTTAATGTTCCCAACATTAATGAATAGTAATTTGTCAGTACCTTTATGACTAACGAATTATTCTTAATTGCTACTGAAAGTATACGAACTTATGAGATGCAGCATCTTAAAGCTTACGGGGTGATCAAATTTTGAAGGAGTGATTTAAAAATTGTCACTTTTTCTTACTTCAGTTGACAATACTTTAGCATCTTATTTTTTTTCCAGAATTTCGACCAGGAAATAAACTCCTTTTTCTAGACTATCATTAAGATTCAAGTTTTGTAGACTTATAGACATGTAAAAATAGCAGCTGAGTAAAGTTCCTATTGATAGCGTTTCAGTTAACACTTTTGAATCCAAATGCTTTTATTATCAAATAAGAGAGTTGCGTTTTTACATCCTTTGGAGGCGTTAGGTGAAATGGGCTTAATAGACTCACAAGATTTTTTTAAAAAGACTATTCAACCTGCTAAGTGCTGAATCCTGTGGAGACTCCGTTCGAGGGGGCCCATCGATACCGTGGATGGTCTATGCAGATGGTAGTAGTTAAAAAGTAGCGGTTACTGTCAGTTTTCAGCCCCATTATCCGCAAACACATGCTACTAAGTGCTTCAATGGAAACAAAAGGATGTGATTGGTATAGAGACGATAGGGCTCCACGGGTTCTACCTATCGTCCGCACAACTTTCAGCTACGGTAATGGTCATTCAGAGGATCTGTCTGCTAGTCTTTTCGCTCCTATGCAATCAAGCGGTGGGGCCAGTAAAGTGTTGTGAACGCAATTTGACGTTGACTGAAGACACGTTCGACTGTGGCGTGATGATTATGTTATGCGCCTCGACGGCAGAGCTAAAACCAATTTTCCTGGTTGCAAAGCAGAGGACCCACGTAACGAAGCTCTACAGCTCTATACTGCATAGCTCTCCTCTCTCGCTCCTTTCCCTTCAAATAGGGCTCAGTCTTCCTCGACTTCCCTAAGATTCCCTGTTGAAAATGCTCCTTTTCTCGACACGTTTCTCTTATTCTGCCTGTTTTTTAAGACACTAGACAAATCAACGTTCGTCACTAACGAAGTCATTAAAACGATCGAGCTTTCAGCTTCATTCGACTTTCCCAGGTTCAAGAGATGCGTACGCTATGGAGCGACCACAACTTCCAGCGCGTACATACGAAGGAATACCTCAGCGAATACTTTACACTAATCGTCATGATGTCTCTCTCCCTGGGTAGAAAAATTATGAGGCAATAGGAGTCAATTTGAGCATTTTCAAGGAATATTGCAAGTTCCTTTTACCAAGAGTTCTGTGAATTACGGATTGGTTAGTGTAAAAATCAGCCCTACTTTCCTGCGTGTTTTGCTTTAAAGCCAGTCAAGCGCCAATTTATCGCTGCTGACTGCGAGCAACCGATCCCTTTCATGTGACAGTTAATCCACATTCCTGTGGGAGTTCGAATTTACCGTTTAGCGAAAACCTTCGATGGGGTAGTCTCCGTGCTCCTGGAAAGAATGCATTGTCTCCCCACTTCCACCTTACCTATCATCAAAGTGTGGAAGCCTAAAGTCTCCACTTCACAAAAGACCTTTGCAGCCGTTCTTTGAGCTCATGACTTGAAGACGCTGAAAATGTTTGCTCAAAAAGCATCCTAGTCTTCTCTAGTCCATGACGAACACGCTCCCAGATTGCATTAAAGCCATGCCTCAGGTATCCACTCATTTATCCTCTTGGTGTAAGGAAACATCCCAGTTATCCGATTTTATTTTTCTGCCCCATTTTTGTACTACCAACGAGTGAATCCTGTTAACTTGTGTGAGAATGCGTCAATCGGTTTCGCGCAAGACGATATCTCAGAGCTGGCACATTTGTAAAGTCGGGCAGCAAGCTTTCCACGGTCGCTCACCGTTAATGGTCTACTGGACAGAGTGAGTTGCTAAATCCTCCTCAACGGATCTTCCATTTTTGTACGCCTGTTAATCAACCCTGATCGTGGAACCAGCAGTCCCCTTTCATAGCATATTAAAACTGTGCCGGTGCCTGCATTCTATTTTGCTTCTTCAAACAATGTGTTAGGGTGTCGATGTACCAGGAGAGGCTTCCACCACAAGTTAGTTTAGTGTTTTTACTGTAAATTGATAAGTGATGGTGAGAAAGAACTTAGAGTGTTTCCCATCAAGATGCTATCCGTCGTTCGTTTGTGAAAGGTCTGCAGGTGGTAATTGCGTAGTAGGCAGACGATAGATGCGAAGAAACTGATGAAATTGGTGATGATGACGGTGTTACAATGAGGACAAATAGCTAAAGTGATTGTGGTATGCTCCAAAGGGCGCATCAAAAGAAGCAAACGTGTTACACGTTGAGAGATGTTGGCATTGTATCAACGTCCAGCCAGCAAATTGAATGTAAATTAAGGTCAAAGAATGTTTGTATTTTTTTTATTTTATTTTAATCCGTGCTGGACTGATTCTATCTACTTGATAGCAGTCCGACCAATAAGTGAGAGTTTAGCATTATATTAAATGCTGAAGAATTTCCTGTTTCCTTCCGACCTCATTATAGGTATAGCATCGTGTCACCTTGGTATTCGTGCTCCAATTCGCAGTAAATCTCTTTTATTCATTTTGACACCTAACCGTTTGCCTGACCTTGGCGCAAGTAATTTGGAAATTCACCTCCTCCTTCCGTTTTACTTTATGGAAACTACTACACTTTAGGCGACCGCTTATAGCACACGGGAATTAAGAGCAAGCCAATGGATTGTGATCAAAAATTTCTAAAAAGTTTATTAAATCCGTTTTATAAAGACTTTATAGTTATATGATCCGTGATTCCGAGAACTTCTGAAGTTTAATGTACTTTTTCCATGACAATTGTTGGTTTGCTCGCCGATGAAATGCTGTTGCATCAAAGCCTGAACGTTTGCGTTTGTGTTTTTCCATCCACCTCCCATACCGTCGAATTAATCAAATTTTCTTTGCAATTTTTTTTACTCAAGCAAATATCACAGCTTTGACTGAAAGTAAATTGACAGTTTATTGGCTCTTTATTTCAGCGGTAATTAACTACTTTTTTTAGTTGGTTTTTTACTAGAAAGTGGTTGGCTACACCTTTAGAATATTAGGAGCTATTTAACGTACACCAGTTAATTGACGTTCGGCCATTTGGTTTGCGATAAAATTAATTGGACGAAATGTTTCGATTCTCAAACAAAATGTCCTTTTCGGGGATGAAGTGGGATATATGTGTCTGGATGAAACTGTTATGGGTGTACAGAAGTTGTGATGGACCGTTAACGGAGATTCCCACAGGAGTGTAGCGTCGTGATGCCAATTTAGCGACCGGAAACTGCAGATACTAAAGGCTATAAATGATGTCGACTCTACTAATTGTGGGTGAATGATTAGTTTCTCAGATCAAATTTGGTTCCTGCTTTTACATTTGCTGTCACTTTCGAAGTAGAGACAACTACTCTGACCTCCTCTTAAGTAAGGTCGTATTAACAGCGCATGCACAATTATTTCAATTATAAACGTAAATTAGTGGATTCACATTTGTATTGCGCTTTTCATGCAAAAATAAAAATAGTTTGATTTAATCCCTTCGCAAAATGTGGTAAAATTCAAATTTATTTCAGAGGAGGAAAGGTTTATTTCCACATTTAATGTGCGATGATCTAATAGAGTGGCTCAGGGTTTAATGGTGTACCGCCTAGGAATGCGGAATCGGCATTCTAAAAATGTCTCAAGTTGCAAAAACGCGTTTTCCACGGTAAAAATTCTAACCATAAATATTGGAGGTTTGTCTTTGAATCCATTCTTTGGGCATAGAGATAAGCTTCCCTGGTGTTTCCGAAAGCTAGTGTTTTCACTTTTAGTTTGTTCATTCCTTCCACCACTGCTGCTGTTATTTTTTTGGTATTTTTGGCTAACAATCAAATATGCACCCTCTGTTTGGTGAAGTATATCTCTCTTGAACCAAGTTGAGCTTCTTTATCTACGTCTTTAAACTCTGTTTCCATTCACACATAGACAGGTTTTTTTATAATATTATTATAATATTAACAAAATACAATTTTAAACATAGCGAGGAATGTTGTCCGCAGGGAGGAAGGAATTCACATGCTGGCCCTCATCATGAAGGCTTCCTCATTCTACTGTATCATTTCTTCAAACCGCTTGCCAATTAGTGATTTTTACCAGGCACTTTAATTCACCTTGAATGCCACCCGAATCCAGCCGCTTCTATGGAAAGAAACGCTTCATGCAACTTCAAACTACCGTCACGTTGTATTTTGGTTGCAAATATCCGAATTAAAAATGTCTTTTAAAAGGCTTGGCGATTTTTTTGTACTTCTGTTTATGTAAAAGTTTATAAAATACCGGTGCCACTATGTGGTACTGGCACCTAAAACTTTTTGATCATTTTCATTACGCACTGCACTTCCGAAACTTTACTTGCTTTTACAAATTTAAGTGTATTTGATTCTTACAGATGGTAAAAAAGAACCCACTTTGTATAACACTTACTCGGCAAACTGGTGGCCATGTTTTTTCGATCGACAACTAAATAAAGTGTACCTTTTGTTGCCGGGAGTACGCTCTTGCGTTTTCATAATAGCAATTTGATAACTACTGAAAGGTTCTTACAGTACTTTACTTGTTTTAATAATGGCAGTTACAGTATATAATCCTTTCACAATAGGACACTGGATAAGAAACTACTTTAATAAATTCTTTTCCCCCTGAAGGCAAATGATCAAGCCCCAGACACCTCTGATTCTATCTCACCTTTGTTTTCCACCTTACCATCCCGCCACATTCTGCATGTGATGATGTGATCGTTTAATACTGATTGAGAGAAAATGAGACATCCACCACCTAGGGAGATGCTATCTGAGGTATATGGAGGATGAGTATGAGACAGCATCTCCCGCTCATCATTAAACGCAGTAGAAGGCCTCCTCACGCATATCCTCCATTATCTCGTGACATCAACTTCCCTTTGACTAATCGCCATGAGGTGATACATCTTTGGTTGCTTCGTCGCCAGAATAAAAATGTTTTTACCATTCCTAGTTGGTACTTTCTGCTATTGTATGCCACACCTCCAAATGTCATATAAGACATTTTATAAGGAACTACTGTAGAATTAGGCCCCACTTTATCTGGATCTGTAAGGCCGGTGTGCTGGAACTGTACTCGTCGGATTCGTTAAAACGTTTTTTTGTGGTGGCAAGTTGGGAATAAAAGAAAAGAGACGGACGGTCGATAAACTAACTGGTATTCATTTATGGCACTTCATTTCACTAAGCTGACCGGGCTTTTATTAAGCTGGCCCGTTCTATGCGTCCAATCCTCTGATGAACGGTAAAGACCTCACCAGAGTTCCATCATTGAATTTTTATGCAAACAGTTTGAACATCTCATCCATCCAAACCTAAATGGAATGCAACTTTCCCATTGGGTTAGTTTCGGTTTATTGCTTTCCTCTGCTACTTTTTTCAAAAATACTGTTAGCTTTCTATCAGCCTATAGATCGTCCCTTCCAAAAAGTACAATTCCATTCGACTTTAATACACAATTAACTTTATCTAGGCACGTTATCTGCTTATGAAATTAGCATGTTTAGTAACATAGGGATGATAGCAAGAGGTGCTAGGTATAAGCTTGAATGGACAACATATTTTAAGTTATTTTTTAACACAAAATCGAATTTCTTCGTTGCTAGTGTTTGCCTTGGAGATAAATCAACAACTGCAATTCAGACATCACATTGTTTTGCCCTGACACCGACTGTCGCTAAATTCTTGGTTTCATTTAAACGCTTCTCAAGAACCAACAAATGTAGTTATCCTAGGACACATGAGGGGCCAAAATCCTTTTTGTTCAAAGTCAACGTTTCTATCCACAAGACAATAATCGGTCAAATAAAGTAGGGTAAATTGGTGCGGCACACACTTCACATATTTGTGGCACCAGACTCGGATAAGGGAGTCAAGGTGTCAGACACATGCAAAGAACTTGCAGAAATGGGAATAAAGCTTTTTTTAACGGGCTGCTTTAGTGTAAGCAGCCCAAAAATTTGGAACCACTGAAACCAAGCTTTTGTAGTATCCATTGGTATGAAACAACTTTATAGCAAATAGCGATTTGAGCTAAACTGAATTGTGAGGAATAAATGTTTTGATCTTGAAGTTCGTCTCCTCTTGTTCTATTACCATTAGTCTAATGATAAATAGCGAAAAATAAATGCCGATTTGATCTTCTTTCACCCAGAATTCCATTAAAATGTCACCTAGGTGGACCATTCTTTGAATGATACACTTCGTCGTCATCACGCTTCCGTCCCATCACAATAACAGCAACAACGACAACTAAAGAAAATGCAAAATCTCAGCGTGGACCTTCCCACCCTCCCTGAGGATCGTTTATTTGATCCTCACTCGACGTCAGACAAAGAGAAGCGCTCAAGAGCAAGCGCAAACACAAACATCACGATACCACTACGGAGCCGAGATGACGTTGTGTTCAAGACTGCCAATAAAGTGAAGCCAGAAAAGAGGACCTGCTGTCACTGTACTCCACCTCACTGGCTTCGTCACGCGTCTAGTTGGACCTACCGTCACATCGGAGGTATAGCAGCCTACGTTGTCTTCTTTCTTCTCATCTACACTCTCCTTTGGATCTTCACGGGAGAGGAAGCACTGCCTCCGCGTTGCTATGCCTACCAGAAATCGGAGGATGGAAATGCAAAAACTGAGGAGGTGGCAGTGTGCTATGGAGGCACAACACTGGGTATCGTGATCTTCTATGCCTTTGCGTTTACTATGGGACAGTTGGTCGAATTCGTGAGACTACCTGGGCTGCTGGGTGAGTCACAATTTTTTATCGCACCTCAGAAAGGCTTGTCTTAAGGGATAGGCAGCGCAAGTGTACAAACCATAGCTATCCTTTATCCACTAGTTTAATTGTTTAGCAGCGCTGAAGACTTCCCACAATTTTGATGGATTTTGCAGGAAGACTTTTGGAATTGGCACGACTTATAAAACTTATCAGATTACAGCCTTCTTTTCTTATGGACATTTCATCAGCATTCGGTTCACCTGATTCCATGTTACTGTAGGAGCTAGTTCTTGTTTTTGACTGGACAGTGGTTATTTTTTCAATGCGGATCTTGCTCCGTTGCTGGCCATTTAATGCAGAATCTTGAATGCAAATAGCTAGCATGACTCCGATGATTTCCTCTTGTGTTTTTTCTTGAAATGTTTTAGAACCGGATTGTCCTTATTGGCTTTATTTGCCTTGCTGGTAATGTCTGAGTAATTTTTATGGTCACGACCGATAACATTTCCTAGTTAGGAGCCAGTTTACATCGCATCCTGCCATAAGCTCACCTTTTTATCGTTGCGACTATAAGGAACGAACCTGAAGAATATCTCTTTTCTGATCTCTATTATCCTCTTTTCCAGCTAGGCAGAATTGCATCAAACGCTCTGGGAGGTAGTTTTGTTACGAATAGGAATGACTACATAGGTGCTTAAACGAAAAGTACAAATTTTCCAACCCTGCTCATGGCCGCTCTTGCTAGTGTCACTTTTACGTCACTTGGAGGTGTTCGTTAAAGAAAATTATCCTTTATTTGAATTTTGTTGTGAGTTTAAATAAGTTATTAGGGCAAATACTGTGACCTAGCTTCGTTTCGCCTCTACGCTTTATTTTTAACAAAACTCAGGCGAATGTTAGGGCCACTTCCAGCTTTCTCTACTATGATGAGGTACTGAGACCTCATTGCACTAACACGGATTCCTGTGTCTTAGTTCTTCGTTGGATTATTTTGAGTAATTTTGTTTCAATTTTGCTCCAGCAATGAATTCAAGATCGGGTCGGTCGAATAAAGGACTTAATAGGCCTTCTGTTCTGAGGTTTTGCTGACTTAATCATTTCAAAGCAGACGCCTTTCCTCTGTGCGTGCTTGATTCGGTATCAAGCCAGGAGAAATAAGATAACCATTACATTAGTGTAAATGGTTCATGCTGCTGGATGTAAGCTATTCGAGGAGGTTCAAATCTCAAGAGTTTGGGGGGACTCACGCAGCTACATACAGCTTTAGCATGTTTGGTAATCGTACATGCTGAATGAAAAGAGCAGTAGAGGTAAAATGGATGGACGCATGGTTCTTTAGCAAGATGAATGAATAATTGAGTGGATTTACGGATGCATGGGTCTGTCTGTTTGCGTGATGACGTGAATGGCTTTTAAAATGTTGAACATAATTAACTTCGTGAAATGTGGTTACCCATTAGGGGGGATGAGAGTTAGCTCATAATGGAATGTGAGGCGTAATTACTCTTCCACTTCTTTAGCTCAGAGTTTTTGAAAGTCATAAAAAATTGCTAATTTTTTTTGTCATTTTGAGTAGAGGACAAGAGTACTTTATTTTTATTGAGGAAAATAAATGTTGCGTTGTATACATTATTCATAAAGGCGTACCCGTAAATGGCGAAGTAGCAGATGGAGTGCGGCTGACTTCTCATTCACCTATGTTTTATTGTAGGCGGTAAAAAGGCTTTGATGACTTTTGTGTAAATAGAAAGGTACTACTGCTCTGAAAATAAAGTTACTAAAAATTTAACTCTTGAGTTGAAACATGCGATTTTTTTTCAAATGGCAAGGTAGTCCTGTACACAAAGCTTTCATTCTCTGCTAACTCAGTTGTCCACAATAGGTGTTGGTCTTTTTCAGCTGTTTTTTCTTCATCAGCAAAAGTGGAAGCATTTTTTAAGGAAGGGTACAAGGAGCTGGTCCCACCTTTCTCTAATTTCCTTTGGACAGTACCCAGATTGATCTAGGAAACATTAAGCTCTACTGCTCACGTACAGAAGTCCTCGTGTCATCCATGTCGAGTCACATCTACAAGACCGAATTCGGTAACATTTTAATGTGAGGCCCCTGAGTAGTTTTAGGTCTAGTTTTCGGTACTTTCTGCGGTTATAATTCTGTATCCATCATCACTTATGGCTTAAAATTGACCATGAAGTAGAACATCGTGATAAGAAAACTGAAAGGTTACGAAAGCACTTGATTGTGGCGCCTTTGATACTTCCGACGACTATCAGAGTCGTTCAGGTCAAGAATCGGTAAGAAAAGTTCTGTTTTAGCAACCGGATCTTGGGCATCTCATAACGACCGCTTAATTTTCCGCATTGTTCGAACAGAGGCCTAGAATGAGCCTTGCTGCTAACGTAGCAGTTTGGAGAAATGGGTGATCAATCTAAAATTTAGTCATGCGTGAAATTAGAAACTCATTAGGATACTCTGGACTTACTGATGGCACTTTTTAATGTTCTACGTTTGTTTTCATTTGTTTCAAAGTTGTAGAAGCAGATAGCTACATTTTTTTAATGCAAGGAGCCATTAGAATTTATGTTTTTAATCAAACCATTAGTAACTACAGCCTTGTGATGCATTTGGGTACAAGGATCAGCTGCGTTTTTCATCAAAAAAAAGTTAGCGTCTTTACTTGTCCTTCAAGTAAGTAGCATTTATTTCCGCTCATTGTTTCTGTCTGCTGGATGTGCTTGACTGTGAGGGACGCGGTGGTCAATTTTTAGGCAAAATCGGTACGCTCCAAATGTCACATTGTGATTTTTGGATGAGATGCGAATGAATAAGTTAGTGCACCAACAAATCTGTGTCAAGGAGGAAGCATCTTCTTTGCTCAAGAGACGCGTGGGTGTGCATCCACCTGCTAGTAGCAACTACTTGTAGCTCGTGCATAAATTCAAGGAACATTGGTGGTTTGTTGAGCATAACTTATGGAAACACATCGGGATAAAAAAATAGTCAACTGGCAAAGAGGCGTTTTTAAATAGCTGCAAATTATTTCCGTAAATTTTGTACTTACATTCAAACAAATAATTTTTAGAATCACCCCTGAATAGAAATTAAAATGCCAGCTTAAGAAATGCAATTACTTTTTAATTTATGCTTTTGCATAGTGGATCCTTTCAACTTTGTTCCAAGTTATGCTAATTAAACATTGCTTATCATTTGATTCTGTATTTGAATTGAATTTTCTTCCTATGCTGAGACAGAGTAAGTAGGCGCTAGTTGACAGTTTGGACTTCATTCATTTAAGCTGCTAATTAGCGCTTTTTTATCCCAACATTTAGCAAGACTAAGATATTTTTAGACACTTTAGAATTAATTACACTTCATAGAAAAATTGAGATGGTTCCTAGGACATCAGAATAACCTGATTTTGCACCAATGTCGCTGCGGTTTTCGTAGCGGGAGCGTTTTTGATCTAAAGATCTAGTTTATGGCTGCGGTAATAATGAGAAACACCGGTCTATAGGCGCAGTTTTAGTTAAGTAAAGATTGCTTGGAAGGCTGTAGACATTCAGACGCAAGTAGGGATCAAAGAGATTGCAAATTGAATGTACACCGAAGTGCTCCAAAGTAATCACTCCTTTGTTAGCCTGAATTTCTCGTTTAACACACTGGAACTACACAATACTCACAGTTATCGTTGAGAAAAGGAGCTAATTTACAGTTAACTTTTATCGCTGAAAGCTCTACAGAAGGCATTGGAACTGAGAGACTGGTTGCCCAACTGGATGAATGAACCTCATTATTCTTCACCTTAACCCTGGAGATCCCATCAGCAGTCGCGCGTCAAAACATACTTGGACAGGTCTTACAAAGCAAAACTCTGTGGCGTTGATGACAAGTAGATAAGATGAGCTGACGCTAGCGAATGGAGGCAAAATCCACATCGAAGGAGCAACTCATTATTTAGGAAAAACCCCGAGCATCGACACTTGAAATCCATCTCAAAAGCATGGGTTAGGACCAGTAAAGTGGCAAATTCTTTTTCAAGGTGCTTATTTCATCAGAGTGGCTAGACTTTCGTCCAACCACGGCAAAGGAGACTTACGGATCTAGTCAGATTCTCATTTCCCATCTCTTAGTGGAGAATAAGAGCTACAGCCGACAGGGTAACACTTGATTTAATTTCGAAAGTCGCTATTTGTCAATGTACCCTTTAAAATACATTATCGACAATACCGCGGAAAGATGGATTTGTTGAGTTATTACAGTTATTTGATATCTTGTTTGCTTTTGGGATTTCTATGCCGAGAAATATGTGTTTCTTTAAAGTATGCTAGGAAGCAAGCCGCAGCTTAGGAACTGTTGAGTTGTCCCGTTATTTACGCTAGAATGACTTCAAAAACTGCAACCATATACATTTTAGGTTGCTTTTGTTTATAACAGCAATAGCACCCCTAGTTTAGGAGTTGGAAGCAGCCATATCATTGAGATTGCTATGTGGGAGGGAGCAGGGCTTTACTGAGACATGTAGAGTGCATTTTCCAATACGAGGTTGCGCTTCGTGAGAAGAGTGTGAGGAGGTATAACGGGGTACTTGCGTTTTTTTCGCAATTTCGCCAACAACTTTCTCTTTTCTTCAGCATATGTTAGCCTTAATACTAGGCGTCACATTGATTAATGTATGGAGCAATAAGAGGGAACACTTCGGTCACCATGCTCATACATTATTTGAAGTTTCATCATTGTCATGGAAACAAAAGGCGAACGTAAATTGCACTTTCAACTTCTTGTTTGCAGCTACTTCACCCTTTGTAGGCCTTCTCGAACATCTACGATCGTGGTTCTTGAATCTAGCAAAATTTCCCGAAGGAATCTTTAGCACGTATTTTGCCTCGCATTCATTGAATTTAAGCATAAATAATCATTTCGCCTATTCTTGCATGCATGTACTATTATCGTTGAAATGTCCATATCTGGATCATTTACTTATTGACTCCGATGAACAAGACGTTTTTGTCCTGTAATTCCATAGTCACCAGCATTGGGGCTTGTTTTCTCCCAATGCAGCAGCGATTGTCCGTCGCGACAGTGCCCTATGGTAAACAAGTCATTTTGCCGTGATAATGAATGTCCAATGGTGAGAGATAAATCAGCCCACTTATAAGGTTAGGCACTGTGCAAAAGGAAGGGACAGGGCTTTTTAACCTCATAGCTAGGGTTAATTTAAAGTGGAATGGGAATTTGAAATACTTTTATCCTGCTAAAGGCAAACGGATTCCCACATATTGAGTGATGTCCCATGCCCGGTGGATTGGGTAGCCTTTCATTTTATTGCAAGGGTTGTCACTTCCACGGGTGAAAATGGCCACTAAATCTATGCGCGAACTGCACCAGAGAGGGGAAGGAATCGCATCTGCCAAGAAGCACAAATTCATCTGTATTGGCTTAACTGCTCAGTATGGGAATAGAATTATCTTTTATAGGCATTCAAAAAGGTGGAAGGCGGTTACATTAGCATAGCAGATGTAAGGCGCTGCAGACCTCCGTCTACTCAAGGTCATGGCTCCAGGGCATTAAGTAACGAACCTTTACGCGAATTTATGTAGGTAGATTAATAATGGTTGTTGAGACTTCAGAAAGGCGAAATTGTGCATAATTGGCCTGACAAGCACGTGTTAGGTAAATTGCAGCTCTATGAATTTTTTTCACATCAAAGGAGTGATTTTATTTCTATCCGTCTTCATGGTCATTTAGGTACCAGTAACTTGTGTAAAATAGTATTTATAAATGCAGACAAGACCGATATTTTTAAAAGCAGTTCAATTTCCTTAATCCTAGTGCACGTTTAAACCAGAAGTATACCTGTACCAGCATAAGAAGAGGAAATTTCACGTTGGAAAACATTTATTACCATCGAAAATTCTTTAAAAATGATTGGATGTCTTATTATTCGCCTATTAAACTTGATTTCTGCTGTCGACCCGTTGTGACAGGCCCAGTGTCTGTTTTAAATGAAACTAAATAACCTACTTATATTTTAGTTTAAACTTAATTTAACGACTTTCCTAGTGACTTATAAAAGTGGGTTGGGTTACCATTGAAATGGATCCTTAATTAAATCTGCGAAAAGATATTTGAATTGATAGATCTGTCTGTGTATGCCGTTACTTAGTAAAACCAATAAGGTGACGATTGTTAATGCCTTCAGCTCTCCTCTGTTTAAGAGAAACTTCTTGGGTAACATAAAATACAAGGCTGCTTTTCGTATTTTCATCCATACCCCATCGTAAATACCATTTTAACCTGAAGGACACTAAATTGCTGCGAGGGGATTAATGCGGCGACGCCGACGCCACCAACTCGTTTCAGCAGCCTGAAAATCATGTATGCATATACGTGGTTTTCAGCCCACCCAAATGCTTTTCCGCATTTTCTTTTTGGGATAACATGGTTTTTTTCCTACAATTAATCCTCCGCCACGCCGAAATGGTGGAGGTGGGACCTTCGCACATCAGTGGCCTTTGAAAGTGCACGGAATGGCTCTTCATTCCCCGCGCCGATGAGTGTAACCTACAGGTTTCTGACGAATAATTGGGTATTCATTAAACTCGTCCAAAGTTCTACTTTTATGAACCTTCTATAATGGCCTCTCGTAAAGGTAAAATTACATTCCACAAATCTTGCTAAGCATGCATTGGCTGGCCGGTCATTATCCAGGAAATTCCATGAGTAGTAATTAAAAAACATAAAAATATGCCTGTTTTACCTTTATATCTGTGTTCAGCAATATTTTTTTCCTTTGAGGTGCTGGGAATAACACCAAATAAATGACACTTATGTTTTCTGGAATCCGGCATTTTGTCAAATTTGAGGTTATTGCTGTGCACTAATGTTAATAGCAAGTTATTAGGAATGAGAAAATCTACTTGTACATGGCCAACAAAGGTAGGATTAATGCTTCAGGAAAAATTTACCCATTGTTTTAAAGTACCAGATTGGACTAGAGGGTGAATTTTTAAGGGGAGAGGCGGTTCCAGTTGTGTTTCTAGAAGGCTAATCCTTGAATTTCAGTGTTTGCATGGACTTGAGAGATTAGCTAGCCGCAACTCAAAGAAAGCTTTGCATGCTACCTCAAAGTACTCATAATAACTGAGACAATAAAGTGTAAAAAATGTCAAGCCATTCATGCCTATTCCAACAGGAAGTAGGATGTGTACGCCTTTTGTTCTTCGTATATTCCATTTATGTTGTGGTAAATTATTTTGGTTTTTTTCTTATTTAGGCTGGCGTAAAGAAAGTAGGAGTCGTAGAAGTCTTTTACCGAAGTCACTTTTTATCTAGGAAAGGCAAACATTGATGGCGCGAAGAGTTTGTTTGGCTAGCCTTACAACGGACAGATTGGTTTGGTGTGTTCATATTAAGTCAAGGCTCTCTTTGTTTAAATCATTTGGGAAATTAATCTCTGAAATTAGGTGATTTCCACTTTACAATAGATCTTTTCAGAAAAGATCAAAGAATTGTTGAAAAGTCGCAACTTTGGAAGACATTTTGTCATTTAAAGCTAGTCTGCATGAAGTCCCTTTGTTTTAATTTGGGACGTGGGGTGTTTCTTGCAATCTTGAGTACCTTTCCCAATTTGAGAAGCACCGAAATCACACCACCCGTCTATCCGCACGCTTGAATACCTGAAGAGGCAAAAGGAACGGTCCTTTCTTGTCGAAAAATGTGCGCACTAATTTAAGTTCTAAGGCCTGGAAGGTAACATAGTTGCTGTGCTGATGAAAACTTTTAAGTTCATTTGTCACCGCTTTTTAGAAAGGTTTTTATTACAAAAAACTGAAATGTGAAAAAATGTGGTAAATGCAAATGAAATCGAAACCGTTATCTTAAATGAGGTTTATTGAGAGAGAACCCCCTTTACACACTTCTTAAGAGGGATTTTTAACTTTCTTATTCCCCTTTTTTCAATTTTTTAAAACTGAGTCTTACGGGTAGTTACCTGGCCGGAGTTTAAACCTAATGCTACTTATGGGCCAAAGATCACTTTTATTTAGACAAATGCAATACACTTTCTGCATTTTGTTCAGAGTGGGATGTCTATCCCCAAGTGTGTGCCGAGCTAAATCACCCCACACCTGACCGTCCGCCTGCCATCCTGCTTGTACGTGAATGTTTTTAAGGTCAGAGTTCACACTTTATGTGTTTGGAAACACTTTGAAACTGAAGATAGGTTGCACTGCTTTATTTAAAGTCATTACCAGTAGGGCGCATTAGTTTATACCATTCCCTGTGCACTTTAATAGATAGAGCCTTGAGGTGGCGTGAATATTTTAAAGTCGCTCAAGTTTCAATTTGACAAATTCCATTTTTAACAACGCCGAAAATGCGGCAAATTGTAATTTTCTGAAGTTATTTTGCTGTACCCGCTCCATTGGATAAACAGCGAGTGCAATTAAGTTGCTTTTGACCATTTCCCAAGTTAATCAGATAGCAAGCTTGCCAATTAAAGCTTTCATTTTCAAATTGATGAGTTAAGATTCCTACAAGATTAATGCGTTGCGTTGTTCGCAAAACACACAATTAGATATTCAGAACAATTTTTTTTTCAATAGGTAAAAATTGAACCTCGAACAACATAAGTAGTTGGCAATGGATGTGATTTTCAAGAAGCACTAAGGAACACACTTAGGTCTACATTTGCACTTAGCTAAAGGTATGTACTAAATTGTTTTCCTATCGTAAAATTGGTTGGTACAAACTCTTCAATTCCGACCGGGTGGTCTGTCGCCCGTCACCACACACGAGCGGCGCGAAGAAATTAACCCCTCGCGCATGTGGCAAGGCAAATATAGCTTCACACGGCCGCAACAAGACACTTATCCGTGTGCACTTTGGGGCTCACAATTTTATGGATTCACGGAGATGTCAAAAGAGGTGAACCGGCAAACCTCCTTTTTTTTATAAGAATCCAGATGCCATAACTACTGGTAAAGCGCGGAAGGGCTCTCTTTTCTTTACGATTCTTGCATACTTTAATAAGGTGAAAATAGGGTTATCAAGTAATACAAAGAAAAATGTCCTTTGGGAGATAATTTTTGGGAGCTGCTTCGAAGTTTTGGTGGAAATTGAGAGCGAAGTTGCGTGGGTGATTAGTGATGCGGTAGTAGCTCTGGTTAGCAGGGAAAGTTCTTCACTTTGGTTAGAGTTATCTTAAAATGGACGGATTTAATCCCTTTCAATTAAAACAGCTTGTTTGCGCCGTTAAAAAATGCCTGAGAGCTTCCCAAAGAAGGAAAATCCTCATTTTTTATTCGGGGTTAGCCTTAGTAGGTAATTAATTAAAGCAGGAGCTTGAGCTGTCGAAGTAAGTTTGATGAAATTCTCAAGTTGCTTTTCTCCTGCTCCCTAAATTTACGAGATTAACGCAAGTTTTATCACTTGGATGGAAACACCTCTACCACCATCAAATTTTAGCCGAGGAGCATTGAACACGCAGTTTCATTGCACAAATTATTGTGAATTCCTGATTTCCCCTCGGTATGAATAAAAATTTATTAACGGCGGATGGAAGGGCTGTGAGCTTATGGGCATGGACAGATGGTCGGAGGACGAAAATAGAAGTGTAAACCACAAGTCCTGAATTTTCTGCTGTTCATAATCTGTCCAGATAATTTGCAAAGATGAAATGTTAGATTCCCATGTAGATAACTGTCATGCAATTCGCCAAGAAGATATGTATAAACTCGTAATGGAAAGGTGCCCTCAAACCAAATTTTTAATGTCCCTTCCATTTTGATGTTAATTCAAATACACAAAACGAAAGGAACGCGAATGTCTTGTTAATAAGCGGGAGTCATTTTAAATTTTTTCATGAAGTTTTGTGACTTTCTCACTACTTTTGAAAGACTGAGACGAATTGTCTGCCTGGATTTGGTGATGAAGGTGAGTTATTGCTCACCACTACAAGTTCGTAACCCGTCTCACTGACAGGTGTCAAATCTAATCGCTTTCCTTGACGGCATTCAGAAGACCCTCTTCCTGTCTCTATGTAATGCAGTCAATTGAGGATTGGGGGTTCCATTTGTTATTTGACAATCGGTGTTTGAATAAATCCTTTTTGCGTGAAATTCTCAGTATTTCCCTCTAATTTCTACCTATTAATAAAATCATCAGCCCGGATATTAGGGGTTGGCAAAATATTAAACAGAAGAAGCACTTTTCCTCAACAAAAAGTGCTGCAAATATAAAGCCCGTTTTGTTTATTTGTTTCGAATTTGGGAAAGGTAAATGCCCCAATAATTTGTGAATTTTAATTGTGTATTCAAGGGAGCATACTAAGATCCAAGATTTATTACTTATCTCAAGAGGGACTAAATTACATGTGAATTTAAAAGTTTTTCTCTTAATGTGAAATACTGCCCCATTAAAACCAAAGTAATTGTTTTCAATGTCTGTTAGGAACTCATTGCTTGGCAGCAACGTTGTTTTTGTCATGTAAGGGTTGACAATCGTTTGCTACTATTTCCAGTTGGTAAACTTTTGACCATTTGATTCGGATCTGCCCCCAACTAACGCTCATGGCATAATGTGGTACCTCAACGAAGTTTTGTGGGCATGAACTGAAGGTCACGCCATCAAAGTGAGGAAAAGGACTCATGAAGACTGAAGCTTCGTTTTGGCGGGATGTTAATTTATGAAAATGCTTCTTTAGAATTGGAGCTATGCATCGATAGGCCCTTTAAGTAAATTTTTATGCAACCCAGGAAGAGTCACAGAAATGAGTACATTAGAACATTAGGTTTGATACACCGAAAATCGTTGCTTTTCCCCAACTTTTTTGGTTGTATCCCTTCTCGCCTATCACACTAACTACATTACTTAGTTACATGTTTTTTTTCTCTTGCCTTTCATTGTCCACATCGTTATCTCTGGCACTGATTGCTGCTAGCTGGGTATCCTAATGAGCTCTCTTCCAAAATAGCTTAATTGCTTCAATGAAGTAACCTAGTTATTCCATTTCCTCTCAAATGAAGGGGATTTATACCTTAGGTGCAAGAAAAATAAGGCTGTTTTTTGTCCTTTAAAATTGTTCAAAATCCCCCCTAAGCTAGTTCCCTTTTGTACCAAATTTCCTCACAAATTTTTGATCTGGAGTGGTTACCACTACCTCCAAGTGACTGTCTGCATATTTCTTCCTGGGTTTCTTTTGCTCCTTGTACCAAGTAGGCATATAAGTGCTATGCGATTTTCGCTACCTTTGAAACAAAGGATTTTGAATTGAAAAAGGAGAAAATGGCGAGAGGAGTACCAACTTTTCTACCACATATCTTTGATATCAACCTTTCTAGAGCGTGAAAGTACGTTTTCAATATGTGATTGACAACAGGTATCTTTGGGTATCCAAGCCACTAAACATTCTGTTATTTTTTTCAAAAATCCTGTCGGCCTTTTTATTTGATTAGTCAAAAAACCTTATCCTTTTTTGAATTCCAGAATAAGGTTGTTTTAAGAGAAGCTTTTACTTGATAACTTCGAGAGTAGGTTTATCTTTTGGATCCAGAACTGCGAAAGTGTTTGAATAAGTGCTCACTATTCAAATAAGTGAATACTTTGTCCTTTGAAGTCTCTTCTAATTTTTTAATCCTTTCACCCATACCCAGCGCGTTTAGTTTACTTCTTCCGAAGTGGAAAAAAGAAAGTTAGCCAGGTTTTTACAGCTTTAGAATGCAGATCGAATAATAATAATAATAATAATAATAATAAATTTTCAAACCAAGAATCTTTTAAAAATGGATGCTTAAGGAAGTCCAAGCGGAGCACTTTCTCGGTAGGTGACAGGGGTATTGTAGTTTCGGCAGGACCGTGTTAGCCGCAACTATTGCTGCTCCTGCATCCTCATTGAGCACTCCTGCTAGTTTTTCCTGTGTCACCTAGTTCGGAAAGAAAATTTATTTACGGAAAATTAAAAACAGAACTTTAAGTTGATTTCGGATAGCTCATCTGTCTCCCCTCTACTTGAACTAACTAGCCAATCGCCTACTTACTCGAAATGAGGCATAATTATTAGTTAATTATGATTAATGTATACCTCCTCAATGTCCGTCTACCTTGCGGAGGATTAATTTTCCTCCTACATTAACATGGAAGTTTCTAGTTTCCAACTTGAGAAGATTTGGTAGGCTGCCTGATAATGGGAGTACCGGAAATTTGCAATGGGCATTATTCGTACTTGTAGCGTTGCACTTGTGAAACCTAATTTTGTGGAGCAAAACTGTACTTTTTTCACTAAATTTTCCGGTTTTTTTCCCATTTCATGGGTCATGGTCCATGGAAAGCATCTCCTTCTCCATTTGCACACATTCAAGAAGATTGCTCTTAGGTTTTGTAAGTTATTGTGCGACAGAAGGTTTCCTGAAGTTAATAACGATTTTCAAAATAAAAATGGATCCAAATAACAATATACTGCTGGTGATTGCTTGCTCACTTTTCGCCATAAAGTAATTCAATTGTTTGTTTGCGAAGTGCATCCCATCCCTTATGAAGAAGAGATGACTTGAGTCATCTCCTGGTGCAGTGCTAGGGCCCACTTGCTCGGTATAAAATAAATGTGTGCAAGAGGTCAGAACTAGCAAAACATTATCCCTTACTGCATATCTCAGATCATGCTTACAAAAGGTAGCCGTGGGAATGCCACCCTCTTGAATGCGGGGGAGGAGGGAGAGAGGAAAACATTATCTCATTCCCGTCCCGTCGTACATCTTCGATGGTATCTCCGCGTATGATAGTTGTAATCTTAGCACTGGCATCCGACAATTGCATCATGTGCATATGCAAGGGGAAATAGAAATTTTGGAAGCAGAAATGAAGTAGAATCAGGCGTGTCTGGTTCCAGGTTTTTTTGACTTTGGCAACAAATTATTATGCAAATGTGGACTTTACGGCTAGCTTGTATCCCTCTTGGGGCAAGGATGATAAATGTTATTCGTTTTAGTGTCAAAACTATTAACACTTTTTGAAGCCTTTCTGCGGTTATTCAGTTCAATTACCTGCCCATTCCATACTGAGTTTGTCTCTCATTGCCTAACCTTTTTCAACCTTCACGCTTTTTATGAAACATTGAAACGGAAAAGATTTGCATCTCATTAAACTAGCGTTCTACATTGAGGTCTTTCAGTAGGTTAAAATTAAAAACAAATTATTTTACTTATGAAATGCAATCGTATTATGATAAAAAAATTGGAAAAAGTGCCTCAAGAATAAGGACGCTCAAGGGATTGACGTCTCTTACTTTGTAGCATTGTAATAAAGTGGATTTGTAAACTTATGGTAACTTATTTAAGAAGGAAAGGGTGGTCGATGCAACAGAATGAAAAATAGTTGTTTCGGGACCTTTCTTCATTCCTACTTTGCTTCAGTGCATAAGCCAAGCGTTAAATGCAGTTGTTTACGAATTCTATGCTGAATCCTCCCTATCCTAATTTAGTTCATTGTGAATTTCCCTTACACATCTTCGATGTTCCTTTTGGTTGCATTTTTATCCTTCTCGTCTTTGGAACACAAAATCCGTTCAAAAGGACTCGATATGAGGTACGATTGGGTAGAAATAAGTAATGAATTTCAGGACCCTTATTGAGGGCTTCTCTTAATATATGCACTGTCTGTTACCTTCCTTTCAGTATTCAAATACTGATCAACTACTAATCGTTTGAAGGATCAAGACAAGATTATTCTAAATGCCATGGCAGTAGAGAACTCTGATGATGAAAAACTGTCTTGGAGAGTAGCAAATTTCTTACAGAAATAGCGTTTGGGTGTTTGAGCTCTCCATTTGACCTCCTTAAAAGGTATCCATACGCGTTCAGGTCAAAGTAAGCGCCATCCATTGAATAAATCCAACTGTTCCCAACCCAATTCTATCAGTGCCTTTTAAAGAGAAGGACTGCTTACTTTGTAACTTAATTTGAACTTAAAAGGGTGGAACCATCATGTCGCCGTAGACTTTTCGTTTTGTCGTGAACTACATACTCGACTTTCCCCGCTATCACCCTTCTGCGTCGGCTATCACACTTGTGTTCGACTGAATGGCGATTAATCGTGAGATGACAGCGAGGATTATAAGTTGGTTTGTCGTCGCAATGGGAGAGTATTTCTGAATTCAACGATAGCTATGCATGTTGGGAGATTCGTTGGGGCTAAGCTACCTCATCGTGTGCTAAAAATGATGCTAGCAATATTTGAATGCGACTGTTGTGGATTAAACCCTTTTAGTGAACCGTGAAACAGCAGAAGACATCGTTACTAACGTCTCAATTGTGTTTACTTGTAAAACCTTATGAGAACTCTCCTACCTCATCAGTTATCTTTTATTCTGATTCACTGTCAATCTAAGCTGCTTTTTATTTTGCATAGCAGTAGCTTCAATCCACCAATTCATGATATTATTTGAGTGCTCATCGAAGTTCAGCATACTTTAGGAGTCTACTTGGACTTGGAACACAAAAGGATATCATGGGAATATCCGTTGTATAATAGTTCTTCCCTTGTGAAATTTCATCAATGCACCCTTTTGAGTAGCCTTGAACTCCTCATAGGTTGCGTGCTTTATATCCACTTTATTCGTTCTTGCGCAGACTAGTTCTTTGCCGCGTCGCTTGATGTTGTCCACTCTTTATTGCTTATGAATAAAATTTTTCTTCATTTTTATTCCGAACCCGGTACATTTCATTCAGTCCCTGTTTTGTAGATGAATAAAAGAAGACAACCATTGAAATTTTAAACTACAATTTATGATCTCCTTCCACATTGCACCACCTTCGAGTCCTTCATAGTATGAGTTTCACAGTTTGTCATGAAATTAAGTCCAACCTAGTATTAGCCAAACATCCATCCAAATTCTGTAGTTTTTTGAATACCTAATTTCAAAGAGTCTTGCATCCACTAAAAGGCATCAATGAATTACGACCGATTTTTATTCTAATTAACTTTTACACCTTCATACAGGTATGCTAATGAGTGGCCTTATTCTCCGCTGCATCAGTGTTTTCATCACTCCCTATGAAATCTTTATGGGTGGACCACCAACAACCGAAACCACAGGCAACACCACCACCAATGCCGCAGCTGTCTTTTACAGCCCTCTCATCTCCTTTACTACCTCCACTTTTTCCAACAATATTGCAAACACCACCCAACAGTTGACAGATCCACTGATCATTCTGGCTGCTGTGTTGAGGGTGAATAAGGTGCTCTCTAGCGCTCTGCGTCAGATTGCCCTGGCCACAATCCTTACTCGAGCTGGGCTGGGTCTGGAGCCCGCCACCCTAAAGCGCATCTGGACTAGTATGATCAGATTGACGTGCATACCCTGTCTCACTGAGGCGCTGGTATGCACCCTTGTGTCAAAGTTCCTCATGAATTGGCCATGGCCGTGGGCGGCTATGATGGGGTGAGTTTATTACGTTTCTACAGAATTAGAATTTTATCTAAAGAAATTTTAATATATGATCTGGATGTAGTTTTGTCATGAAAGACTGATGGAAAGCTGATAGAGCACAATAAAAAATATTTCCATTCGTCTGACGGATCGCAATACTTGACGACCAGTTCGTGTATTCAACCATGCTGTGAAATGTCTTTGACCAATTCATGATACTTCTTTACAATAAACATCGTGGAAACAAAGAGATTAAAGGCGAATTATTGAATAAATTTCGATGGGCTCATTATTATAAATGGGTGATTATGTCTGTCAACTTGGATCATACCGAGTTTTTAGGGGAATAATTAGAAAACATATTTCAATGTGAGTGTAGGGCCGAATTGTATGAGTAACTCGAAGGTACAGCGTGCGCGTAAGCGACCGCTGGCTGATGATGGAGATCGCGGGAATCACTGGGTAACTAGATTTTGGAGAAGTTAGGGTGTTTGATTGATGCTCAACTTCGAGTGATTGTTAGCATATTTGAATTCCATCCTGACAGGACACTGACCAATCAGAATACCAGACCGGAGCGTGGGTTTCGAGCCATTATTTCATGTTGTAGACTAGGCGCGAATAGTGGGAGTTTACTGGTGTTGTTGAACATTCCCGGTAGTAATGTTTGAAAGATAATAAAGCCATGGGTATTGGACATGAGAAGAAAGAGGGAATTAATTTTGAGACGTTTCATCTCATTCCAGTATGCATCAAAGTCTGGATCTTTGCCTCAGGGCTTCCGACAAACACGAGAATTTTTTCCAAAAGATTTTTTCAGATATAGTAGCCACCAAAATCCCGTGATTCATTGCAAACATTAGTTATTTAACTACTTCTAGTCTCTAGAAACTCATGTAATTTCATTTCCTTTGATCTTGTGTGACTGAAGTATTTACCGTAACGTAAACAAGCTCATTACGGGTTCCAAAAACAATCAACAAAAAATAAAGCTGAGAAACAACTTCACCAAAAGACGCAATTTATCTTTTGTTTCCAACGAACAGCTTCACTTTGGCCGCTGTTTCACCGGCTGTAGTGGTGCCGAACATGCTCCGCTTGGAGGTCGCTGGATGGGGGGTGGCTGAAGGAATTCCCACTCTCGTCATGGCGGCCTCCAGCCTGGATGACGTTCTCGCAATCACCGGCTTCGGCATATCGCAGGCCATCGCCTTTGCTCAGGGGGACATCGTAATCGTTGCCATCTCAGGTCCATTGGAGGTACTGGCTGGTGCCTGTCTGGGCGTCTGCCTTGCAATCATCTTTTGGCTTCTCCCACCACCTGGAATGGTTAGTAGTTACAAGCAGTGTTTGAGACGACTGCCTCACATGCTTCTTAATTCTTTTGGCTAAATGACGTCAGTGCTATTTTCATCTCTTGATTCGCATTTTTGTTTTTTTTTCGCTTATTCCCTAGACATTGTTTGGAAGTGGAGTTTCGTTTTTCTATGCTTAATTTATCTTTCCATCTTGGGATTTCTCATATATCATTGACAGGACTCGTATTTTTCGGAAATCAGAATCTATCCTCTTTTCTATCCTTTCATTTTTTTGTTCCTTCTGCCCATCAAATGCTAGCTTTCATTGGGCCTTTAAGGCTTTCAGTCTCCGTTAGGTGTTTTCTAAAAAACTCTTTTTACCTTAAAAACATTCCATTTTCCTCTCCATGCCTTACCACTCCCACATTTCTCCCGCGCCTCCCGTGCAAACGTTACTTGGGAGTGGTCAATATCCTCAGGTGTCGGTGGTTTTCATATCCTGCTTCATGATCGCTGAGTCCCCTTTAAAGTACTTACCAAACTCAGGAATCACACTCTTTTTGGTCTTCGTTGCTTCGTTGCTTGGTCTTTTTTTTGTTCCAACTTTTCAATCCTATTTTATTTTATCCGGAAGGTCCTGGAGTGAGAAACATCCAATCGTCGAAATAAAAGCTTAGGAAATTAAAGCTTCATCAAAGCGTATAATTTGGTCTTACTTTAATCGCACGCTACCCAGAAATAATGTTTCATTCATCCACTTATGACTGATCTCCTCATCCACTAAAATATATTTTTGTGGGGATTTTTTCGGTCTGGTACATTTGTCCTTCAGGCACCGATCAATCACCTGCTATTCCATGCCATACTGCTTCTGGATGGTTATTCTTACTCAATAAGCGCGGTCGACTCAGCCTTCATTTCCTTCTTCTATCCACATCCCTCATGCTCTTAAATCTCAAGTACTAGCTAAAACTATGTCTCATCGCTCCATTCGCTTTTGCATTTAAATAGACTTTTCCGTTTTAACAATCGTGCCTATTCAGTCAGCTTTTCCGCTCAAAGATACCAAGGATTTCATAAACCATTTCAAGTCCCACTATGTAATTTCAGGTGCTTTTCCTCAAAAAAAGGCAGCTTAAGAGTTAGCTGGCAGCAGTTCTCTATTGTCCCACCTCCAAGTCTTCTCTCTGCCTCTGAGAGAGTATCCGACTTTCAGGTTTCTGGTTCGCCCTTCAATTATTCTACTTTTCACATTCTAACTATAAGTACTCCCATATTATCATCGATTTACTCACCCATCTTCAAGTCTATTGACTAAGGAATTGCTTCTTTAACAAATTAAGATCTCTTCTTTTCCTTCTGTCTCTCAAAAGGTAGCTGCCTAGGAAATTGCATTCCATGTCCTGTTTGCATTGGTTTAGAATTGGCTATCAAAACAGGAAAACAGTGCCACAATTAAAGTTCTGGTGCTTTATTTTTAAGATATTGCTTAATTCCGCCATTATCGCGTTCAGCACAAAGTGACACATCAGATGAGCAATAATTCCTGCGGCTCACGGCACAGTTTACAACGATGTCTTAGTTTAACGACCTGGAAAAACTTGTAAGGCGTTTGTGATCACGCATGGAAGTGCGTTATAAAAGGAAACATGCCAGTCTGTCGGCGTGCTTTGAATTCTTATGCCATCAGATTTTCGTTGATTACAATGGATGTGCTTCCAACTTTGTCGCATCACGCGCAAATATGCAAACCCCGCCTCCTAACTGTTGATAAACATGCAGGAGTGTTGAGATGCTGATGTAAACGCTTTTGCCTACAGTTGATGACGAAACAGGCTCTGAAGCCTCCTCTATCCCTGATGGCAATGCATAAGTCCATTTCGTAACTGATAAAAGAATGTCGTAATGGAGGCTAAACAGATGGGTCTCGCAAGTCACACGTCACATTCCATATGCCACATGGACTAGCGGATGACAAATAGATAAGTCCTACCTACTATCACTTTGTTCCTCTGCGCCTATTTCAGGTGCTTTATGGAAACGCTTCATGCACTTCCGATTATTTGCTGGCCATCTTATCATTTTACTTCTTGGCCAAAAGAATGTGCATGCCTTGTGTGCGCGCGGTGTGGAGTCTGTTTGATGAATTCCTGGTGCAAGTGTTCACTGCAGCTTTTCTGGTATGAAATTCACGCGCTAAAGAAGGTGGACAAAAGGAGCTTCTCGTTGGCAAGGAGCAAGCTTAGCGGATTAGCGACAAGGCGGTGGCATTACCGAAAGACGCAGGGCCTAATGCCGCATTCTGAGATAAGTGAGAGAGAGGTTGAGACGGAAAGGGATACTGTCACATTTTCATCCGAATCTTCATCCTTCATACACCCTTATTGATGCTCATGCAGGTGTTCATTATCGCCTTTCTTAGGGGTTAGCATCAGACGCTCACATGATCACATGGAAAATGAAATAAGGTAAAAGATAATGGGCACTCGGAGGCGCCAAAATGCTTATTTTCTTTGGCTTCTAGCCCAAAACGTTTGGTACGTGAAATTTGCACACGGTTTGGTTCCCTTTAGGAAGGAGAGCCTAATTTATCCTACTTCATAGTATTAGATTTATGAAAAATTCTGCATTCGTTGCTAACCTTTGTTGTAAAGAGGTACTAATTTGTTTATTTTTTTAGAATTCAGATGGCTAAATCCTTAATATTTAATGAATCCTGGTGGTGGCGACTTGCTGGTTACATCTTCAGCTGAACTCGTGCCCACCACTTTGCTTAAATCCCCTAGTAGAATCGATGGGCCATAAAGGTATTCATTGAGGCTTAACTTTATGACCGAATTCCCCTGAGAAATTAATCAACGCTTCAAAAACCTTTAACTATAATTGATGTCCTTCTGTGGTCACTTAGTTTATTTTAGCTACATGCACGATAAATTGAAGCTGGTTGCCGCATATCTCTTCTGTGCCTTTTTAGCATCGCAACGACTACACAAATGCTTTCTACTAAGCAGCAAGTCATCCCATAGAAGACTTCCTCAACGAAATGTACTACTGTGCAAATAACAAAATGGGCTTGTCCAAACCTGTTGAATATTCGAGAGCCGCTTACTTTTTCATTGCCAAGAATGTAATAACACATAATCAGTGAGGCTCGTTTCTTTAATGAGCAAATTAAAACAGGATTTACACACTTTCAAGAACTTAAACTAACTAATTCGATGCAACCGATCTCTAGTAATTAATGCTAATTCGGCTAACAAATTTCTGTCAAAATGCCTTTAACTTCAGCAACAAAACGGTACACGAAATTGTTTGAAAAATAGACGAGAAATCGGTGCTAAAGCTGAATGGGTAAACATTTCCTATTCATCTTGCAAGAAGGTCTCCTCTAAGTTCGCATTTTTTTTATGCATCAGCCAATCACAATGTAGCAGTCAGCCAATGTTATTTTCTTCGTCAAAAAATGATAAAATGGGAAAATAACTCATCCATTTCCGTTATAGGTTTCCTGGAAGATTTCACTCGCTCATGACCTGCTTCACCCCGTTTCCATCGTTCTTTGCTCTTAACTCTAGCCGGAAATATTGACTCTTCTTGTTTCGGTTACGAAGGGTTCTTTTGGGTTTCCATCTAGAACTCGCCTATAAATTCACCTACCGTTTCAAAATTTACCCGACGCGTTCTAATGTGAGTAGCATTTGATCTGAGTGTCGCTTCAGATCATGTTCCGAATTCATCGGCTTTCATAAACTTGTCCTTAGATATTACAGTTCACATCGTCAATTCATTAACTGTTCATTTTCAAAACAGAGGTATTTCTAAATGCGATCAAAGCACAGCGTTTGCCGATTGGAGTCGTGATCCCGGTCTTCCAGGTAATAATGGCTTGTCAAGCCGAATCCAGTTAGAGCTCTACTTGTGAATTGTTTCTAGGATGCTTCGAAAGAAGAACTGATGGAGGGTTCTTTACGGGGGGCTATAAACATCCTCTGAGGCTTTTTTGTCTAAAGCTTTTTACATCCTTATGAAAAATTTTCTGTGAGGATTTTTGGCGTTCTATATATTCTTGGCTTCTTCTCACCTTCATTTTGTCATTCTTTTCACCCATCTACCTACCTCTCTGAGAATCAATTCATTTGCCTACTGATCTTTGGTTCATTCCAGATCCAACAAATCTGCAACATTCCCATGTCTTTATCAGCCCCCGTTTAAAATCCATTCCTTATTCACCATTCTTTGTGTTTACACATTCACACGTCAAATTATTTGTGCATTTGTCCCTTACTTGGCATATTCATCCACCTGCCCTTCAATTCGTCTAGACTACTCATTGTCCACAAATCCAAATGTATTTCCATCTTTCTGTCCATTCAGTTATCTTAGATCTACCTATCTAATCATTCATCCATTCGCTTTCTTACCAATTGTACCAGTTATTCACACTTATACTTATCGGCCGATCTACCTATTTATTCATTTGCTCATCTATCCGTCCATTTGACCGTTTCTATACCCACTCATTCACCTGGTTTCTCATTCGTTCATAATTCTTCCTGCCTGTATACGCATTCAGCTGCACGCTTTTCACTACCTAACCTTTATACACTTGTCCACCTATCTGTCAATTACTTTGTCCTACCACCTTTCTACGTTTCCTAAAATTTATTCAGGCGAGGCACATTTTTTGCCTATTTAACTATTCCTTGAGGCATTATTTTAACAACGCGCTGAAGTATTTGTTAATCCTTGTATTCACTAACATATTTGTCTGGTTGCTGTCTACCCATCTATTTATCTACCTCAACAGTTTCGGGGGCACAGTTGTTTGAGGTGAATCGACGTCTGCATTCCTTTCCCACAGGAACACAGTAACTCGCTTCGCGGCATCCTCCTCTACTCCGTTTCCATCGCGGCCATTATCGGCACCATTAAGATGGGCCTCCCCGGGGCTGGAGCTCTGTGCTGTCTTGTTTGCAGTCTCACTTGTTCAGCCGGTTGGCAGCACGGAATGCCCTGGCGCTTTAAACATAAGGCCCGGCGCTCAACTCTCGCTGCACAGCCCTCCATTGATGAATATGAAGACGAAGGAAACTCGGACGTGGAAGCTAATCGGCACAATGCCCTGGGACCTCGTCGTGGCTCGGATTCCTTAATAGAGGGGTCGGAATCAGTCCCGACGGAGCACCACGAGTACTACCGACAGCATTTGCGGTCATTGAGGCGTCTGTTGAAGAGGACGGGAGGGGCTGGAAATAAAAACGCTCTGGCTACGGTTTTGAAAAGCAGAAGATTTTCCTTGCCCGAACCAAAACCGCAGTATGAGGAGGATGATTTTGAGATGGTTGGTGAGTTTTGAGTCTCTCTCACATATCAAAGCATCAATCCATTCGTTCATTTATTTGCGTACCTATCTACAGTTTAGGCATCCACCTAATTGAGTACACAACCAACTATCTATTCATCATTTTGCCCCATTGATTTACTTCCCTACCAGACTATTTACTCGTGCTAGAGTACCGATTGAATAATTTGTTTGTCCTTTGTGGGCTCAATCTTTCGGTATTTTCTATCACTTATTTCATCCAAACGTTCGTTTCTCTTTCCTAGGACTTGCTCATTCTTCTGTTCATTTTCTATTCTTGTTCCATCAATTCGCCTGCCAAATTACTTACCATTCATCTACTTCTCTGTTAGCAAAATAAGCAACCCCCCTGGATATCCTTTCATTTGTCAGCCTGTTTATCCATTAATTCATTAAATCACATACCAGCTTAAATTCCTATTCAACTACACATCTATCCATCTATTCTTCTCTTAATCCGTCCATTTGGTTATCCGACTGTCTAATTGGCTACCAATATATCATGCATTATATATCATATATCCATTCATCAGTCTTTTCATCCTTTGCGCACATTAATTCACTCATTTGTATGTGTATCCACTCCACTATTTTGTCTTTCTTCCTCCCTGTCTATTTATTTATCCGTCTACTTATCGTTTTTCTTCATCATTAACATGTCCCTGTGTCTGCCCTTCTAAACACTTATCCATTTGCCCACTTCTCCATTCATTATCTTAATTGCTTAGCATTCCGCTTATCCATCAATTTATGTACTAGACAGGTGGTTGTCAAATTCCGATTCCCCGTGCCTAAGAGCTAATGTCTGCTCTCAATATTTCATCTTATTTGTCCTCTATTACTGTCAAATTTGTAATGACATGACTTCTTCACTTACTTAAATGCGGAGTTTACTGTCTATTTAGTGTCTTTCGCGAGAAAATTGGAGCCCATTCACGATAGTTACCCATTGCAAATTGACCTAGGACATTCCGATCCCCTTGGAATGCTAACACGCACTTATGCCATTGTGGAAGTCGTATGTGACTTTGTTGAAACAGACCACCAGTTCGAAAGAGAAGCATTGAGATCAAGGTGAAAAAAAAGAAGGTGGTGCTGGTGGTGGATGGTCCATCCAATAAGAAACCAGATCAATGATCATTAACCAACCTTCCTTGAAAGAGTTGAAGCAAACACACGTAGACAACGCTTCCACCAAACGGATCACATAAATGTTTACTCGATGACGGATCATCGACTACCACTCAAATAATTATGCATTACTAAAATGCTGTTTAAGAAGCGTGAGGTACTACTAACTTTCCCAATGCGAAAGTCTTATTCAGTGTCGTTTAAACTATCAAGCAGTCCCAGAGATTGCACATATTTTAAGTTATCTATGTACATCGTACGTGAATATCAAATACCAATCCTTAATCATTTCTACTGTACGTGCATTATCTTAGAAGTCCTTGACTCGGTTGCATCGGTGTAATCTTTAAAGCGCTTCCACTTCACACATCGATGGCCAGTCTGAGAAAATGAACTTCTGTCTTCATCACAACTTTTTTTTACAGTACTCAGTACGGGCTCACTTTGGCCGAATATCTCGAATTTACCAGCACCACATAGGTGCGAAGTTCGGTGCCCTTTCCAGGGCTCGCATCTCACAAATGTGTACCATGTGTTCTCTGTCGGCTCCATTAGATCTAATCACATTAAATCATTTGTCAGGATCAAATTGGTTGAGCTTAAAATGGCAAAAGAATTGCAAGGTGTCTTTTTTTCTGAGGACCGTTACGTTTAAGTTCTTTTTTGAGCAGCGGTTGAATTGACCGATTCGACCGTGCCTCTTTGAGGATGGCATTTTAGGTGTGAGGGGCAATTTTCCTCTGAGCCTTTATTAACTAACATGCTCACCCTGGTGCAAATTTGATTTTGTGCAAAAAAGGATTCACTACTTTAATAAAAACATTTCCAGCCTTATCAAAAGGTAAATAGGAAAGGGCCATTTTTGCCAAACTCAAATCAAGAAGTTTTGGATGGAATGAAACTAATTATAGAAGTGCTCTTTCCTCACGTATTCTTTTCACACAATTTTCAGTACGTAGTTCTGAAGAAACACTCTATTTGAAACGAATTTATTGTTGATTTTACTGTACCCATTTTTGAGTAAATCGGTCCTTGTTTGGTCGTTGAACCTTCTTACTTTTGAAGAAGTACCTTCAAAACCTAATCAAAGAAAAACCTTTGGTAAAATTTTTCTCCTTTTTTGAAAACTTGTGGTTACTGGATGGAATTTGGTCGAGGTAGTAGTAATATCATAGTTATTTTAAAACATTTTAAGAAGATATCTAAAACACCGACCAGTATGTTTCAACTACAATCGAACTGCTGCTTATGGCAGTTCTTTCAGAACTCTTTTGGCTGAAGTGAACCCTCACCAAGCAGAGCTTTTTATGGCTTTTTGAGCGGACAGAGCTGCTTTCTGACGTGGGTACTCAAAAATAATTATGAAATTTGCGATGTTAAGCGTTGAAACAGTGGAATTATCACTCCCGTCTTTGAAGTCTGAGTCACCCCAAACTCGTAGTGGGATAACGTGATAATTTTGCTAACCAATAAGCCTGCAAAGCATCCTTTTTATTGTTCCAGAACTTTTACTTCCAAGGATTTCCGTTTTAATTTTTGTGAGTGTGTTTCAGAGACCTTTCTTAGTTCCTGTCAGTCACGACTATAGCTGATTAGCCGTCTGAGGAGCTGTACATTCACGTCATTGCTTAATTTCCAACGGTTTAGTCCTCTCATGGGCAAAGCTAATGGGAAAAGTATCTTTCTACAGTACTCATACCTTTTGTTCACAATAGCTGCCTTTTAGCAGACCGATTTTCGTTTCCCTCTATTATACGTACAATTTACATTCACCTCAAAGATAAGGGCTGTGATTAGGCTGAAACACCCTTACGACCAATAAATCAGACAATCATGGGTCCTTGACATGCTCAGCCACCTATAAACTACTGCTTCTTCCCCTAAATTTGTTGTTGTCAATAGAAGCATGGGCATGTAAACTGTATGAGTGCCGCCCGTATGACTGAGTCCCTTTTGATATAGGCATTCATTGGGGTTATAAAATAATGTAGCACTTACATCGGAAAAAACGAAGTTCCGCCCACAATAAATCTACTCCTAAAATGTATACTAAAAGGGTCTATCTTAGAGGAAAGTTGATTACCACAACCACCCGAACGTTACATTTTTCGGGCATAATAAAAACACTTGTACTACCCAATGCGCCAGTTCAAATATTGCTGCTCAAGATCTGAAAAACATCTTTAACTCGTGTCGTTGAAACATCATCAGTCTAGCAAAAGCACAATGCCCGATGCACCTACAATTTTAACGAATCGATAAGGACTTATGTCACATATTTGTGACGATGAGGCCTGATTAGCAAGTCGGGGTGTCACACATAATAGTGGTACCAATCTAGTAGAAATCTGATTTCGTCTGCAAACTTGAAAAATCTGGTAAAGCTAAAGGCATCATTAGGTGCGTTTCTTTAAAAGAAACAAATAATCTGTGGGTTGCGGTGATGCATTTCCCTTAGAAGTGGATCCCAGCAGCAAACGTGTTGAAATACATTCATACCTTTGAGGCCTAATTGGGGAAGTACTCTACCGATCCGAGCATTTTCCACCTTCCATACTTAACGTAACCATGTAATTTATAAAATATAAAGTTTAATGCATCTACGTGAATAAAATGAAGAAGACACTGTTAAAAATTATTTATTCCACTTTTTCCTTACTCATGATATTCCAACCCGCTAGTCTTGTTTTGGAATGCTTGAATTACTAATTAGGAAGTCAAGTCAGTAGTAATTTTTCTATCATTGAATCTTAATCATCTTGACTTGCATTAGAATCGACACTTTCCTACGGTTTTAGTTGGTCTGACTCGTCTCCTTTTTAAGCCTTGGATGCTCACAAGTAAATCTCAATTCACCTTGATTTGCTCCTATGGAATGTAAAGGTTTTTTTAGAAATCAAGGCAATTTAATATGGTGTTTGAAACAACTTTTAATGAAAGTGAATTTGGCGAGTTTAAGCCTAGTTGAGAAGGGATTACAGGCAACAAAGGTGATTATTCCATAAAAGTCGTGTTTAGTGTTTTAAGGGCCACTTTGCATTCATTTAATGTTCCTCATGAAAGCGGCAATAAATTGTTGGATTAATTAAGGGCGAGAGGCTGGGATAAACCCTTCTGTCGAACCTCGATTAAAACAAATGACATTCCGCCCTATTTCTAAGAGCCTTATTATCACGCCTCTCCATGTTCGCATGCATTACTGCACTCATCACGTGTCAGTTGGGTATGCTTGCGCCACCGGTGAGAGATGAAAGGAACCACGTGCCGGTCCTGTTTATGACACGCACTGGGGCATGAATTCCTTTGCGGACCACAATGGGTGCTTTCATTCACTACAAACTATTTCATTAGCATTGCTTGGATTACTCCTGGTGTGAGGCTCATCCCACGGTCTCCCTTCTGCTTCGTTCAGTTTTTGCAAAGCAGTCATGTGTGGAAAAACAATTGCCCGCGAGACAGGAACGCCAATTAAACTAGTCTAGACTATGATATACGGTTGCCAAGGCAAAATATAAACGTGACGGTTTATTTAACATTTCGAGCTGAAGGCTAGAGGTACGTAGTAATGATATCTCGGTTACCAATCCTCTCATAGGGGGAGTAATCAATAATAAGTCCCCACCAATGTTTGCTCTGTAGACATGAAGAGACGACGTACCAAATTGACTCGATCACTCTCCACATCTCGATCATCCACCACGACAAAGGCAGACCGAAAACGCACTGCCAGCGAAATTATTCGTTCTGACATGGTAGAGGGAGTGTCGGGTGCAGTGGAAAAGAAGGTGGGTGGTGAGGATGACCAATCCTCAGTTGTTCCAATGAACACCTCCTCCGCTGCTACCGGTGCTGCAGGTGGAGCTGGAGGTGGAGCTGTTGGTAATGTCAGAAGTTCAACGACCGCCTACAGAAAGACATCGGAGGACTTGGAAACAGAAGCATTGGCCACACTCCTGGTGTTGGATAAAGCGAAGGGACTGGAATGTCTCAAGGTCATGCGGGGCTACATGGCCACGTGTTGGTGGTTTTTGCAACCCCTCCTCTTCTGCCTCATTGGTGCTGACATTCCGGTGGAGAAGCTGCGAGCTGACACCATTGGTGAGCTACTCACCCCCTGCTATTCCCACTCAACTTCCCACTTTGTCCAAACTCATGCATCACACTTCACACTTTCCACTGCACTATACGGGGCATGGTTTGGAAAATGGACAGCTATTATTCATTGATGGTCTACCACCGACCCTAACTATGCAACCACTTCCTTGCGCCAACTTCCACCTGCATTTCCTCTTTCCGTTGTATTAAGCGTGTTCTGTGATACGAGGCCCGACACTTTGCCCTGCCACCTCTCTTTCTTCAGGTCGTGGCATCGCCTCCATTCTCATCTCCCTCGCCTTTCGTATGGGCGCGTCCATTCTCGCCGTGACGCCGTCACCGTTGAAGTGGAAGGAGAGGGTATTCGTCGCCGTGGCGTGGATTCCCAAGGCTACCGTTCAGGCAGCTATCGGTCCGCTGGCACTCGACTCTGCTCGTGCAACAGGCGATCACGTTCTCATCAACTGGGGTGAGCAGGTGAGTTCCGTCCTCTGCCTGCCTCGCAAGTGCAAGGAGGTGGGAATGAATCGTGCCAGGAGAGTTTGATGGTGCAAATGGAGTAGAGCTTTTGAAGTGGGAAGTTGGGTGGGACAAATTGCAAAGATTGTAGACTGTATTTGTTGATGAGCGCAGTCCTCTCCCACATTTGCGTGCTTATCAGCGTGGTTAGTGGGTGTACAATTTGAGGAGTTCTAGCCTCAATTGGTCGTCGTTGCTGAACGTGCACTATTGCAGTGCTATGGTGATCATAAAAATTGAGGAGCGGAATTACATACTCAGATCCTTTTGCATGCAATGGAAATGCTGGCATTCCATCGCAAAACCCTTCTTTACTTCTTTTGCTAGTCGAAATCAAAGAACTGATCTGGTTTCCGCATACCTCACTTGATGCACCTTTGGGAGATGAAAATATACGCGATCTATTTCGCTCATCAAGGCTGCCGAAAGATTAATCTTTTGTACGATTTTACGACCGTTGATTGCGTCAGTTGTGTTCAAGACAATGTGTACCACGTGCTGAATCTACTATTTTGATTGCTGAGGCTGCTGATCAAAAGCCACCATAAACAGGATTATCAGTGATTATCGTAAACTGCTCTTTAAAATGCACACTCAATTCAAATGTCTTATTGCTAGTGGCCAAACATCCGATCAGTGTGCCCTTCCTAATGTCATATTTATGAGTAAATGTTCCCATTTGCAAGAAACTTATCCGCTCTACACACATCTACTGTCACTGTTTGCAACTATTTTGATTAACCACTTGTCGTCTGGGCTTAATAGACCGTAGCTACTAGCTCAAAGACAGATCAAATCGAGTCACATCATTTTCCATTTCCCTCACTTCTTTCTTCCACTCCTCCTTTTCCCTTCTCTTTGTGACAATCTTTCAGAAACCTCCAACCTTGCCTCTTACTTCTCCCTCTTCCATTAAATATGAGAAGGTGTACTAGAAAATGATTTAAAAAGGGCGTGGCATTGTCGTTTATGGTGTACTTCTAGTTTTGCTCCACTCCTTCGTAACCGAAGGCCAACTCTCGTACATTACTGTGGAAAGGAATAAAGTGCACTAGAGACCAATAACAAAATTTTATCAGCAATTCATTGGTAAGCTAGTAGTTCGGTCAATAAGTCACTTATTTTGTGGCAATTTGATCCCGCTACCCTTGTAATGGCAGCAGCACTGGTCATGGTGCAGCTCAACACATTGCGGTAAAGGATAGCTTAGCGTTTTGCCCCAATTCATTCATCCATCCACCTATCCATCACCAACCTCTTCACCTATCACGAGTCCAAGCATTCATCCATTGATACATCCCTCCCGATTAGTTATAGATTTGGTCCTCCCTTTCCTCCCGAAATCCTTTATTTTCATCAATGGCAAGCTAGCTAATATCCTCAGGATCATTACTGAGTCTTAAAGGTCGCAAAAGGAGCAACCGAGTGAAAGAAAACTCATAAAAACATTTCGGATTAAAGTAAATAGCTAATTAAACTGTAATAATGACGACAGCAAAAATATTGCATGCTTATGACTTTGATGGACAATATGAAGCGACTGAACTAACGAGGGAACAATAGTACGAGTTAGGAGAGATGACAGGTTGATCAGGTCGGTGATGACTGCAATCGAGGCGCTCGAGAGACAGAGGCAAGGACGGCTAGCATTTAACGAACTCCATATCATTAGCCTCGTCGCATCAATTGGCTTGTCCTACCTTGCTTTGCTTCATTCAAATCGTAATAGCTAAAGCTTATCACACTAAGAGTGCAGGAGCAAGGCGTTTTTCCTCAACGTTTTACTTAAAATTTAAATACAAGCGGTAATAAGAGAGAGGAGTTGATTTTATGGTTGGTGTGGGACTACTCAAGCGCTCAGCATGCAACCAAATGTCAATTTCTTCTTAAAATTACGATTATTTGGGGGAGGAATAAAGTACAGGTTTAATTTGACTCTGACAACAAAATGATGGGCGATTTATCTTTCCTGAGAACGCAAATATTGGGTATCAAAATTTAGGTTGGTTTTTTTTAGATTTAAGGTGCAAACATCCACTCCATTTTCAAATATTTCTAGTGAAACGTTGGCTTATCACTTTATTTTTTTAATAATTGACAGTGGAATTAGATTTTTGTTTGCTATTTCGATAATGATAATGCGTGATTCTAGTACCTTTCGGTGATGATGTCCTTAATAAGTTGTAGCCTTGTCCGTATGCTAGGGTAAACGTGGAAATCAGTTTAGTGCTTTTGCGCTCACACAGCCTAATAGAACTTAAACACGCTGTGGGTCAGTGAACTTACGTGATTGTCTAACCTTAAGAGGTCATGTCATTTTTTCAATGTAAACTGCACAATCCCACCTGATCACCAAAAAAGGACATCCACTATGCAAAGCTCTGACGCGACATCGTGGTGCAACTTGTAGAGTTGTTCATTGTTGTTTGCATGCATTGTAGGGAAGAGATGCGTGTCAATCAAACAATTGGAAGCGCTTTTTTATAATCTTTGTAAATTTATTACAGTTTTGAGCACACATGGGAGCTCGGCTTATGCACTTTACCAAAGGAATTTGAATCGGTCCCGAATTTGCACAAACTTTTGTTGCAGATGTGACATGCGGTGGGAGGACGTACAGACAGTTCTAAATCTCGACGATAGATGAATTAGGCCCAGGGGCACCTCCTTCCCTTGATGATAATGGCCAACTACGTGCTGCTACCGATGAGGAATGCAGTTTGAGAGTTAAATGTCAAGAATTCAGAACATCTAGCCATGCCCGCATTGATACAACTGACGAGAGGTGTCATTTACAATCCCACAAAATGGGAGGAGTGACTGTGGTGGAAGCCAGGTAGATGAATCCCAAGCAAATGGCTAAACCACACACCATAAGCCGAATCCCATTTGCCACATGCACACACGATAATTTTCAATGACCAACACTTTGCTTCAGCGACAGAGAAACATTGCTACTGCTCAAGTCCTACTACCTAATTTCAAGATCTTACATAATTCGGCATTGTTTTGGCAAACGGAACACTGCAAGACGCTTACCAGGTGAGGGGGGGGGAGAGATTTGTGTGTTTTACGATTCAAGTTACTACAAATGTGTGTCTTAACTACTTGCAAAACCTGTAAATGGGTCTGATTATTCATAAGACTGGGTTATAAAAAGAAACCTGCCAGTCTATTAGTATGGCACCAGTCATTGTGTCCCACTATGTTCCTCTTTGAGCCTCCATATCATTAAATTTTGGTTGAATCATTCAGGCATTATGAACGAATATGCAACCAAACAGTACAAGTATAAACAATTTCACTCTTCTGATGGATCCTTCATCCAAAGCTGATGCTGAAACAGGCTCAGAAGCGTCCTCCTTTCTTGGTGAAAATGTCATACACGCAGAATGAGTAATGAATTAAGTCGTTAACACTTACTTCAAGAAGGAAGAAAAGCAGTGATGGCGGCGAACCAGGTGGATCCCACACACTGCACGCCACATGTCACACCCCACACGCCACATCCAGTATGTTCCATATGGCACATGCACTAACAGATGACAAATAGATAAGCCTCCATGGTCATCACTTCATTGTTCTGCGTTTCTTTTATTTACGTTCTAAAAACCGCTTTATACCCTCCAGATTACGTCGTGGCTAGAAGAATGTGCATGTCTTGTAGGGGGTGTGATTTGTGAGTTTGTATTAGGCATTCTATTCGATCACATTGATAAATAACGCGAAGTAAAAGAGAATACGACGCTAAAACCAAAGTCGAGGCAAGGTTCAAAGTGTCTGGAAGTGTTGTTTCTCCTGGTTTCCAGTGCCAAAACGTCTCATATATACGACACTCGTTGGCAAGAGGTGGCTGATTAGGAAGAAATAATAGTTTCTACTTGTGATGATTACAATCAATGGAATTCTCTGGGAATCCTTTTGCAGCTACTTAACAATGATTTTGGAGAACCTCATAGCATTTCTGATCACAATATCTTGGAACAATTGTTTGCGGTAATGACTTTCATTCCATTTCTCTCCTCTGTAGACATTCTGGCTTACCTGTAAAGACTATTTAATCGTAAAATCTTAAACTCATAATGAATTGAGTTGAAGAATTTTGAAACATCTTTGTTTGCTAAACTTTATCCCAAACAATTTCTTTATTGCCGCCGTAATCCCCAATGGAGGAGACGTCTGTCATGCGGTTCTATGTGGTGAGTTGGAGGAGGGAGGAGAGGATGAAGAGGTGCGTATGCCAAACTAAGGTTCAAAGCTATTGATAATCCTAAAATTCCCGAAAGCTATGTTTATCTCCAAACTTAAAAAAGATAATCGCCTTTGATTTAAAATATCCTACATTTATTTTCGATCTTTGCCGGGAACTCGAAAGCCGTTCTGCATCGCACTTACTCCGGCGTGGAGGGGACGTTTAACGCACGTCTGCTGATCGCGTTGGAACACGATTAAATGAGAAGTGGGCTTGAGAAATAATTTTAGCAGCGTGAGCACAGCTTTTTTTTCTTCCTCTTCAACATGATTTGTACAAACACGTCGGGTTCAACAACTACACTCATATTGTCTTACCCTGCATGTAGTTCGTGTTTTGACAGAAAATTGTGGTTGTTTTAACTGATCTAAGAATTGTGGATTAGTAACCCTCTTTAAATTTTGTTGTTTCGACTGGTGGAAGGATATGGAGTGGTTGAGTGTTTTCCAATGGAATGATTGAATTGAGAGGTGTTGGTTAGCCGGTCTAGAGACAAATAAACAAGGTTGAAGCAGTTTGAATTTCACTTGTTTTGTTAAGGATCTTGTTTGCTTTTTATAATGCACGAATTCAAGTGGTCTGAATTTTGGCCTTACGGAGTTTGGAGTGCTGTTAGCTTTTGTCAAAATGGAAAGGTCGTGGTTTCGTAGACTGCCCCGATTAAATGACTTATGACCTACTTAAGCAGAACTTGATCGTTCAGGAAGATTGGTGCTAGTGGTTTTCTTGCGAGTTTTCTGCATAAAATAATTTACCTTTGGACTTCTGGTGATAAATTGATGCTTCGTTGTTAGTGACCGTTGTCACTTCCTTCACGATGAAGGGCTGGGCTTCACTCCTTGTCAGTAGTGCTTTAAACGCCTGCCAGTCTCAGGGCGTCATGGAAAGGCTTAATAAATCTTACAAATGACAGACTCTTCAGTGGCTACGGTTGCAGCTTTGGCTTGAAGAGGGTTTTAAGGCCGCAGCAAATACAATTACCGGTGGAGATGAATATTCCCTTTCAGATAGTCCTTCACTATTGAAGAATTTTGTTCTTCTTGTCGGCACAAGTTGGGTTTAAGTTTTGCTGTCGCTATAGCGACAGAAGTTGTGGTTGATTTTAAAGGCAATTGGTTTGTCAACTCGATCCCATTTCTCATGTCCTCATGTTTTTCGGCTTCAATGTAAGCTTGAAAGCGAGAATAGTCTCCCACTAGCCACATTTATAACAAAATTAGGGTGGATCTTGGCCATCACCGTCAAGGACCTTCACATTTGTTTTGAGCTGTGGTTACGCGTCCATCGACTCCCTCTGAATGACTGATTCCGGGGACTTGGTGTGATGGTATCTTGTGAAATGAAGAATGGGATTCTTTTATTCGGTAGATTTCTCCCCCTCAATTACTGCCAAAATTTTGGATACTTTCCATCCCAAAACTGTCGAACGACTCGCTAAATTGACAAATTGATGCCTTCTACCCATGTGGTCCTCGTTTCAATTCAAAATTTGAATGCATATCAGTCGTTTGAACGGCTCTACTGGTGATCTGATGTGGTGTGGAACGCAGTTTGCGCTGCTATTCAAAAGCTATGCCGTCCGTATGTTGCATATTTTAATTCTGAGTTTTAGGGAAGGGTGCTGTCCACAATAGCGCTTATTCTTGAATTCCTTCTCCTATGCTCTATTTATGTTACTTTATAGTTGGAGGCGAGAATACACTTTCAGGTAGTCAAGTGTTTATTCCCACTAAATCTCACCTCGCTCCCATTAGCGGTCAGCGTGCGGAGCTCAAAAATGGATGTTTTTTTTTCAAACTCAACGCCAATTCAACCCCTCTCTCCATAGTAAGTTTGGCAAATCCAGCCACCCACAACAAATGTCTCCATTCTACGCCGCTTAGGCCTGGTAACCAACCATTGCAATGAGGATGGTTGTCCAAGTAAATCGGGTCGGCTTACTGGCGTGTGTCACATTAAGGCAGTGCTCAGTGTCACGTCTGATGCCGCAGCAAGACCTCCTAAAATGGAAAGTTACAATCGGTGTATGTAAGGGCTGGAAGCCTCTCCAATTTCGTTTGGTCAAAGAAACCAGGAGAAGTATAAATCTTGGCATAGTTAAGTACATATTTGAACAGACATTAGAACGGTACTTTTTAGTGTAAGTTCTTGGTAGTATTGTGGAAGGGCCAATGCCATGACATTTGTTTGATCCGCTATCTACACAAATATTCTTCTAAGCCTTTTAAGCTCGTAAAGCGACTTCAAATGGGACCTAATTTCCTTTTTTCACAGTCCTCAACTCTGTACAAACATTTATCCCATCATTTGGTTAATACATGTGGAGGTTTGATTCACAAAGGACCTGTGAGCACAGCTGAAAGCAAATGTTCGTGGGCGTTTGTGTTTATCATACCTACAGGCAGATTAATCCCTTGAGTGATTTCACGTCAACAAGTTGTAATTCCTTCACTCGTCCAGGCTTAGATGTTCCATGGGACAAATCATCCTTCATGGGAATGGGTGACAAGGATATGGGTTGGAAACCACCATGGGCAAGATGTTGCTGACAGGAGTACACTCGACTTTCTTCCGGAGGCTTATACCATCCACATGTTCTACACTGGCAGGGCGTCTTAACATTGCACCATGTTATGCCTTCGTTTTCATGAAACCTCATTCATCATCACACGTTATTTTGGGCATAGCAAGGATTAAATTTTACACTACATCCAGGCTCTGGGTGATAGAGCAAACTTGGTGCTTGTCGTTTTGTGTATTACCGCCACGATAGCAAGCCATTTTTATAGGAAATCGGCAGAACCAAAACTCCAGCACTTTTTCATCAAATTCTTCCTACTATTTTTCCCCTCTAGATAATAACTCTCTCCGCTCTATCAATTCTCCTTACTGCTCCATTAGCAGCCCTGCTGATCCCTCTTGTGGCACCACATCTACTGCATCAGGATCCCATCTTCATTCCGGTGGGAAGTTCTACCGCAAACCACAATGACAATGCCCATGCAGACAGTGATGAAGAGGAAGAAGATAACCACAAACATTATCACCGCCACATTGGCAGGAGAAATGAGAAAGAAATTGCTGTTGGTGGTGATGAAGGGGAAGGGGAAGCAGGAGGCTGGAATAAAGCCGATGGTGTTCTTCGCGGATTCTCCAAGGAAGAGGATAAAGTGGAGGCTCTATCGACACTAGAGACGGCCCTCTGAGACTATTTGACTCAATCAACACAACTTACTGCTCAAACAGTTCCATCCCGACCTCTGGATTCTGCTCATCCACTAACCAACCAAGCTGCCCACCTCTCCATCCATTACTGCATCAATATTCTCTCCATCCCCCCCCGTACCTAATGGTTGGTTAACTGGGGAGCTACACACTTGCATGATCTCTCTCGCCTTTATTCCCTCGTCCATTTTAAGCTGATTATATCCAAACAATGATGACCATTATTTATTTCTTAGAGAACACGGTGGACCTTAGTGCTGCCGATGGCTCATATTTTCCGCGTATTTGCGTATTTGTGATGCTTGAATGTAAATTAATGTCGAAAAGATTGTTGTATATTCTTTACTTGCCTTTTTGATGCCTTCGCGTCTGTTATTTTGCGGAGCATTATTTAATGGAGGTGCTTTGGGTAGGTAACAGAGATAAAGCTTGGACTTTTAATTGCCTTTCGTGTTGAGTGGGAACTCTTACGGTGTGGAACGGATTTATATAGCTGTTGGTGAAGTCTCGCCCAAAAATCTGGACGTCCTACTGCCTTGTTTTGAAGAGGGGAGGGCTGCGCAGCACTTCGGAGAACAGTTGCGCAAAGCTGGTTAATGCATTTGAAACAGTGAAATTGAATGCAGGCACTGGTGGAGTTTGAATGCGGCATGAAAGAGGATTACAGGTTCCACGGCCAGGAGTGATCAACAGAAGCACAAGAACGGGATGCTCGTTGGGAAGGACTTAGTGACAAACTCTGTTCAATGGATTGTAAACAACAGGCGACTATGGGGAGTTTGCTGCCCGACTTTTACGAATGTGTCAGCTGTGGGATATCGTCTTGCGCGAAACCGATCAACATATTCTCACATAATTTGACAGAGGTCGCTCGTTGGTGGTACAATATACCTTCAAGGAAAAAAAATGGAACTTCTATAACGAGGGGGTAAATGAGTGGGTCCCTGAGGTATGGCCTTACTGCAATCTGGAAGCGTGTTCATCATGGACTAGAGAAGACTAGGATGCGTTTTAAGTGGACATCTAAGAACGTATCTAAATCGCTCTGCGAAAGGAGGATCTCCAGTACGAAGGGCGGGGACTTCAGCGTCTTTAAGTCATGAGCTCAAACAACGACTGCAAAGGTCTTTTGTGAAGTGGAGACTTTAGGCCTCCACGATTTGATGATAGGTAAGGTGATTGTGAGGGGACAATGCACTCTTTCCAGGAGCACGGAGACTACCCATCGAAGGTTTTCGCTAAACGGTAAATTCGAACTCCCACAGGAATGTGGATTAACTGTCACATGAAAGGGACCGGGTGCTCTCAGTCGGCAGCGATAAACTGGCGCTTGACTGGCTTTAAAGCAAAACACGCAGGAAAGTAGGGCTGATTTTTACACCAACCAATCTGTAATTCACAGGACTCTTGGTAAAAGAAACTTGCAATTTCCCTTGAAAATGCTCAAATCGCCTCTTTATTACCCCATAAATTATCTACCCCTAGAGGGAGAGGAGTCTTGAAGCCAGATACATGGACGATATGTGTCAAGTGGGTGCTAGGTGGATAAGTATGTAGCAGATGGCTGAAGGTCTTGTAGCGTCCCGAGACTCCCTTTAAGATAAAAGAAGGCATAGTACTGGAGCAGAATATATATTCTGAAAACAGAGGGCATGGGGGCTGTTGGCACGGCCTAAAGGCTGGCCAACCGGCTCAGTACAATATTGCTACTCAAGTGACCGAAACCGGCAGTTCGAACAAACAAAGTATTACACATCCCCTCTCTTCTTTCGAGCGTCGTCCCCGACGCTCCCCTTCGTCCGTCTCCCGTGTCAGCCATCACAACGTAATCAGTGCTGCGTGAAGCACCCACGACCTAACCGTCCCAGTCCTCGAGATTCAAACGCATGTGTTCCTGTAGTGCCATCAATTCCGCGTAGCACTCAGTGCAGCAAATGCGCGCTCCTTGGCCGTCCTCTCCCACGACAATGTGGTCCAATGGAAGATGGAGGTACGAATCCAAGTTTTCGAATGGGTCGAGACACACACAACACATATTGCGATTCCAGGCTTAATTGATACCGTAGAAGAAACGCGAGGGCATCGTAGAAACCTGAGCAGATGTGGTGGTCGGGCCTCATAGGAACAAAATGCATGCGATCCAAACGTACAAAGCATAACACGATGCTATCCAATGGCATCCTGCACATTCTATGTCTGAGAATAGGAGAGAGAGCTTACGGAGGATGCTTGACCACAACGTCGCAGGTCTCTCTTGGCAGTTCCATTGGACTTGGAGTTCATGGCTAGTGTCGTTTCAGTTGTTAATAGCTTCCCTGTCGAGTACGAGGGCGAGGGAGATGCCGAAGCTGGACGTCGATCTCGGCCCTTCTGTTGCGAGATACCAGAGGTTCTCCCATCCATGGCACATGCACTTCTTTCACACCGCCAAAATTTGCTAGAAGCGGCATGGAGCAGGATAAAATCCATCGAAGTCGGGTCCGCTTTCCGCTGCCACCAATGTAGCGTCCCGAGACTCCCTTTAAGGTAAAAGAAGGCATAGCACTGGGGGTAGAATACATGTATTCTGGAAACAGAGGACTTGGGGGCCGTTGGCACGGCCCAAAGGCCGACCAACCGGCTCAGTACTATATGGCCACCCAAGTGACCAAAACCGGCAGTTCAAACAAACAAAAGTATTACAGGTCTCCCTTCGTACCAACGCACTTGAAGTTGTAATCGCTTCACAATATACGCTCCTCTTAAAGCTAAAAAGTCGAATGGAGCTAAAAGCTCGGTGGTTTTAATGACTCCGTGAGTCACTAACGCTGATTGGTTTAGTGTCTCAAAAGATATTTAGGCATATTTTCAACAGGCGATCTTTAGAAAACCGAAAAAGTGAATTTTAAAACACCCTTGGACGGAGCTTAAGTACTGGTTCAAGAGGAAGGAGGAGGAAAGGAGTGCTGTGAGGTATGGAGGCTTGGAGCTTCATCAGGTGGTTTCTCCATTTCGCAACCAGGAAAATTGGTTTCAGCTCTGCTACCGACACGTATGGCATAGTCATCATCCCACGGTCGAACACAACTTCGTCCAATGTCAAATTAATCTCAAAATACACACTTTATAGCCGCATCGCTTGATTAGGTCGGTTCAAGACGATCAGCGAAATGACGTGTTCATTACCATGGCCGAAAGTTGTGGGGATGGGTATGTAAAACAAGTGGAGCTCTAGGTGGGGAAGTGGGTGACTGATGGCCAAAAATCTATCTTTACATGCACGTGCTGAAGTTATAATCACCTCACAACATACGCCCCTTGAACCTGGAAAATTCAGAGCCCACCGATTGCAAACACCGTCACAAAAGGCAAGGTAGGATGAGTTGTACACATAGAGAAGCGCCACATTTTCCCCAAAACATAACAAGGGGGATGAGGAAGTGAGGATGGGTGTGAAGCACTATTCGAAGGGGATGAGGGAGGACTAGAGGATGAAGCAAGGTGAATCTTCACCACGCGAGTCAGCCTTATTGTTAATTAAAAGTCTGATTTTGGAGAATGGTTGAGGTGTTACATGGAATTTTCGGCTTGACGTCACTGTAGGGCAAAAAAAAGCATTTTTTCGGACCTTCTCAGCTAGTTGAAATGCACAATTTCGCGCATGCAAAGAATGTAATTGCACTGCGATTTTATCACTTTTTAAGTAAAAAAACTTGGATCAGCTTGGTCCTCCTGTCGTTACCTCCAGCTTTTTCTGTTCCCAAAAGTGAATTTTCTTCTTGATATCCACTTTATCAATTCAATCGTAATGAAATAAAATAATTAAATTTTAGTTGACTACGCATCTCTTACATCATCAACTATGAATGCACAAAGTGAAGGACTAGCTTGACCTTCAGGAGCGGCACATTAGCTCCTCCAGTCATCCAAGGTGAAGTAATACTGATTATTAGCGTACAAAAGGACTGAAAGACTGTAGGTGGCAACGATGAGACTTATGCTGGGGAATGGTTGATTGGGAAGATGATGCTTAAGGCTGGGAGAGATTCTGCATTACTTACCTTTTATAATAATAGTTGTTTGAAAGCGACCTGAAAATGGAGGCATTGTGTTTTCAAGATTGAGACAAAAGTAGTATGTTGCGAGATGTGGAGTACGGCCATCTTTTTAACCCCTTAAAATCCCGTCCGGCGCCTTTTGAAGGCGTTGTACAGAGTGCAAAACTGACTGCTTGTCTAGAGCCAATACTACATCAGGGTCCCTTCCCATTATAGAAACGTGCATATTCAGCCATTCACAGTAAATCTCTTCCTTTTGTGACACTCTGACCTTTTTATCTAGTCAATAGAGTCAGGCTGGTTGTCTGAGTGGATCGGGTTGACTAGCCAGTGTCAGCATATCAGGATAGCACTTGGGGTCATGTCTCAAGCCGTAGCAAGACCTGCTAAATCTAAAGGAGTCTTATAATAAGTGCACGCAAGGGTAGGGAAGCTTTCAAGTAATAATTATCCCGAGAAACCACGTAAAATCCTCGTATTCCCATCCATGGTTGCACTAAATGTGCTACTATTACGGTTCAAGGACGACAAATCGACTGTTAAAATCTTGTTTTCAAGTTATTTTTGGGACAAATACGTCTCATAAACAATAAACCTATTTAACACTTCTATAGCTCACCTAATAACAGGTGTTGCCACCACTTTTTGGGGTAAAGCATTTGCCCTCATTCAGCCTTTCGTTGATAGGCTTTAATAATTTCTTTACCTCACTGACACTCATCAAGATATAGCTGTGCACTTCTTGTATTGAAAAACAGGCAAAGTTATGTTTGTGTATTTATCGTCTGGAAGACAGTGGAGAGATTTGACTGCTGCGCCTGCCTTGGAAAATTTACGTCCCGCAATTTCATCAATCTTCTCTCCCACCTGAGAGAGCTAGAACCCAGCATTTTGCATATTTAACTTAGGCCTGTTAATTAAGAGGGTTTTTTTTGTAGTTTATTCAACAAATCTAAAGGATTGACAGTGGTTGAATGGAGTTCCCTCGGATCCTGCCTTGGAAGGGTCTATGACTCCTTGGCTCGCCTTTTAAAACCCGCCTAAATATTGCACAACTGATTAACTGGATTGAAATCTCCGGGTTGTCCCAAGTAATGAAGGTAATTCCCAAAAAAGCGCCTTAACTACAAGTACTTTAGATGCCATTCTTAAGTACTACTAAGCGCAAGCATAACCTTCATGCAAAGCAATGCCTTGTACAATTGTCATCGCAAAAGAAGTACATCGAATGTGAACTAAACAGAGATCGCTTATTATGCAAATCCTTTGACCCCCACAGAGTGTAGATTATACAAAATCCTTGACATGCTAAATACTACTTAATTCACCCACTAATGTGCATATGGCTTTGGGGGAGTGTGTAAGAGTTCTCAAAGAATTTGTCAAAGTTCATCGATTGAAGTTATTTGAAGAATCTTCAAGGTGTCAACAGAATCCCTGTATTATTAAGTACTTCACAGAATTTGCACAGTGCTACAGGTTTTAGTTAAAAGCCAAATATTGGCTACTTATTTGTGAACATTTTGCATCCCATAGCCTGACTCCGCTAAGTCACCAATCGGATATTTTGTGAGCTACAGTCTTCGTGGTGAAAAACGGAGTCCATTTTAGGGTTCTTTGAATTTTGCTACGTATCCTTATTCCTCATAGCCCGGGACCAACTTCATTTCGATTGATCTCCAAATTTAAGTAAAATGCGTCGTGATCCAAGGCCCTCTTGAAGATAAAATACTCGGACAGAATAAGCATATTTAACATACAGAAAGGATTAGGGCTACTGGTCTAACCCAGTTGCCATCCCACTTGGTGAAAACACCATGACCAAGGCACAGAGTGATCGCTTTGCCAAAAAAAGTAATGTAACAAGTAGGTAATGAATAATGCAACCCCTCTTCTCTCTTGAGTGCCAGTTCCAGCGCTCCACTTGGTCATCCTCCCGTGTTAACCAGCACAACGTTATCGGCGTCGTAAGATGGAAGTTTACGCGCCAACCATGCTAACCATCGAAGTTTTACTAACAGGAAGGATAGTTGACCGCTATCCTACTGCTCTCCCTAAAAAAATTTTGCCGAATCGGAGATTTTGTCCTGTCCAGCCTCAGGATTCGGGGACGGCAAAGTGGTGTCCATCACCCGTGAACACAACTAGTCATAGAACACTAAAAAAGGACGAACTTGATCAATCGCGAGAGGACAGGCTTTCGTGTCTTTTTCTCCTTGCTGCTTCGTTTTCATTTCAGCAGTGGTCAGCCGTGTTAGTCTGGTTGCTATCCAGCTGGTAGAGAAGTGGAGAAAGTACCAGATATTCAAACATTCATGTCCTTACACTGGTACTGTAGGCAGCTCCGTAATAAAACTTTCCAAATGGCTCACTTATAGTTATAATTATAGAGGGATAAATATCCTTTAGGATCAGGTTTGCTTGCAGCTGCCACTAATGCATCATCCTGAGACTCCTCTGATGGCAAAAGAAGATATAATATTCGGACAGAATAGACATATATATATATATATTTGAGGCATAATAGAGTTTGAGGCTACTAGCATGATCTAGAGAGCAGACTTGCCAACGAAGGTAAAATAACGGGACGCCTAAGTGTCCCTCTACCAAAACCGAGAGTTAAACAAACAGCCGACGCATCGCAACAGTTTTATTAGCATCTAATTTGACCACAAATTAGACTGTGGTGTAACTTGCAGGAACAATGCTAGCATGATCTCAATTTGGCCGTTCATAACCCGTGTTTTCATGTGAAGATCTAAATCAACTCATTTAAACGGGGTTTAACAACCTCACATCACTTGTGTCTGTATTTATTTTCAAAAAGGCACAGAATTCGTGCAAGCAACTCTCGTAATTTTTTAATAGCAACCGAGGAGGTACATCAAAGGGCCTTGTTTCTTAGGTGCCATTTAGGCCACACTTGTTATCATTTATAAATAAACAAGAAGAAGAGGCAGAATTTCCTTTCATCTCTGCCGGGACATTATCCTTCCCTTGTTTTTGCAGTGCCATTATGTTGATCTCTGCCTGCCATTAAATGACATGAGCATATGCCCTGTTGATGTGATGTCGAAAATGGATACAAGATTAACTCAAAATAATTTAACTCATTCAATCGTGATTGGAGTCAAAATGACAGCAAAGCACATAAAGAGTAGCGTAAAAGTGGACTTTTATTCACATCACAAACATTTCTAAAGGATTTCCTAGAAGTAGGAATGATTGAATGTTGTTGCTTGAGAAAATTAACGTCCAGTTACAAGAATCATGTAATTATAGCAGATTTCTGTGGTATTTGAGCCGAAACCCAGCATTTTTTCGTGTAATAAGAACATGGTTTGTTTAATTAGATGTCTCCTTATGCAGTGTCGATTGTATATTGTCTCAGAAACATGGTCTTGCTGCCATGCATATACATCCTTCCAGCAATCACGTAGGATTACTATTAGTTCTTCTGCATTGATATGAAAATAGAGGGACACAGAGCATACTCGTGACACCAGTAAGAAAAAAGGAATGATTAAGTGCAAATACAGAAGAAAGGTAGTTCAAAAAGCAACTCTGTCTTGGAAGTTATTTAGGCATCAAGTTGGCTCTTTGATTTCGACTAGCAAAAGAAGTAAAGAAGGGTTTTGTGATGGAATGCCAGCATTTCCATTGTATGCAAAAGGATCTGAGTATGTAATTCCGCTCCTCAATTTTTATGATCACCATAGCACTGCAATAGTGCACGTTCAGCAACGACGACCAATTGAGGCTAGAACTCCTCAAATTGTACACCTCCACTAACCACGCTGATAAGCACGCAAATGTGTGAGAGGACTGCGCTCATCAACAAATACAGTCTACAATCTTTGCAATTTGTCCCATCCACCCTCCCACTTCAAAAGCTCTACTCCATTTGCACCATCAAACTCTCCTGGCACGATTCATTCCCACCTCCTTGCACTTGCGAGGCAGGCAGAGGACGGAACTCACCTGCTCACCCCAGTTGATGAGAACGTGATCGCCTGTTGCACGAGCAGAGTCGAGTGCCAGCGGACCGATAGCTGCCTGAACGGTAGCCTTGGGAATCCACGCCACGGCGACGAATACCCTCTCCTTCCACTTCAACGGTGACGGCGTCACGGCGAGAATGGAAGCGCCCATACGAAAGGCGAGGGAGATGAGAATGGAGGCGATGCCACGACCTGAAGAAAGAGAGGTGGCAGGGCAAAGTGTCGGGCCTCGTATCACAGGACACACTCAATACAACGGAAAGAGGAAATGCAGGTGGAAGTTGGCGCGAGGAAGTGGTTGCATAGTTAGGGTCGGTGGTAGACCATCAATGAATAATAGCTGTCCATTTTCCAAACCATGCCCCATATAGTGCAGCGGAAAGTGTGAAGTGTGGTGCATGAGTTTGGACAAAGTGGGAAGTTGAGTGGGAATAGCAGGGGGTGAGTAGCTCACCAATGGTGTCAGCTCGCAGCTTCTCCACCGGAATGTCAGCACCAATGAGGCAGAAGAGGAGGGGTTGCAAAAACCACCAACACGTGGCCATGTAGCCCCGCATGACCTTGAGACATTCCAGTCCCTTCGCTTTATCCAACACCAGGAGTGTGGCCAATGCTTCTGTTTCCAAGTCCTCCGATGTCTTTCTGTAGGCGGTTGTTGAACTTCTGACATTACCAACAGCTCCACCTCCAGCTCCACCTGCAGCACCGGTAGCAGCGGAGGAGGTGTTGATTGGAACAACTGAGGATTGGTCATCCTCACCACCCATCTTCTTTTCCACTGCACCGGACACTCCCTCTACCATGTCAGAACGTATAATTTCGCTGGCAGTGCGTTTTCGGTCTACCTTTGTGATGTTGAATAAAAAATGTATGGAGAGACTAGGTGGCTGTTGTGCGTCATCTCTTTATGTTTGAAGGCGAAACATTGTTGAAAAGAAGATATGCTCTGAAGAAAATCGATGACTTTAAATTCTTTGACAGATGATTTTTATTTGAAATGCTGTCAGCGCAACACAGCGTTCGGTCTTCAGCTCTACAGGTTAAGTGAATCTTCACATTCACTTGTTAATGCCTCTCCTTGCCAATCGTGTGTTATATATTTGAGACAAGTCTAGACTGCATTCCTGTCTCGTGAACAGCTGCTGTTCTGCATCCAATTTTGTTGTAATGACTGACTGAACCAGAAGAGACACTGTGAGATGAGCCTTACACCAGAAGTCATTTAAGGAATGCTGATGAAATAACTTAAAATCAGCGAAATGCACCCGTTGTGGTCTTCACCTGGCCTTCAATGATTTCTTCTCCCGATTTGTGTCGTAAATAAGACTAGTGCATAATTCCTTTTATGTCCCGCCGGTAGCAACTCTATGCCCAAATTGCACGTGGCGACTGCAGTATTGTTGGCGAACATAGGGAGAGGCGAGGGCATCGGTCTGAGAAATAGGACTGAAAGTGCCATGACATGGTGTTATATGCTTTAATTGAGCTTTGGTAGGGAAAGCAGTCCTTTATTTCCCCTGTATGGAATTCTAATAAGTTGGTACAGGTTCCATAGAGAAAATTAAATGAATGTGCAATGCTCTACAACATATTTAGCGCTGCGCTTGAGGAGTAACCGAAGTTGAAGTCCGTAAGTGCTTTTAAGTTGCAGGGTGGTCAATTTTTCTAACTGCTCTTACGTCTGCCTAGATTTCATCGCCCACTTTTCCTTTATTTCGCATGTAATTGTCTAATTTCCCAAGGAGTCGGCACTCAACTCGTAGCGCAATACATGTGCACTATGTTGCAGACGCTAATCTGGGTGAATGAGGAAATGTCTTAAGGTTGATACAACACTGATTAACGCAAGCTTTAAAACACAAACTAGCTAGTAATGTAGCGCTTTGTTTCTTTGAACTGCCGGATTCGGTCACTTGGGTGGCCATTATTGTACTAGCCGGTTGGCCGGACTCTAGGCCGTGCTGACAGCCCCCAAGCCCTCTGTTTGGTGAATATATATTCTGCCCTGGAACCATGCCTTCTTTCACTTTAAGGGAAGTCTCGGGACGCTACAAGTAATGTATAAGCTTTAATTTGTGAATTATATCAAGTTTTGAAGGAAACACTGGCGATTTTGGATCTGGAGTAGTCGAACAAAGCCCCAAATGAACTCGAATTGAAGTTAATAGAAAGTTTCAACTTGATGACATGGACGTTGGCAATGCAAGAACAAGCTTCAGGTGATTTGCCAGATAGGTAGTCAATAATTTGCACTACAGAGGTAAGCTGCCTGACAACAGCACAAAATTTGGAGGTCAGTGTAATACTTTTTTTGTTCGAACTGCCGATTTCGGTCACTTGGGTGGCCATATTGTACTAGCCGGTTGGCCGGCTTTTGGACCGTGCCAACAGCCCCAAGCCCTCTGTTTAGAGAATATATATTCTGTTCCAGTACCATGCCTTCTTTTACCTTAAAGGGAGTCTCAAGACGCTACAGTGGTGGCAGCGGAAAGCGAACCCGACTCTAGTGAGTTTTATCCTGCAAGGAAGCTATTAACAACTGAAGCGACACTAGCCATGAACTCCAAGTCCAGTGGAACTGCCAAGAGAGACCTGCGACGTTGTGGTCAAGCATCCTCCGTAAGCCCTCTCTCCTGTTCTCAGATGTAGAATGTGCAGGATGCCATTGGATAGCATCGTGTTATGCTTTGTACACTTGGATCGCATGCATTTTGTTCCTATGAGGCCCGACCACCACATCTGCTCAGGTTTCTACGATGCCCTCGCGTTTCTTCTACGGTATCAATTAAGCCTGGAATCGCAATATGTGTTGTGTGTGTCTCGACCCATTCGAAAACTTGGATTCGTACCTCCATCTTCCATTGGACCACATTGTCGTGGGAGAGGACGGCCAAGGAGCGCGCATTTGCTGCACTGAGTGCTACGCGGAATTGATGGCACTACAGGAACACATGCGTTTGAATCTCGAGGACTGGGACGGTTAGGTCGTGGGTGCTTCACGCAGCACTGATTACGTTGTGATGGCTGACACGGGAGACGGACGAAGGGGAGCGTCGGGGACGACGCTCGAAAGAAGAGAGGGGATGTGTAATACTTTGTTTGTTCGAACTGCCGGTTTCGGTCACTTGAGTAGCAATATTGTACTGAGCCGGTTGGCCAGCCTTTAGGCCGTGCCAACAGCCCCCATGCCCTCTGTTTTCAGAATATATATTCTGCTCCAGTACTATGCCTTCTTTTATTTTAAAGGGAGTCTCGGGACGCTACAGTCAGGTAATAAATTCGTTGAGATTGTTCAGAGTTGAGCCATAAGTTAACTAAGCAGTTGCTGCGATTTTTTATTTTATCCTTTTACTGTAATGCTCCACGACAGCGAATTGACTCGCTCGTGAAGTATAAGTGTGATCCAGCGGTTGTTGGTTCGACCCTCGGTTTCAGTAAAGGGGCACTTAGGGGCTCCGCAATTGTACTTTCGCAGGGTGGACGGCCTCCGAGCTACGCTAGGAGCTCTGCGCTCCTTTGTCCTCCAAATGTATAGGAAGGTCTCGGAGCACTACATAATTGTTTAGCTTAAAAACAATATGAGCTTATAACTGGTTATTTAATGTTAAATTCCACATCAATGCAGAGAATAAAGTGAAGCAGTTCATATTACTAGCCATGACTACACTAGTTTTAAATACCAACAATGAGAACTCATTGAAACATGTTGGCTTGTAAGTCAGATTAAACTCGATTCGATGGTTGTTCTATCCATGAGAATTTATTTTAATTTAATGCTGGTTTGGGTGCCTAAAATGACACCGAGAAACCAACCAGTGAGTCATTAACATTGGCCTTTCAGAATGCAAATGAAATTTCATGTTAACCACTTCGACATTTAACATCCACCACCAAGGAAAGAGGTAAAAGCCGTAACTTTGCCTCTGTAAGCCTGTTAGGGGCTTACTTTTGCACAAGGAAAGCTGTTTTGGATATGGGAAGCGTATGGGACACTCGCAAGTTCATTTGTTCCTTAAAAATAAAAAGGGAGGAGAAATAAACTGAAGTAAGTCTATCAAGTGGATAACATGTCATGTCATTTGGACTCACTTAATTTGGGTTAAAACTTTGCTATATGGAAAAAAAATCGTAAGAAATAACACTTTGGGGAAGAGAGGTCTTTGGTGTTGACACCGTACCCAAAACAAGGGCTCAGGTCATCCCTGCGCGTCCGCTGTCTGGACAGCTGGGTCACCCGTATTGTGGATTTCGATTGGCTGTAGCCTTACTAGGAGTCTCATCGCTCTCTACCTCCAACTCCCTAAAGAGAGGCCCAGCAAGAGCGCTAAATGTCGGACAGAACGTTTTGGAAAGGGAGGGACTTATAAAACATTAAAGTACTTGTGAGCGGAACATCTCCTGTGAACCACTGCCGTTGGAGTTGAACACACAGGTCTTTTTGAATGACACTTTTGGCATTGCTGCTGTTTGCTCGAAAACACCCGTTCGAGTAGGTTTGAGGTACATGGTAAATGTAAAAAACATCATTCAGTCCCCATATCATTGGAGGGAAGATTGATGGGAAAAAGCAGAAATTCTACGCTAGTTAAGCCGTCGACGATTTGCCCCTTTTCAGACCTCGATATGAGTCAACCTCTGGTTCCACTTTTAACAACAAATAATTCCAACAGATTCAACGCGTACTTCTCTTATAATCTGTTCTCCACCGCGCTATAAGTCGATATAGCATGAGAAACTGACTTCGAGGAGTGCTGCGCGAGACCTACTCACCTCATCGTCTCGCGGAAAGAGTGGATGCTAGACAGGAATTTCCCCTATCGTGCTCACAAGTTGGGAGAAAACAACGAAAAGTACACTGAGAACTGCAAAAACCTAGCAGAAGCACCTTCCTTGACCTAATGTTTGCGATGGCCGAGGGATGGATAGTTGAGGGGTTTAGGCATGCAGTTAACACCTGCATTATGCTTAGAGACCATGTGATACGAATATGAATGTTCACAGCCAGAAAATGACGTTCGCTTCGATAGAGCGCAAGGAGTTGGAGACGAAACCCAAAGCATATTTGACTTCTGTCATACCTGTACAACTTGATGCAGTTTCAAGAGACCCCACTTCTGAGTGGTGAGGTAGCTTTAAGGCTGTGTCCCGAGATTTAGAAAAAAATGGATTAGACAGTGATGCTCTTGATTACGGTGTAAGGGCATACGTTTACTACAGATTATTTAAGAAAGGTACTGAGGTAGGACCGCTGGATACTTACTTACTCGTGTTCTCGGATGCCATACATAGCGATCAAGATGATAACTTGGAAAGCCAACTTTTACAAAACTATACGAAGTTTTGAGACCCTAAATGAATATAAAAAGATCAAAACACACCTCAAAGGTACTGTCCAAGGTGTTCTACACAACCATAGGATTGAGGTTTGTGGCCAACTTGTAAGGCTACAGTTCTACATTCTCCACCGTTTGCATATCGCGTCATTCGAGACATGAGGGTGATAGATCATAGTATCGTGAAAAATGTTAGTATATCGAGACATAACGCTTCAAAAGACGTACTGCGACAGGAAGTGGAGTTAAGGGAGATTATCAGTTCTGTGTGCAAAGACCTTGGTCTATCATAGTGTGGCAAGGGTGATTAGCCGAATGGCCAAAAGGCAAATCTAGTTCAGCTCTGTGCACAAGCTCTACCCCCAAAATACATTGATAAAGTTTATGTGTTAGCAGAAAAAAAACTAATAACAGGTTGGTGTCAAATTTCAGTCACTTAAAGCCTTTGTCATTTCTATGATGATCATTTTAAACCAGAAAATGTTTTCCACGGGAAAAGTGGGGGGGGGGGGGGGGAAGAGGGAGAGGAGAAAAGACAGTGGTTCTAAGATAAATTTACGAAAAAAAGTTTTCGGAAGATAAAAGTAAATGAGGTGACTAATGGCTTACCCCCCGGTCTTGGTAAAGGAACTACTTAGTCTCTCCGAGACCCACCTACGTCAAGAGAGTTGGCCTCAGGACCATGCCACAGGTCCCAGGCTCTACTGATGAATATATTATTCTACCCAATCATGGTCTCCTTCAGATTCAGGGGAGCCTCGGGGCGCCAACTAGTGATAGCAGATAGATAAGTCATCCACTGGTAGGTGGTAGGGGAGACGAAGATGTAATGAGCCACAACAGAAGGACTGACAATGCCGTGTGCGTCCAGAAACTACCTTACTCCTGTAATGTAAAAATTTCGTTGCAGAGATATTTACGGTTCCCTGATAAAGACATCAGATATGTGGACAATCAGTACCTCCCCTACTTCTCTACTAGGTGGATAAAACTCAGAAAGACGTAACCAGGCGGCTCTAAAGTAAGAACAAAGCACCAAAGAGAAATGGATGCGAAATCCTGTCCCCGAGGGAACATAATAACTCCCATCGTTTGTTGCATGACTCCGCTTTGCAATTAATGTCCCAAGACTAAATGTGACATGCTTAATAGACAATACCTTTACTTCGCCTCAAAATGGCGTTTACGAAAAGAAGTGATAAGTGAGGTTGCCGTCAAGTATCACATAATTTACGTAGAAATTTGATAGCTGGTACTGTTGACGAGTGGGTAGATGTCTTATAAGTCGGTACCCGACGCAAAAGGTTGACCCAGGGGAGAACCATGGCCAAAGACTGGCGAGGAGTAGGGTTATATAAAAAACTGTAAGACCGTTTAACCCGCCTTCGCCAGTCGGGCTGGCCTTCGGGCCGTGCCAGTATGCCCACACCCTACTGATGTCTAATATACATACTCTGCCTGAGTATTATGCCTGTTTTGCCATTAAAGAAGTCTCAAGCTGCTGCTATAATACTTTTTCCTGACTGCCGGTTTCGGTTTCGGTCACTTCGGTGGCCATATTGCCCTAGCCGGGCGGGGCTAGCCTCCACGCCATGCTAACAGCTCCATTTCCTCTGCTTGCTGAGTGCATGTTCTGCCCTAGTATTATGTCTTCTTTTGCACTCAAGGAATTCTCAGGACGCCACAGATAAAACAGGCTTGAAATTTTAAACCAAGAAACGAACGATTTGTAAGATGTGACGAGTCGCAATATAAAGAGCGCAAAACCTATGGTTGTAGCAATACATTAAAAACCAGGCAAGATAGCAGTCATATTTACTGTTTGCAGCGTGGATTGGAGTTTAAGGTGCTCAAAAAATCAACGCAATCTTTAAACCTTATCACTAAGCGTCCTGTTAAGATTTTTTTGTGAAAGTTGCAAAAATTAAAGGTTATGTTTGTTGAATCTAAAAAACAATAAAATTATTTAGATGTTCCGAGTGTTTCTTTTAACTGCTTGTAAGAATGCTCACATTTTTGAAAAAGCATGCGAGAGGTGGTGCTTAAGAAGGGTAATCGGGGTTTCTTGGATCTGTTTTGGGACATTGCAAGTTCTGAGACCGATAAGAGTGATGCAGCTATCAGGAACCTCAAAAGGCATCTGTCGGTTCAACGGAATGTAGGTTATATACCTCCTTAATTTCGCAGGATATTCAAGAACATCTTTCCTATACCCTTGACCGACTCTCGAAGGGCCTTCGTTCATCATCTCGCGCGTCAAAAGCAGGCTTCGCATCCGCTCTGACTTCAATTCTTCAAGACATTGAGGGCATCTCCACGGAAGCCCTTTTTTCATCCCTTGATAAGAATGTGTTTTCGTTCAAAGCTCATGATGCGAAGGTTAGCACTTCTTAGATTTTATGAGCTTGGTGATTAACCAAATTGAAACGAACTAACTACTTTTTGTAGGAACTAGTGGCTACTAATCTAGCCAAAATTGATTGTTTAGGTATACTTCATCAGTCGGGGAGGCTCGGTGAATTGAAACGAGAAGACCATAAGAAGCTTGTTTCGACTCTAATACCCTTAGCAAAGGTCGAATCATGCCTTCAATCGATGCAGTCAGTTGTCTCTCAAGTGGCTCCCCACTTGGACCACAAAGTCATCACTCTCTACGGAGATTTGATTTCACAGATATGGAATACTGCCTGGAAAGCAGAAGAACCCACAGCTAGTCAAATTCTCTTTATCCTGCGTCTCCAAGATCACCCCCAAGTCATGTCGGTGGTTCGGAATACTCGCAAGCTCCAGACTGGGGACAAATCTCTTATTAAGCGGATTGTTAATGCGGTTAGGGCCTGTACCCAGGCCTCGGATCACGAAATAGCGGCTGAATTAGTTGCCCAGTTCAGATCTTCACCGATTTTCAATAAGATTTGGGAGCGACTTTCAAGTATTTCTCGATTGTGTTACGTTATTTTCGTCCTTAGTGCCAATCGACAGACCAGAGGCACCAATATCTCAACGTTTGCATACATTGAGAATGGCGTTGATCTTACTGTCAAAACTTCAGACCGATGAACAGTTTAAAATCGTCGTCACTCCCACTTTCTTGGCTTTCCTCCGGAAACAACTCTCCAATGCAAAGCTATCCAGCCATGAAGACATCTGTCGTGGGGTGGATAGCCTCCTTTCACACTTCAGAGAACAGATTCTTGAGGAGAATTCCATACTGGAAAGTAACGATGATTGCAGATTCAGTTCTCCGAATGAATCTGCCATGTGCGCATCTCATCTATTTACCATTATTGCTGGTCAGATGCCCCTCTTTGACGCGGCTCTTGCTCCCAAGGCTCCACGCCTTTTGTCCGTGCGTTGAACCCGTTGGATTAACCGATTTTATCTTTCATTGAGTGATCGACTTTCCTCTTCTGCAGTCCCTCTTAGATTGTTCTTCTGCTGCTCTGAGCAAAGAGTACCTTCATGAATGGTCACAAAGCCTTCAAAAACTTTTCCTCACTGCCAAAGAAGATCCAAACGCTACAATCGTCACAGTTGATAGGCAACGTTTGCACATTCTGGAGCTCCTTCGTTCGATCGTCTTCCTCCTTATTTCGCGTACTAATACCACTGCAAGTCTGGAGTTTTTCTGTGAGGCTCTCGACTTTCTCCTTCTCATTGCCAACAGCAGCCCTGTTCCGCTGGAAGCTGCTGAGGTTGCGATAACGGCAGCAGTTGCCAGAGCTTCATTAACGCAGTTGGGAAGGTGTTTAGCACTCTTGATTCGACGTGTCCCGCTGCGGGCGGAAATGAAGGTGTGTGAGGGAAAGGATGTCTTTTTAGCTCTTCTCGTCCCTAATTTTGCTCTCGTTTTTCAGAGCTCCTCTCAGAACACAAAATCCTGCAAGCAGACAATGGAAGTATTGGTAAACACCATGCGACACCTCGTAGAAACGAATACGAGAATATGTTCAAATGGATTAAAAAGTGGTGCGGAGCTGTTGGAACGATTGGAAACAGCTAAGGTTATATTGGAGGGGGATGACGACAATGACGTTGTGGAACAGTGGATCGGCATTTTGTACGCAACTACGATAATTTATACTATTACTTTGCATTCCGGTAAGCAGCTGTTTCTTTGTTTCCACCTGAAATATACGTTTCGGTTTTCTTGCTGTATATTAATGTGTTAAAATTATGATGACTTGTGGCTCCAAATTTGCGAGATTTTATTTCACCTCTGCCGCTGAGTCGTGACTTTCCAGGAGAATCGTGAAGGAAATAGGGGGATGCGAGAGGCCTTTCTCCTATTTTAAGCTCAATCTGAGTTCTGACGACTGAGTTTTGCGATACGCGACAAAAGTTCTTATGCTATCTTGTAAGGACGGTCAGTTCTGATTACCTTGGGAGCAAGTCATCTTTCAGTGGTGAATAGTTGTCTGCAATTTGCTACACTCAGGATTAGCAGTGGTCTGGGCATGAGGTGGTGGCTCAAAATTTTGGGAATCGAAAGATTCGGGGCTATCCAATGATAAATCCATTCGTCTGATGTTGAAATATCAGTCCACAAAGAGACCAGGATACACGCTGCGTTCCCATATAGTACGTGAAAGACGTGGACGGCAAACATTACTCAAAGAAATGTGAAACTTGTTTTTCAGATTTCACCGCCTCTAGGCTGACTCATTCTTTTAGCTCTCACGATTCCCGATTCTAGAAGATATGGACGTAAACGGCTTGTTTCATTATTATTTGTACTAAACGTTGCTGAAAGTTATTCTTATTACGTTGATATCCTGCCATTATTAACTAAAGACAATATGTAGTTCGTCGTTGTTGTCATAACTTGGGAGTTTCCTTGAAATGTAGTTTTGGGCGATTCATCGGCGGAATGCAAGTGTCCTATTAACCTTGCCTGGTACTTTCTGCTAACCGGTGGGGCGCCTTGTCCAAATGCTATGGGACCACTTAACTGGGAAGCTTCTACATCGTTGAATCCGCATTTTGCATTACCAGCGAACTCTGATGTCAGCATTCAATTCAATTATTTTAAATGGGATATCCCTCAAGTGAACTCTTCAAAATGTCCCCAATTCATTCATCATGACTTTTGGTTTTCCATTTTACTTTCAGATCCTCCTTCGCCGAAAGAGGTGTCACTTCTCTCTCTTCTCGATGACATTTCCGAGGCTCGTCGTCATCGCTCTCTTGCCCTCAACACCATCTCCAACGCTATGGATACGAGCCAAGACGCTCCCGTCTCCACTGGCTCCGACTCCGCTCCAGAATGGTCCGCGGTCCTCACCGACACAATGCTTAGCCTCTGTGTCGAGCCATGGCGTCTCTTGCGCGAAGTTGTCGGCGCAACATTCGGTCGGGTAGTTGTCCGACGCGAACTCTATGCTCCCCCACTTGGCCCACCTGAGGTGGTGTTTGGGGCCGGAAAAAAAGAGGTGGACAAGCAAACTGGAGAGGTTGTGAGTCCTCTCCAGTTGATTTTGAGCATTGCGGATAGTCGGTCAAAGGCAGCACAGGAACGAATTGCTGTTGCTGGAGAGGATGAAGATGAGGACGACCTTGACGGATCCTTTGATGGGTCCTCATCCGGAGAAGAAAAGGAGGATAGCGAGATAGGCGAGTGGATGAGTTGAACTGTTCCTTTGATTCTGATATGCTAGCTCTTTTTTGCGTCAAAGGACATCTAGGAGTGCTGAAAGACCGCAAATTTTCCTATTTTTTTGTGATATACTGACGGTGATTCCAGTTACTAGTTTATCATGCTCCAAGTTGTGGACTAGTGTTTGTAAGGAGTCATAAGTACAACTAGGGTACACCCTTGGTATGGGGTTATCAGAGAAAAATGCGTGTGACCACAATTTTGGAAGGCTCGGATGTTGGCTATCGATTGAAACGGAAGTGCTTTATCTTGGGTTGAAAGCGTCCTCAGTATAAATGTTTTTAGACTGTCAGCTATCGTCTGCCCTCTTATCCTCAGCAAGGCTCTCCCATCTTCCTAGGATTACTCCATTCCTTGATCAAGAAGTGAATTTGACAGGCTTTAATCAGCACGCCAGAGCATGAAATGCTGGCGGCAATTCTCGGTCAGCTTTTAAATAAGAAATTTTTGGCTCATTATTCACCGTTACGCTTTCAAATTTGCTTTTTTTTGCTATTGCTATCGCCAAATTTAATTTGCTGTCAGTTCAGCTTAATCACGCTTTAAATCAGTAGAGGCACCATTTTGTGGGTGGTGAAATCGGAAATAACGGGTTTCGAATCCATTCGGTTCCCATCACAAACGCTGTGCGGTGCGTTTTCAAGGTCATGACAGGAAATTCCTGAGTTGCTAACCTCCTATACTGCCGGTATGGCCTTATTACCACCATCTAATCAGGCTTGTTTCGTCGGTGGGCACTAAAATCAGCCTTCTTCTTAAGGAATCCGAAAGCAATCTCGAGTGGTGTCCAAGATTCAGTAGGGTGGTTGTAAAAGTAAGAGGCAAACTTACTCCAATCTTCATAAAGACATTTTCCACCCATGCTGCACATGTATGCTATGTGTTCTTTATTAGTTGATACAACACATCATAAGAAACAATTGCTCTGCTAGCTCTACTTCATTCGTCATTACGTTGTAAAGCTGACTAGTCGATTCCGTCTTTTAAAATTCAATCACGAGTAGTAGGATGATACATCGAGGGTCACGTATTCTTTGGGGTGCCGGGGAGGTGCCAAATGAGCTGAGAAGCCAGTAGCGTGGGGTTAGCATAATTTGTCGTACATTTCACCGTCGTGGATATTTCATCGGCGGGGACTGACTATTCTGAATTGAAGAAGGCAGGACAGGAGCGAAACTGTGGCGGCTTGAGCAACAAAACCTGTCATCGTAGGAGTGTAACTTATTATTTGTGCATAGAGGGCTTGAAAGCTGTAGACATGTATACACGTCACTACGATAGTAGCAGAACCTTCGAAGGCTTAAGAGTTTGTAGATGAGTGCACGTTTAAGCAAGTATCGGTTCAATAAAAGGCAATCGGTCAATCAATCACTTCTCTCCCATTTTTTAGGTGGTTTTGCGGACCTAGGAGAGGAGGATTCATCCACTAAGGCGAAAATTGAAGAAGGTGATGATGAGGATAAGGAGGAGGAAGAGTTCTTTTCGAACGAGCAGATGGAAGAACAAGACGAAGCTTTGGCGGCTATGTTTAGGGCAGCTAGATCCTCTAAGATGGACGCAAAATCTCGCAAGGAAACTGTGGCTCTGCTCAAGTTGAGGTCAGTTCTCTATTTTCCCCATTTTCTAAGGCGACCCGAGACGGCCTTTCTCAGACCTTCGATTCCTTTTCCCGATTAGGTCATTCGATTTTCTGGAGTACCTTCTACTCTATACTTCGGATGCAAATCTCTTCCTGGTGAGTTGGCCGCGAAACCTTCATTCGGTTTGGAAGCAAGAAGTGGTGGTTTTAGTATTATAAGCAAGTTGATGTTGATCAAGTAGCATGCTGCCGGGTCGTGCGTGGTTTGAGATGGATAGGTGAACAAGTAACATAATGAAAGCTCTCCGAACTTGTAGATCCTCATGCTTTTAAACTAAAATTTGTTCTGGATGTTCCACGAAGGTGGTTTCTCAGTTATCTATCCCTCATGCCTGCCACGAAATCATGCAAACTTGGCCTGATGCATAGGAGAATGAATGTACTTTTGCCATTAACTACCACCTATAAGAGCTAGTTTTTAATTTTACCTACTTAAATTTCTTGGCGAAATGGTGGTAGCTCTCCTTTTTAGCCTGTTAAAAGATGCCTCCTTTTGCTAACCAATAATGGGGTTATCTTTTCTTGATGTCCTCTTTTCCATTTGGTCAGCCTACCCTTTATACCGTTATCCAAATGGCTGTCACCTCGACTCGACGAGCCAAGCATGCTCAAAATCAGCGGCCTCGGGGCAATAAAGGGGATCATGTACCTCTAGCACGCATCGCCTCCTGCCTTGACCAATTGCGTTCGCGTCCCTTGTTCGCCAATGAGCTTCTTTGGCAGTCTATCTGCAAATCAGATGAGGCCCTTTTGCCCACTTGTTTCAAGGCCATCTTTCGGGTATTCAGGAATGGTGAGTGCCCTTTTTTCCCCAACTAATTCATCCTGAGATTATTTTCACACAATGGGCTCTTGTTATTGACGAACGAGGTCGGCTAAAGATCATTAACGATGCGGTGCTACCATTCCACCATCTTTTCTGGTCATCCCCATGATTACCATTCTGATGAAAATTTTAGAAGAGCTGGAAAGCTAGTGGCATAATTGACAAGGTTAGTGCACCAATCCACCGAAAAGGTGTTGGTGAATGCAAAAGCACTCTCTGCCGTATTTTGGCCCTGTTCTTTTGTGCTTGCCATCACAATTTTTACTAAATTTAAACCATCTCCAGGAAGACTTATCCCTTTAACGGTAGTTATTCAACGCTTGAAATCCGTTAAAGGTTCATTTGTTGCGTCTGCTTTTGACTAATTTGAGGGGCGTCACTCGAACCTTATGCTGCTCGACGGCAAGCACAATTGGCGCTGGGCTGGTAGCCTTTCGTCAAAAGGGAAAATTTAGGTAATTTCAAGTGCAAGCATCAGTCTTCAGTCCCTCATATGTATATATGAACAATTCAGTTCCTTCCATTCTCCACTCCTTGTAACTTGTAGCATCAAACCTTGGGGGCTCGCTCGTCGTCCACCGATGCTGAGTTGCAAGGAGAATAGTAAGACAATGGGGAAGCTTCGTGTGGTTTTTATTGTGAAACAGTCAAGGCTTTACAAGCTTGAGTATTATACTTATAATGTGTGTTATTTTGGATGCAAAAGGTCAGGCTCTGGCCACCTCCCTTTCCACCGAAATTTAACCTCTAAGCTCTCCATTTCGTGTGGGCGTCTGATTTCAAAGGGTGATCGTCATCACTTGAAGAAACATTATCGGGAGTAGTATAGCGGGTGAGGACGAGGTGGCACCGTTCCCAGAAAAATAGTTTAGCTTTTTGGGGATCAGGCGATGCCTCCTTTCGAGGTGTGCTGTGGTAGCGTGTGTGGATCGTTTGGGTATAGCCAACAATGCTTGTTATCTTAGAGACCGTTGAAATGGAAACAAGTCAGTAGTGGAATGTTTTTATAACGTGTTTGGTTGAAATGAAGGGTTTTCAGTCTCATCGGTACGTTACTTCACATACCTATGCAACATAGTGTGTGCATCTTGCAGGTGCCTTCTGGTTACTCTATCTCCTTGAGACTTCCCTAAAGACAAAATAAGACCTGCTACCCAGGCAGAAATGTGTTTTCGACTTAAAGAAGGGCTTAGGGGTTGCTGGCTTGACCCAGAGGTCGGGCGGCCCAGCGGAAGGACAATAGAGGAGGCCCTAAAGTGGCCCGTCATCAAAACCGAAGATTGCACGAACAATTCGAGTAGCACAGTTACAATTAGCCATTGCATTGTGCGGGCTTTTTCCACCTGATATTTGGTTGACAATTCGAAAGCCCCTTCTACTTATTCACTCTTCACATTGTAGGCCGGCAATGGTTCTTTTTCGTTTATTCAAAAGCAGCTTTGAATTTGAATGTTTTTTTTTTAATTAACGGTTTGAAGATCATTATTGGAAGCAAATGTGGCATATGAGTTCTGGTGCCTTGATAAAAATAATGACAAGGTGCTGTCTTTCCTCAATCTCCCAACCCCTATCCAGGTTTGAAAAATTCATCGCTTTTCAGATGTCAACTGGTTCTTTTTTTATTCGCGTGTCATACTACTACTAATTTACAAATCGTGAAGAGTTTATTGTTTTGCAGATTGACTTGTCATGCTCTCACTTTTAGCCATCCCCGATGACAAGCTGATCAAATGTCTACAGACTGCGTGTGAATTTCTGGTAAGTTAAATTTTCTTGATTCCTCTTTCCATACAGCAGGAGCTGGTACTTACTGTCGTTGAATAATAAGTTGCAAAAAATAAACTGATTGCCCACAAAATATTTGTTGATTATTCCTCTCTTCAATTTGCTTAGGCTTGGACTATTTTGTTTGCTAAAATTTAATGTCCCAAAATCCTCGAATTATGGGGTTTCGTAACGGAAAATTTCGAATCCTATTGGTTGCGCAGTAGCCAATCGCGTCTCAACGTGGTTCATGCATTCACTGTCTACATCCCTCCTTTTTTTATTTTTGCTTTGGACGCAGCAATTTAAAAAAGTTGCGGACCAGAATCCCCGGAAGGTGCTTAACATGGTTTTGGAGGACGTTCTTAATGAATTTTTATCCAAAATGCATCCGAGCAAGGCCCATCAGCTCCTTCTCACACGTCTCATTACCTCATCTCCAGTGAGTTCGTCGAGCTTTATAGAAAACATTGATGTACCACCTGCCATTCTATGCGTTTTCATTTGAGTCAGAAAAGTTGCCAAACACGAAATGTGTAATTCTACCGGTTTCACGAAAAGTAATGCTTCTGTTCTTCGAACCTTTTCAGGAGCTAGCTGAATTGACCGGTCGTTTGGTCATTGAGCGTCTCAAATCCATGCTACAATCATCCACATCGTCATCTCAGTCCAACTCCTCATGTATCTATGCTGAAACTGCTCTTTTAAGCCTAGCAAACGCTGTAACAAGTGGATTGGCTATCTCGAAATCCCCATCTCTCTCTGATTGGGTGCTCACTTTGAGTCGCACTCTCATTGGTTCATTTTTCATGAATTCAAGCACTTCTACATGGACACAATCCAAGGCTCTCACTGTAGCCGTGTTCGAATGCCTTTTCACCTGCTTCAAATCCGATAAGACGGTGGTAAGCGAGTCCCATATGAAAGCAAACAAAAGCAATATTCAGTAAGGCTGTCCTGTAAATTCGAAGATAGCTAAGCTGTCACACATGGACCTTTAAATCTGGCAAGGAATGGAAAAACGGTCCTATAAATCAGACTGTATAATTTCCTAATCTTGGATATTTGAAATGCACTGTATGACTCGCGAAAGTTGGTGATAGGAGCTTGTGGCCTTGTTTACTGAACCCAAATTGGAACATGTAGTCAATTCATCGTCCTAAGTTACTTTAATCAACGACGGAAATTTTGGATTTTCGTGAAATTCCATGTGGATTGTTCTGCTCGTACCTTTAGTTCACTCTTGTTTTCAAGCACAGTTAAGGAAATCACTCTCAATTTTTGTTTAACTGTTTAAAAGGCATATGCTACACTGCATCTTTTTAGAATGCATTTTTTTTCTCGAAAAAAACCTGCAACTAGGTATTCGTTTAAACTTCATAAATGGTAACTGTGCTATTTTTTGAATGATGATGCTTGAAATGCTTACGAAAGGTTCTTGTATGCATCTATCATTGTTCTTGACTGCTTTTTTTCCAGTTGGAACAGCTTACTGTGGAGGAATTGAAGGCTATCTTAACCTCGGATAGAACAACCGTTCCAAAGGCTGCTCGTCCACACCATTCTCGTCTCACCCAACTCATCCGCACTCTCCGTGCTTCGTCTCAGTAAGTGCTTTACTTAATTGCTCATTTAACTGGTATTTTCGTTGGATTTCTCCCATCTGTGGTAGATTGTCTTAAGTTAAAGCGTCAGTTATGCAGTTCTGCTGTGTTTTAGCAGTGCATGAAGGCACCGCTGGTATACTATAGAATCAAAAGTTTCCTCATTGCCGTAAGCCAGCTCTGTGCTACCTGGTTGGATTCCTTTTCTGACTGTTCAGGCCCCTCAGTTATTTTTCCCGTTTTATGCTTGTGCCTTTCTCCTTTCCTCAGGTGGTTACAGAGTAAATCTCCTTTCTCATTTTTTTCCTCTAGACGCCTATCAGCCGTGTTGGAAAGTCTTGACAGCCAGCGAAAGCTCGAAAAGGCGGAGGCGAAGCAAGAACGACGGAGGAAAAGAAAGGCAAAGGCAGCGGCTGACCTTGCGAAGCAAAAGAAGGCAAAATTGGAAGGTGCTGCGAAACCGAAGAATTCATAACTTCTCACCGGTTTTATGAATGTAAATTTTTTGGAAAATACGTCCGACCTATGTGCACAGAAGGCATTGTTGAAGTTTTTGTATTTGGGTGGACTTGTCAAGACGAAATTTTAAGGAAATTCGTCCAGCTGCGCAGCCAGTGATTCGATCTCGGACTTATCTAGTCATTTTTCCAAGTCGTTACGCATTCTCCTATGGGTCTGTTGAAAGACTCAGCCATTTTGGATACAAACCTTCCGGATGCCCTCCTCCCTACCTCAGTCACATTGCTGAGTCTCTTTCCGAGTTGATCTATCCATCTTTTTGTTCTCAGATCTTTTCATCTTGAATGTATTCACCATCTCGGCCATCCGCTGAAACAGGAATACTCCTTAGAAGTGTCCCTTCAAAAGTTCGCGCATCATCGGTTCATTCGTCCGTCCACTACGGGTTGGATTCTTCGCCTTCATTGGGTTCGTTGATCTACTAATTCCGGGTCCATTTGGTAGTATATCTACCCATTTGAAGGGTATCAAGCTCTCCGGTTTGTTCATTGGTGCTCTCATTTTGGTAATCCGTTCTTTAAATCGAATATATTCAGGTCTTCATTCGTCTCCAGAACATTCAACAATTTTAAATAAGTTCACCGCCGGGGGCTGTTTTCCAACATCTTCACCTGTCTTAATTCTTTCCGCCCGTTCGTCTGGATCGTTTGGAATATTTTGTTCTGATTATCTCAGGTGTCGACTGTACTCTCATTCTGAATTCCTTACCTCATCTATTCAGTTCTTTGGGTGTTATTCGATTGACTCGCCCAAAATATAGTTTGGTATGTTTGACATTGGATATTCATCCGTACCGCTTTATTAACTTATTACTAGTGCTCAGGGTTTCGCTTTCATTGATCCATTCATTCACTGGCTTATTCACCTGCCAATTTTGAGTCCCTCTATGGCGATAACAACATTCAGTCCACGTGGTCAAGGATACGATCGTCTTTTCGTCGGTTGGTACGGTCATTCATTCGTCTTAACAGCGTTCCTTCCTCATTGATCCAGACTTAACTACCTATCCGTTCTAGAAGCATTTAATGAAGAACCATTTCATCTTAATAGAATGTGGAGTCCCTGTGGAAGTGGATCTTTTTATTCTCAAATCAAGTCAGGTGATTCGAACGACGAGAGGAATGGAAGTTAATTGTGGTCTTGTTAGGCATGGTCCGCTCTTTATGTGGGAATCTCAGTCTGTGGGCCATCCGCTTGTTAGGAAGTAATGCTCAAAGTTGAATGCGAACAAGAAATTTGAAACGCGTGTTCTTATCGAGAGTCTACAATTATTTGCACGTTTTGTTCTCAAGATGAATGACTTAAGATTGGGGCAGATATTCCGACTAGATGCGAAGCATGAAAATTCGCCTCATTTTTTTACAATGAGGGAGTAGCTTTTAGCCTGAAATCAAACAATTCTGTTTTCTTAAAGTTTACTCACAATGCTGATCTCTGCGCCATGAGACTACCTCCCTGCCATTACTTTGAATTCTAAGAAGTTGGTGGGGCAAAGACGTGGATTTGACCTTATTGTATTAGAAATAGGAAAAAAGAGATTTTTAAAGAGTTCCCAATTGTTGAAACAAGCATTCTAAACCAAGGACGTTAATCTAACTATTAGTTACATTCTTATTGCTGCTTTAATAAAATGGTAAAGACCTTCAGTATTATAAAAATAAATTAAAAGTACACGAGGTGCAGTTAATGAAGTCCAACAATGTAAAAATTGCGCGAATGGAGTTGGAAGAATAACGAGTTTTCGTGCAGCTAATTTGAAGTAAGTTGGTAAGAAATAAAATCGGCTAGAGCAAGTGCGGTCAAATGATTTTCTCATTGGGTTGGTGGTTGTCAGGTCAGCACTGATTGGTTAGCCTAAAATTGAAACATTTCGTTAGCTATGTACATAATTAGATCCGTGATCACTTTTTCCAGTATCTCCAACTATCAGCGCTGTGAGCATGCTTTAAAATCCTTTTCAAAGTTATTTTCATCAACGGGGAACTTTGTTGAGCCCACAGCTGTCGCTTATAGGGCTGCAATGAAACAGGGTGTACCCCTTGAAGAACTTCCCATGCGAGTCAATTTCAGAGGGAAACCCTATAAACCTGTCACTTTGGAAGAAAGCATTCAGTATCTTTCCAGCCCCGGTAGTCTTTCTTGTGTTTCTTGTTTTATTTTCCACTTCTTAGAATATCATGAGCTATATCGTGGGAAGCCTGTCTGGTTTTACTTTAGGCGTAACTACAAAGGCCATTTTCCACCGAAATATCCGAGAAAGTCTTGCACCGTGAGTTGGCTTTTCCTTAAACACTACAGCTTAGTTAAAAACCCTCTTGTTTCAACTGACTGCCGTTTTGTAGAGAGCCCACAAGTTGATTACATCAAATCCCTGTCCTATTTGCCGCGATGAGTATCTGGTCATTGACCATAAGGTATGTTTAGAGCCTCACTTAACCATCAACCTTTTACTAGAACGTGGATCTTCTCAAACAATTTCTCCATCCCCTTTCGGCTGATATTCTGGAACCCAAAGTCACTGGTAATTATTTAACACTCTGGATGCGCGAATTCCATTCGCTTCCTCTTACTGTTACACGAATCTATTAATTTGAAAAATCAGAGGAACTCATCCTTACGCTTAATTTTGTAACGGATGCTTCGTCCTGAGTCCTCTTTCATGTTTTTTCTCTTAGGTTTATGCGAAGTCCAACACAAGTCGCTGTTGCTAGCAATCGAAATGGCTCGCGATATGGGTACCACCACAACCTTTTGGACTACCATACCCTCTAACAACTTCCACTCGAGTAAACGCTTCTTTTCTTCCCTCAGGGACAATTCAAATGCGACTTCCCTTCCGCTTATTCGACTACTCCGAATACTACGGGGATGTGATGAAGCCAGAAGAACTACGCCAGCTCGCCAGTCATGTTGTGACGGCTTCTGGATCCGGAGGTCAATTGGAACCTCTAGATGACATCTATCGCAAGGCAGCTCGTTCATTGACCAACCTGCCCCCATCAATCACAAGCCTCCTTCATCGATCAGCAATCATTCCTCATATCGAGGAAGTGGCTGCCGAACCACCCACGGTTAAGATCGAACGTCCCAAGATACCAAATCGGTATCAGATGGAGGAGGCTTACCGCAAGTTGTTGTTGAAAAGGAAACGGGCAAAATCCATCCTCCTCAATGACTAGTTATGTATGGCCTGACTTTGTGAAAATAAAACGTATCTATAAATTAAATTTACTTCTACATTTGATGATTTGGTTGTACCATCCCAAGATTGGTCAGTGTTGTTGCTTTATAGGAATGTCTCTCTTGAAGGAGGCTTTTGTGGCCCTAAGATCTGGACTTCGTCCCATTTGGTAATGTCTGCTTATTTCAAAGTGAATTATATCAAATTTCCTTATTCCAACCGGCTTTTCTGTGCTGTTTTAGTACTTCGGCCAGTTGTCAATTCATAGCGCCACAGACACGTATGCGTATTGTGGACAACAGTCAATTCAGTAGTATAGCCCCAGAACAAAAAAGACAGATCATAAAAAAGGGCGGAGTAAAACAGGGCGCACAAGAGGCACCCGTCACGCCGAGCAGAGATGAGGTGAAGGATGTGAAAGCCTTTCTCCAAATTGGCATCAGTGGCGTTTCCAAGAGAAAGCCAATGGTGATTCGAGTGTACAATCAGAAGAATCGTGGGGTCACTGGTGAGTTAGCGGTTCATTGACTGACACAGCCTATTGACAGTGGGTGTCAGAGTAGGAATTTTCTCTTATCTTCCAGGTGACAAGGTTCTGCTGGCTGTAAACGGTCAGAAGAAACGTGGTTGGATTGTAGGTTGTCGAATGCCCTCTCGCAACGGTTGGCCGCGATTTGAATCGAATAATGTGGTGTTGGTTGATGATGAAGGAAACCCTCTGGGCTCGCGAATCCTCGTCCCCATTCCCTCCAAGTTGCGCTCATTGCAGTCTACGACAGACATTACAAAAATCTTGTCAATTGCTACTGCTTTTTTATAGACGTGGTGTCCAATAACCTCCACCGTGTTCTAAATGTATTCGCATTCACACCGGCTACTTATTTAGCACTGCGGCGTATGCTATTTTGCGAGATTGCGCGGTGTCGATTGCCCTCTTCCGGCGTGCTTCATCCACGTTGTTCGACTACTGGCGTGTTTTGTCCATTTGTCTACCCATGCACTACATGCGCCGTTAGGCTGGCAGTATCGCTGGTGAGCCCCTTCCATGAGCACGGCAATGTCAACTTGGGTTTATGGACGACACACCGAAACGGCGTAGATGGAAGCATCGTCCAGGGTGTTCGTTACTAATACACGTCACCTTCATCAATAAGTAAGCGGAAAGGAAATTGGGTATTCAAATTGTTTGACTTCTGCTTAGAAAGTGAGCTTATTACTATCAGGGTCAGGGTCTACAGAACCATTTAGTTCTAGTTGTTTAAATATACTTGCAGCATTAGCGAGAGCAGGCTGGAAATCAAGCTTCGGATTTTGTCGTGTTGTCGAGCTACTCAAGATATCCATGAACGCCATATGTCCTCTGCCCTTAACTTAAATACTAAACTGTGTCAAAAGGTCCATGAGAATTTGCGCCTTGAGGAAATCTAGCATGTAAAAAACTTTTTTGACACTTATCCGAAATTCTTACTGGTTCCTCCCTTGTTTACGAACTGGTCGGCGTCAGCATAGCAACCACAGCAGGTTTGCTTTTGCAATTTTAACCCGATTTCATGCGAGTGCAAAGTCTTCGGTGACAAGGGGAAAATTATTCTTATCTTCCATAAAATGGTGCAATATGAAATTCTCTGGGTGAAAATACAAAACAGTGAAGGCAAAATACAGTCGTCATAGCCACAATATCCAAGGATGGCAAGCTACACAGAGATGAGTCAGTGCAGAATGCTGTCAACTCCCTGTGTAAAAGTCACACAATTGGAAAGAACTTAGCCAAAGCAACCATAGCTGGACGTTTTTCCCGGTTGCCAAATTCATATTCGTCATGGTCGTACATACTCGCCTCGTGATGCATAGGAATTCCAAGTTTAAAAGCTACCATTCCAACGTAAACGTCCTCCGGAGCGTAATTGTATCGAGTGTAGGCTGTTGCAATCGCCACATCGTCAACAATGTCAGGTCCGATGAGGTGAGCGAATCCCCTCGGATAGGGACACATTAAGTCCCATGGAAATTCACGGTAAGAGATGTATAACTTATTTCGGGGTGATCGAAAAGCATAGTCCTTTCTGGCCACGCTTCCGAAGAGCGAATTGCGTCTCACGTGCTCTGGGATCCGGTTCAGGAAGGCAGCCACCATAGAGAGATTCACCCGATGATCGTCGTCCATAGTCATGAAGAGTTTGACATTTTCAGCTCGACAAAATGCTGACATCCAACGGTAATTGGTGACGGTTTTCCAAGTGAGATTGTAGTAGGTGTCCTCGTAGTCTGCCAACAAGATGTCACCGTACTCTCTGATTTCTTCATTGATAACGGTCATTACCTCGACCTCCCGACCATCATAAATTTCGAGCAGATCTCCAGCAGGTCCCGGAAGATGGATGAGGTGACCATCACGATCAAACATCCTTCCACCGTGTTTTCTAGGCAGACCCATGCTAAAAACCACACCAATTTTCATTTGATTGTTTTGGACTGCCTCTCGATGGATATATTCCCGGAAGGCTGATCTCACATTCCATGCAAGCAGTGCGCTCTTGACAACTATTACAAGATCGTATTTTTTACCCTTTTGGCACGCGGATTTGGGCGTGGTAAGAATTGTGATTGGGAAGTTGTAATCTGGCGTCTAAAATGAAACAAGAGTTGGTCTCACTTATTTTGTTTAAGCAATGAAAAACTAAAATCTCACAAAGACGTCAATTTTCTCCTTAATTGCCGATTAGCTATCTCATGCATGCCCACCCATCAAGTGAAGCTTTCAGAGTGAAAGATGATAAACAACTACCTCCTTTTAATTGGGATTGACATCTCAAGATATTAGAAGACATTTTTCATCAATATAACCTTAAATCAACCCCCTAGGAAACGGTTCCATAAACATGTAAACGAATAAATGACCACTGGTTGATACAAGTATCACCCAGAATTATCAACTCGATGCATGCTACACAGCACGGTTAACTGGTTACAGACAATGATGTTGCAAGGGATGTTTTCATTTTTTGTACTGAAATCACTTTGCTGCTGCATTTGTTTTCGTTCAACTGCATTGAACAATATAAAAAACATGACACGTTGGAAGATTGGCAATATTTTGGTACAGAGTGGCCTCCAATTGTTTACAAGCGGTCACGACCACACACCAATTATCAGTTTAATTAGATTTTTAAAAGTGCAATAAAACCTCGATTTCTATTCTTCACACTTTTTTTTAGAATTACCATGCCACTCACGAGCTTGTTAACTATCCACTATCCGCTTTAGAACATGGAATATAGCACGAATAAACTAACCTCGGATACAGGATGACCTCCTTTAACGGCTTTGACAATGTCGCGCATGGAAACATCCTGAGGGTAGGTTAGATAGATTTCTGGAGTTCGCATTCGTCCCCAAAATTGCCGAGGTAACAAGCTCAGCTCTTCGAAGGTAAAGTTTCCCTTAAATTTTGCTAGTCCAAACAGTTCCCGCAGCGTATATTTTTTCTCCCGCCTACGCAATCGTGCACGACGCAAACCTTGTACACAGAGGGTGATATTGAAAGTTCCATTCACCTCAGTGTTTCCAGTCTCCAGCGGAGGCCATTGACACCTTTTTGAGGGAATAATATTCTCTTCTTCATAGGCATATTCGATTCCTCCACTTATTTTAGGAGACGCAATACGTCTTTGAAGAATGCTACCAATGTTTGAGGCGGAGAGTTGGAGTCCAACCACGATACATAAGGTAATACCAAAGAGAAGCAGGTTGGAAATGAGTTGCCAGCACATTCAATCACGGAACTTATGTGCGTTTACGCGCGCGACTAGCCACGTGGTGATCAATGTAACAAGGCTTTTCACCATTTGAAAAATAGGATATTCAGGTCTGCGGGTTCGCTTAGAAAACTTAAACAAATCGAGAGAGACGTTTCAATTGCTAGCACAGACTTAAAAGAAGTTGGGGCAATTAAGAACTGGATATGAAACTCAATAATATCAAAGACTCCAGCATCCAACCACACGAAAGATCCACAATCCCATGCACCTGAGGTATTTTGCATGCAAGACAAAACATTAAACGGGAATCACGACACTCAATTGATGTCGCCTTTTCACACTCATACTTCTGATATTTTATTTTCGTTGCTTTTTAAATAACTGTTCATATTTATGCAAACCGAGTGACTGGATTATAAAGAAATAAAAGGAGGCCAAATGTCCCGTTAATTAGTAAATTAAACAAAAAATATGCATTTGGAAAATGTTGGAGAATTCGGGGCTAACGAATTAATGATAACTCTTAAAAACACTTCATTATTTCACTAGCTGGCTTTGGTACTTTACGAAAGTGCAGTAGGTAGTGAACTTCAGTAAAAAACAATTTTCCTAAGCCCTTGCAAATTCCTTGTCAAATTGTGATACTGCACTCTGTGGGTCAGAGGCGGGAGGGTGATTTTAACGTGGTCGTGGATTCTCGTGCTTCCTCTCAGGAGTCGAGAACGCTCTCGTCGTAGATGTACGCCTCGTTCGAAATGTGGAACTCCGTACCCAGCCGATAACGGTCCATCATAATAAGATGCGACCTTACAAAGGCACCCCGTCGGTTGGCTACGAGGATGAAGTCTGCGGAATTGTGGGGAGAAGAAAACCGCCCGACGGCATAACTAAGTCCTACGGACGAGAGTAGCACCAGGGACTGCGCTCAAAAAACGAGGGGGCTGTGTAATAATTGTGGTGTTTAGATGCGCTTTTTAGGTCAGAGGCGGGAGGACAATCTTAACATGGTCACGGACGCACGTGCTTCCTCTCAGGGGTAGGGAGCGCTCTCGTCTTAGATATGCGCCCACCGCTCTTGTCCGACGGCTTTACAATAAAGATGTCTCGTAATATTCCGTCTTATAATAGCAGGGTGGGAAAGAAGGAAGAGGAGGAACGGGAAGATCCCTCTACACTGCCATTTAAAACACGGTGAAAATGTTCAGAATAGAGATTTCTTTGATTTTGGTACTGGTGGTTGTAACATATCACTAACTAATGCTTGGGATCCTGCAAATTTTTGACTCTCTCTCAAACTCTTTGTCTTGGTTTGGTGTGTGGAATGGTCTCTGGGCCATGTCAAGGGCTCTCCTTCGCATCGTCGATCAATTTCTCCACTAGTGTTATTACTTTCGTCTCCAGGACTGACTCGGGGTGCCGCACTATGCACAAGTAAAAGGAGCTCGTAACTACTCCACCAAGAATACTTAATAAAAAGCAATGTATTTAGGTTGCTAGGGCAGAATATACATTCCGTAAGCAGAGGGCTTAAGGGCTGTTGGCACGGTCCGGAGTCCGGCCAACTGGCTAGTACAATATGGCCATCCAAGTGACCAAATCCGGCAGTTCGAACGAACAAAGTATTGCAGTAGATTATTATAAAATTAGCAATTTGAAAGGAAAATGATCGCTTGATTGACTTCAAAGCATTTTGCTCGTGGTAAAAATAGTGACTAAGTGGGAAGGTTAGGTGAAGTTAATCGAGCTGGGGATAAGTTTATAGCAGTCTAATTCTTTAAATAAAAGGAGGCAGGTTTTTAGCACCACTTAATGCAATAACCAATTCAGGTTTTTTTGAGAGGTTCTGATTTTGAATAGTTTAAAAGTGCCTATGCGGTTGATATGCTTGGCTGTGCTTTGATTTGACTCGACCCTACATCGTAAGCACAGCTGCTAGACAATGAAAGCAGTTAGTAGCCTTGGAGTAGTGTAGAATCTTGTCTTATTTACCCCTCTTCACAGAAGGCAATACAATTCGCAAACACTTATTAACAATGCAGTTAACTTAATTTGATGCTAAGAGTCAAAAAAGTGATGACAACCGCTGGCGCATGACATCCAACTCAAAGCACTCTAATACTTCTTGATAGAAGGCTTGATGAGTTTATAAAATCTTCACGTAATTTACAAAATGCAAGGCGGTATTCATTATTGGACTAAGAGTTTGAAGTGAGACCAATCTTTGCCGATCTCTTACCAACATAGACTCAAGAGATGCGTGTTTGACAGAGATAACATGCGGTAGCTAAACCATAACCTATTTTGCCTAATCAGTATTCAGCGGATCGTATAAGAAATTTAATGAACTGGTCCTTTACACATGCATTTATAAAGGGTTTTCCAAATGGCATAACATTGATACAGAGAGAAAATTCCAAATGAATTATACTGGATACCGTTTACTTAATCTATCACTTTTGCCCATAGGAATGGTTGAAAGACATTGTCATCAATACTTCTTGTACACTGAATGACCAAATACATGGTACCTGTAGCGCTCTGTCAGTCAACACAGCCTAGTCGGTGATGTAAGAAAACCCTCATAAGTCAACTGCGTCAGTCATCAAGTTTCTATGCAACTGAGGAGATGGTTAACAGCAACGTCACTTATTCATCTTGGAAATTCTACTGGATCTAAAGTATTGTCTGGTGTGAGAAGCAGTATCAGAGGCGGGAAAATTCTGCCAACTATCCCGCCTGTCCATAGCCAGATGCTGGAACATTCGTCTAGAAGGAAAGTACGGGATTGTAAGGGCAGATTTTCGTGTCTGTTCACAATGTCGACATTCTTATGGCGGTTTAGTGGAGAAACACTGTAACGAAATTTCTTCCCTGTGGTTCACAGTTAGTGTCGCTTTCGTTGGGAGTAGATTTATTGCTGAAAGTGGACGTCGTTTTAAGTCCTTCTGTTATGGGCTGTCAGTGATTTGCCCATTCATAACACACTCACCTCTTCCATCCCACTAAGATCTGTCATACAGCAGTAGAAATTAGAAAAGATGTACATTAGGATGTGATTTGCCCTTACGATAAAGGGAAGCAACACTGGTACAGAATATGTATAGTCGGCAACCAGAATGGATAGAAATTACTGGCATAGTCCAGAGACCAGTCCACTGGACAGTATACAAAGTAGCCGACAAAGCGCCCAAAACCGAAACCGAGACTTGAGCAAACAACAAACAACTTACACCATGCACTTATTGGAGTGGAATCCTTTGTCACAAATAAAATGGTGCGCAAACACTAAGCATGTGATTTCAAGTGTCAGAGGACATAAGAATCACACTTGCCCAACTTTGACTGCATGAATTTTGACAGCTAATTGATAAAGGTGACGCCACCATTCATATAGATGTCCTGGTTTACTCTTTAAACAATGGGACGATGGGCCTGATCTACAAACAATTTTGGACGATTTCTGCTTAAATATTTTGGTCTTCTGCGCTTAGTAGGTGCATTAGCACTCACTCTCATCCACGGTCTTAAAATGATTGTTTCGTCCGGCAAAACAGTTTGTACGATTCAAAGACGTCGCATCTTCAGTGTCATGCAAATAAGCTAGAGAGTACGGACACTGCATGGATCCGAATAGCCGAAGCCTTCGGAAGAGACGTCTGGGCTGCCTCTGCTGGCATATTGTAAATGCGTGGGCGAAGAGACCCTCAAGAACCATAAGTGTCGGTGTCCATAAGGTGCCCGTTTGAGCCTTCTAAAGTCTGCTTTTATTCTAAAACACTATATTTACTAATCTTGGCTACTTTTAACTTTGATTAGGTCCCATTTTATTTCTCGATTGAGGAACCTTTGCAGAGTCAACATTCTACGCACCCATTCCCGGCTTCACGTGTGAAGAAGCGTCAGGTGGTTCGCGATCTCACCAAAGAAATTTGTCTCATATCAAATTTTCCTCCAACCTCACAATTCAAACTTACATATTAATTTAACTATGAAGCATGAATTTGAATGTAAACTTAAAGGCGTACAAGTGATATCGTGGCGAGTGATTTACCTTTAGGATTGTGCAAGTCGTCTTCGACAGTCCTTATTATGGATCACTGCATAGTCACTGGTCATTCAGCAGTCGACAAGAGATAACTAGTTCCAGCTTTAAATAATTGTTCACAAATCAAATTTGCGTGCCTCTTCTGATGAGTTGGTTGTGATATTTTAGAGTTGATTGTTGTTATTGTTCCGCAGGAAGACCTCTTTTGAGGGAGACCTTTTTAGTTTTTAGAATTTGGATTCCGTCCAGTCTTAAAATAGCCGCTTATTTAAGGGCAAATAATGTTAAATCCCTCTTTATGACCGAATTTTTTTGTACCAATTTATTACTGCGACTAGTTGTTAATTTTTAGCAGCACAGACGCATATGCTTACTGTGGACGACGGTCAATTCAGTAGTACAGCTCAAGAACAAAAAAGACAGGTGATGAAAAAGGGAGGTATAAAGGGTCTTTCAACGCCATCAGTAAGCCCTTTTCGTATTTACGGCCAATTTGACATCACTCTTTGAATATAATACTAAAATGGCATGGCATGGGCAACCTTGCCAATCAGTATATTGATACGAAATTACATGCTTTTGTGAGTTAAAATTTGTCTAAAATCTAAGCTAATTTTTAGCCTTGAGTTCAGAATTTGCTTTCCTGTCAAGGTCAAGGGTCACAGAATCCTATATTATCAATTGTCAGCATAACACTGGCATTAACGGGAAGCCGGTACAAACTGAATTTCAAAGTTCTTCATATGCTTTGCTCTTTTTCTAACCCAAATGCTGAAATTTCTTAAGAGACCTCTTATGTATTTTCTCACTTAGGAAAATTGACACAAAGTTTACCAATAACGTTGATCGAAAACTTTTATTAGTCCCTAATTCACCCACAGACTGACTGTCAACCACTTAACGACTTCATTCAAAGCAGGAGTCGAAAGGTAAATCGCAATTACGATGGAGTAATTGTGAAACTTTAACACACTTCAAGATTGTCATTTTCAAGCAAGTTCATAATCTCCAATGGCATTAAAAATATCTTTATTTGTTGTAAACATCCCTAAACAAATTCCAAAAAAACGCAATGAAAGCGAAGCAAAGTCATCTTGGCTACAAACAAAATATACAAAGATTGAATCAATGTGTAATACTACCAAATTTCTGGGTAAAAATTAGGTGGTTGGGAAGTACTTAGACAAAGCAACCATAGCTGGACGTCTTTTCCGGTTGCGAACTTCGTATTGATCATGGTCGTACATACTCGCCTCGTGGTAGATAGGAATTCCAAGTTTAAAAGCTACCATTCCAACGTAAACGTCCTCCGGAGCGTAATTGTATCGAGTGTAGGCTGTTGCAATCGCCATATCGTCAACAATGTCGGGTCCGATGAAGTGAGCGAATCCCCTCAGATAGGGACACATTAAGTCCCATGGAAATTCACGACGGGAAAGATAAAGCCTCTTCCGAGGTGATCGATAAGCATAGTCCTTCCTGGCTATGTTTCCGAAGAGGGAGTTGCGTCTTATGCGTTCTGGAATCCGGTTCAGGAAGGCAGCCACCATAGAGAGATTCACCCGATGATCGTCGTCCATAGTCATGAAGAGTTTGACATTTTCAGCTCGACAAAATGCTGACATCCAACGGTAATTGGTGACGGTTTTCCAAGTGAGATTGTAGTAGGTGTCCTCGTAGTCTGCCAACAAGATGTCACCGTACTCTCTGATTTCTTCATTGATAACGGTCATTATCTCAGCCTCCCGACCATCATAAATTTCGAGCAAGTCTCCAGCAGGTCCCGGAAGATGGATGAGGTGACCTTCACGATTGAACGTCCTTCCACCTTGTTTTCTGGGAAGACCCACACTAAAAACTACACCAACTTTCATTTGATTGTTTTGAGCCTTCTCAAACTGCATGAATTTGCGAATGAATGATCTTGAATTCCACGCGAGGGTTGAGCTTTTGACAACTATCACAAGATCGTATTTTTTATCCCTTTGGCATACAGAATTGGGCGTGTTAAGAATTGTGATTGGGAAGTTGTAATCTGGCAGCTAAAATAAACCAAGAGCCACTATGAATTTGAATTCGTAAACCAATTATTATTTTACACATTGGGAGTGTTGGAGAGGGTGTTACTAGTTGTTCACAAGGAACTATAATGACGCACTGATGATAACTTTTTCGCTAATTTTTATGGGCCTCATCTACGTTTCTTTTTCAAAAGATCAATTCGATTTAATCCTTAGAAGTGTAATCACACTCGAATTCCTTGAAATAAACTAACCTCAGGTACAGGGTGGCCTTGCTTAACCGCCTTGACAATATCGCCCATCGGAACATCCTGAGGATAGGTCTGATAGACTCTTGGAACTCTCATTCGGTTCCAATATCGGCGGGGTAACAAACTCATTCCTTTAAAAGTAACGGATCCCTTAATTTTTGATAAGCCAAATAGTTCTTGCAGCGTGTATTCCTTCACCCTCCTATACGCTCGCACACGGCGTAAACCTTGTACACAAAGGGTAACATTAAAGACCTTATTCACCATTATATCTTTAATGTCCGACGGCGGCCATTGGCACCGCGTTGAGGCAATAAGTCCCTCTTCTTCATTGGTGAATTCGTTTACATCGCCTTCTCCACAAGACTGTACACATTTTTGAAGAATGCGGTCAATACTTGGGGTGGAGAATTGGAGTTCAATTATGAGGAAGAGGGTGATGCTAAGGAAGAACAGTTTGGAAATAAGTCGCCTGGCAATGCGCATGTTAGTTAACACATTTACAAGGTGAATCAATTGCTTGCTTGAGCGACTAGTCGTGTGGTAGTCAAAGCAGCAGAGCTTTCCATAATCACACATCCCACCATTTGAAGCGCCATACATTTGCTTGTGTGGGTGAACTTGGGAAGCTTTTTTAAATAATAACGTGAGAGACGTGTTAATTCCTAAATCACATTTCCGAAAATGGCAACATCTAAGATTTTCTGACTTAAAATTTGCCAATAGCAATTGCTCCGACACCCAACTGCACGGAGGCCTCGCGGTTCAATGTACTTGCAAGAGAAGTGCGAAATTTAATCGGTGTCACCGTTTCAGGCTTATTTTCTTGACAAAAAAAATCGGGCTAATGCTCTAAGCTGTAGATTCGTACTTAGCCTAATCAAGTGCTTGGTTTTTCAGGATTAATTGTTCTCCGGGTGATTTACAAAAATGGGGAATTAGTGCCACCAAATAGCCAGTCATTTGAAAGTTAACTAGCTAACTAAAATTGTCATATCAATTTTGCGCATTTTTTACAATTTGTTCAATCAATTTGGCCGCCAATGAGATCAGGTTTTATAAAGCTAGAAAAGGTAGCAAAATTAATAGGACAAACATCCAAAGTTGCATCTTTCGTCAAAGTGTAATTAATAAGTAGAATGAGCATTGTGGCGCAATATTCATACATGTTGTGTCTTCTGTGTGTAAAATCTGGGCAAATAGCGTTGAAACTCTGTAAATTTCACCAAGACTCTTCCATTATACTGAGGATACTATGAATTCTAAAGCATTTAGTTTAATTGGTAGGGTGAGACTCTGGGACCACGTGTTGATATGAGGACATTTAAAAACTCCTAAATCACATTGTGCAATGGAGAGGGTCTTTTGGGAGTAGAGAAATCGCACTTCTGACCTTCAAACATTTTGCTAAATGATAAAGGCGTCATTGATGAATGAAGAACGTTAATTTATGCCACTGTGCAGTGAAGGCAAATCACGGCCTTCGAGAGGTATGAAGTCGTGTTTGGCTCGCCTCTTTTTACCCCAAGTCATTACAATTTGCTAATTAATTTGGTGCTAAGGGTAATTACAAAGATGACAACCACTGCCACACATAATATCCAATTCAAAGCATTCTAAAGCCTCACGCCTCTTCAGAGGCAAATTTACAAAACGCAAGGGCTAAAGCTTTGAAACGGGGCGAATTCTCGTCGGTCCCTTATCATTTTTAACTTGGAAGATGCACGTCTGAGAGAGAAAAACCACACAGTAGGTAGACCACAACCTAATTGTCAAACCAGCTTTCATTAGTTCGTTTAAGAGCTTTAGTACAGTGACCCCCTATGAATGTAGTTGTAAAGGTATTCCTGCTATCACAATGCTTAATTTACTCCCTCTACCAGTAAAAATTGTTAGGAGCTATTGTTGTCAATACTTTATACACATTGGCTGGCAAAATTCGTACGACTTTGATGCCTCAGTAGGGCGCATTCCTTTGTCACAAATGAGTAGGGTGCAAGCACTGAAACCCTTGATTTACACTGTCAACGGATATGCATGAAAGAGCCAAATCCGCATCCACCAAATTTTGATTATGTGGCATTAGCTCCACATAGGTCTTGAAAACCATATTGAAAAGTGAACCCTCCATTTAAACTAAGTTCAGTGTTTTTTTAAGGAACCTTATTTAAGACCCTAATTCATTAAAAATGAATTAACGAACGAAAATTGTTACGCAAATCATAATTTAAGCAATGAGATGAGTGAGTTAAGTTCCAAATAGCCTTAGCGATGCCTATTAGAATATTTTGTAAATTTGGTTGAAAAGACACTACCACTTACGCTACCAGGCCATAAAATTTTTTATTCCCATCCACGGTCCTGGTTTGATACCTCCGTCTCCGGAAACGGTTCATGGGAAATCAGAGACGTCTTATCTTCACTTGAAAATAATATTGGGACGCGACACCGTCACGCTGTTGTAACTTCCTGCCATAAAATGCCACGTGCAAAGGTAAGCGAGTTCAGATACCTCTCGTTCCTTGCGTGGTCTGAAAGAATAGAGCCTTTAGAAAGGATGCCTTAGCCGCCGCAGATTATTTGCGTAAATATGTGACGAAAAGGAGCTCTCGACTACGTAGACACACCCATGAATGTCAGAACTGCTAATGCCTATTCCTTACCACGTGGAGGCTTGAATGCTCCCGGACGACCTTGAGACCAACAAATTATTGGCACGCATAAAATGCGTCTCCACACGATACTGTCCAATCAAAATTAAAGAAAATCTGAGCATAACGTGTGAAGGTTTATATGATATTCAAAGAGAAGGGACGGCTGGTGGAAGCGTACCTATTCAAGTAGGAGGTTCTGAGTCCTCTTATTAGGAGCGTTATTCTGGATTTAAAAACGCCCAAGTCTTCCTTCGCAATGTTGTCACCGCTCGCCTTTCTTCCTAATCGAAAAGTGAGTTGGTAATAATTCAGACTGTCTATCATCCCAAGTTCAAGATCGTAGGAGTTAAATATCAAGTATTTTGTGACCAATTAAACTTCCGTTGAATTAACTCAAATACTATAGACCAAGCAGTGCTATTTTTCATTTGGTAAAAAGTAATTGCTTAAGTGGTAAGGCACTGGCAATTTGAGTAATTTTTTATGTAATGGCACTATGAATGATTACCTTGCTCTACTTAAGTGGCATTCCAACCTGAGCTTCATGATGTCAAAATGTCGAGACAGTAAAATAATTTAAATTCGTGATTAGAATCCCAAATGCGATGACATCCATGCATGCATCCGCCGATTTTTATTCCATATCTTCCAGTCAAAATACAGACAACGAAGATTTGCAATGAAAGACTCTAATTCACTTAATGTGACCAACTTGTAGCACATTTGAAATAGAAACATGGCTCTTCTCTGAGGACAATAGAAGGCTTAATACTCAGATAGAATACATATTTTCGGCACACAGAAGGGAGTGGAACTGCTGACGTGATCTGGAGACCAGCCCACCTGGCGAGGCACAAAAATGGTCGACCACGTGCTTGCAACCGAAAGCGAGAATCAAAAAAATAAAAAAAAGTGTATTGCATAGCTCCCTTTAATTAACTAACTGCGTCAGTCAACACAACGTAATCAGTGCTGCCAACTGCGTCAATCATCAAATTTTTATGCAGCTGAGGAGATAAGTGATAGCAACGTCACTGATCTCTCTTAAAAATTTTATTGGATTTGAGGTTTAGTCTAGTTTGGTAATCGGATTTGGGAGTGGGGGATTTAGCTGATCATCACGCTAAACAAATTCAAGAAAGGGATGGTTTTCGTGTCTGTTCACATTGTCGGCATCCTTTTGTAGGTTACAGTAGGGAAACCCCATAATAAGTCTTTTTTAGATGGTTCACGGTTAGTGTCGCTTCCCTTGTGGGCAGCTTCATTGCAGAACACGGGACTGAGGTAGTTGCTGAAGGCGGATGTCACTTTAAGTCCTTAAGTTATGGGTCGTCAGAATCGGAGTTCATACACTGCTTCCGTCCCGCTTAGATCTATCATTCTGTCGTAGGAATCAGGACAAATGTCCGTTAAGATCGGATTTTAACTCCGCTGCCACCGGTGTAGTCCCTTGAGACTTTCCTAAGAGCGAAAGAAGTCATGATACCGATGCAGAATATGTATACCCGACTAACAGGATTGATTGGAGTTACTGGCATGGCTCAGAGACCAGCTCACCTAGCTACGCACAAAATGGCCGACCAAGTGCCTGAAACCGAAACCGAGAGCCTAACAAACATCAAACGTATTGCAGCAAGTGATATTGTGATTTTTGATTCTGCGAAGTTAGAGAATATGAAATTCCTGTCCCGGTTGAATTGGTCTAGAAGTATTTTTGACTAATCATTGAAATTCTGTCCCAACGCTAAGTCGAGCGATTGAAAGTGATAAAAAAGTGGAATGAGTTTATGGCTACAGCAAAGTAGTCTACTCAATCCAAAATATTTACCGCATCATCGGTGTTAACAAGAACAATTTCGGAACACATTTTATAAGACCAAAAAGAAATGCATTTTATCATAGGGTTTGCATAAATTTGAACAATGAGGACTTACTAACGATAGAGATCATTGTAGGTTGTTTCATTCGACATAAGCATACCGAGGACTGCATTTTTGTAAGATCTTATATGACTAGAACCTTTAAGAGGGCGCTTCAACTTATTGGTTTAGCATTAATTGGCTTTAGTCAATGTCAGCCTATTATGACATTGATAATAAATTCCACTGCAGTTTTGCTCGATTTACTTGGCAGTCCAAGTTTAGTTATGGCTTCATATGCTTATACCTCATTGTCGGTGTTGCCTTGGAAATAAGTAAGTTAGCCTTATAATTAAAAAAACCTTTGCTTTTGGGAACGATCTCAATTTTAAATGCAACAACCCACGAGGAAGGAGGGTTCCATTTCAGAGACCCTTACCACAGGAGAAATGTCTCAGGAGGTAGTAAACTGATACACATTTTGAAATGGTTAATCTTCTGACGACCTCATCTGTCATTCACGATAGGTTTGCGTTAATAGTTGGGACTTCTAGCGGCGCATATAATACACATTTCTATTACCAATAGCACCTGGCATTACTGAAACTCCTTGGAAGTGCCGGATTAATCGACTGGATGCTGACATTTGAAGACCTTATGATTTGACGGAACCATTAGTAATAAAGGGGAGATAAATTCAAAACAATGCAACGGATAGGCAGGAGTCTTATGCAAAACTCACCACTGCTTAGGTTGAGTCGATTTCGATAATCCAACTTAGCTGAAAGTCAGCTCCCCTAAACTTCATTTAACTGTGAGAATTAGTGTCTGCCTCATCGTTATTACCACCATTAATCAAGTGTAATGAATAAAACCAGCAGCGAATTTCCTCCTTCACGTGATGAAAGTTGTAGCGAAATTCGCGTGCTTTGCTGCGGTTGTATAATACTTTGATTGTGCGTATAGCCTTTTGTTTTGAACTTGCGGGCCCTTAAGGGTCCACTCTTGTACTTCCGCTCGGTAGCATAACCCCTACCATGCCGGTAGGCTCCCAGCCCTTTTGATAGACTTGAGGTTCTACAGCTGTACTGAGCATAATTACACTGTGAATATCCAGCATGAATGACCGTTTCCGTGGGTCAGCAGGTCTATTTTCCTTATGAACTGAAGCAAAGTGGTACAACTGAAATCGATCTAAGCTTTAATCTTGGAAAAAAATAGTACTGACTAACCGTAAACTGTCCATCTGAAAAGTATGATAATCAGAGGCCAATTTTACCTACCTCATTTCATACGCCTTTCTAGTCCATGCAATCCTTCGTAACAATACAAAGCACTGTGGCCGAAGGAAAGTTTAAACCTGCTAGCTTGGGAGCAGTAGAGGAAAACAAAAAAGGCATCACTGATTTCCCTTGAGAAACACATTTAAGTGTAAAGCAACTTGAATTTTCAAATAGCTTGGCATAGAGACCGATTTTTCCCTTCAGCTCCTATGAAATCCTTTGCCATTATCTAGCAATTTTTTGTGAAAATCTGCAACTACCTTATGGATACTTAGAGATAACCAAAAAACTAACTCAAAGGGATCATACTTACCACTATTGCACCTAAGCTGGACTGCATGACCTCTCAACGATAAGCATTTGCAAATGGTCATTTTGGTGATTAAATGGCATAATTTAGGAGCACCCTGCGGTAAGTAAATTCTTGTCTTAAAACCTACAAGCGCTTACTCCAGCTACTTTTATTTTTAATTAGTCCAATTTTCGTCTCGAGCATAGGCAATGTCTAAAGGTTCTTCTAAAACTCAACTCCCTGTGAGTCCTTTTTTCTTCCCATCTCTACAAAGTAATGGGTAGTTGGCAGTTTTAACACTCTTTGACTAGTCGACCTGATAGAGGTTTAAACACGTTTGAACTAGCATGGCTTAGCTTAAAGTTGAGGTCAAAGTTTTGTTTTGACTTGTTGAAGCTAACGGAAACATAAACTTTTACGAATGCGATCATAGTAGGTGGTTAGCCTTAACGGTTATATGTGCTGATTCCTGCAGTCTTTAAAAAAATTACCGCATCGCCAATGATCATGCATCTGTCGACAACAGGCACCTGAAACGATGCATTTTGCTATCTTTGTGTAATTCAGCCAAACCAACCGATTTCAAGGCATTTTGTGGCCCCAACCATGACAGTCTCAGTTGGTGAATCTCTTTCGGCTTTGCTGAAAGTTAGTCAGACTGTTTTATGAAGTATCCTCATTTGTTAGTGACTGTAATCAGCTAAGCATCCAGAGAGTTGTGTACTTGCCCCTGTTAAATGCTACCTGTTAATCTTCCACTAGCGTGTAGCAGCAACACGAGAGCTCTAGGGCCTTTCACCATTTTTCTTGGCCGTACTCGCAGACAGGGGAGCGTTCGGATCACTCCCGCCTTGGAATTGCCGACTGACTCATATAATCGACTTGGAATAAAAGAGGGAAGAGAGACGAAATTTAACCCTATTATGTACATCCAGGGTAATTTTGATTAACACCATTCATTCATGTCTTCTGTCGATTACTATCGCTAAGATGATACCCCAAAATAATAAGTTAATTGTCTTGATTAGCCAAAGCAATTACCATTTACTGATTTAGATTCGATGATGTTCAGGATTATGTGTGGTTCCAGTTTCGAAAAATCCATTTGATCTTTAAAACAAACGGTATTTTAGCCTCATAAAAGGTGAAAGACATTTTTATTGTTTGTTTTTGGCCTTCACATCATCTAATGCGTCAAGTTTGCAGATTTTGTTAGCAATCATGAGAAGAAACTCTGGTTCCATGACGGGACCCCACAGTATACACTACGCACACCTGTTCGGAGTACCTGGTGCAGTGTAAAACGGTGCTCCTTCTTCCTTTTCGCCATTTATACTTAAAGTCAATAAAAAGATATAGGCATATTTTTTTCAGAAAGTGGAAAATTTGTACCTTTAATACTTTTTAATTGACATCTGCTATTCACACGAACTTTATTTGGCGGCTTCTGAAAGGTACAAGGTCCAGTTTTCAGAGTGAAAACCCTTTACAATTTTAAAGTTAGCCTGATATCAGATGCAGTGAATTCTATCTATTATGCTGCCCAGCGCAAAACTGGTACTGGAGTTTGGAAAATAAATGGTTTTGTTGATATGTATGCGTTTGGCATAGCTGATGTGACTCGAGTTTGCTTTACCTCGTCCCTAATACTGCTGAAGCCTCCCAAATAACAAACTTTATTGCTGAAATCAGAAGAAATTTTACTGCGGTGATAAACTTGCAAAGTGTTATAATCATTTTATGAAGGCATCTGATCTCCTAGTGATTACAGAACCAGATATTAGCGTGCAAAGATGAGGAAGTAATTCATCCACCACCAAATAAGTTTGGAAGAAGTGGACTCCGTCTAACTTCATTGGCAGATGATCGTGGTTACCAAGAAATGCTATTTTTCTTCACATTCTTCTTATGCTTTATTAAAAGCTTTCAGTGTGGTTAGATTTTCTCGTTACTATTAGCCGTAACGCTTCAAAGTTAAGTAATTCATTGTCCATTCTACGCTTCTGGGAGTGACACTGCTTCAATGCCAAAAGAGTGTTTGTTGGATCGCAGAGAGTCTTCTTCATCTCGGAATTATTTCTAAATTTCAAGTAATAGCCTCTTTGTTCTACCGACTCGATACATTCTGAAGTCACACAAGAAAACCTTCGCTCCTTTTGCATTTATCATTCGTCACCTAATTCATTGAATATTTTAAGAGTTTTGATTTGAGTGTTACCACGGATTAGCGTTGCCATAAGTCCATTTAGGTAAGGCTTTTCTTAATTTTAACTCATAATAAGCCAATCAGACTAGGATTTTTTAAGAACACAAGATTTCCGGTTTAGTCTTAAGTCCATAACGCGGGAACTAGAGGCTCCCCTAAAGAAAAAGACAGCATAATGCTAGAGTGAAAAATGTCTCATCCAACTTGAGAAAGGCTAGGAGGCTATTGCCATGGTCCGGAGATAACACCGCTCTCGTCATTTGAACTCCAGCCCCGTTGCTCCTCTGGGCAACCTCCCATCCCATCCCAATCCCATCGGAGTCGGTGCTATAAGAAACATTCGAATCAAATGAGGGGGTGGTTCACCGCCATTTTACTAATCCCCTGCAACAAATCCACTAGACCTGGAGTTTTGTAAAGCTTGAGAACTGCATTGGAGAAGGAGAAACAGGCAGGCTATTGCGTATGTCCATTGCTAGTAGTAGGAATACTGACCCACAAGCAGAGCCATTTAAAAATGGCGATGGTGAGATTATTTTTATGATAATGATGTTTTCACTTTAGTGCTGTCCAAGGATATCGAAATGAACTCCATCCAGCTAGTTGATAAGTGGAGGAGGTGCCGCATACTAACTTAACTGTACATAGGTATCGCAGACAGATCCATGACAAAAGTTTCCAGATGGTCCATGATTAGTGGCGCTTCAGTTATCAAAAGGCTTCCTGCAAAACACAAAATTGTTGTAGTTGCCGAAGGCGAATGTAATCTTTAACCCTTCTGCCAGATTTCGTTACAGATTCTCCCATGCGCAGCTATAGGCACCTCTTCCATCGCGTTAGGGTTTAGGATTCAGGAATGGAGATCAAGGCAGTTGACCATAAAGATTTGGTTCACTTTTAGCTGCCACCAATGTAACACCTAGAGACCCCACTGAAAGCACTAGAAGACATAATACAAAGGAGGCCACTGTCATGAACCCGAAGCCAGGCCGGTTGACGGATGTAAAGGCGAGAGGCCTTCAGTGCCCTTGAAACCAAAACGAGGAGTTAAACAAATAATTAAGGTGGAACAATAATGTCTAACCTTGCAACTGTTAGCAACAATGAAATACAATCAAAAAAGAGGCATGGTTATGCATTAAGCTACCTCAAAATAATCATTAGTTGCCTAGGACAACATACTTTGGTTTCCAATCATTTCGTCAACAACTACATCGTTGTTAGGTTGCTAAACTCCATTGTTGATAGATAAATCTTGTTAAAAGTCGCGGGCAGTTCCGTGGCCAATGGGAACAAAATATTCAACTGAATCTCCGAATTCCTCGCAGGAAGTCTTGTCCATAGAAAATAATTTCAACCCAAGTCAATTTGGATTGCAGGAGACGAAGAAGTATTTGCACTGAGTAAATACAGCCACAAGTGTTCACAGGTTTTGGATATTAAGTTTTCCATTCTCTCGCAATAGCCAGTTTAGTGCTCACGTCTTTTGTTTTAATTAACAAAGATATTCTTAAGTGGAGAAAGATATGCTTGTGTGAAGAATTTGACTTTGTCGGTCTAACATAAGTCTCTGTCATCCCTTTGATACAACCCGACAGCCATAAATGGAAGCACTTTTCTTTGATACCCTTTGCATAAAACAGATAATAGAATTGCTTCACAGGCCTTATGCTTATCTAGAAAGTGTAACTTAGGCAATAGAGAGGGTTAAGATGTCAAAACCATTGTGATGCTCCTCTCCTGAGGGCAAATGCATGGCTTCTTAAACTAAGCAGTGGGTTACCCTCTGCTGGAGTTAGTTTCACGTAACTTATCGTGAGGGATCGCAATTGAGAAAGTTGTTGCTTGTTGCATTCTCGCGAGGGGCCTCTTCAGTTAGTGATACCCTTCCGCCATCCTCAAAAGCGAAGTAAAAGTGCGCGTATACGACGTTTAGCCCTAATAATCTGGGCAATTTAGTTTTTCCAACCGAATTCGCGCATAAGAGAGTTGACTTTAAACACGCCGACGCTTATTTCATGGAGATTTAAAGATGACATTAAAGAGTTTAATGCATTCTCCACCATTACGCTGACCAGCAGATTGTGGTTTAGTGGAATTCAAAATGGATCAGAAATTAATGTCAACTGTTGATGTGACATTAAAGCGGTAACTACTTTTCAAAACAACCTCACGGTTGGGTGCTCCTTTAGAATGGAGATTTGTGTAAAGTCTGTAATTTAGACAGCAATGATGTCCGCAAAAACTGATGACACAACTCCTCCCATTTACGATTCGATCATTGGAATAATTTTTCACTCAGTTTTCTCATCAAGCGCTTCTCATTCCAGCTTTGAACAAGTAAAAATGCGTGAGCAGCACTTGTAAAACTATTTCAGCCTTTGAAGTGAAGAATGCCAATGTTAAATTCTTTGTTAACCGCACTCTCAAGTATTCCATATGGGCAACACTCCAAGCTCGGTGGAAAGGCTTCGAAAAAGGAGAAGCACCTCACTATTTAATGTTCTCTCGAATGCTTCTCCTATAGCAAGCCATGCAGCAAAAAGCGAATAGGTGTTTATTAAAAAATTCATTCGTGAGATTCACTGTGTTGCTAACTGTCACCCACGGATTAGACTAGCAATAAATAAGAGCAAGATCTGGACCTACATCACATGGGTATTCATTAATTTTTGGGAATTTCGCTGTCAAAATAATGTACACGTCTAAAGGCGTGCTGAGCGCTGGTGCCACTAACACATGCTCAAAATTACCAAGGTTGTTTTTTTAGGTTAGACACCTTCAAATGCATTTATATTAGTTGAAATTATTCTAAAAGTCAAAAACTGATCATTGTAATTATTGTTCATTAGCAGTAGCCTCAGTTCCTCCCATTTTGACCCTCATTGAAATTGGCAAGGAAGACGAGGAATGGTTCAAGTGTAGATTTAATGAGACTTTGGGTACCACGTAACGGTCACATCGAAAGAATTCTCTGAAGGCGGGAGAAGGTATAATACTGGAGTGAAACATGTAATATCGATGTCGAGAAGGGTCAGAGGCTAGTAGTTGGCAAAAGCACAGCAATAGGGGCTCAAGTGCCCTTGAAAGAGAGACGAGGAGGTAAATAAAGAAATCAGATATTGCAGTCTGCTGTTCCCATATCGGCTATCGTGACGCACTCGTACCGACCACGCAGTCATTGAATTGGCATTCGAACAAGGGGATTTAGCACTGCCGCGCCACTAATCTCTAATGGCAGATCTACTGAATCTGGAGAGTTGCTCGGTTCGAGAACTGTACTGATGCAGAGAAAATATGCGGACCATCACGTATTTCCATTACTAGTCGTAAGGTTACCAACCTACAATCAGAAACATTTAGTAAGGAACGGTACATAAAATCGTTCCCTGAGGATCGGGCATCTTGTCGATTCCTACTTGCCGAGTTTTATTGTCTTTGGCACCCCCCGGAAACATCAATGTAGTTTTCATTGAGCCAGTTGACAACTTAAAAGAGGCACTACTAACAGCTTTGAGACAATTTTAGGTAGTTCATGGCTGCTGTCACCTCAATTTTTAAAAGCTTTCCTAAGTATCGCGAGGCTGATGGTGCTGAAAACTGACGTTGCTTTCAACCTTTCTTTTAGGAGTAGTCACATTTGACCCATCTGTATCCTTAAACTTCGCTGAAGACGAAAGAAGACACAAAACAAAGGGTAGATTATAGGCTGTAGATGGATGAAAGGGCTATGGAACTACTAGCATGACCTGGAAGCTATGTTTGTCGGCGGAAGAAAGGGAGTGGGACTCACAGTGCCGGTAGAACCAAAAAGAAGAGTTAAACAAATGGTCAAAGCCTTACATATGTTAACATGGTTATGAAGATGGAACTTTTTACTTACCTATTCACCACATCTGAAGACATCATTGGGTGAGACTCATAATGCAAATTAGGAAGCACTTAGAAACGGGACTAAATTTTGTATGTCAGATGAATGAAGTCCTTGTAGTTACTTCAAGTTTTATGAATTCCCGGCAGTTTTAAAACTTTCTTAAACACACTCATTTAAATGAAATGGCAATAAACAACTTTCATTTCCTCCCATGTGGGTAACTATTTAATCCTGTTAACAGGTAGAAAATTGACAAGCAATGAAATCACACAATTTTTTGGGAAATTAGGTCGTCAACAACACAGCTGGTCATCTATCCGTATTTCCACACAAATCGTCTTCATGACTGCATATATTCCCAACCAATCTTTACCTAAGGCCTAACTAATTTCGCAATCGTGGCACTACGAGAACCTACCAGAAGATTGGTAAACCCTGTACAGGTTGATCTGCTGGCTAAACCATTGATGCTATCAGTTCCAACGAAATTCACTGTTGATTTTGATCGGTCCGTCTATCTACCAAATCCGTTTTAACGATATTTTCGAGAACAGAGCCCATCAAATAATTATTGAATGCAGTTTAATTGAACTCTGAAATCATTTAGAAGTTCAGTGGATTGGTTTCTACCATCACCTTTAAAGGCACCCCATTTTTGATACCACAGAAGGCTACTAACCATTGGAAGTTTGCATGTGTTCTCAATAGTAAACTGTAATACTTTGTTTGTTTGAACTGCCGGTTTCGGTCACTTGGGTGGTCATCTTGTTCTAGCCGGTTGGTCGGCCTCTGTGCCGTGCCAACAGTCCCCAAGACCTCTGTTCCCGGAATATATATATTCTGCCCTAGTACTGCGCCTTCTTTTACCTTAAAGGGAGCCTCGGGGCGCTACATCGGTGGCAGCAGAAAGCGGACCCGACTTCGATGAATTTTATCCTGCTCCATGCCGCTTCTGGCAAACGTCAGCGTTGTGAAAGAAGTACATGTGCTACGGAGGAGAGAACCTTTCATATCTCGTAACAGAAGAGTTGAGATCGACGTTCATCTTCGACATCTCCCTCGCCCTCGTGTTCGACAGGAAAGCTATTAACAACTGAAACGACACTAGCCATGAACTCCAAGTCCAGTGGAACTGCCAAGAGAGACCTGCGACGTTGTGGTCAAGCATCCTCCGTAAGCCCTCTCTCCTATTCTCAGATGTAGAATGTGCAGGATGCCATTGGATAGCATCGTGTTATGCTTTGCACACTTGGATCGCATGCATTTTGTTCCTATGAGGCCCGACCACCACATTTGCTCAGGTTTCTACGATGTCCTTGCGTTTCTTCTACAGCATCAATTAAGCCTGGGATCGCAATATGTGTTGTGCGTGTCTCGACCCATTCGAAAACTTGGATTCGTACCTCCATCTTCCATTGGACCACATTGTCGTGGGAGAGGACGGCCAAGGAGCGCGCATTTGCTGCACTGAGTGCTACGCGGAATTGATGGTACTAAGGGAATACATGCGTTCGAATCTCGACGACTGGGATGGTTGGGTCGTGGGTGCTTCTCGCAGCACTGATTACGTTGTGATGGCTGACGCGGGAGGCTGACCAAGGGGAGCGTCGGGGACGACGCTCGAAAGAAGAGAGGGGCTGTGTAATACTTTTGTTTGTTTGAACTGCCGGTTTCGGCCACTTGGATGGTCATCTTGTTTTAGCCGGTTGGTCGGCCTCTGGGCCGTGCCAACAGCCCTCAAGTCCTCTGTTCCCGGAATATATATATTCTGCCCTAGTACTGCGCCTTCTTTTACCTTAAAGGGAGCCTTGGGACGCTACAAGATTGTAGTAGGTATCCGCACAGTCGTTTAATGGACCATCGTCATGCTGTTTGATTACTTCTTTGACAATTTGGCGTTTCATCACATCACAAATAAGTCCTCTTGGAATCACACAGAATTCATCATTGTCAAAGAGCACTTCAGCACGCTTTCGTAGCAAGCCGATGCTGAAGATGACGTTAGCAGTTGAGTTGGGGTAACAAACGCGTTCGTGGTTTACAGCTCAATCAAAATAGAAGATTTTAATTACGATGGGAAAATACTGTGTGAGTAGTGCTTCCACATGAAGACTTGCTGGTATTTAAAATATTATTAAAGCAATTGTTATTAAGTGTCTGTAGTTCGAAAACTGATAGCATCCAACAAAGATTAGTTTGAGGATATTCTTCCAACCCCGCAAATTTTACAGTAACTCACCAATGGCACAACTACACCTTTGTAAATCACATAAATTTTCATGGCGACTAGTCCTCAAATGCATAACTACTCTGTGGTCACTTTGTAGTAAGCTGTTAAATCGTTTTGTTACAAAGTTTCCCACCAGGTCTGACTAATTTGGTTTGGTAAGTCTCTTTATCAATGTTAAGCGACAAGGTCAGACCTCAGGAAATGTTGTATGGCGAGGACGATTATTGTTTATGCCTCAGAAATCAAGACAAGTCACCTTTCTTAACAAAACGTTTAAGGAAGAAGTGACTAAAGTAAGAAGTTTTTGGATATTGTAAATCTCGATACTTATTATTATTATTCAAAACACAGAGGCAAAAGTCGCGTTGGTCCTGATTTTTTTTCGCCTTTCCTCTTGCTTTTATGATAGAAAAGACAAAATCACAAGGATGTGCCTTGATCCATAATGCTCATTCTAGAAAAGAGAATTTGAGAGGGCGTAGTATAAATGTTCTCCTTCATTTGTCAACCATAAGTTTTTTCCTGCCACGATCATTCCCAACCACAAGCATTAGCAATATCTAGATCCACCTGAAAAGACCATTCATTTAGCAGAAAAAAGCTGGCTAAAATAAATTACAAATGATGAAGTTGGTTATTAATTCACAATTACTTTAGACTAAGCACCATAATAGGAGTTGAAAGTCATTGATTTCAAAGGTGACTGAAACAACTAGTTTCAGAATCTAGAAGACCTAGTTTAATGGACTTAACAAATAGTGTTAAGTGGGAATCCTATAAACGCTTTTGATAGTCATCAGGGCACTTTTTAGTCTTTCCAAGACATCGTGGCAGATTGTCTGGTTCCCTAAGGTTCACCAATTCAACCGTTATGCTGATGCTTGGAAATACTTCAGGTTTTTGGTATCTTCCATAGCTAAACTCCCGATCTTATACGTGAAGGTTGATAGTAATGTCCTCCACCATGTATGCAGTTTGTCAAAAGAGCGACCAAAGTTTAACTTCCTAGGCGAGCTATGTACTGGCTATTTTAATCCTGGCACAGCAACTGGAATGGTAAATAAATGCACATTTGCCCATTCTTTTCATTTTGACTCTTGTGATTGCCATTAAATGGGGCAAATAGTTGGTGCACATATCCAAAACCAGTGCCACTACTGATTGACTGGAAGTCCCTATATGTAGCGACTTCGTGGGTTGGTTTTGGTTTCATTCCACGGCATAAGGTGAGTAACCTTAATGCAATAATCTGCTGTAGTGAAATAAAGGGACTTCTTAAGTTAGATTGCATTATAGCGCACAAGTTACGTTTAAATTCCGTAAATTGACAGTACTTCCCGCTTCCTTATTACAAAATACAAATTATCCCACGAACTTGGAGGAAAAAATAATGTAAAACTAGTCGCCGACTAATAGCACTGGAAAAGGACTTCGGTTCTCCAGTTTTGTGAGTAGCCAAAACTTCAAATACTAGAAGTCTGAGTAATGGGCATCCTGAGAAGTGAGTGACGTGTGGTCCAGAAATTCCCAAGTGGCCGTACTGGTACTGAAGGCTCAAAGTACGCTGAACGTTCATTGGACTGCACATAGGACCACAAAGAATGGCCTATAAACCCTACATTTGTCAGAGCGCTGCTGCATGAAGGCAGATAACCAAGGGACAACAGCTAGTAGTGACAGGATGCACAGTTTTCTGGACGATCAGCCTATTCCAGTTAGAACCATGAACAGTGACTGACAAGAGCACCCCGAGTAACAGCTTGAGGAACTTCCAGTCAAAGTGTGAGTTAAACAGCGGCTGAGGCGGGGACCAGGAGAGCACAAAATGCCTTTGGGTTGTTGAGTTAGGATGAAACAAAGTGCATCATTTTAGGTGTTGGCTTCAGCTGGTTGTCGTCGACTAATGCATGGCTAATGACTGTGCGGTGATTCACCTTAAAGGCTGTAGGCAACGGCTCACACAATCGTTGAGTCAAGCCAGTAACCACGACATGATTAGTTCAAGTCCAAGCTCTCATTCTCTTCAGCAGGCTTAAACTAATTTAAAAGATGAAAATCAGCTAAACTCGTTGAAATTGGATAAGATGCAAATATCGCCAATGGAGACCGCAGAATATCCATTAGTTTGTCTCAGGTAAAGCAAGCAATGCCCACAAAAGAGTTGATTCTCCAAGCAGCCTTTGTTTCAGCTTGTATGAGTCAATTGAAAATGCAAGCAGACTAAACTAAATGACCGCCAAGCGTTTGCATCATCGCTTTTATTCCAATTAATCTTCTGAAACACTTTGACTGCGGTAAAGTTGGTAGTGTGGGCTGGATTGCAAATTTTCGTTGCATAGTCCGCATCATTTTGTCTTGAATATAATCATATCATGCAAGATGAATTTCTAAAATGCCGTGTGACCCATTATTACCTCAAGAGATCCTGTTACTCCAGAAAACTGACTTAGTTTAAATTTCCGGAACCTTTCATTTTTGCATCAAATTCCCCGAAATTCTGCAAATTGCACGCTTGTTCCCCTATAACCGTCAAGACTGCTTTCAGACACACTTTAAGCGCACAAAGAATCACTCTAAGGGCACTTTATTACTATACGTACACACAGATAAGCCGTCTGGGTGATCCAGACTTGGATGCGGACGCAGTCTCTGATCAAGTCTTCGCCATTCAGCACAAGTCGTCAACTTGGTCCGCATACGAACAGCATACGTCTCTGTTATTCCACCCGCGTTAGCCAATACCGGTGTTCGTCCTGAAAATTTAACGTATTGATATGGTTGGTGACCTTGATGATACCTCGGCAACTCGTGCAAAAAGCCTCAGCTCACTCCATTTGGTAACCAATTTATGCCAGTGGCAACATAGTTTACAATGGACGGAGAGGGGCATTCTCAAGTTAGCTTCAGGGCTCTGCGTTGTCGGATGCTGTTGTTACCTGTAGTAACAACTGTTTACTTACGTGCATGAGTAAGCGGAGGGTAGTACGACAATTGCGTGCGCCTCCAGCAAAGCTTGACTAAATCATCCCATGCGGTGGTTTCAGATGCGCGTAATTATAATAAATGACCTGTCTTTGCCCTTGGGTGATTACAACCTCACTTTGAAGCACAACCATATCGTTTGCAGCCAATCAGGGCGAACCGGGCGGAGGCTCGGCTATCTAGAAGGTTGAATTATTGGCCATTACGAAGTTAACTCCCAGAAAATCGAGTTGGACTCCATTTACGGGAGTCGAAGCATCTACATCAACTATCTTGTGATTCGCATTGACCACTGGGAAAAATTATTGGTGAAAGCAAAGTGGAAATATTCATGGAAATGCCTTGGTTAACTTAGCAGAAATAATGCTGCTCATTTTCTTTATGAAGCAACACATATACGAGCTCCGATGTCATCTAACCTGGATCAGTACTTGATACCTGCCTTTGTTAAGCCAAATAGTCAACTTGCCATTTTGAAGTTGATTAACTAACTGTAACAATGGTTACTAAAGCCATCTGAGGATGGAACAAAGAAGGGGCAGTGTTCCAGTGTACAAGAGATAATGTGAACAGAAGGCCGTAAACGCTATGCCAGTAGATACTCATCAGTGTTGCTATGAGTCTTCAGAATTGATTTAGATCTAATTCCTCTCTTTCAATCTCGCTCTCTCACGGAGGGTGGTTGATGAGTGAAACAGATAACCCGGCATGGCTAAGTACGATCACGAAGAACGGCATAGATCTTGTAGAAATATCGTCTTGCTGCCACAATACGGCAGAAGCTTAACACTTAGCAGTCAGAGCCCTCCAGATGGCTAGCCGACCACAGTTACAACTGACAATCTTTTAGGCAAAATGATGGCTATCTTACCCTTAAATAATCAAAGTAATTCAAAATGTTCTACTACAATGAAGTATTCAAAGTTGACGAAAGGCGCCACCGGAGTTGGTTGTCATTTGTCGGCTGACAAATGGTCAATGGCTCTCCGGTGACTCACACTAAGGAGTGCGGGTTACTACTCACACAATCTGTGTGTCAAACCACTCGGCGCAACAACATTGGCGCAAGTTAATTTGTACAATTGTTCCAACGACCTTCAACAGTTAAAAAGTGCTCGTTCAAACTTGTTTAAGATTCTGCCAGGCTGAAGAGCTAGTGGATACGACCGCGAGGCACCTACTACTTTGTCATAGATAAAGCAGTTAATGAAAGCAAATGAATTTGAGTTTTTTAAGTCGTATGGTATAATTTGCATTAGACCTGAACCTTGGACCAGCTTAAAATAAAAGCAAACAAAGGAAGCAGGTGGACCATTCCCGAATAAAAGCTAATTGCAGTGTTTTGTTAAGTGGCTGGTGGCTACGCAACTACCTCTTTTAAGAAAATACCAAGGAGACCCAATCTTGTCCCTCCGCCAAAGCCCAACGCAAATTTTGCGTGAATATCGCATTTACTTTCACCTTCAATTTGTCTGGTTACGAGTAAACGAAAGCAAAAATGAAAGCGAGGATAAGAAAGACATGTCTTAATGTGGGCTATTAGTGTGGAGGCAGTGGGAAAAGGAGTTGCTTGTCTTTGAGGCGTATTGACACTTGGTGATGCAAGCACGTGAGATCTTCGCTTTCCAGATAATGTAAATGTTTCCGACTGTTTTTTGCATCCACCTTTAACGTCACACTACTTACAGTTGTTTATGGCACATTGTTCCTGATTTGCAAATTGAATTAGTGGGACCACTTAACTGCAGTTTGTTATTCTGAAGATTAAGATGTTTTCCGAACGACGAGTGACCTACCTTGGAGCAAATCATTACCACAATGACGTTATTCAAATCAGTTCTTCTAGGTGGTTCATACCACTACTACAAATCGCATTTATTCTAATTGCTATCCAATACACTTATCAAGAGACTTTATTTTTGACGAGTGGTAAGCAGTGAGCAGTACACACTGAGAATTTTGACCATTTAAAGGCAGAAAATCACTGAAAAAAAGGTTACCCATAGTGATGATTGTTCTTGAATGTTACTTAGGGACAATGTTTGCAATGCTTCTTCAAGGAACCACAACAATGTTAACAGTATCGACTTGAGTTTGCGAGAATCCGTACAAGCACTTCATCTCTCTACAAGTGTACAGATCAGTCTTACAGGTGCCAAAACATGGAATTCTTAAAGGTGATTTTAATCCCTCTTAAAACCTAAATTATTGTAGAGCGAAAGAACACTGACATTTTAGTTATTATATGAGAGACATTGACCTCTCTTTTTTATTAATTCAGTATTTATTGAAGCCAAGAATCTACAGAGCGTTCACAAAATTCTTCAGCAGGCTTGTGGAAAGGCAGTGGCAATCAAAGCAACCATCCAGCAAATGATGAACAATAGGAGGCAAAACCCGGTTTAACCTTATTGGCTGAAAAAAGAAATCAAAAGTGGGACAATTAAGTCACTCATCTATTAGGATCAGGTACATCGCTGTCAATCAATCCATTTGAGTGGGATGAGGCAATCTTCTTCAAAAGTGTCATGGAGCTTTTGCAACACTTACAACCAAACAAGTCATTTTTAAAAGACTAATTGCGTTCTCGCTTCAGCACTGTAGAGTGTTTTAAACGTTAGCAACATATTTCATCTAATGAATGAGATAATGAATAGACAAGCACGACTGCTTGTTCAACTACTGTTTCCAAAGAAAACCAAAGAGGCGCAATCTTGTTTTCTCGCTAAAGTTTTTGGTAAACTTTGCTTTAATACCCTACTTGTTTGTTTTATAATAAGCAAGAGCAATAAGTGAAGGTGAGATAAAGAACATTCAAAGAGAGTCACTTACCTTCGAAGACTTGGAATGTTTCCTGGTTGTTGTCATGTCTAGCTGCACGTCCATAGAGCTCTGTACATCTACACCAATTCAGTCATTTTGGAATACACAGTCTCATTCATGATTAAACCTGAGCGAAGACACTTTGTTTCGAGTTTGTGATATTAGCAAGAGTAATTTGAGCTTCAGGCAGATATTTCTTCTTCTCACTACACTACGTGTGTGTGAAGCACACGTAAACTAACTATCAATAAAAAATGCAGGTCTAGAGGTGAATCACAATCGCGAAACGATTGGTCTGGTGTGCTGCAGAAGCCCAATACAATTATCAGTTGAACTCTACCTTCACTAAGGTTTAAGGTTGCGTAGCGGGTTCGAGTTAAAATAAGTACGAGAAACCACTGAATTAGTGTGACACTACCAGGTCCTAAATGCTACGAACAGCACGATTAATAACGAAGGTTCTTTGCTGCATTAACATCGGCCTAATAATTGGTTTTGCGTGGTATTCATCAAGATCCATCGAAGATTTCAATAATCTTGCAGTTCTACACATAAAGACAATTCCTTGTAGATGGCCGCCTGTAATCTTAGACGATATTCGCACAAATGACAACACTTACAACTTTACCCTCTGCGTAAGACTGCTGCCAAATGCGTCAGGAAACGACTCAATTGTCACCTATCCAATTCAAAGTCTCTTTCGTAATATGGCAAGTGGCAAGTGGGTTTCCTTTAAGGAGATCGGAAGCTATAATCGGTCCATCTGGAGACTGGCTATATATCCCAACGTCTGGCAAACCTATCCACAGGATGTCCCAACCAAAAAAGTAATTAAGGCAATTAAGTCTGGCTCTCCCGTTTCTGTTGTAAGTTGAACACTTTAAATTTGAAATTTAATACATTTTTATTGTTTATACCAAGGCGTATCCATCAGTTGTACTGAGTATGGAGGAGACGAAAGAGATAGGGAATTGAACATTACCTATCTTACATGCTCTTGTGTCATGCAAACAGAGGCTAAAACATGACAAAGAACCACTTTTCGTTCTATTTTAGATGCCAAATTACAACTTCCCAATTCATATTTTGAAGACCAGTAACTCAGTCTGCTCAGGCAATATTAAACACGACCTAGTGATTGTTGTTAAAAGTGGAATTTTTGGTTGGGACAAACGGGATCAGTTTCGTGCCTTTGTCCAACGCCAGAAAGACCTCAATCCAAACACAAAATTAGGAGTCGTTTTCAGCATTGGGATGCCAAGGAAGCATGGAGGACGCATGTTCAACCGCGATGGGCACACCACGGTGTTGAGAGGACCAGTTGGTGATATGATGGATGCATACATTGGTAGAGATAATGAAGTGATGCAGAAAATCGAGGAAGAGATGAAGAAATACGACGATATTGTGCTGGCAGACTACGAGGACACGTACTACAATCTCACATGGAAAACAATCACAAACCTACGTTGGATATCGGCCTTCTGTGACAAACTACGCAACGACATATTCGTGATAATCGACGATGACCACAGAGTGAATGTTTCCATGTTGATGAAATTCCTGGCCTTAATTCCACGTCACATAAAGAGGACATCAATTTTTGGTCGCATAGCAAAACACGACGGAGCATTTCGATCTCCACTGAGTAAGCTGTACCTTTCATACCGAGAAATTCCGTGGAATTTAATGTGTGCTTATCCTCGAGGATTCTGCCAATTGATAGGCGCTGACATCGTCGATGACATGGCAGTTGGATCGGCCTACACACGGTACAACTACGTGCATGAGGACGTGTATTTGGGGCTCTTAGCATTTAAGCTTGGCATTCCTCTGTACAATATCTACACCATGTTTGACCATCGAGAGTATGAACGCAGACGGCCGCCAAATTCATCATTTATGGTGGCCGAAAGCAAATATTGGAATATGACTAGACATCCAACCACCCTTATTATTTGACTACATTTCCAAAATCTGTGCTTCCAAGGAACTTCAAAATTTCGCCCCTTGCGTTATTGTATGTTTTGAAAAATGAGAGTAAAGAGTTACCTTCCACTTACTGCTGCGTGTCAGCAAAGAACAAAGGTAGGCAGTTTTACAGTATGTATTGGCTAAATGGAGGAAGAAGAGTGATAAACATCATTTTTTAATTTACTACGTTGAAGGAGCAGTTAATTGACTGAGGGTGACTGACTGGATGCCTGACTGATTAAAGATGTCTATTTCAAGAGCTTAATTTATCTTTGTATTCGTTTTGATCAATTACTTGAAGTGGTTAGAACATAAGATGGAGGTAGACGTACGTTGAGAAACATTAAATAGGATTCTGAATTTACTGCTTCCTCTCTGAAAAAAGGAGCACCTAGTGTGAGAGTCTAAAGCCCATCAAAGTATCAAGCTTCATAAGTTTGTGATGGATAGGTGGATGAATGCAAGGACAGTGGATATGTTAGCAGTGAAAGGTGAAGAGTGCAAGAATTCGAACCATTTGACCGAAAATCAACATTCGCTGTTGTGTTTGCGAAATTTTGATAATGTAAAATGGGAGATCTCCCAAGACAAAGAACGCGCCACTCACTTTCATGGGGCACAAGATTTAATTATTTTCAATTACTTTTAAGGCATAAGCTACTGTGAATACATTGAGGTCCAAGGCTCCTGCTATTTCTACTTCTTCACCTTTCCCATTCCCCTCTTCCTCATACTCTTCTTCTTCCTCCATCTTTCATTCTTTCTCTTCAAGTCAAACGTTCTGCTTGTATCCAACATGAAGTGAAGAAGAACAGCTGAAGGTGGAGTGAGAGTTCAGAGGGAGTTAATAAAATGCGGCGTCACCGGTGTCTATCAAGTGGCAGAGGTAAACTATTGCGGCTATGGAGAGCATTTGAAACGAAGATACCTACTGTGCTGTTCTGTGTCAGGATAAAAGAACTTCGAATGTTGAAGAGTGTTTGAAGGCCTGTGAAACGAGAATCTTGGAAATGGCAGATTTACATTAATTGGACAGCAGTCGAAAATGTCTGCGTTTGCATGACTTGACTTGCAGCCATCATTGTTGAGACGACCATTGGATCTACCTCCAGTCAAATGCAACATGAGCGAGCTTGCAGCTCTCTGTTGAATTGCCATATTGGAAGGGTGGGAACTGCTTGATTGCCCTTAGTTGGGAAACTACGTCACGTTTCCAAACAACGAATATATGCGTAATGCACGTCATGATACGCTGGTTACCTGATGGACCTTTACGTCGCTTTATGCAATTTGGCCTAATGAAACAAGGAAATCCAGCTAAGCAGTGGCTAATATGACATTTAAAATGGGAATAAACAAAATAATTGGTGGTCAAATGTTGCGCTATACTCAAATGTCATTTTACTATTTTCACACCTCCCTCATTAATCCATTGTTTCACAGAAGATACTTCACCAATCTTGCAATTTCCAACACTTTAGAATATTATTGAAAAAATCGTAAAGTGGACCACATTTGCTGAACACGAACGTTATTACTTACGCCGCTCCCGAAGTCGTACTGCGTAATGGAGGAGGAGATTGGCTTTAGCGTTATCATGTGTTGCAGTCGAGGGACAGTAATGATGATTCTGTAAACGAAGCCACGTGCCATCGACTTTGAGGTCGATTTGTTACACGTGAATGCGTTCCATTGGCACAAGGTCAGATTGAATTAACACAACTATTTGGCACTTAGTAGTAAACTTAGGCCAACTTCTCAGTAAAGTGCATGACAAAACCGCCGTTTTCATTCTTAGGTTGTGTAGTTGAGAGGGTACTTAATCAAATGCGCAATAGGCAGAACGTTGTACGTGGTATGTAGGATGTGGCAAAGGGGTCAGAACATCTAGTTTTCCATTGTTGCTTATTTATCAGCACGCAGAAGCTATACAAGTGGCGACAGCAGGATCCTGGGCCGACTCCTGTGTACAAGGGAACATCAGTTTATAAAATCGTTAACTTGAATTTATAGTACCAACATTTATTGAGTTGCCAGACATGGGCATGCAGATAAAATTTACTTTAACTTGGTCAAGTGAAATTGGCATTGTTAATTAGTCGTGAACGTCTTAGAAACCAGATTAATGAGGAGCGTAACTTGGGTTACGCATGCGTGTCTACTGAAGTGCCGCATTAGTAGGCTGAAGTGGCATTAGGAGGTCATGGATAGGTTTCACAGAATGCTATTAAAATTCATAGTAAGTAGAGTACGGCGGTGTGGCTTACAATCACGGTGATTACATTTATGTAGCTGTGTCTACTAAATTAAAAATTCTGAGTCATCCGAATTGACGGTTGTGTGGCGGATAAGCAAAACGCCTGGGTTAATACCGAAGGTGCCTTCTTTGCACGTTTAAAACACATCCACTTTTTGCTTGCATTGCATATGTGGGAAATTCCGAATAAAAGGAGAAATGGAATTCTGACCGGAATGCCTAGATCTAGTTGGTATCCCTGCAGCAATGCTCAGTTAGGAGGTCACATTGACTTCAGATCGACTCGTAAGAATAAGGAGTCTAAGACGGGCTTGATGGATGGATGGATGCAAATCCTACGCTCTAGTGTGACAGGGGCTAATAATGGGAGGGAGTATTCAAGTTAGTCAGGTGCGCTCCCCAAAGTGGTTAGTAATAACATTCGGCTGATTGTTGAGCAGGTCACAAGCACAAGTCTTAGAATTTGGGCTGTTATTTTAGGGCTCAAAAAGCAATTTAACCAGATAATGAACACAAACTTAGGCAACAGAACCATTTTGCAGAGTCAGAGAAAATTAGGTACAAGTTAACAAGCGTGGAAGATCGAATCAAACTTGTTTGTAGGAAATGGGGCGGAGATAGAGGAAATGTAAAGGGCTAGCAGCGTTATACCATAGGCGTGAAAATGTCAGTGCAAGAAGATTAACGTCCACGCCATCGTTAACACATTGTCTCTCAAATGTTTGTGCTGAACAGAGCTGTTTCATGAAAGTGCTAGGCCAATCATTGTAGTTAACGAAGGAACCAGCAGACATTTATCCTATCATCAGAGCTCAATGATTAAACAAGTTACGCGTGGTACCACTTTACGTGAAAGGTGTTAACAAGTTTTTGTCTTTGATTCTGAGTTTAAAATCCCGCTATCAGGCGCCACCGTGACAGCTAAGAAGAAAACTGTCTACAGTTTAGGCATGTAGGAGCATTAGGCCAAAAGAAAATGAAATTCTTGAGCTACCCCTGAGAAAAAAGCAACAAAAGTAGTGAAATACTGAGCAGTTAAAAGTGTGACATTTGGTGCAAACTTAAACCCTACCTCAAGTAGCGCCTGAAGGTGGTGGCGATGCTGGCAGAGGTTCTGGTTGCAGCCATCCGCTGACTTGGCATATTCAGTCTAAGACGACGGCCGCACCGTCAATAAACGGAGTTTTAAATCAGATGAAGAGGTTTCATAATATGGCCTAGTAAAACGGCAATTTGGATTCGTGGTTCTAATGGTACGAGCACCTGTTCTACTTTGACCTCGCTAAGCAGGGCATGGTATGGAATGTTACCATTCCACTTTCCAGATTGGGTTTAACTAATTTCGACCAGTACTGCGGCTTGCTATTGCTGTAAGGTCCCCGTGACAACGCTACAGTGAGGAGCCGTTACTTTTTGGCATGCGACGCAACTGCTTAGAACTAGTTATACACAGGAGACCCATGATTTTCTCGAGCACAGGGGCACGTATGCTGCAGGAATGAGCAATTCAAAATGAATTTCGGCCAATGAACTAATGAATGCGCTTATTTTTATTCTTCATTTGCTACTACGCAAAATTACGGATGTTCGTGTGCGGTGAGGAATTCACCAGGAAACGAATTTAAGTTCTACTCTAGAGGGAATCAGTGAGGAGCATTAACAGCCTCCTCGTTCGCACCATAACACCATGTTAGTGCATTTCGAAGACAGAGATAGTCCTCAGGACCATACTTTGGGTCAACAAATCCTATCAAACACACGAGGACCCAATCCGTTTAAATCCAAGCGACGTCCCAACAGACATCACACCAATGGCCAAATCGATGCCGTCACTGTGGAGTCCAACACTTTGTTAAAATACTGGCTTCTTGCCATTGCAGATGTCATCGTTGCAATATTCTTGGTCAGAAAGACGTATGCCATTGATTAGCCCATTCAACCATAATGGAGACGCAAAAGAGCATGGGAAATGGGGTCAGAACTACACAATGTGAAAAAAATTCTGCTGACAAACGTTTCCGCTCACCAATTTTCTTCATTGTCTGCCTCAATGGCCGAAACGGTTCCTAAATGACCAAAATTATGAATCGGTCAGCCACTGAATATGTGAAGCGTTGACAGCTGTGGCAAAGTAGTATACCAGTTTGGTGGCCTGGAGTTTGCACGTTCAATCGTCCGGACTTCACCAAGACCTCCAGCCAGACATGTAATAGACAAAAAACTCAGAGCTGATGACTTCAATGGCTGATGATATGAGTACCCAAAGCACCTGTGATTAGATGGCACGTATTTGATGGCGATATGGGCGGATATTGCTGCAGATTGAGACTACGCCTCAGTTAGGACCTTCCGTTGCGGGTATTTTTAGTACTTGATTAATACCGGCCTATGAGCATTTAACAGAGGATTTAGAACAACGGCTGACCGATGTGAGCTAATCAAAGAGAACTGAGTGAGATCACAACATTAATGTGCTTGCATACTAATTACCAACTAAAACTTCAGGAGCTTCAAAGACAAATGTAGTTATGAGTTACGAGCAGCATAGAACTGTCAGGCTGACATCGCCAATGAGAAACAAAGAATCCTAAAAACTTTACAAATCTAGCGTAGCCTTAAACGGAGAAGTGCTGGGCATAAAGCTTCACTTCGACTCCAACGGTGCAGTCAACGGCGTCTTCTACGTCGTTTTGGTGGATGTCTATCAAACGTGGCCGGAGATAGCGCCTGTTGTGCCTACATTCTTCCACAGCCACAAAGACGCTTAAGATGCTGTCTCATCTTCCCAGCCAATGGGTCCCTGCTACCATGTCAAACAACTCAAACCATTTGTGATGCTCAAATAACTCAGATATTACGAAATTATTTTACATGCAGTTTGTGATCACAGGCTAAAGCACTGATAAGACTTAATTTTTACTCGGCCAGCGTAATCAAGATTTCACGATCACGCAGGGGGTTCTGGAAACACTTAAGGGAAGTTCAAATGCGACTTACATCCGACGTTTGCACTGATCATTGACCCAACCTGAGTAGATCACGTAGTATTCATCACTCGGATTAAGTAGCGATGTATACTTGCCGAAATTATCTTTGATAAGGGTTCTGCCCCATAGAAACTCACAATTTTTGGGGACATGGACGAAACGGTACCTACCAAGCTGCTCCGAGTTTTCGTAGTAGAAGACGGACAGTCTATTCACCATCAGTCATCAGTATCACGGGCCTCAAATTGATACTTTTGATCTGGTGGCAGTGTGGAAAGGAAGCAAGTACCCATTACAGTTCGTTAAGACGCATAATTAGGCGATTTGAGCTTCGATGATTTAATAGCCTTAATTGCAGTTAGTTATATTTCTGCACTAGGTTTATCCCTACATGCTCTTTACCTTAATCGACTGTAGCTTGCATTCAGATTACAAATGGGCAAGGAATCACCTACGAGAGCATTATCGACAAAGTGATGACTAAGCGAATGGCGGTACGGTGGTTATGTAGGTGCCTGGGTGTGAGTCCGTGCATCGGTGATTACAGTCACGCGTTGGTATTGTAACTGATCGTCGGCTTTTGCAGTTAAAATGTACCTATGCTTGATGTGGACCATTTAGGAGGGAATGTGAAAGATCGAGACTCTCTGCAACCGGAACTTCTTGGAGATGGAATATGAACGCTTTCCCATTATGCAGACATACCCATAACAACAACGGTAAATGTACTTTGTTCCAATCACATTGCGTGATAAGTGCGATAGTAGATATAAATTATAAAATAAAACAAACTGCTTTGACCATGTAATATTTTATTACGACAGTGACAGTCATCCTACGATACTAATAGAACCAAGCGACGATTTACTGGATCAATACATTGCGAGAGACAATGAAGTGAAGCAGAAGTTCGAAGAAGAGATGAGAAAGTATGACGGCGTTTTGTTAGCATACTACGAGGACACTCACTACAACCTGTCATGGAAAACGGTCATCAATCTACGTTAAATATCAGCCTTCTGTGATAAGAAACGCTATGGTGCCATCATGACAATCGACGATGACCACAGAGTGAATGCATCCATGCTGATGGAATTCTTAGCCTCACTCCCAAGTCACAAACGGAGGACAACCCTTTTAGGTCGCATAGCAAGAACCGATGGAGCTTATCGACCACCACTGGATAGGCTGTTTCTCTCATTTCAAGGAAGTCCATGGGATGTCATGTGTGCCTATCCTCACGGATTTTGTCAGTTGATAGGAGCTGACGATGTCGACGACATGGCGTCAGGTTGGCCCATACGCGATACAACTACGTGTACGAAGACATTTACGTGGAATTATTGGCATTTAAACTAGGCATTCCCTTAAACAATGTCGAAACCGCGTTTTACTAAATTGAGTTTGAATGCAGAGGATGGAGGCATTTAACTTTTATGGTGATTGAAAGCAGATTTTGGGAAAGTGATTGATAGCTTGAAGGTATCTTCCCAATCTGTGCCTTGAGGTGAACTCTACTCCCTTCCTTTGCATATTCAATGCTTATCTATAAAAAGGGATCGTAAATATACCATAAAAACTACTGCAACTATGCAAAGGGAATAAAAGAACCGAAATACAATTCCGGAAGGAAGTATTAACGAGCTGTAGGTATAACAGTGATGCACATCTCTAAAATCCTGATTCACCAAAAGAATAGCCAGTTAACTGATCGAATTCGAATTCATAAGTTTTTGCAGAAATAACGAATGGGTTTTTAAAGCATCCAACTATCTGCGTTCGTATCTGATCCCTCTAGACCGGGAAGGAATCGCGTATTTTTCATGGTCCTGTTTTATAACAATTTGTGTAAATCTTGCGATGAGCACTTTTTATTCATTCGAATCACATAAGTTCAATGTGGAAAACTGGTTGATGCTTTAGAAATAGTGCATCTCCTACATCAGTTATGCAACTGCTCGAAAGAATATGCCTCAATTCAGCGTCAAGAGTCATGATTAGCCGAGTGGCCTCGCAAATGAACGTTCATAGTGGTTGAAGGTTATATATAGAGCGACAACCAGATAATTACTGTAAATGCCTTACAGCTAATGAGAATCCTTGTTACAATTTGTCAGCCTTGTTTAACCACTTGAGATCTTGCGTATACCATTCCTGTGAACAAATTTGGTTTTAGATGCGCAGGAATCTTGTTGCATTCACCTTCATTTTAAGCAATCATGTGACCGTCGCATTCAAAGAGACAAACAGGAACATGAGCACACCATAGGTCACGAGGCCTGGCGGCACGTCATTGATGACAATCACTGAGTCACTAGAATAGGCATTCTCACTTCATAGTGGATAGGTTACAATCGGGATGCGTGACCAAGCTGACTGAATAACTTAAACTAAGAGCTGGACTCATTGTCTGACATTATCCACTGCTCACCCGCTGGGCATATTCACGTGCAGTACATCACCGTAACAACTCAATTGCTTATTCGACTGTTGATTGTGCAGATGACTCGTGGGTGCACACAAACATCACTTAACAGAAGTCAGCAACCCTAATTCGCAACACATATTTTTAATATAAACGTTGGAGGTGGATGCATGGATGAGGCATAATAGGAAAGGGCTAAATCAGTATTACAGCCTGGTTATGAACGTTTAAAAGACCTTATAATTGAGAGCATTGTACAGGTTTAACGAATTTGTCCACTAGAGTTCCTCATTAGTAGGCTCAACAGGGTGGTGAAAAGGCATTATCTTTAAAATTTGTGCTGCCCAATGATAGCTTCCATGGAAGAATTTAAAAATCAGTATTGTGCAGCTATAGATGTGTGAATTGGATCAGCATACTCACATCTATGCAGCAGTGTTAAATGAGATAAAGTTTAAATGTCGAACTGTGGATGCTTAACGTACCATCACATAAGCTAACATCAAAATCATTAATTATGTGGAAACATGGAACCCACGGCGAAGAGGTTACTTTTGTGCAGATGGTATTATGGGAAAATAAAGGAAGAAGGGGAAGAGTAAGATCACGGGCTGCATGCATGATTGATTGGGCGGTGGTATCAACTTCTTATCAATTTAGAAAAATGAGGAGGCCCAAATAGACTTGGTTGGTGGACGCACGGTCAGTGCTCAGATTTGAAAGTGATGAGCAATGGTGAGGAGTACCCAAGCCGACCAGGTGTGCTCAATGATGTGATTAATGTGTATGCTAGAATGACCACTAGGCAGGTCGCCAACAACCCACCATTCTTGGAAATAATGGAACGACGGGGGCGACTACAAACATGAACCAACTAACCGAAGCTTCTTCGTCGTGTCTACAGAAGTGCCTTATCAGTAGGAAGAATCAGCTGCTGGCTAGTTGCACAGAGGCAAACATATACTAAATTGGTTAAACAGATGGATAAAAGCAGATGTTCCTCTACTGGTAAACCAGCTAACTCGAAACTGACTTATTCGACACCGAAGAGGTGAAAGAACTTAAGCACAGACCTCATAATTACGACACTTTAAAGGCTATTGAAGTAATTTGTTAGGAGAAGCAGCAAAAGCCTTGGTAACTAACTAACTTGAAGTGAATTTTTGAGAAAATTCGATGAAAATCATTAAAGGCAAAGATTTGAAAATAACGTTTTGAACAAGGTGAGCTGGAGGTAGCAATGAAGCACATAAATGAAACAGATGGCCGTGGCGATTTCGCTGCCACAGGACTGAATCTCCATATCCCCCTCAACATATTAGCGCTTCAGCTATATGCGGTGACTGGAGATGTTTCATTCAAAGATGCCCAATTCAAAAAATATGGACTCTTGCCTTGCAGTGGTAAAGGAGACAATGAGCATTTATTTACCAACAACACTAAGTGCAGAGGCCAGTTGAGGGTAAGTATCACTTTACAGGGAGTGTAGTGGTAAATCCCACTCTTAGGTGCACAAGTCATAAGTCTGCCACTGGATACCACTGCAATAATTCAGAGGGAACATTACATGTAGAATAAGCAGGTGTGGTGTAAAGAAATGGGATATTACAGTCGGTTCAACTTTGTGGTAAGTACCGAAGCATTAGAGCAAAAAGTAGTGACAATCCTAATAAGGCAGTGGCATATTCTGTACTTACGACTAAATGAATTTCTGAATCCTCCAATTAAAAGCACTACATTACTGATAATTGTAAATATGAAATGTTAGAACTTGAAGACATACGACAAGCAAAGAAGTCAAACACATGGAACGCGTTATGAGTATGGGTTACTGATTTCGGCTAACTGATGAATGTGCGTGCCCTAGGAGCCGTCTGCACGCTTTTGCCACCAGTAATCAGATAAGCAGCTGACAACGTCTTCTAACCAGGTATCCACCTTGATACGAGTAGGCGAAGCAATACAAAGATATGAGGCGCGTGGACATGTTCAGGGCTAACAGGAGATGGTTTAGCACTGATTCTAACTTGAACTCATTCATCCGGACTATCCACGCGCCCTGATCGTGACTAATCCACCGTGAGGTTGGAATGTCTATTCTAGTGACTCAGTGACTGGTTGAGTGAGCGTGGTTAGTCGATTACCATAAATGACGTACCACGATGTTGCGCGGCTCATGATGTGTCCATGTTCCTGGTGTTTGCCAAACCTCGATGCAACTGACGCTGTCAATGTAAGCTGCGATAACATGTAAGAGAGCTTCTTACAAGCGTTGGTGGCATACAAGTTAATGATCCCAATAAAGCACACACAAATTTGTGCTATTCTACTATATGGGGGATGAAGGACTGAATGCGGATAAACTGCTTACCATGGTTGCACTGACTAATCACTTTGAATTATTAGTGTCAATTGCTTTAATAACTGCTGCATGCGCAAGTTAATTGTGTAGGTGAAACTGTAATTGCTTGAGTGGTAGTCGACACGATATATCTCAATGAAGAATACGATGTAGTATTGTGGCAAGTCAAGCTGCCGTAAGCGGGTGAGCAACAGGCGCTTCTAAGCTACCACCAATAGAATATTGTAAAAGTGCAGATATGTGCCAAGACATCGACACAATGAGATGCTTCCTCCGTTTCCTTTTGCTGTCATCACATGAGCAGCAGCAGCAGCAGTTCAATGAATGCGCTTCGAGGCGGTGTTTTGGGAACCAACTTCAAACTCGATGAAACCTGAATGAGTCTCTCCTTCTTGATCTGGTCTAGTTGATAGCAGGACTTACGAATTGATGGCGGAAGTAGTGAGAACTATTTCCATCAACTTCATAATTAGTGTATGCTGTGAAGACTGGTGGAAGAATATTTGAAGCCATTGGCTAACGCCATTTTGGGTTATCTCAATAATGTCGCGTACACACAACCAATCGACTAAACTTGTTAGCATAGAAACACAATGCTGATACTCTAGCCAATGGTCGGCGGGATTGGCCTGCAACATGGAAAGGAACCCATTTAATCAATGTGGAGTCGTCTACTGAAGGAATTGCTGCCAGCGCTTTGTGTTGCAATCAAGATTCTCGGTGCACTTGTCAGCGGCTTGCTGGCTTAGTACGCATCACACTTCACCAGGTTTGTCAGGGATCCCATTGAAACTGCATTTCTACAAACGGCTCCGACATTTTGCAAATGGTCTCCTGCAAACCCAAGTGACGCTAGCACTATAACTGGCACTCATAACATTACAGTCTGCATTAAGGTGCCTTCACGATTGCCAGCACTCAAATCAACCATCACCTACTCTACTTGAAGTCTACTTCGCAATGTGGCGTTTGATAAGTAGATCTCCCTCAAGGACATGGGAGAATACGCCCAATCCATCTGGCAGCCCACTAGCTATCCCAATGTGCATCGAACGTACCCACGGGATGTCGCAATCAGGGACACCGTCAAGGCAATTAAGGCTGATTCGCCTGTTTTCGAGGTAAGCTTACCACTTCAACGCCACATTTCAGTGCATTTTTCCACTAACTTGAGCCTGAAACCCTTAATGTCACCAAATAACGCGAAATGCATGCAGCTAGTGGACAATTTGCTCATTTGGCATAGGCGTTAGATGCTTTTGAACGAGGAAGGGGCTAGTGAGCAAATTTCGCAGCAAGCTGGCAGATAAATTAAATCATTCAATGGATTTTGAAGTGGAGTAATGTGGCACCCTCTATCTTCCATTCTAGATGTCACAGTGCAAATTCCCGATTCATGTGCTGCACACCAGCACATCCGTCTGCTCCGGCAATTCGACCCACTATCTGGAGGTGGATGGTAAAAGCGGAACTTTGGGTTGGGAAGACGCAGACTGTATGGTGCACACATGCAGCGTCGGAGAGACCTCAGTCCGAACACCAAACTGAAAATTGTGCTCAGTCCTGGCATGCCACGCCAACATGGAGGGCGCATCTTCAACTGCGATGGTCACACTACGATTCTAGGAGACCCATCTGGTGGCATGATGATGGATGCATACGTTGGTGGGAGCACTGAGGTGATGTAGGGGATTGAGGAAGAGATGAGAAAATACGACAGCATTTTGTTGGCACACTACGGGGACACTCACAACAACCTCCCATGCAAAACGGTTGCCAATCTACGCTGGCAATCGGCCTTCTGTGATAAACAACACGACGACATACTTGTGATAAGTGACGCTGACCACAGAGCGAATGTAGCCATGCTGGTGGGATTCTTGGCCTCAATTCCAAGTCACAAACAGAGGATAAGGCCTTCGGATGGCATAGCAAGCACCGATGAAGCTTATTGATCACCACTAGATAGGCTACTTCTCTCATGTGTGCCCATCCTCGTGGATTTTGTCAGTTGATAGGCGCTGACGGTGTTGACGACATGGCGGTTGGGTCAGCCTAAACGCGGCACGACTGCGTGCACGAAGACGTGTACGTGGGATTATTGGCAGTGACTTCGATCGTGATGGTGGCAGTTGGCAACTATGTGAGCATCACTTGACTGCATGATTTTGGTGCTCTTCGATCACACTTCCTGTTTTTTGCTTTCACGTTCTCCCATGCATAATTTTCTGCATTATTATTGCATTTGCTAGTAGAGTGGAGAAGAAATGAGCGTTGACAAGAATGTAAGAGATACATGCCAGTTGGTTGACAAGAGTAAATGCCATTCTGAAGGACCTCTTATTCTCCACATCTTGGAAATTAGTATGAATGGAATGACCAGTCGCTTACTGTTGTTGCGTGGCTGATTAAGAGTGAAGGAGAGGGAAGGGAGAGAATGCTCCAAATTTATATGAGCTAGCACATAACTTTTGAATGGGCTGTTGTGGCGCAGAATTGGGCAGATTTAACTACAACATTGGATAAAACGCATGCTGCTATTTCATCTGTGACAATGAGAAGTTTGTGGCCACCATTGGTTTAGGAAACACAATCGGATTGGAGGTCGGTATGATCAGTGGAAGGAAGTGTAGGCAAGGTGCGTGAACGCCCCCAGTACCGGATTAATGGACACTGGAGAACACTGCGTCTGCCTCTCACTCCGCTTCATTCACTCGGATCAGTCATGTGTCCCAATTGTGGCTGATCCACCGAGAAGTGAGAATGTCCGTTTTAGTGACTCAGTGACTGGTCTAGTAAGCATAATTTTTCGATCACCTTCAATGACGTGGTTTCCTACGTGCCGCGAGGTTGCGTGGCTTACGATTTGTCCATGTTCGTAGCGTTTGTTGCAACGTGATGCAGTCAATATTGTCCACGTCATGGCGATCGTAGCTGTTTATGCAAATGACGCTGAAATTGAGGATGATGCCTTACATGGACTGGTGGTGCTATTGCACTACGTGAAGCACGAGGGACTGAATGTGGGCAATAGCGCATTAATGTAACGCTGAATAATTAGCGTCCGTGGGCAAATATTTATGCGGACATTGATCACATGCACCAAGCAGTAGACTCTTTTAGGATGCAATCATTAAAATATGATGTAAATTGCAGGTATACGTAAAAACATCGGCACGCTTTGACGCATCACATAATTTTGCCTCTCTTACAGCCTTTTGCAAAGGACCGAGATGGCAGCGGAACGTACCGTCTAGAATAAATCCTTCAAGCACTTTGACTCGTTGCATGAAAATCAAGGTGATGCTTTTATCGCTCTCATTTTTACCTCCAAATGGAACATTATGACTTTGTTGCCTAAAACAATTCGAGAAAATCTATCAAGTACAATTAGGTCGCATTAGTGCCTCGAATGTTTTAAGGAAATGTGTTTAAGGAAACGAATACGCATTAGTTGGAACCTGACTGAGTCTTTCTTTCGTGAGCTGATTGGGCTTACGGAAGAACACATGGACCGTTGGCCAAATCAACAAGGACTGGTTTCATCACTTGCATAATTATTGTGCACTACTCAGACTGGTGGGACTTTGAGCCACGCCATTGAATAAAGCCGTTTTAGGTTGTCTTCCTCATAAAAGATAAGCTTTAGCAATGCTTTAATTAAGTAACTACAATGCGCTACATAACTGTTGCGAATAAGCACTCATTTTCGTAGTAACACGTAATGCTATATTATTGCGATCACCAAATATCATCTACTCAATATGCATCAGCAGACTTTCATGCTTCGTGCTCCAAGTTGCTTTAAAATTTATCAAGTTAGCAAACACGAACATTAAAGTATTTGGCAACGATCTCGGCTACTGCAACTAGTAAAAGAATTCTAGTTATCTCTAAAACAAATTCCCTTGCAAAACAACTCGAAGTGAACAATGCCCATGCCATTCCATAGCAGTTCAATAGATTACTACCTCCGATTCTCGTTGCATTTGTCGGCTCCCCATTCCACTGCCAATAACTCTACTCGTTCGCCTTACAACATACCGATCCACCGACCTAAAGTGATCGGCTTTAAAATTGCAAGCATTTTTGCCATGTAGTCGAATTTAATTCGATAAACATGTGTGCCCTTCCTGTGCCACATTTGATGTCTGCTGGAGTTGAATCATCACACCAAATCGCGCACATTCACCTAACAGACATACCGTAGTGTTGTACATCCCGCCACCACGTGCCGAGTGTGTGCAACGTGCTAGCGGCTGGTTCACACCTCAACAACCGCTTTGCGCGCCCTCGTTCAGAAGATCGGACAGTGGTGAAGGTGAGTGATTAAGCCAGCACGGGCAGATCAGTTTGAATGAAGACTCATGGCTGCAGGCATAGAAGTGGGAAAGCAGTCTTTGCACACCGAGAGGAGATAAATAGGCAATGGGAGGTGAGATACCTATAGCCTCAATCCTCGATGGCGACCCCTGTAAAGAAATAGTGAGTGAAGATACTTCTACTTAAATAATGAGAAAAGTATTTGCCATCAGGTGTCATAGATTACCTCAGCCAGGAAAGGACACGTAGCTCACGCCAAAAAGCATCTTCCGTGCTAACTCAACCAACCTAAGTGTTAATGATTCTTGAGGCAATAATAGCTCATAAATGTGGTGTTCTTAGCCGATTGTACAAACCTGAAGGCAGTTAAAACAAAGTCCTTCCACTGCAACATTATTCATTCAAATGCATCACCATCAGCAACATTTCCTCCCCTCCACACTCAAAGGAATTCAACAATGAGATGTCATGAGTAACCTTAAATGACGTGATGCCCAACGTGAGTGGCGAACTAGAAGGTCCACAGCTATGTCGGCTTAGAAGGTCATTAATGGTGGAAGGTTCATGCGAAACGAGCTCCAGCCGTAAGATCCGATGCTATCCATCCCAACTGTTGGTGGTGACTTGCATCTGTGGTTCTCAACTCACGCACTTGTGAGATGAAGTGCACTTTGCCATTTAGCGGACACTTGTTTAGCAAACGAACACACCAATGCTTCTCATCGAAGCATCCACTGACCATGCATCAGCCTCTTCTAGGGCACCAATTCATGGCCACGTGTCCACTTGCCTTTTGTCCAAACTACAACCACTGTTATTTACCATGCAATGCTGTAGATTTGAGACGAAATTAACATAGGGAGAACTCTTGGTCATTATAGAACACTAGGAAAGGGAGATACTGCCTAACAGTACTGCAATAAATTTGCATCCTCCATACTTTGATTTTCCTCTACTATGCCCGTCTTGCATTTGCATCCGACTTCTACGAATGAAAGAGTTCATTCTTTTCTGGCTCTGGGCAATCGCATTTGGAAACGACGAAATGGAAGGAGCCGAAGTTGCTTAGAAAGGTGGACAAATTAGACACAACTCAAGGGTCTAACCCTTATTTGTTTTACCCAAAAATGACAATGAATACCCAGATTGTCAAAGAAAAACAAGGGCGTAGTGCAATGATGGTAACGCAACGTAAGCTCAACCACTTTGTATATACGTTCTAAGCATGAATGTAGCATTAAAAACTACGTGCTGTGGGGTGAAGGACAGTGCATATGCACATTCTCGCTGCCCATTCAGGTGCCCGTCCAACAGCATAACACTGGGAAGTTTAAAATGCTCATCACCTATGGTCTAAAATTACTACAACGTCGAAATGAAAAACCACAGGTATACGGAGGGGAAAGGCGGAACGTTGGTTGAAAAATTTCTACTAAGAGACAATAAGTTGTTTAAACTTACCTTATTTTCCTAAAAGTTTGCGATCATTTGGCTACGGGTGAATTCAAATTTGATAAATGAATCAATGTTCAGGTAGCACGAGGGCTATACCGCGACATCAAGCCACTACTGGCCTACTGGTTGCAGCTAACGATTCTCTACTATCCATTGCGTCTTCGAGAGTTCTAAAAGCGTCAAATCGCGTGTCTTTACGATACGGAAGCATTAACGGTTTCAAGTAATTGTCAATGCCAATAGGAGTAGCCACTGACGGAGTCTCTTCTGCAAAACTTGGAATCTATGGAGTGCATTGCATCAATAAGGGAATTGGGAGGATGTAGTGAAATCAACTCCGATAGATGCCTAAACAAGAAAAAGCAAAATAATAGGATGGCAGAGCTAAATTTACCTCGTCCGAGGCTTTAACTTAACGAGCTTATGCATATGCATTTCCCACCTTGCCTTGTTGAGTCAAGCCTCTGAAAAGCGCTAACATAGCTCAAGACCTTCTTCAACAATATATTGCATGTAGTGTCAATAAATGAGGCCTTTCAACTTCTCGAAATGTATACTGTTCAGCAAAAGGTAACAATTAGCTTGGTTACATGGCTGGCTGGCTAACTAGCTGACTGGCTCACTGGTAGCTAGTTGGCTGGCAGACTGCCTATACAGCTCCCCATCTATCTGTCTGTTCTACTAGGCAATAGCCACCTCAGTCTACCGATGGTGCATTTCAGCAGCCACAACAACGTAACGTCGACGGATGTAAGCCTATGGCCCTTTACACAATCCAATAATGATGCTCCTATTATTCTGAAGGACAATTCAAACAATGTGTGACTAAGTTGACAACTTGTTCATAAGTCAAAATATGTGAACTTAAAAGAGCTTCGGTTATGAATGACTCGGTGCGTACACAGGACATACTTTTCGATCTGCCCATTGTCAATTGCAGCCATTTGTCTAATTTCGACTGTGTCCTTAATCTGTCTGACCCTTCGTGTACTTTTGGTCAGTAACTTTATTTACACTTCCACGTAACTGCTGATTAATTTGCCTTCCACCATTACCGTCCATGTGCCGATCAATCTACACAACCAACAACTCACAATCAATATACCAATCAATCCATCCGTTTTTCTTCCAGTTACAGTGAAAGAAAGCCGAATGGAGAATGAACTTCAGTTTCATAAGTGAGCAGCATTTAAAAGGCCATTGCATTCAACTCCTTCAGTGCGAGCACCCTTCTATTATCAATGGGAAAGACCTGCAATTTTATTTTCACTCCAAATTAAAAAAAAACTGTACCTTGAGAGTTGTTGCATGGAGCAGCGCAATTGGCGCGACTTGCACTATGGAACCGAGTGTGTAGCATAACGTGCAAGGAGGTGTTACACCTCTCAAAGATCATTCCACAAATCGTTGCTCCAATGATGCTCCAAGAGAGATGGTGAGTGAGTTAAACAGCATGTGATACGTGACATGGTGTCTTAATTTATGAGTGGAGGCATAAAACGGGGCCGGAAAATGTAGCAACCTTACCGCCACTAATGCATCATTTATTCGATGTCAGCATCGCTTTACAGTCTGTCGCCATCTTCACGTTGGTAAATATGTCTGGCCATTATGATTAGAAGCTTGATTTGATCTCTTTTAAAGTGGACCATGAAGATCTGGTCTTGCCCAATGAAATGCGCCTATGCCACTCATGGTGTTATTTAGCCGCGAGAAAGTAAGCACATGAGAAATTAATTGTGGATTAAAAGCTTGTTTGTAAACGGAAGGGGACTGTGCTAATCAGGCGGCGTCCTTTCCTGCTACCGTTTGAAACTAAGGTATACAACCAGAATGTCCATGCAGATCAGTCCTCTATTTGCGTTGTCAATCAGCCACAATATGATCCTGTGATGCATTGCATATTTGTGGCAGCGATGTATGCTTTTCACCAAAATATTGCAGCCTTTGAGGTAACGTCAGTGAAGATAGTTTGTGCAAGTGGTACAGATTTTATTGTTTTTTAATACAACTCTAGCTTTTGGGGCCATGAGCTACAGCTATGCCACTAAGAACCCTTACTGCTGCCGAGACTAAGAGCATCCTGTGTGCCGACTCAAATTCACGCTTGATTCCCAAGCAACCGGTGCTGTCAACTCAACGAAGAGTCACGTCACATGGGCGTGGCATTCACAATGGGGCGAGACACTGAGAAGTGGTTGCGGCAGACGCACTACTCTGTCACACTTCACACAGGCAAACGAATCACGAGCAATGATATTCACTCACCGCCATACTGACTGCCTCATGCCGCTATTGATCAAAGCGATTCGGCATTCAGCTGTTGTGCGAAACAACCGTAGATGTGGCGCACAACGTGAGCGATAAAACAACTGGCTCTCATCCGCATCAGCTCAAAAATTCGTAAAGGCTAAAAGCTTAGGTTTGATCACTCATGCAGGACGTGTGCTTGAAGTTCGCCTCGGGCAATATTTTGCCACCTACTACAGTGGTTGTGATGTAAGCTAGACAGTGTCCACCGCAGTTTACATATTTAGCACAATTTGGACCCATAAAATTTAGAATTCTCTCGCAAGTTATGAGGGAACTTCAAATGACACAACACGACCGGTACGTCATGTACTACGAAATGGAACAATCAACATTTTGAGAAGTATGTCAAACATCCATACTGCGCAGCAATATTCGGAGGTGCTGCTCCAATTTACAACTGGTATTCCCTGACGCACAAAGCACATTCCTTTCTTGGTCTTCAGCATTCGCTATTCCTGTTCTCTGCTCCGTAATTATTCGTCTTACTCTGCAAGCGGTGATTGGCCCTCTTTCATGGCTATCGACACAGAATAATACGGGTCAAAGTGCTACTGAATGTGCCTAATTTAGGATAGCACACAAATATGTCCTGTTGCGACATTTCCTGTTTTGATTTTACAGGGCTCGAAGAGACGGCTGAGAGAAGGACAACTATACGAAGGCAGTAGCACTTCTTAAACATTACCTCACAGTCTTCGCTTACAGAACAGGCAGCAGTTCACCACATCGAGATTTGTAGCCTGCTTCACCACCTAGACATTTGGACAATTTCAAGCAGTGGTGGAAAGCTACGGCCTGAGTTGTGATGGTTACGCTCGGAGCAGAAGACGGTCAATGTAGAACCAACATGCTGAATTTCGCTGATGCTGCAACACAGGCTTGGGTTCATTCGTATGAGTTGGCTCTGAATGGAGGAGCTCATCACAACATTGCGCATATACCCAAAGGGTGCGCTTGTGTTCATGGCTTGAAGTCTGAGTGCTGACTACGCCTTTGGCGTTCTCCACGGAACACACCACCTACGACCACACATCGACGCGTAGGTGCCAGTAAAAATGAGTTGAAGTCCACCAGATGGTTGAAGAGTCTTTTGGTAACCCACTGAAACGAGCAACGTTGTCGACATGATATTGCGCACTCTGAAGTACACAGCAATTCCCTAAAAATATCTGTTATCCAACATGTAATACAACCGATAGGAAAGTGCTCCACAATTCGGGGATTGTAACGCAATTTAAGCCATTTATTCAGCACCGTTTCATTTGGTCTCCTGCTAGGCGGTTGGCATCTGTCTGAATGATATTTAGGCTAAGTTTATAAATGCAGTTCAAGTTCGAATAAAATTTAGGAAGAGCACTTAGAGGAAACGATGACCATGGAAATGCTGATGCGAAGTAGAAGACGCTGGACACCACACCTTGATGGAATTTCTTGTCTACCAGTGAGTGTTGGGCAGAGTGCTCTACGGGAAACCGGGTTGGACGTTGCGCCTTCAAAAGTGATTACAAAGTCTCTTTTGTTTAATTCAGGAGGATAATCATGCCTAATGATGGGAATGCTAGGAACTGAGACTGTATATGCACACCCAACACTCGACATGATCTTGAAGTTGTTGCAAAGGTTCCAATCCGTTGCTGAGGACGTGCAGGCGCCATGCAGTTAGTAGTTATTAGTATGGGTCTGCCACAACTGGGTTGACTAAAATTCACTTCTTAGGGTCGCGCGTTTACTTTTGGATGTCAGGACGGAGACTTGGGTGACTCTTCGATGGCAAGGTGACATTGTCGATGAACGTGCAGCAAGGCACAAAAGGCAGACATTTCTATGCCTATTAATATAAGAGCTACAGCCTGTGGACAAACTGGGCAGAAACCCACCTATCACACTTTAAACTTCCACGCAAATAATATGACTGAGAAACGTGGTGGAGTTGGTCCATTATGCAAAGCATAAAATGCTGATGATTAGACATCGACTCAACCACTTGGAGCCGTCTATCTGAGGGGAGCTGGCCTTGAAACTGGGCAGGAGGTTGCAGAATGGAACGAATTGCGCAACCACAGTGGTCTGGAGAAACGACATACAAGCACCCGCATTCACTTTGCCAACGGTTGCGTTAAAGGATCTCTAAGCACGCTATCGACATTCCAAAGATCTCCTCTGTGTTGAAGGTCATTACGCTGTACACCCACACACACTCCAACACACCTAATCGAATAAACTACCCAACATAACACACTGACGTACCTACTGCAGATAATGATCCGTGGGCTTGAGCTGCAGCATATATAGGAGTCAACTTGATCATCGTAGTATCGTGTGCTCAGGGAAATGCTAGCAAGTCTTCGCTTCTTGACAATAATTATTGGCATCATTGTCTGCTGCATGGTGATTTGGTACGCACTGCACTTCTCCGAACTCATCGCAAATGCGAGCAACGACGCGCCTCTACACACACATCCGATGTTTTGTCGATGGCCTCCCGCAACCCCAAATGACATCCGCACCAGACACAGCACCTATAACATTACAATATGCGTCCAAGCACCTGCACAATCGCTAGTAGCTAGGTCCGTCATAACCTACCCCCTTCAAAGTCTCTTCCACAATGTTAAGATTGACAAGTGGGTTTCCTTCAAGGATATGGGAGAATGTGATCCATCCATCTGCAAGCTGCCCATTTATCCCAACATCTATCGAACCTACCCACAGGATGTCCCCATCAGGAACATAATCAAGGCAATCAAATCCGGTTCACCTGTTTCTGAGGCGAGTTTACCACTTTGCCACTACAGCTTCATGCGCTCCTTTATTTCCAATCCACTAATCACTTGCTGCAACACACCAACTTCACAGCACTCGGCCAAGCCAATGTGTGCTTCTTTACATGCCCATTGGCTCAGCTGAGTGAGGAGAGGGTGAGAAGTGGTGGTTGACTTAGCAACCTATTTACTGAGGTGCATTAACTAGCACACCTTAGAGTGGGACAATGATGCGCCCTCTGCTTAAATTCCAGGTGCCCATTTACAACTTCCCCATGCAAGTTATGCGAACCAGCAGCTCCGTCTGCTCCGGCAACACAACCCACGATCTCGTGATAGTTGTTAAAAGTGGGATTTTGGGTTGGGAAGCACGCAAACGATTCCGTGCATACATGCAGCGCCAGAGAGACCTCAACCCAAACACCAAACTGGGAGTGGTGTTCAGTCTGGGACTGCCACGCCAGCATGGAGGACGCATCTTCAACCGCGATGGTCATCTCAGGATACTGGAAGGACAAGCTGGTGATAGGATGGATGAATACATTGGCAGAAGCAGTGAGGTGATGCAGCGAATTGAAGAGGAGATAAGAACGTACGACGACATCATTCTGACTGACTTTGAGGACACTTACTACAATCTCACATGGAAAACCGTGACTAACCTGCGCTGGCTTTCTGCATTCTGCGATAAGGTGCACAACGACGTCTTCGTGATAGTTGACGACGACCACGGCATACATGTTTCCAGGCTGATGCGATTCCTCGCCTCCATCCCGAGAGAGAAGAAGAGGACCACCCTTTTTGGATACATAGCGACAACCGATGGAGCCACACGAAGTCCTCTCAGAAAGAATTTTCTCTCCCAAAGGGAAGTTCCATGGAGTCGAATGTGTGCGTATCCTCGCGGATTCTGCCAAATCATCGGAGCTGACATCATTGACGACATGGCGATAGGGTCGGCCTATACGAGGCACAACTACATGCACGAGGACGTCTATCTGGGCTTACTGACGTTTAAGCTGGGCATTCCCTTGCAACATGTGGACACCATGTTCAGCGAAAGCATGCATCCGAAACCGGGAGTCATGGTGGCAGGATTGAATTTTTGGAACAGTATTTTACCACTTTCGCTTGTGTAAATTTGCTGTGCTTTGAAGGAACAACTAGATTTCTTCGCTTCCCTAATTGCTACACGTGAGTGACACTTATAAGTAGAAAAAATGTCGGCAGCAGCAACCACAAATCAGGAATGTGAAAGACGTACGAAATATAAAAGAGGAATGAAAACGAAATTGTGGCCGGTGAGTTATAAGATGTAGTAGCAGCGGTGGTATGCACCCCCCTCTACATTTTGACAATTACTGGGAAGTAAGTCAACTTAACTGACTAACCTATGGGTGGCTACCAAGGCTCAGTTCGTCTGCTTCATTTGCATTTCAATCGACTTTCATGCGTGATATATAGCGCGATCGTAGCATCTAGTATGACAGATGGAAACGAATCAGTGTGTTGCTTTGCATCCAATTGTGGGTGGTAGCTGGATGTGTGCACAGATGGATGAGTGGATGGGTGAGTGCAAGAGAGCAACATTCTGACTGTCGAATTCCCACAGAGATTAGCTAGTCATGAGAGCGAGTGTCTTAGTCATGGTTGTTCGGTTGCCATTTAAGGGACGTTTCTGTGTATGTGTGTTTCAAGCAAAGTAAAATAGGGACATAAATGGAAAAATTTCACTAACCTACTTCTGGCGAACTGTCTTGTCTGTTTAATAATTTTTCGTGGTACGCTACCCTCAATTCACAGTGGTCTTAATCTTTTCATTTTTCTCTTAGCTTTCTGTATTTGGCCTCATGCCCTCCAGATATTTTACATGCAGTGAAGTGAAGAGGGAGGAAAGAATTTTGGAGCCAATTGTGGCTTGCACGTGGCAATTGGCAAGAATGGGGTCTGTGAAAATGTTCGCGTTAGGCCTACTGTCAAAAAAGTTTATTTTAATCATTGAGAAGTAGATGAGGATTTCGTCAGCGGAATTTTCAGCCATTGCAGTTGCGACAGCACTTGGATATATCCATAGCAAAATGCTTCATCGACACAACTGAATCATCAGATGCAAGACGATATTCTGGATAAGGATACCGATGTATGATACATCTTCAACTCTTGTATAACATTTACGTTATGACATTAGCTTGTGGTCAAAATTCTGCGTACTCTCTGCTAAACCTCCAAGTGGTAGAGGCGTTTGTGGTCTGCGTAACTTATCATCACTTTTTAATAACAATGAATTGGTTGCTTACTGCTTTAACTGACGTACCTACCACTTTCATCTGTAATCAAGCTGTTGTTAGATCGTATGCGGATTAATCATTTAATGATTTCCAATTGTGTTTAGGAGGTACTTGGATGACCCATAAACCAAGCGGTGTACCATCTAATGCCTAGTACCATTTGCCTTGCAATTTCAAGCACATGGAATATGAAAAAACGGACTGCAGTGCCAAGCTCACAGTGTCATATATTTTTAAACCGATTTGTTGTAAGATCTGGTTTGCATTGCCTAATAGTACATTCCGAATGTCATCCACTCTTTCCATAAGCCTTCGAAACATGACGCATCTTAAGGTACTCCAGCCGAAATCTAGTCAGCATAATTTTATATTATCCTTTGTCAAAATTTTAAATACTATCCCTCATCACATCAGTTTAGCTGCAATAGAGCTGCAGAAATACTGCAAGAAATTTCTTCCTTCAACGGCATGGGAATGTCTTCCTTTGCAAACATTTGATGATATATATCTCCTTACCCAGCTTTCTCATTCGCAAGGATCCAAGTCCATCTCGTCGCATCGCTTGGAATCACCAGGCTTCTTTGCCATAGAAACCCGTGCTGCATCAATGGATAGTAATGAGATCACTAACAGCATGAATGTTGTGAATTTGAAAACTACAGGTTTAGCATCGACAAGGTATCTGTTACAGCCGAGCTCCACACTTTATTATTACAGCTGAATGCTGATAATGTTCAATGGTTGGATTGCCTTATAGTTACGATTGAGGTGCTTGGATTGCCAAGTAAACAGATAGCACTGCAAGCAGTTCTCCTTCACACCTTTTACCAAAAACGACGACAGTCAATTTGAAAAATATAATTGCGTCGAGTAAGTGCTCAGGTACGCAGAATGCAGTCTTCTTTGTGAGACATTCAGCAGTGCAGGGACCTATGCCACGGAAACAAAGTACTACGGGCAATACGCTTTTGTATGCTTCAGTTCATCAGCACTGCACCTTTTATTACGATGCCTGCTATTGCATTTTTCACACACTAACTCGCCTCTTCCAAGTTTAGTCATGGGACTGACCTGATGCTATTTTAAAATAAGCGATGTTAGAGCTTAATAATCAAAAGCTGCCAATGTATGGGATCCAAGGTTGTACACTAGCGTTGGTATTTTGAAATGTCAAATCCAGTGCCTCATAATAGGTTCGAATTTCAGCAGAAACACCTGATGCAGCTTAATTGACTGCCCTTAATTGTAGCTATGCTGTATCGCTAATTCGTAAAACTTTCTCTACTAGTCCCGTGCCCACATTCATGGTCCATGAAATAACACCACTTATCCACGCTGCTTAACTCACTCACCGTCACTGTGGCTTGGCAACTAGATCAAGGATTCGTGAGGTGGAGATTGCGACGTGTAACGGCCTCTCAGCACGTTTTTCTACACAGCTGCCTCATAATAATGAGAGACGCGCCACACCAATCTTCCTGTAAAAACGCTTGTCAAGAGAGAATATTTCATTTGACGTAAACACAAATTAGTAAGCTGCTTCTCTTGCGTCAAAAGAAGTATTTAAGATCTGGACTTTGATAACACTGGGAAGATTCATACATCCTTAACATTGAGTCCTTCCTTCCCCTTCTAGCAATTGGAAGGAAAATTAGGGAGATGGATTAGTGTACTGTTTCATGGTCGAGCAAATCTGGTAATATGAAGACAGTGACTCCGAAACGCAAATTTACCTACAGTTGGGACAAGGCGTAGGGTGAACAACAGACATCCACATAGGGTCAACTACAATCGCGGTTACTTGTCCCTACTTTCCAAGTCTCTTCAAAGCGCAAAATCGTTAAATGTCTTGGTCAGTATTTGATCCGCTTTGATGAACCCAAGGCAGTAACTTGAGTCCAGCATTGTTCATCCACAGGGCTAAATGCGTTTTTACGGCAGCGACTATAATTATTTAACGTGTCATATAATCACTCACTTGATTTGATGCTCAAAGAAGGCGGTTAAACACGTAACCTCAAACTGTCCTCTCCATCAGTGGCACATGTCAGTCTGCCACCACAGTAGCACAGGGCACTCATGAGCAATTATTTGAATGATTAGTTCTGAATGACTCGTTTTGACATCAGCGGTATATGCTTGATGAAGCTACACGAGTGGCTCCTATAGGTTTAACTTGCATGAAGGTATTTGGCAAGACACGCTGCATTAAAACACGTCTTGGTAAATATCTATGCACGCGACCTCGAAGTTTCCGGCCGCCGTTTAAAAATCTCTGTTTTTAACAAGTCACTGCAGCTGATTGTCCCTAAACCTGTATCAACCCCATGATGATGTGCTACTCATTTCTTCATTGCAATATAATATGCTGAATACTTATTCAAAAATGAGGTCTGCGTCCACAGGGCTACCCTCATACGGAGCAACGATTGGCTCACAGCATCATTGCAAAGTGCGTGAGTGTAATCAAATCTGGCACTTAACACATAGCTGCTTGCATCTCGCGTGGCGGACCGTGGAAGATTTAATGTCTGGTAAAATTCTACCTCGTATGAAGCCAGTCCTAGCCCGATACCTCTATGCATGTAATAGAACTCCGTGTAGGCAGCCACAGTCACCATAGTGTAAGCAACATCAACAACAAAGAGTTGCGGCAGTCCTATATGATATGGATACAGCATTCAGCGTTGAACATTGTTATAAGCCCAATTATGGTCACTCGGTGAGCACTAAGCAACACGTATGGGCACTCTAAGCCCAGAATCAATCTATCACCATAAGCCTGTGTATGCAAGCCGACTGAGTGACTCAAACCCATATTCCGACTCCGTCTACAACAGTCTCTGGCTTGACTCATCTGCTTTCACCAAGAAAAGTACCTGCCTTAAAGAATTGGCGCATTTTTTACCTGGTTTGTGGTGAAGACTGGATTCAGGCGACTCGTGCACGCACACGAACATCAGTTTGGAAAAATTCGCAACTCCTGTTTATAGCGCCAACTTACGATGGGGCTTTTCAGTATAGGTGACTAAGCAAGACCTGATTTTATGAAGGTTGAGCTAATTTTGTACCATGTTTATAAACATAATAAGGGTCAACTTATGAAGAGTGTTCTTAAAAGTGCGTACATGTGTCAAATTAATTTCCTCATAATTGGAAACAACCCGATAGCAGAAAGTCATTGTCTTTGGAGTTTGCTCAACCTACGACCATACTAATAAAACGAATTAGGAGCTAATCATGATTTACTGGTGTGAAAGTTTGAGAGGGATATCAGAGTGATCGCATCTGTGCAATTGTGTCTATGTCCGGTAACTACCTCACATCCAAGTTGCCACCGTAATGATCCACACAACACAGGTAAACGTCATCAAACCGATCAATGCTTTACTATTACCCCAATTCAAACGGTAAGAGGAACTGCAGCTAACATATCCATACCTTGTTGGGCATTCCAGTAATTCATTGGAACTTGCATTCAAACGACACATCCAAGGCAAAAAGTGCGGACTATCATAGTCCGATTTGGTTGGGGCTTGTACAGCGCCGATGCATTGTGGATACAGAGATATGTCTAGCATTAATGCTTTGCCTCAACTCAATCATCCTCTTTGTCAAGAATCCAAGCAAGACTATATGCAAGAACAACTTTCATCAATGTTCACGTGCCGAAAATTGAGTGGAACTTATGGAATCTCAAACATGAACATATCTTTGAATTGTGGGATGCCGATGCCATCAAGTCGACATAGAGATGGGGTGTCGAAAACGTCAGAACCACCCACCAGAAGGTTCTTCTTATCTAACGGAGCTCACGTTAAAACACACTACCTCAAGATTGCTGGTTCACTCGGTGTCAATCCCTACATCTATGTGATAGGTCTGTTTATAAGGTAACATAAACTGGCTACCATGGATGAAAAGTTTATGCGCAGAACTTGCTAATTCAAATTGAACACCATAAAGTAGGAATCACACAAGATCGCGAATACGATGCACTGAATAACTGACAATTCCACATGTGACGCTACCGATCAAGATGCTGTTGGACACCTTCCATGCACCACCTCTACCTATACTCAGCTTCACACCATACGGTAGAGGTCAAGGCCCAGATTAAGACATCTCGTTTACCAAGATGACGATCTAGTGGATGAAGATGCGGAACAGAACAAACGCGTGACAAACTAAAAGGCGTCACTCACAAACCTTTTCAGTGAGAAGTACTGCTTTGCCTGTGAAATCAGCAAGCGCTCCTGTTTCCATCCATGTATTTGATCCCCTTCAAAATGGTTTCCAACCTTTTTACGAAGAAAAACCTTCTCTTAGCGCCACATAAGTGATTGCCATCACGTGCAGACATGCTTCAAGTGTGCTAATAAATACAGCTTCCTCACGGTCCGACTATAACCGCTGCTACGCGTGACTGCGATCAGTCTCTGCAAAACGAACTGACCTGGTTGATGTAAGGCGCGGAAGTGAGAACCGTTTCTGTTGCCACTTGAGCCATCATGTTGGCATACTTGAGTCTGACCAAGCATTTGCACACCATTGTGGCTATTGTAATCACAATAAAGGCATTCTCTTTCATAGTGATGATCTAACAATCAAAAAAGTGAGCAAGCATATTGGGGAGATTTAGACAAGCATGAATGCCACGTAGTCCTCATGACCCCACCTTGTCAAATTGAAAAATTTGTAAGGTGAATCAATCTGCGATTGTAGCAAATTTGTAGTGTCTTTTCCTTGGTGTTCGACTTCCTCAGTGACATGGTAGGATGGGGTTTGCGTTATTCCAATGTCTACTTTAGCTGCTCTGAGTTTTAGTAACAGAAGTAAGACGTCCCATTCGATATTCACTATCCGTCATCCGTACTATCAAACTAAGACCAAAGAGCATACTTCCACCTCCTGATTCAGAGGTTGAAAGATGAGTCAAGATTCATGGTCACCATAGAACAGCATAAAAGAATCTACCAAATGGCGCAGATAGACAGGAGTAAGGAACAGATAAGCTTTTGGTCTGATGGTGGTATGATCGGAATTGAAGCACTTGGAGCAGTTTAAGCTTCGAGGAATCTATGTTGTGCATTTGGCACCATCAGGTGTTATGCACTGATGTCTGCAAGTGCGCCTTCAATGGATCCTTTGCAACCACCAACCAGTCGACAAAATTTCGCAGCAGACAGCACTGCGGTCGACCTAATGAGTAAGCAGACATATATACGGTGGTTGTGTATGTACCTGACTGCTAGTAATGGGGCACCGTTTTCGTGTAGTCCTGCGAGTCGGTAGATGGAGTTACGAGTAGCTATTGTAGTTGGCTGTTGACCTTGACATACATTCAATTATTGTTTGTAAATCGGGCATGAAAGTGAAACTATGCTCGACATGCACCGATTAGGAGAATGAACGACAGCAAAATGTCCTACAGCTAAAATTGCTTGAAAATCCCGAATGACACGCTTTCTATAAGCATAAGAATTCCACCATAGTATTTGCAATGTCACTTATTCTAGACGCTTTGTCTAAGAAATCTAAAATCACAAATTAATAGACCAAACTAAATGAATTTGTCTGATACACTTTTAGTGCTGCTAAGTACCTTGAGCATCTACTCAATACTATTTGAGATAAAAATAAAGTTTTAACACTCTTGTGTACGGTGATTTCCCAACCCATAAGAACAGTTAGCAAATAAGGCTCACGCAACTCTAACTGATTATGCGGCTTAAAATTCCATGGTTACTCATAAGAATGCAAACATCGACTAAGGTAGCTAGACATGGAATCAGTTATTGGAAGCCTTTTGATTATGGCTAATTGGTTGACAAGTTCTGTGCTTCAAATGGCAGCTTCCGTTTGGCCACCAAATATGTCGCCTTTTAGTACAGCATTGTAACCTTGGCACATGCCGTAGCGCCGGATAAAATTATTAAAATGTGCTGCAGTTGAAGCAAAGGCCTGTCTTAGTAACGGCATCTAGTGTGGTTTAGTCCAATATTCTAAAATTATCCATATCCATGTGTAATTGCATGATATGATTGCATTCTTCTGATCCTCCACGCCTAATCCACCTGCTATCGTAAAGTTGTAATAGAAAAGAGAAGACAAGTGACTGATTTAAAACAGTGAGCACGGTATCACTGCGTTTCTAAAACTTTTGTATTTGAAATGAAGCGGCGAGTTTTGACCATTGCGCAAATGCTGTATATAGATGTATCGCTCACTTTTCATTCCTTTGGCATACACCGGAGTTGCAATGGTAACAATCAAACCGTCGGCAAATCAATGACCTTCTTTATCGCAAAGACCATAGCATCACATGCATATCTGATCAAATGCACTTCTTCACATAACACTGTAACGCATTCACTCTAGCCAAAACTCCATTTCGTCATTATAACTTCCCCATTTTCTTGCCTTCTGTCGACCGATTTAATGTGTGTAAACTATCTCCAGATTTATTGGAGGTCATACTAAAGCAACACTTTACACAGACTCCCGAACACATGTAGATGTCTTCCAGTAACTCCAAAATGGAGATTTGCTCAGAAAATAGCAATTATAACATCACACTCTGCATCCATCAGCATGCAAGCGGGCCCCTAGGTAACTTATTTACCAAATTTCCATTTAAAAGTCTTTCTAAACATGGTTCTCATTCAGGAGTATCAAAGAAAGTGCTCGATTTATTTGGGGGCCGGATATGCATTCCAAAGTTTATCAAGCCTCTTCTCGGGATACCTCAATCATCGACACATTCAGAGCAGCCAAATCACTCTCTCTCATTTTCGTTGTAACTTTGCCACTTTAACCATAGTATTTAATTCATCATATCTAATTTGAAAAATTGGTCTCTTACTAAAATACTGCTCACTTAAGTGCATGCAGATGAGCACTTCTTTGCATGTTTAACAATTGTTTTGGTTATGTTACATAGCAGTACAGGGTAGACGCTTCCTCTCCACAATGTCTTGCCATGAGTGTGGGAACCGGTAGAGGCCTCAGCAGGCTAGTTACTGAAGTACATCATTAAACATACCTTAAAGCAGGAAAGTAAAGCATCTCCGTTCGTATTTGAGATGCAGCACCACAGCTTCCCCACTTGCATTCTGACAGCTAGAATGCTGAATGCTGGTTCAGTGTGGGAGGAAGTAGACCACTAACTATTTGTTGTTGAAGTGGCTGAGACGCAAGATTGCCACAAATTGAAGTAGTGATTAGATGATTCTGTCCGCGTTGTGAATGTCTCAACGATTTAAGGAGATTTAACATTAAAACAGAGAGATTGGCAGCCTAGGGGGCAGGGATCGAATTGGAGTAACAGAATTAGCGAAACAAAATCAAGTGCAAGTTAACTAAATTACTACAATAACAGCGCATACTTAAAGAAATGTACAAGGAATGATTAGCATATAACAAATACCAACGAATAATGCATGCTGGAATAGACTAAAGCTAGGAAATCCGTTCTCCGAGTTCTCTTCTGCACCCTGCGTACTGCGTAGTGCAAGATGTGGAAAGGCGTATTTCTTGACTCAAAATTCATTTAAGCACCCGATAGCTTACACACAGTTTGACGGTGACCATCAGTTAGAGGCTAAAACTGCAGGGTTGGCATTTAGATTGGGGGAAAAATTAGTTAATTTTTACATTGAGCGCCGATCAATCGGTTTTGGTCGAAGTGAATTTCATGGAAATCCACCGTCAAAGCTCACTAGTGAGTGGAAAAATTGACCTTCACTCCAACGATGCAAGGCTTCCTTCACATTATTAAAACAACTCTTCCCTTGACAGTAGAGCTCGACTATGGTATAATCACTTCTTTCCTCCACCACCCACTACGTTTCCAAGAGTGACGCACAGGTTAATTTGTGTTCATTGTAAAAATATGAATAATATTTACAAATTCTTTAGTAGCATTTAACACCATCACAAAGAGCATTATTGCTGCCTTCTTCGAAGCTATGGAACGAGTGTCTTCTGTGAGAATTCAAAACGCTGGATCAAATCAGATCGGAGAAGGAATTAAGAGGAATGTTGCCACACTATGAGGTTGCCACACACTCTATACACTCGTATTTACACGCCTTTTTAAATATCCCATAAGGTGAACTCATGCATTTGTGATTTTAAGAGTCGTTGGGTCCAAGGAGCTCAAGGTAACAAGGGGATCAGTTAGCACAATAATGCATCGCAATGTACGCCACAGATACGTCTGTTAATTGCGTAATTAATTACCGATGCATAAATAATTCCACTACCTATTTTTGTGACAACAAATATGTTGTTAACAAGATGACGAGACTCTTGCTACCTCCCTTTTCTTTCTCCTCCTACTTCTACACAGCACTTTAGCCTCTTTTCCTCCTTCCGTGAATCCTAACTCCAATGTGATATACACTCTTACCCATATTGCATTTGGCTGCAGACATGTCTAAGATTTGTTGTAAATTTAGTAATTAAGTTGAGCAGTAGGCAACCCAAACCATTTTGGAACGCTTAGCTTTATGCAAAAGTTATCAAATGCCTAAATCAAAACACACACACACAATAAACAAATTTGCTTTTATACTAACATGATGCAATCAAATGGACACATTTATTTATGCATCCAGTCGATCTGCAAGTCTTATTAACGGACACCAGAAAGAGGTCACTGCTCTCCTATTTCCATTAACACACTGATTTCTCCCAACTTTCCTTTTTCCCTCCTCCACCATTCTATTCATTTTTTAAAAAAAATGCAAATAGTGGGGCTGGATGCAGATGATAGGATTATAAAATGTAAGAGCAGGAAGATATTTTAATCACGTGAAAATGTGTGACGGGTCGTCCTTCTTGCCAGCTCTCCCACGCGAGCATAAAAATGAATGTCCAAAAGCGATCAAGTGGTTTAAAAAAGCAACTTTTGCGTTTTCATTTGCTTAACGCTCCAAGCATTTGCTAAGTGGCCTCCCAGTTTCCACCATTCAACCGTCCACCAACCATACGTTCCTCCGTCAGCCATAATTGCGTAAAACACCGCATTATGACATGTCTTCTGCTGTAATACCAGATGCCTTCGACTTTCAAAGGAAAGCTGTAGGTTCTGGTCCCCGTTAAACAATGTAATGATTATTTTACTGGGTACGATAGTCAGTCTTCGGCCCTTTGGCAATGATCACAGCCTTCCATATGTTTTAAGGGTTAATAATGCTTTTTAATGCTGATCTAACTCATAGTGACATCGGAGAGGAGGTGCGACAGCAATCAGCTTTTGCCTTTGTGCGCTTTCCTCTGATGAGCGGCAGGATGCTTCCGAATGCTTACATTCCAGAAACGACTAGTGCTATTTATCATTTTAGCCAATCGTCGCACTCTAGTCAGGAAGATCGACCGGTGAATGCGAACCAACCCCATTCCCTAACTCTGTGCAGCATAGCTCTGAATTTAGTATGTGCCTTCGGAGGAGGATAATTTGCACGAATGGCAATCTAGAAGATGCTACAAATGCTCGTTTTTACTCCGATATAGATGTGGCTATATCAAATAACACTACTGATTGAATTCGGTTGAACCAATGTTGGAAAGCCATACAACATCCGGCAAATCATGATCGGAGCCGAAAAAGTCTTCAATCCGCGTAGAGAACGTAGTTGGCGTTATGTTTTAGCTAAATTGCAGCGAAATTTTATGCCTTATTTAAATGATCGTCTGCTGACGGTGCAACCATTGCCTTAGGCTGCACATGCCTGGTTAGCGTTATAGGCAGAGTCGAAGCCTATATATCAACTGCATCAGGTTTGATTGTAACTTGGGTTGTAGCTCTAGCTTTGTTGAAATTAAAGACTGCATATTTGTGTTTTTCAAATGCAATCACCCTAAATCATTTAGTGCTTCTTGACGCCAGTCGAGGAGCTTAAACATCACATTATTGACATGTCAAGCATTTAATGCGTTTAAAACATGAGGTCTTGAAAATTTGGGCTACCGTCTCAACGCATCTGATTACCACATCATAGACACTACTACTGAACCATTGCAGTAGCGTGCAGATACAGAATTTGAAAGTGTGCGATGAAGAGTGGAACTGGTCAATTCTTTTACCTGTGAAGTGCCAGCCATGCAAAGTTTTCTTTCTGCACAACGCAATATTTATGGACTAGTATTTTCTTAAAATTAGCTTTCAAAAAAGGCAACAAGGCCAGCCAGTGAGAGTCTTAAGTCTAAGCTGTTTCAAATAAAGTGTGATGCCTCAAATTTCATGTATCACGATTCTAAGATTTAACACCATCCCGCGGAGCCGAGTCCATCTCCTGCTAGGCTTTAACTCAACAAGCTTATATAAAAGTTGCTTTGAGCTTTCATCATTGAGTCAATTCATTAAAAAGCGTTATCTTAGCTAAAGATCTTCTTCAACAACCTATTGTACGCAGTGTCTATAAATGAGGCCATTCAACTTCTCAAAATGTATGTTGTTTAGCAAAAGGTAACAACTATCTTAGTTACATAGTTGGTTAACCGGCTGACTGACTCGCCGGTAGCTAGTTATCTGGTACACTGTCTATGCAGCTCTCCATCTATCGGACTGTTTAACCAACCAACAGCTACTTCAATCTAATGATGGGGCACTTTAGCAGACACAACAACGTAACATTAATTAAAATTGCTTGTGCTTTTATTCCTGCAGTCCCCTTCATGATATCCAATGGTGTAATCATAAGAAATTAAGTTGACATTCCATCGATTGGTCAAATTATTTGAATGCAAAACAACTCCGATTATGAATTATTTGATTCGTACACAGAACATGCTTTCCAATCTGCCCATTCTCCTTTGTAGTTATTAGCCAATTTTGACCTTTTTTAAAATTCTACGCAACCGTCCTTTTATTAGCCTTTAACCGTCGACATCCCTGTGCCAATCAATCTGCCCATCCAATATACCAATCTGTCCACCTGCTTTTTCTCCCATTTACTGCCCAAGGAAGCTAGATAGTTAATAAGCTTTAGCCACACAAACATGCAATCATTTGAAGGCTATTGCACCCGATTCCTCCGGTGTGGATACCATTCTGTTGCCGGGCTAGATGGAAAAATTCTTCCTTCACAGATGTTTTCATGGAACAACTCAACTGGCGCTACTCACACCATTAAGACTTGGTGTGTAAGGCAATGTGCGAGGCATTGCTAAACCTATCAGAGATCATCTCATTAATCATTGCTTCTATGGTTCAGCAGAAGTGATGGTGGGTTGGCTCGACAGCCTGTGTTGAGTTATATTCTGCCTCATTTCTTGGGTATGCACATAACACCGGATCTGGAAGATGTTACACTCTTGCCACCAACAACGCATCATGTTTTCGATGTCAGGACCATCCCATTGGCTTCTACGTCTAGCCATCATAATCAGGATCTTAGTTTGACCTGTTTCGAGTTGGACGAAGAAGTCGTGGTCAGACCTGGTCTGGTCTACTGAAATATGCCTATGTCACTCATGGCATTATTTGATTGCGTGGCAGGTCGTCTGTGAAGCAAGCACACAAGAGATTAATTGTGAATTCCAAGCTTAGGTGTGGACGAACGGCAACTGAACCAATCAGACGGTGACCTTTTAACAACTGGCAACCAGTATATACGAGCAGAATATTGATGCAGATCAGTCTCCTGAATGCGGTGTCAATCATTCCCTACATAAACCTGTGATGTCGCGCATATTTCCGCGACGTTAGCACACTTTTCACCATCACATTACAAATTCTGAGATGATTTCATATCAACTCTCCCTTTAAATGCAGTAAAGGTAGTTTGTGGTTTTTTAATGATTTTGAGGCGGAATATTCGCTGTCTGTGTCTAAAGCCTTTTCAACACCATCAAATCTGCTGTCTGCTGTTTGAACTCAGAACATCATATGAGCGATTTCAGATTCGAGGCTTGAAACTTAGCCATCCTGTATGCGGCAGAAGACTTGATTCAACTGGGTGCTGCCAACTCACCGAAGAGTCACGCCACATGGGCGTGGCACCATAGTGGGGGTGACGCTCAGAAAATGACTACCACAAACTCAATGCTCTGTCACATCTCACAAAGATAAACGAATCAGAACAATTGTAGTCACTTACCACCATGCTGATTACCTCATGCCGCCATTGATCATAGCGAGTCTACCATACGTTATAATACGAACCAAACGACTCGCATCTGCATCGGCTCGGGAATCCGTGTCTCTGTAATTCACTTGAGGGACTCCTGTTTACCACACACTACTGTAAGCGAGACAGTGTCCACTGCATTCACAACTGCACAGTTTGGACGCATGAAAGGTGAAGTAAATCTTGTGAGTTGGTGAAAAATATCAAATAACGCGACACAACGAGTACGTCTTGTGATAAGAGATGCCACCACCAATGTTTTGGGAAGAATACATCAACATCTCTACTGCTTAATAAAAATTGGTATTGCTGCCCCATCTTACACTCGGCATTTCCTTGTCTGCAACGCGTATTCCTTTGCCTCTCCCTACCAGATGCTATTTTAGTTTTCTGCTTCGTAAGCATTTATCTTTATCTGCAAGTGGTGGTAAGCCCTCTTTCATGGCTACCGACACCCTCACGTTCAACAAACGCAATGGTACGAGTCCAAGTCTTATTAACGATGCTCAAGTTCGGGTAGCACACAAGTACATCCTGCCGTAAATTTATTTATTTTGATTATATAAGCTTAGGAGAAGTGGTTGGCAGAAGGACAATTATGCAAAAGTAGCAGCATGAGATGCTTAACCCGCATTGGGATTTGCAGCCTGCTTCACTGTCAAGGGATTTGAATGTCTTCACGCGGTGGCAGAACATTAATGTCAAAGTTTGACGTTTACAATCAGAGGAGAAGCCATTCAAAGTAGAATGATTGTGCTGACTTTCGCTGATGCTAAAACAAATGGTGGGATTCATTCGCACGAGATGGTCATGATTTGAGGAGTTCATCACGTGTTAGTGATTGAATTTGCAGAAACTTACCAGAAGTGACTATATGCTGCCAATAAGAGAGAAGGCATTTCTCTACGATTTGCTACAACCTTGGGTAATGGCTGGTAAGCTGTGTCGGGTCAGTAAACGACTTTCTCATCCACGGAGATCTGGAGGTATTGCAGAACGATTATTAGATTAGCAAAAGGCAAAAGGGAAATAAAGCTAAACGGAATTCGGCTAGGGAACCAGTGGGAAAAGTGATTGACAATGGGACCATGATTTGCGTTTCACCAGGCTAAAAATTTAGGTGAGAATGCAAAATTCCATACTATGGCTTATATTTTACATCCAACGCACCACAAACTGAATTGTGCATACTTTTAAAAAGTGCAGCATTTACTCAAAAATACTCATGCAATCACCGAAAGACAATTGAAAAACATTTAAATAGTAAAAGAAATGCTGTCTGACGTATATAATTAATTCTAATACCGCTTCTAGATTACTGCAATTTTCTCACAAGCCCTTTTGACGCCCTGCTCATATGAAAGCACACAGTTGTCAGAAAAGTTGTTGGCATTCCAAATGGGCAGAACCTCGATGTTCCTCCCCTCATCCAGCATAACAAACTCACATTTCTCATTACGCAAATTCTCATTGTACCCATGAGATGCTCCCGCATTCGAGCTGCATTTGACTGCCAGTGGGGAGTTCGTGTGGCCTCGTCGTATCTTGCAATGTTGCCAAAAAGAGATGTCCACTTCGGCGCTTTCGGGATAATGCGAGGATACGCATCACATCGGGAACATTCATCCCGTGGTCATCGTCGACTATCGTGAAGACGCCATGATGCACCTCATTAGGGAAGGCCAACAGCCACCGTAGGTTGGTTAACGTTTCCTACGTGAGATTGCAGTGAGTGTCCTCAAAACCCGTCAGCATAATGTCTCCGTACTCCCTCATCTCTTCCTCAATGTTCTCCATCACATCACTGCCCTTGCGAATGTATTCATCCACCATATCACCAGCTCGTCATCCTAGTATCGTGAGGTGACCATCGCGGTTAAGGATGCGTCCTTCATGTTGTCGTGGCAGTCGAAGACGGAACACAATTCTACTTAGGTTTTCGAGTTGAGGTTTCTCTAGCGCTGCATGTGTGCACGGAAAAACTTCCACCTTTCCAAATCCAAAACTGCACTATTCATTACTACCATCAGTTTGTGAGTGGTATTGTAGGAGCAAATTGATTCAATGTTTTTCAATCTTTGCCAGGGAAAGTTGTAATTTGGCATCTGCAATAGAAGCAGAAGATGCTTTTTTCCACCTCAAGGTCCCTTTATTGGTATACTTCAGTGTATGCCTTACTAAACCAACTACCTATTCCTACCCTCTCCTCCCCACTCGCCTGAATTAAAACAAATGCAGAAAAAGAGATTACTTCCTTGACTTAATGCCTCTGTGTCAGTTCTTTGTAGCAAATGATTTATGTGATACGACAAGTGAAAGACATTTAAAACTAGCAGTTAAGGGTGGAATCTGACTTGAACATATTAGGGCCAGATTTAACGGCATTGATTATGCTCTTGATTGAGACATCCTGCAGGTGGGTTCGGTACACGTTGAGATATGTGGACAGCTTGCAGATGGATGGATCACATTTTCCCATCTCCTTGAACGAAATCCACTTGTCAATCTCCACTCTGCGGAAGAGACTTTGAATAGTATAATTTGCGACTAATTTAGCTGCTGGCGATTGTGAAGACATTTGTACGCAGATTGCAATGATACGGGTGCAGTATCTGGTGCGGATGTCATTTAGGGCTGTATGAGGCCATCTACAAAGCGTCGAATCTGCGTGTAGAATGACGTTGCCATTTAGATCCTTAATATCAGGCCAGACGGCAGATATGAGTGCCAAGAATTCCGGTTTATAGCATTTCTTATGCATACTATGCTAAATTGATTAAGTTACTCTTATGTATGCTGCAGCTCAAGCCCACTGATCATTGGCTACATTAGGTGTGTTGAAGTGTTACGTTGAGTAAATTATGCGATCATGTGTATGTGCAGCATGATGACCTTCAACACGAAAGAGCTCTTCGAAATTTCTATAGAGTGCTTTTAAGTCCTCCAACACAGATGTTTGCAAAGTGAATTCAAATGCTTGCGCATCACCTCTTGAATTTATTGGATTTACCCATATCGTTCCCATTTTACATTTACATACCCAACTTCAAAGCCATCTCACCAGCAAAATGTGGCGCAAGATTGGTAGTGCCTTGTGAGCAAAACAAGATGGACTGAAGCCTCGCACTGCACTAAACCTCGCCTGTGAAAGCTTGGAGTTGTAGGCTCCGAGCGTAGTCTTCGTCGTTTTCACCCACCTTTTGGTCCCGGTGGAAGAACTCTCTGGCCAGAGAACGCTCACGCTGGTCAATGGCCAGTTGAGAGAGTATCTCACAGCAGTAGTCCATGTCGGAGTCGGAAGTGACTACTGCTTTTATTGCTAAGAGAAAGAACTCTTGTGGAAGAGTATGGAGGAGCAACGGCACTCTCTGCCGCTGGGGGTACAAGTGGATGTAAACCTAGTGGTTTGCATCCAATCTTCAAAGTCCATGTCGTCTTTGAAGGGGGGAAGGTTCGCCAACGCTGCCACCAGTGTCGTTTATTCGAGGCCTCCACCACCTTCTTCGCACCTACATGCCTCAATTGCTCGTGCAACTCTTGGAGGACCGTTTGCATCAGCGAGCCAGGAACAACAAGACGTTTGGGGGACGTGGCGTCTTCTTGATACCATAAAACTTCGTCTTGCAGGGTGAGTTTGGGCCACTGTCGCCATATCCGTTTGTCTGCTCTGCTAGACGATTTCATCTCTTCTGCAGTAGGCTTGTGTGAGGACGCCAGGAACCTTTTGTATAGCAACGCCATGTCGGGATCGGTACTCTGTGTGATAAGTGTTTGCGGAATGCATTTAAGAGTTTTCAGCACTTATAGCCCCGCTCGGTGGGACTTGGTCCCAATGGTTAAGTATGCTTAGATCGACTAAATTACAAGCCTCAGATGAGAAGTCATGTAGACGATAAAGGCAAGCAAAGGAAAAGTTGCATAGCTCGGAAAGAAACGATTGTAGGTAGCCAATGGGAAGCAGGTTTTTCCACTACCTTCTTGCAATACAGTGAGCAAATGACAAAGGGACACAGCAATCATATACCACTAGTATTTCTAGATTATTGTACATTAACTTATTAAAGGACTTGCAGAGGCTCTAATTTTATCAATTTTTTCCACAAATAACGACATTAAGGTATTGTAGTGTTTTGCTACAGTCGATACATCCCACTCCACTTCGTAAACTACAGCAGACACTTAGCACTATCACAACCGTGGTGCTTCACATTTTCCTAATGCCACAATACTAATGAAAGCACGAAAAAAAAAAACAATCTAATCGAGCAAATCTAACCCAAATACCATTTCGGTTAAGAAATCTCAGGGTTCTCGCTGTCGATCAGATTAACTCGAGCGAAACCACGAATTGGTAGGTAGGCAGTGTGTGACCACTGTCGCTACTCTATCCATCTAAACACTCTCAATTCAGCCAACCTCTACGTTGACTAATAGCATGTCGAGGTTGTCTGATACCGGTCTCAGACTCAGAACACGGGGAGCCATTTCCGTGTGAGCCAGCAGATTGCATTTATAACTACTCTTGCCGTGATTTCGAATCGTATAGTAACATCACCTCATAACCAATTCAGAACAGGTTACAAATCACCCTACACTAAAGTTTGACCTTGGAGAACTAGAAACAGAGGCTCTACAAATGATACTTGAAAATGGTGTAAATTACATTAGCAACGCGTGGTGTAGGACTCTTCTGGGTGGAACTCAGTCCTGCCATTAGTCGATACTAGGACTGACGCACACATTGTGGCACAAACCGAATAGAGTGAGCTTGATTGCAACATTTTACCATCTGTATTTGAAGGATTGGAGTTATATCCAATGGAAGCCCATGAAGACACTGCAACGAATGGTATTTGCAATAGTGTGTGGTATGACTTTAATGTTTGGAGACTACAGATTGCACTGATTGGTGTGTTTTGCCACTTTAAAGTGGTCCTTGTGCGCATGATCAAAATAAATCTGACCGACGAAGATTTTAACGCTTTTGAATTAGAAATAGAACCACTCCGTCTAAAACCATTCATAAATTCGCATTTGTTTCTTAGAGCTTAGCCTCGTTGCTGCAAGAAATCACCACAAATGTCATTTTTTCATCTCTAAGATAATAGAGCCTAAAAGAGGTAAATTTTGGGTTTTGGGATTGCAATGAAACAACTTTTAGAATTGCCGGCTGTGGTAGCAGAGACAGAGACCATGGACCACCCAACTGACTAACATTTTTCGTAAAGCTAATTTTGCAGCATAATTTAAGTTAAAAGACCACGAAAACCTAGACTGTGGTGGGGTTTTGCGTTGTAGAGGGCATTGACGCACGCAAGTTGAGTGTGTGTAGCATTCGCGCCCCAACAAACCAACGGTAGTGCTGAGCCAATTTGGAAGCTCTATATAATGTGCTCATTGTGAGCCATGTCATCACCTAGCAATGCTTCCACCTCTCAACAATGCATCGACTCCGCTTTGTAAGGCACAAGAGATGTGTACCAGAGAACTACAAAATTGGTAGGCTTGAGACCAGCAAGACTTATACTAAACTGGCCAACCTCAAACCTTTGCTTTAATATGAATCATTTTTTTGGTCTCTGGACTAAACCAGTAAAATAGACTATTTTTCTTTGATTTAATTTATTAAAAACTTTTGATGCTCTTCTCGGTTCGTAATCAGCTTACATCTGTTTCTTTTTCGAATCAGTCAAATACCATACGCCACCTTCTTCGAACTAGGAAAGATCCGCCTTTATAGCCGTTTATTTAGTCTTAGCCTTTCAAAATACTTGCCCTTTAATTTCCACTTAAATGGTAGGCTTTGCCTTGAGATGGATAGCTTACTTGCAGATCAGGTCACAAAGTTTTGTCTATTTGACTTATTTTAGCAGCGGCAAAGTCAGATGGACTTGGTTAGTGTGTGGTAGTGTGCTCGTGATAGCCCTCCTCATCCACGGAATGAATGTGAAGGGCATAAGGCTGCGTAATCAGGTGCCCAGAAATATTTTGGTAGGCGCTTTGAGTCCTTGCTGAAATGCATAACAATAGGAGTTTGAGTTCATTGCAGTGCCAGTTCCTCTGTGCTTTACATTATGCCCGTTCTCGTGACCGCCACGTAGGCGTACCCTGACTGGTCATCGCTGCTGCTAAGCAACTTAATTGCAAACCTATGATTGAACTAATTATCATTAGTTGTCTTTAGAACGAGAGTTTATTTTAAAGGCTTAGACAAATGGCAAAGCTATTGCCGAACTTACCCCAAATTAAGGTATGATACGTCAAGTAATTAGGTTAAAGCTGTCACATTGGCGAGTTGGACTTAAGTCGAGTTAAGCAAATCCAGTAGGCAGGTAGATACCTTTATGATTTTCGCATCATATTATAGTCTCAAGTGGATGAAAATATGAAAAATTTGGACTCCTCAGCCATCCATATCATGCAAATGGTGGTGGGTTCAAATGCACCGCGGTTCCAGATAGTCTTCTTGAAAAGCCTCCTTCTGCACCACTTTGAGAAGGGCAAACCGAACCCCGCCCCAATTCACCTCCACTTTCTCACTGACAACGCTACGCGAGTCATTATTGAGGGCATTCTTGAGAGCTGGCGCCTAAACCATATATATCATACTTTTTATCCTGCTGAGCCCATTCAGGTAAATGCATGTAATAAGGAGGAGGCTCTTCCCACACCTCTAATGTTTGAACTTCTCCTCACCAAATGGCTTCATTCCTTGCTTTAATGCCATCTACATTACAACGACTAGAATGCGTTACCAAGCATGGGATCCTAATTCTTTCTTTCCCACTCATCGCAGGCCAAAATAGGATGGATGAAGAGTACACATCAGGTTACCAAGGTGGCGACCATGAAAATGTACCTGCCGGAAATTCTAAACTCCACGGTTGCAAAGGTCGGTGGAGAAAGGCCTGAGGAAATATGTTAGGACACCACAAAACCTTATCTTCACATTTATGTCTATGGTACCCTAGTGCCTAATTACAAACAGTCATTAGAAAAATTTCTTAAACAGATTAAGTGGTTGAAAGGGACTGAATTTATTTTTAATCATTTCCCTGCTAAGCTTTACAGCTCATGTAACTCTGTACTAGAAATAACTTTCAGTGGCTTTGATGAACCAAAAGAAGATTACATTTGTGTGTTGCAAGTCCTAGGTGGAATTGCGTCGATCCGTCAATGCGAGTGCGTATACTTTACACCCTCCTCTTTTTTTTCTCTACTGAGCTCTTACCCATTTTCGGCATCCCTTGAGAATCAGAAGTGGCAAAACTTAACACTTTCCTTCCCCTACAAGGTACTCCTCCTCGATTCCGATACCGTATTCATGGCCGACGTTGTCGAGCTGTGGCAACACTTTGACCGATTTGGCAAAAGCCAGGTAAGATGTTCTCTCTGATCCTATACAAACTCGTGGAAGGCATTACCAGGATACTTTAAGGCGGAAATTTAAGGCCTTTGCAACTCCCACCTTTGAAATGTGATTTGCATTTTTCCTTCGCAGATTTTAGGAATGGCCAAAGAACAGGCCATAGTGCGCTTTGACTTCACGTGATTTGGCGGCAGCAAAAGGGTAAGTAGTGCAAGCAACACATCATTTTTAAACATTTTTCAGTGAGAGTTTTGCACTGAACCAATCTACACTAACTGACTCTGCTTTTCTTCACAACTACAGTCCTTCGGCTACAACGCTGGCGTTATGATGTGGTACATGCAGCGATTGACTCAGACGAAATGGGACTCCATGTGGCAACCGACGTTCAAACTAGCCCTGAAAGTGTACAAATTTCTACCGGCCGCTGAACAGGTATGCTATATTGCACTGAGAGAATCACCTCGCGTAGAGCACTCCAAATATTGAAGGAATGCATTTGGAGTATACAAAATTAAATGGAGGTGTTGCAGGCGTGCCGGCCTTCAATGCGTTGCTTGAGAGGGTGATAAAGTACTTTGTCCTTGGAAACTTGACGAAGAGAAAAATAGTTTTAAGCTTTGATTTCTTTCCATGCTTTAAAGGATGGATTTATTTATACATTTTAGACGTTGGAAAGAAAATGTCCGACTTCATAAAAATGCGTTGCCATTTTTTCTCAGACTCTCATAAACGCGGTTACCGTTCAGGATCCGGATATTTTATACCCTCTACCATGCACGTGGAATTTACAGATGTACGAGAGGGTCAATTCTGAGGACTGCCTCTCCACGTGGAACAGACCACCGGGTGACGGCATTTCAGAGCCGAAGTTGTTGCACGCCGATAGAATTGATAAACTGGAGACTCAGTTTTATCTGGAAGAAAACCACGAATTGGTTAAAAATGGTAATGCTCTCTCCCATTTACGGAGCTCGAAGGAGTATTTAAGTCCATAAATAGATGCAGAATCAGCTAACCATGGAGCAATACACTTTACATTCCTCAAGGAAAATCAGAAGTTCCTTTATGCAAAAGACTGAAATGCCATCTGCATCACTGGACAAACTCCTCGGTTTTTATAATTTTGGCGGGGAAGCATAGATTTTAGACTGACACATAAAAGAGAGAGGCCCAAAACTACCAGTCCACCTTGTCAAGACACTAACAACGCAATGTTCAATGCTTGTAAGTTAATTGAGAGTGGAACACTGTCTTGGCTTTCGGCGTCCGTTATCTCCTTAGGACTACAAATCCTACTGTTTGATTGCCGTGCACTTACCATTTACAAAGTATAGCCAAGTATACAATAGGTAAGCCTACTACTGTGCATCGACTTGAAAAATAATAGTAATGGATCTTACGAATTCATTCATTGGGAACTTCGCGCATCTTCATGCGTTGTCTCGGGCACCCAGTGCTGCGATCCACAACATGCCCATCGGCCATGAAGAGTGCGACGCACTTGTCACATAGCATAGCTTATAGCACTGCCACTTTCGAAGTTAGAGACCAAAGTTTAAGCCCAACTGCTTGTCTTCACCACGTACATTAAAAAAAACCCAATCAAAATAAAAGATTTTGGCAAAACATTCAAGATTCTGACAAATCTAGTAAACATCTATTTTGCTTCCCCAGTGGTAGACATCACAAAGCGTTACATCGCCATTCGTAGCCAGTACCACATGAAGAACGGCTACCAGTTTCGGCATCAGCCTATCAAAGCACCGGTTTTCGACTTTCGTAAGGTGCGTTTTTCGGTAGCTCAAAGAGGTCTTGTCCTTCTCACTAGGCTCTCAGATTTGTACTTTGTACTTTAGGTGATGAGCAGACTGCATCCAGATGGGCAGGTGATAAGCCCTACCAAGCTCTGTCTGTCAAAGTGGCAGATCTTCTCGCCATGGTGTGACAATTCGAAGCAATTCGTATTCACCACCGACCATCGACTGCACCCCCTCTACGTGAGTCAGGACCACAAAAAACTTATGGATAACAGCGGCAACGTGACGCTGGCTGTTTCGTTAGACATCAACAAGTAGACTATCCTTCAAAATGTTTTGATATTACACTAGTATTTTTCGGAGACCTTGTGTTCAATCAAAAGTTTCAGTCTAATGAGCAATTAGAGGCCTTAATGATTTCCTTCTATTTTAGCTTTGACAAATTTAGGAGTCTTTCAACTCATTGGAATGGTTTCATAAGTGCGGCAGTTTACGCCACAGATCAAGAGGCACACACCCTTCTGGTCAAAATTGGCAGCTCGACTGAGCTAAAAAAACCCAATGACATCTTCTACCACGTTGTTTATCGCAACTCGGTAAGTACGATTGTAGCGCCACCCCTAACTTTCTAGCCTCTACCACTTTTACCTGTTCTTACCAATCACGTTTTTTGCCTCAGTCTTTTCCAGAAAGCGTTGCCTTACATAATACGGCTGTGGTTTACTCACAAACACGTCGTGTGCTGTTGATATCGCACCTTGACGTAAACATTGCGGAGTTGAATGCTGTGGTCCGGATGAATCTGGTAAGAAAAGACATCTTACTTAAAAACACTCAGTGCTGGCCACGAGTCTTTCAAATGCTGTAAACATTCTCTTCTTTAAGGCTCAAAAAACGACCGGCAGATACTGTAGCCATAGTAGGCGGTGAAAATTTCGACTGCAGCTTCACTCATGGCGGATTTTGCGCATTGAAAGAGGGCAGCATCTTTGGTCTTTCAGTAAGTGCCCGGAAGGGTATCAATTTCTAAGTTCTGTTCTTATCTTTTGCAGATAAAAACCTTCAAATTGTCTGTCATTTAATAACCTTATTAAAGCACTCATGAGACTAATGCAATGCTGTTTGCTTTATGATGAAGAAGAGAAAATCCTTTTAAATCTCAGGACAACTTCAGGCAAAGCTTGCAAGACCTCCTGCTCTTGACAGGAAGCTCTCTGTTACCGAGTGACTTGAAGGAGACAGACAGATGGACACAGCTGCTGGCACTCATCGCCAACGTCGGCCATCGATGATGCCCCTTAAAGCGCCCTCACATTATACCTCATGACAAGAGCTACTTTGAATTTTTGGAAACCACTTTTATTGTAAGGTATACCACAGAATTGGGTCTGCACATTGTACACACTTTAAGTTGGCGAGACAAACCCGCAGGCGAATTGCTTTAACAGATTCATAAGCGATTGCACGTTGAAACAAAAACCTCGACTCTGTTCCAGATCCCACAGTATTTTGATCAGAAATACATGAGGTTCCTGTAATGTAACCATACTTTTGTTCAAGAGGATTATAAAATCAATGCATCATAACGTCGCTGTACCATTAAATTAGCTGTTAGTGCAGGCAGCACTCCTCTTGACTGTAGCAGAAGTCAAGGTGTGCAACCTCCATCCACAGCTGCCATGTCATTTTTACATCAGGCAGCTAAAACACTTGGGCACCAAGACTACTTCTTTTTTTTTATAAAGTGGATTAGAATCAAATCAAATAGTTGGGAAGGAGTTTAATGCAGATCGCCATTGTGAAATTGCTTAGAATTGGGCAATAAGGGAAGGCTGAATGACTTTGAACTTCTTTAAGAGAAATAAGCGCAAATTAAATGCTGAAAACTTATTGAGTACCTTGTTACCTCTTACCTGATTTGCATCAGGTCACATTCGGTAAGGCTTAAGTCAAACCAGCTTATTCATCCCAAGGATGGTTCACTTCACTTTTTTTAGTAATAGAAGGGTTTGTTCTGTGTTGACAACTCATACGTATAAATATCCACCTGGACCGAGTGTGTTTTGCAGCAATCCGCCATTCCACTTGATAAAGGAAGCTGTAGTCTATGAAACACTGCGGCTGGGATCGTCACTGGCAACAGTGCAGCCGACTCTCTTTAAAACACCATTGCGGTTGACTGTGCTTGAAGTGCTTTTTACGATTCATGCCCTGCCACCCTTGTGGCCTATCGTTTTGGTTAACAATAGCCAGCGTACCTGTTGGTAATAATGTTATACGCCTACCACTATCATACTCGCTTGGTACAGGTTGTTCACAGCTCAGAAAATCACTTTGTAGACCTCTAATGAAGTAAAATTACTAGTTACTCAAGTGTTTAGCTTCCCAGAAGAGGTAAGAACGACGGAATCCATTTCCGACATTAAAATAAAACAGCTTGTAAAACTCTTACGAGTTCTGATTCGGCTTTTACTTTAAAGCTGCGCGAAATTATTTAAGGTTCCGTCACCTTCTACATCACTTTTCGCATGACTGTGGAGTGACTTGCGATAGAGTTAAAAACCAATGCATTTATGACATAATGCAATGCAGCATAAGCAATGTCTTGATTTACGGAAAATGTGGTTAAATCTACTGAATTCGGTGTTTGAGAAGACAACTTACTTATATTAAATACACAGGATGTCACCGATCATATTAAACAAGCTTCAGACTTCGAAGGCAATGTGTAGCCGTGTGGCGCTTCTCAGGTCTTCTGCTTCCGCCTCATCCCCACGCAAACTGTCATTTAGGAAAGCATCTGAATCGATTTTAAAGTCATTTTTTCGTGTTTGAAAATGCAAAAAGAATAGAATTGTGCCTCTGTTAAACATTTTTGATGGTTTACACAAAGCGGGCAAGAAGGAAGACCAAACAACATAAGATCTTCATAGAAAAAATTCTCAGCTTTCATATCCAACTTCCTGAAAGCGGAAGAAGACCTAATATATAGGCAGAATAAGTGTTAATGAGGCTGAGAGGGTTGGGGTTACTGGCATGGTCCGGATGCTAGGCTGCCCACCAGAGATACAATTACTGGGCCCCTAAGTGGCTAAATATCAAAATTAGGAGTCAAACAGGCACTTAACAAGGTGCAGCATGAGCCCAGTTACTCAGAAAACATAGCTGTCGAAAACCCATCTAGCTCTTTCATTGGAGTGGAATGATACCTTAATGTTAGTATGTGTGTAGTCTAGGATGGAAATGCTTTCACTTGTGCCTTACAATTTGTCAGAACGCACCTAACTCAAATGTTTGTCGACATCTCTGTAATACCTTTGGACTACTCTCTACATCGGCTTTGTTCCACTACAGAGCCTATGTTTTGGAATAACATGAAGTCAGTGCTGGGCTACAACTTCACAAGAGCTAATGTTGTCCAAAACAGACAAATCATCCAATTATGAAAGTTCATAATAAAAAAGTAAGGAAATGGGACAATCAAAACAATTAATCATCTAGCTACTAATCGAGTGTCTGACGAATCTCGATGGAGTTGTAAATGGTAAGCGGCGTGTGAAGTAGCTCACACTCAGCGATGAAGTAGAGTGATTTCGTTGACCCGCAGCAACACAACCTCACATTCAACCTGCGCTGTGGCTTTGAACTAATAAAATTTCGCAATACTAACCCCTTAAAAGCATTTCCGTGATTTAATGCAGAGGATATTTTTTTGAAGAAACACATCAAAGCAAAAAAATCCACCGAAAATTATATGGAACTTATGAAAACGGGACTGAGATGCTGGGAATTTTCCCATTTTACTACAGCTGGGAATTTAAATGACAAAGTCTTGCAAAAGACCCTTACCTACTCGTTTATTTGGGCAACAGGAAGGGTTGTTGCACTAGTTATGGGCCATTTTGGAATAAGTGTACTGAAGGATGACATAGACTGACTTTAACTTATTTTTTGGATCTGCCTCCTGCAGTGTCCACACAACACAGTTTGTGTTGATGACGGCTATCATTAGTGAATTTCGTCCAAATACTTTCGCTACTAAGCATAGTAGCTAGGTGAAAAGCATTTGAGCCAGCTATTCACACGGTAATTCAACTTATAGAGCCACTTCTCAAAAGACGCGCTCAAAATGCTGTCCCTCTTGACATGAATTTAATTTTTTCGCCTTTCGCTCTTCCGTCCCCCCCCACTCCTCATTTTCATCCCAAAGATAGTACGCTGTGGTTTGTATTTTACGGGAACCGGGTTCAGCGCCCACTAATGAGCTGGTAAAGGTATGCGCCGTTTAAAAAATGCTATTATGGGAATTGGTTTAGTAGAGGGTGTTGTCCATGAAAAGAACAATCTTAAAAAAATGTTCGACATCTTATCAATGAACATTCTAGAAAGCACTTCTTTGAGTGAGGTAGCTACGTAGCTGAGCTTTCTGTGCTGCTAACCACTGTTGTTAAAATTCATATGAGACACATATATTAATAATATATATATGGAGAGAATTTGTAATGACAAAGTGAAAACTGAGCGTTTAAGAACTCACAAAGTTTATGGAGCAGAAAAGCTGCAGCTTTAAATCTCAATATGTTTTGACAAAATATTTCAGAGGAACTGATGTTGGTAAATGAAGACCGGCTATCAATCCACAACAAAATTGCCATGCAAGAGTGTTCGAGTCACACCGAGACATTTGCGTCAGTAAAAAACTAACTTTAAGAAGAGAAAGTTGCCCTCATTTTAACGCAAATCACTGATTCATTTAAACAGTTACCTCTTTAACAAAATCAACAATATTGAAGAGTTTCCAGCTCATTTGTATCATTCCAAAATGGTCTGCCATTCTTGGTACATAGTGTGCCCTCTAGAACCGTAAACCCCTACACAAGACTGTCTTTACCATTTCCACAGAAAGGGTCTTCTTTAGTGATTTGTCGACAAATAGCAGTTCCTGCTTCAGCTGCTTGGCAGTAGACTTTCTACGCACCAAGCATTCGCAAAAATGATTATTGTTTTGTGAGCCGGGAACAGCCGTGGTGGGAATCTTCTCGTTGCCAGACTTTCAGTCCTAATGCTGAACGACCGAACATCCTATCAGTGGAATAGGCTTAAAGTCTAAAATGCGAGTAGACAGTCGCTTAGTATGCACCACGTTCATACGCATATACTGCTTCACACACACTCACACATACCAGCACTGTTGCTTATCCTCCTGATTTGGCAATTTGGAGTAGACCGATCCAAGACATTGGTCTAGTCATCGGGGAAACATAAGATACACCTGACGGCCATTGCACTTTAAAGTACTTCCAAAATACTACCTCATTGCTAATGGGAAGTATCGCATGCTTTGAATGCGTGTAAAATATGTTAATTGGGATTATCCGATGGACGGTACATGCGTATTTTTTATAGATAAGAAGTTCAATTCTTTGACACTTTTGTGGTCTGTTATATTTTTAATACAGACTTAAACCTCACCGAGATGTTGAATTTTCGAGATAAGAACAAGGACGGCTAGGATGCATTACCCATGGGAAATCAGTACCAAGCCTTTCTTGAGCTAACATAATCTTTGGTTTTATGCTTATTGAGACTCGCGTGCATAAGAGGTTGCATGTTTTGTTTCGGGTTTTCAAGAATCCCATTTTATGTGAGATCCACACAGATACCGACTTGGCTAATTCCCTAATTCTGGTAACACAAGAGAGTGATGGTTGGACCCTCTCGAATATCGACTTGAATGTCTTTTGTAGGCATCATTTGTACCAGCGAATCGCGAGCTAGCGAGACAGGAGAATACACATCCATCACAACAGCTCAGAAGTTTTATCAAATGTGGTAACAGTGTTCCTGGCAGTGTAAAACTAATAACACTGTAATACCATCGTTAGACTGTGAATGTCCTGCCTCCCTATAGCGGCATAATTCAAACCAATCTATCGATGAGAGAGTTTAATGAATACAACTATCAACAAAAGCAAAATGAATGCCTTATACATTTAAGATGATCATCACTTGTGTATGCTGCTTACGATAAGCAGATTAGGTTTTGAAGAAAGTTGCTTTTAGTCGCAGTTTGGTAAGAACAGCCCTAGAAGACCTACTTATTTGGTGTAAAACAGGCAACATATTTTGTGTTAAAATCGTGAAACGCTTAAGTTAGAGCGAAGAAACACTCCAAAGTGTGTTAGGGGAAATACTTTTATGATCTTTCGCCACAGGAAATGGACCAAAGAAGATTGTCATAGTAGGGTCACTGGCATAAAATTGATGGTTCGAAGCATGTAACACCACTGAACTGTTCCTTACACTCGACTTTTGGAGCTTCTTTAGTGCCAAAAATTAGTATAAAAGATGCTGATGGCCCTCGCTTACTCTATAAATGCTAGATTTCCATTAAACCTGTGCCGCTTACAGCAGCATTAAAATGCCTAACTCCACAGCAATCGCCCCATTGCGACCTAAACTGGATTTCCGGAGAGAAGTTTGGCATAGATAGGTAGGACCTTCATCACCAACCTATAAAGAAAACCAATATAATCGGGTTTTGGTAGGCCACATCAAGACAGTAGCTGCGAGAGAATCCATGAAGACATAAGACTCTGAAAATGTTGGTATAGGTTTCAATCTGTGGGTTTGCTCGCACGGAGTGCCTGAATCGAACAATGACGATCAAGACCGTAATTTCGAAAGCCGACATTGTGCCTAAATTACGCAACACCCTTTGAATCCCAATGAAACACACAACACCCAAACATTTGCTAGGCAATAGAGAGGTTTACCAAACGAATCACACATTGATTCGATCTGATCTGGTCAAATTCAACCAAAAGTTTAAAATTCAGTGACAAAATAGCAGAATAGATTTTCAAGGCTTCCTGTAGCAGTTGCGCTTTTCAACGATTTAGCTGCTAATTGGATAAGTAACCTGGGTGAAGAAGATGTAATGCTTAAATTCCTTCAACATCCGTCGCCTCACTGATAGGGCGTCTCGTCCGAAATCAAGGTTCTCAGGGACTTTAGAGGACTCTACTAAGTTAGGACAAAGTGCTCCCAGGTACAGCAGTGTATTTGCTGAAATATAATCATTATTGCTTGAAGGACTGGAAATGGATTGGTTTCTGCGATCCAGTTGATCACTTCACGCAATTTCCCTGGATCATCTTGCTCGAAGTCCGACAACTCGAAGTTGATCTCAGCTAGGAGTCTGAGAAGCAAGTTCGAGTTCGCTGGAATTGCCGCCAGAGGTCGCGATGCTACAGGCACGCTTTGCAGTGCAAACATTTCTGAATGGCATGCATTCAGTCTAAGGGAGGCCTCAAATAAAAGATCCGTTGAGGAGAATGGCAGGATTCTAATGCAAAACATTTCTCCGATTCAAGCGATGGATTTAGCGCCTTACGTTTATTGTAATCAAAGAGGGTGTCGTGGTGTAAGAAGACTCCTAGCCTTTGGCGTTCATCCACGCCGTCAACGGCGGTGATTTGATGGCACAGAACGCGGGCACCCTGATCAGCAAATTCGTCAGTCATTGGTGATGGAGTCAATGAGGGATGAGCTAAATTTCGTATTAACATAATTCATCTGCTTTAGTTGTTGATTTGGTTTGGCAAATTTAACGGATTGATTGGCTAATTGTTGCCCACTGAGATATTTCTGGACAGCTGCCTTTAGCGAATGTTTATGTGAGCACAAGATGTGGAGCTCTTGCGTACGAGCCTGATGAGTGAAGTCTGAATCCGGGGCTGTAACTTTAGAAATACGTACCTAGGGAGGATGGTTGACCTTAACTCGCTCCCTTAAAGTGAGTCTGTGCCTGACATTGGGCAATCAGGAGTGGCTAATAGCACAACCGCCATTGGTTGGCCATTGATAAAAACTGTCTAGAAGTCTGATTAGTGTTGATTTCTGGCATTGGTGGCTTTCACTGCGTTGTTCTACTACGTTTAGTACGTTTCGATTACTAATGAAGAGGTTTTTGCTCTTGCTTCTTCAGTGGGACGCCTGTAAATCTGCGAATTTCCGTTTGTATGGAGAAGAAGCAAATATGTGGTTCTAGATTGTCCACGTGGTTGGGACCTAATGCACTTTTATTCCCCATCTTTGAGTGACATGAGGGCCCAGTTTTTACAAATCGTCTAAGAAACTGTTAATAGGAATTTGCGTCGAGGTGAGAATTACAACGCACAGGTTAGGCTGGAATTCTCCATGATTGCATCTTTAACTACACAAGTTACGTGGCTTGCGCGCACTCAGAGTACTGGTAACTTCTTGTAAGAGTGTGCATCCAAATTGTGCGAAATTTTTGAACTTCAGTAAACACGCTTTGACTTACAGCAGTGCGTGATAAACAAGACTACCTGAAATGAATTACACAGACATCCACTGAGCGGACGATCAGTTCAAAGCACACACCTTCCACGAATTTCTGAGCTAACGCTAAGAGAGTCAGTTGGTTTATTGCTCACGTTTGGTGTCTCATCTTTGGCTGCTTCGCATTACAATGTAAGGTAGAATAGCTTTGATTAATGGCGGCATGAGATAATCAGTATGCTTATGAGTGATTACTGTTGCTCGTGATTCGTTTGTCTTTAAGGGATGCGGCTGAGCAGTAAGTTTGTGGTAGCCACTTTCTGAGCATCACCCCTCGATAGGTGCCACGTCCATGTGATGTGAATCTTCAGTGAGATGGCAGCACTCAATTAAATCAAGTCTTCCACCGTATACAGGATGGCTGAGTTTTTAACATGAATTTGATTTGTGACACGGAATATTCTCGAAATATGCAATGTATTGTTGAAAAATGTGTTAACGCTGCAGTATGTGTGCACCACTTCACAGGACGATAATGGGAATGATTGACAGCGCGAGTAGGAGATTGATCGCATAAATATTCACTGGTTGCCAGTTGCCAAAAGAAAAGGTCACCGTCTGATTGGTTCAGTTGCCGTTCGTCCACACCTAGGCTTGGAATTCACAGTTAATCTCTTGTATGCTTACTTCACTGACGACCTGCCACGCGATCAAATAATGCCATGAGTTACATAGGCATATTTCAGTAGACCAGACCAGGTCTGTCCACGACTTCTTCGGCCAATTTGAAACAGGCCAAAATAAGATTCGGATCATGATGGCTAGACGTAGAGGTTAATGGGACAAGGACGACAGACCATACAGCGATTCTGACATCGAAAACATGAGCGTTGTTGGTGGCCAAAGTGTGACATTTTCTGGTCCGGTGTTATGTGCACAGTCAAGAAATGAGGCAGAATATCACTCAATGAAGCAATGATTAGTAAGCTGATCTCTGAGAGGTGTGCCAATGCCTCACACATTGCATTGCACACTAGGCCTTAATGATGCGAGTAGCGCCAGTCGAGTTGTTCCATGAAAACATCTGTGAAGGAAGAATAATCCATCTGGCCTGGCAACAGAATGGTACCCGCACTAGAGGAATTGGGCGCAATGGCTTTCAAATGATTTCGTGTTCATGTGACTAAAGCCTATTCATTATCTGGCTTTCTTGGGTGGTAAATGGGAGGAAAGTAGGTGGATTGATTGGTACATTGGCTATGTATTATTGGATGGCAGACTGATTGGCGCAAGAACGGCGATGGTGGAAGACAAATAAAAAGACGGTTACTTGGGTGTGAAATCAAAGCTACCGGCCAAAATACCTGGAAAAAAGATAGATTAAAGACAGTTGAAGCTGGTATGTGGAAACTTGTGCCCTATGTGCACAATGAGTTATTCGAAACCGAGGTCATTTTACATTCAAATATTTTAACGTTGATCTGAGGTAGATCGGTATTGGAAAAGCACGATTAATTTACAAAGCATCCGAAAGGTCTTAGGCATTGCCAATGAGTCGAAGACTGAATATTGTATTCGGTTAAATAACCATTAATTTGTTTGACAGGAATAAGAACCTCCGGCAGAAGACATGGCAAAACATTGCGTTTTATGCGATTTCGGTTGACGGGGGAACGTGTGGTTAGTGGATGTGTAAATCGTGGAAGACTGGAATGGCACGTTGCAAATGCTCGGATTGTCAGACAGATGAATACAGAAATGCTGCAGTCTAAACCGTTTAATCGCATTTAAGCATTTAATGCTAAGCGTGTGTAATTTGGATGAAGTGAAGTGGGACTGCAGCCAAGGAGAAAAACCTTTCACATATTTCCATGTGCCGCATCTGAATGAAGCTACATGCAATGCACAGTGGTTAAAATATATTCCTGCCCTTCCATTTGCATGAATCTATCATCTATATCTAGCCTTATGATTTGCGATCAGTTAGAATGGATCGACTTGAGTAGCAGATGAAAAAGGAGAAGTAAAGTTATAAAACATCATTGTATTGATGGCAATATGAAAGCAGTGGCCTCTTGCTGGTGATCGAGGATACATAAATAAATGTGTCCAAGTGATTGCATCATGTTGGTATGGAAGCAAATTTGTTAAGTGAGAAGTGTGTGTGGACTTGGGCATTTGACGGCTTCTACGAATTTCATATATGAAGCTAGGCATATCAAAATGGCCTAGGTTGTATATTGTTCAATCAAGTCACAACTTTTTCAACAAAGCTTAGACCTATTTGCGGTCAAATGCAATGTGGGTAAGCATAGATGTTGCAATGGAGTAAGGACTAACGGAAGAAGGAAAAGGGGCCAGGCGGTCTCATAGAAGTGAGAGAGGAAGGAAAAGGGAGGGAGCAAGAGTTTTGCCATCTTCTTAACAACATATTTGATGTCACAAAAATAGGTAGTTAAATTATTTGTGCATCATTAACTAATTGCGTACTTAACAGACGTGTCTGTGAAGTATATCGTGACGCACTGTTGTGCTAAGGGCACAAATTTATGATATCACAGTCAGAGAAGTTCAACTTAGGAGGAGTTCACAGCGGTATGTAAAGCGCGTGTGTGTAGAGTGTGTCACGCCTGTATGGTGTACCACTCCACTACTTTGACTTCTATGTTGTGGCAACATTTCAACATGTTTTTACCACCTCCTTTCAACTCTCCCATTAATCTGATGTGGAGCAGCGTTTTGGAGTTTCACAGGAGCCACGCATCCCATAGTGTTGAAGAGGACAGCAATGATGTGCTCTGAGTGGGCTTCAAATGCCACTGAGAAGTTTGTGGAAGTGGTCACAAAGCGCGCATATCAAAACACGCATCACCCTCAGACACGTAGTGGGTGGTGAAGGAAAGTTGTAATTACAACATGGTCGAGTACTACTGTCAAGGGAGCAGTAGTAATAAAAATGTGAGCAGAGCTTTGTACCATTAGAGTGGAGATCATTTTTTACTTATCAATGAGTTTCGACGGTAGTTGGGCCAATATAAATTGGTCGCTAACATTTGGCGCTCATTTTAAAGTTGATCTAACTTTCCGTCGATGTAAATAACAAGTCTGCAGTTTTGGGTTCTAAGTATTGTTCACCGCCAAACTACGTGTGCATTAATGAAATGCTTTCGAATCAGTTGTGATTTATTGAGTATCAGAACAGATTTTTTTGTCTGGAAATGCAGTTTATACATCCTACGTCACGTAGCATGCAGAATTCAGAAGAGAACCCGAAGTAGTGATTTTCTAATTCCAGCTTTTTCACACTTTATTGGAGAGTGACTTCCAGCTTATATTGCTCGCTGTTACAGTTCATGAGTCAATCGTTCTTTGTATGAGGCTTCAGACAGCGCCATAATTGTGGTTCTTTCGATTTTGCCCCACTCTTTCTGCTATTGCGAATCGAGCACTCTCAATTAGCTCTCCAACCCTTATATTTTTACGCCATATTTCCTGATTTAGTGAAGCATTTACAGACCGGATAGAAATAAACCATTAATTGAGTTTCCAGCAAGCTCGGCACTGGCATTTAACCGCTGTTAAGCCTCAACGAATTCAGCTACAGGGAGTTAGTGGTCTTCTCCTCTCAACATAACATCAACATTTAACATTGGTTTCTATTAATTAAGGCAACTACCTTTGAAATTTAAAGACTTATAAAACAACGTTTTCACCCTGATTGTCAGAACGTAAGTTGGAAAGCTGTAGCGATGCATTCATGATGACGAAGAAGGTGATTCTTTGTCCCGCTTTAAGGTCTGCTTAACGGTGTGCTTCAGCAACCATCTTGCTGAGACATCTACCGGCTCTCGCGCTCATGACAAGGCATCGTCAAGTGTGATTGTCTACTTAGAGTAGCCATGTAGCACAGCCAACGCAACTGTTAAACGAGCAAAGGGATGCCCCAAATAAAATGCGTTTGAGCCAGTCAAGTTTAGCATTAAACCAAGTCGCTAAAGTTGGGAGTGCTAAAGTGTTAAACCTACAACAGATATATAGCAGAAAGATGCAGTTGCATTGAACGCGCCAATGAATGCACGACCAGCTTCCTAGTGGATCAAACAAATTTTTGACCTTTTGAGTGAAGTCCATGTTCGTCAAGGCTTTAATTGAACAGGTATTAAATTTGTTACTTGGTAGGACTACCTGTATGCAGCTAATTGCAAATTTAATGTCATAACCGTTATTTCTTGTGTGAATGTTAATCGGAATTACAGATGGACATCTAAGAAATGCGGATTTCTGTATAAAAGTGGTAGGTTAATGCGGTAAATCTGAAGACACCTTGAACACATTAGGTTGGCAGGCAGAAGGCAAGAAAAGGCAGAAGCCTGGCTACGAATCGAAGTGTCGCTAGCATTTTCTCGGACAAGTAATACCAAACTTATGACTGGTATGGAAGCGCTGTGATGTTGCATAAAAAGAAGCGCATGTGCAATGTTACAGCCTATGAGGCAAAAAACAGCTATTGAAATGCCAACAGTTTGATTGTTGACAGTTCAACTCAGGAATATGCAAAGAGAAAGCAAAGAGAGTGACACACCTCCGTGCTGCATTTGTGAAATCATTCAACCTTCCGGTGTGTGACCACAAGTCACTGGAACTGATAAACGTGACAGTAGAGAGGACCCATGAGGCCACATCTTACTTATTTCGCCATCCTGTCACCCTCTTTCCATGCAAACATCCACTTTGCCCATCTGCTGTGCTTAACACTCTTATTTATTCACTCGTCTTGCATTTTTCCGTTAGAATGGAACACAACATGTCGATTACGTGTGAGGGATCAGATGAATGCAATCACGTGAGACGATCACACACAAGGTTTAGTAATCTTTGCATGCTTAGCAAACCACACTGGATGCCGTCACTAAGACAGCCCTCTGCTTCAATTACAGTTGTGTGCTTTGCATGTTTTCAACGATTTACCTTTAACCACACATTGTTCTAAGATTACGATGATGCATTTCGTGAGCATAATAGCAGACTATGCCATTTTATGCGCAGACCTCGTCAACCTATTTATCATAATTAGAATCCTTTTAAGAGCTACCTCATTAACGTTTCTCATTCATGAGTTACATTAACGTTTACACTGCACAACAACTTCGAGTCGCCTGAGCCTTATTTGCCAGCTCTTCTTCTGAGTTGAGGAACCACTGCTCACAACACCGTGAAAACTCAATTTGTAATTCAAAATTATGTTGATTGTGTATCCAAGGTGCTTAGTAACACTGAAGTGGAATTAAACCATTTCACTTAATCCGGTTTGTTAGTTGATACATTTGAATTCCCTAGACATAGCGGTTAGAGCAAATGTTGATGTTGGTATTCCTAAAGCATTGGCTGCAGGGAACTCTGTTGTTGTTCATTACCCTACTTAACGCGTATCAAGCATAGTTTTACATTTACCTTCACTATGCTTGCCATCACTCGATTACAGGACAAATTTAACAGCTGGCTATGATAACAACTCGTAACTACGCTTATCGACTTGCAGTCCGGTACTTAGACATTGTTGAGAAGCTAGCAGTCAGGCATGCATACATCCACCGTATCTTTTTCCACTTATTCATTAAGTCAACAGCAATGATATCCACAGCGCAGTCCTATCAGTTGGTTGACAGTTGCAGGAGTCCATTGCAGGCGCTCTTGCTGACATTTGCACATAACAACTGATGTTGAACCACTTCAGAATAAAAAGTGCCTCTTTAGTCCTAACGCCTCCCTATCTCCGCTAATCACTTAGCGGAGCCAATGCTACGGTTTTACGGTGATTGTGACTCAAATTCTGCATTCAAAGTCTGGATTAAGTGGTGGAAGTATGCTTTCTAGTCGTAGTACAATGACCCGAATAGTGGATGATAAATGGTGAGGGATTGATCTGTTGTTCACCCTACACCTCGTCAGTTAATTTACGTTTTGGATTCCCTGTCTTCATGTAACAGTACACTAATCCATCTCCCTAATTTTCCTTCCAATTGCTAGAAGGGAAAGGAAGGACTCAATGTTAAGGATGTATGAATCTTCCCAGTGTTATCAAAGTTTAGATCTTAAATACTTCTTTTGACGCAAGAGAAGCAGCTTACTAATTTGTGTTTACGTCAAATGAAATATTCTTTCTTGACAAGCGATTATACAGGAAGATTGGTGTGGCGCGTCTCTCATTATTATGAGGCAGCTGTGTAGAAAAACGTGCTGAGAGGCCGTTACACGTCGCAATCTCCACCTCACGAATCCTTGATCTAGTTGCCAAGCCACAGTGACGGTGAGTGAGTTAAGCAACATGGATAAGTGGTGTTATTTCATGGACCATGAATGTGGGCACGGGACTGGTAGAGAAAGTTTTACGAATTAGCGATACAGCATAGCTGCAATTAAGGGCAGTCAATTAAGCTGCATCAGGTGTTTCTGCTGAAATTCGAACCTATTATGAGGCACTGGATTTGACATTTCAAAATACCAACGCTAGTGTACAACCTTGGATCCCATACATTGGCAGCTTTTGATTATTAAGCTCTAACATCGCTTATTTTAAAATAGCATCAGGTCAGTCCCATGACTAAACTTGGAAGAGGCGAGTTAGTGTGTGAAAAATGCAATAGCAGGCATCGTAATAAAAGGTGCAGTGCTGATGAACTGAAGCATACAAAAGTATATTGCTCGTAGTACTTCGTATCCGTGGCATAGGTCCCTGCACTGCTGAATGTCTCACAAAGAAGACTGCATTCTGCGTACCTGAGCACTTACTCGACGCAATTATATTTTTCAAATTGACTGTCGTCGTTTTTGGTAAAAGGTGTGAAGGAGAACTGCTTGCAGTGCTATCTGTTTACTTGGCAATCCAAGCACCTCAATCGTAACTATAAGGCAATCCAACCATTGAACATTATCAGCATTCAGCTGCAATAATAAAGTGTGGAACTCGGCTGTAACAGATACCTTGTCGATGCTAAACCTGTAATTTCCAAATTCACAACATTCATGCTGTTAGTGATCTCATTACCATCCATTGATGCAGCACGGGTTTCTATGACAACCGAATCGCCTTTCTACCAAAACGTTGTAGCTGTGAGACAATATAAAGTGGGATATCCCTTTCTGGGTGAGATAAATTTCTTTGACTTTTTTGCTTGCACGCACATGATTAGAGTCATAAACTACCACAACGCCATTTAAACATTTTTACTGCTCAGACCATGAGCATTTAATGTGCTTACTTAACGTCTCATTTAAAACTTGACTAGCCTGCTTGAGGGTTCTGATTTGACTCAACTAGGTGCTGTTAACGCACGAATTCTGATAGCTGACGTAGAAAACATTCCTGCTGCATAGGTATCGCACAGATTAGCAGATTGTGCCTCTCTGAAGATACCAAAACTCTCCCATTACTCTGCCATATCTAATATAGACGTGGACCATATCATGTTGCTACTACTTAAGGCGATTTGGCTTTACGATGTTACAGAAAGCCACCTAGGACGCGACACCTACCGCGAGCAATAAAATCAACTGGCTCTCATCCGTTCTAAGCCAAAATTCCATAAAACCTGAAAGATCTGACTTGGTCTCTCGCCCATCACAGGTGCGTGGTGGCATTCAGATCCTCTTTCACTACAGACTGCTGTGGTTACACTGTGGACCGAGCGTTGTATTCTGCCATTTGCATATTTTGCATAATTTGAGGACTCAAAATAGAATGTATTATCTAAGGCGGTAGAGAGAACATTTAAACTTTGCAAAGCATCTAAGATACAATGTGATGAACGATGCCCTAATTAAAATTAAGAGAAGATTCTCTGTCCCTTTAGCCACGCAATATGGTATTTCACAGTCTGTATATCGACTTCTATATTCTGTATTTTCTAATCACACGCTTTTGATCCCAATGCTTGTCTTTTTTCCGTAAGTGGTGGTTACTCTTTGTTTATGCCTACGAACACTTATATGTAAAGTGAAATGAAAGGAATTGGTCAACACGCCGAATTTTTATGGGCAAAGATCGCAAAACTAAAAGGATAACCACATATTCATGCTGCGGAAAATTTAGGTAAAGCGAGTTTCCGATAGAACTGATTGATAGACGAAAAAGGTTTTGCAGAAGAACAATTCTCTGAAGGCAAAAGCACCTCTTGAACGTACTACTTGAAGTACTGTTAATAGTGCGTACAGTGGTGTGGCTGCATCGAAATATGCCACCTGCTTCATCATCAGGGCGTTCGGGGATTTTGTGTTGTGGTGCAATATTTCTACTGGGATTGGGATGGTAACGCTTGAAGCACCAAGAAGTCTATGCAAAGAAGCCCGGTGACTCTAAGCGATGCGGCGAGATGGACTTGGATACTTGAGAATGAGAAAGCTAGGTAAGGAGATATATATCATCAAATGTTTGCAGCTAACTTCGCGGACCTTTGCAAAGGAAAACATTTCCATGCCGTTGAAGAAAGAAATTTCTTGCAGTATTTCTGCAGCTCTATTGCAGCTAAACTGATGTGATGAGGGATAGTATTTAAAATTTTGACAAAGGGTAATATAAAATTATACTGACTAGATTTCGGCTGGAGTGCCTTAAGATGCGGCATGTTTTGAAGGCTTATGGAAAGAGTGGATGACATTCGGAATGTACTATTAGGCAATGCAAACCAGATCTTACAACAAATCGGTTTAAAAATATATGACACTGTGAGCTTGGCACTGCAGTCCGTTTTTTCATATTCCATGTGCTTGAAATTGCAAGGCAAATGGTACTAGGCATTAGATGGTACACCACTTGGTTTATGGGTCATCCAAGTACCTCCTAAACACAATTGGAAATCATTAAATGATTAATCCGCATACGATCTAACAACAGCTTGATTACAGATGAAAATGGTAGGTACATCAGTTAAAGCAGTAAGCAACCATTTCATTGTTATTAAAAAGTGATGATAAGTTACGCAGACCACAAACGCCTCTACCACTTGGAGGTTTAGCAGAGAGTACGCAGAATTTTGACCACAAGCTAATGTCATAACGTAAATGTTATACAAGAGTTGAAGATGTATCATGCATCGCTATCCTTATCCAGAATATCGTCTTGCATCTGATGATTCAGTTGTGTCGATGAAGCATTTTGCTATGGATATATCCAAGTGCTGTCGCAACTGCAATGGCTGAAAATTCCGCTGACGAAATCCTCATCTACTTCTCAATGATTCAAATAAACTTTTTTGACAGTCAACCTAACGCAAACATGTTTATAGACCCTATTCTTGCCAACCGCCACTTGCAAGCCACAATTGGCTACGCATTTCTTTCCTCTCTCTTCACTTCATTGCATGTAAGATATCTGGAGGACATGGGACCAAATACAGAAAGCTAAGAGAAAAAAAGAAAAGATTAAGACCACTGTGAATTGAGGGTAGCCAAAAATTGGCAAGAAGTAGGTGAGGGATAATTTTATCCATTTATGTCCCTATTTTACTTTGCTTGAAACACACATACACAGAAACATCTTTTAAATGGCAACCGAACAACCATGACTAAGACACTCGCTCTCATGACTAGCTAATCTCTGTGGGAATTCGACAGTCAGAATGTTGCTCTCTTGCACTCACCCATCCACTCATCCATCTGTGCACACATCCAGCTACCACCCACAATTGGATGCAAAGCAACACACTGATTCATTTCCATCTGTCAAACTAGATGCTACGATCGCGCTATATGTCACGCATGAAAGTCGATTGACATGCAAATGAAGCAGACGAACTGAGCCTTGTTAGCCACCCATAGGTTAGTCAGTTAAGTTGACTTACTTCCCAGTAATTGTCACAATTTCGTTTTCCTTCCTCTTTTATATTTCGTACGTCTTTCACATTCTTGATTTGTGTTTGCTGCTGCCGACAATTTTTCTACTTATAAGTGTCACTCACGTGTAGCAATTAGAGAAGCGAAGAAATCTAGTTGTTCCTTCAAAGCACAGCAAATTTACACAAGCGAAAGTGGTAAAATACTGTTCCAAAAATTCAATCCTGCCACCATGACTCCCGGTTTCGGATGCATGCTTTCGCTGAACATGGTCTTCACATGTTGCAAGGGAATGCCCAGCTTAAACGTCAGTAAGCCCAGATAGACGTCCTCGTGCATGTAGTTGTGCCTCGTATAGGCCGACCCTATCGCCATGTCGTCAATGATGTCAGCTCCGATGATTTGGCAGAATCCGCGAGGATACGCACACATTCGACTCCATGGAACTTCCCTTTGGGAGAGAAAATACTTACTGAGGGGACTTCGTGTGGCTCCATCGGCTGTCGCTATGTATCCAAAAAGGGTGGTCCTCTTCTTCTCTCTCGGGATGGAGGCGAGGAATCGCATCAGCCTGGAAACATGTATGCCGTGGTCGTCGTCAACTATCACGAAGACGTCGTTGTGCACCTTATCGCAGAATGCAGAAAGCCAGCGCAGGTTAGTCACGGTTTTCCATGTGAGATTGTAGTAAGTGTCCTCAAAGTCAGTCAGAATGATGTCGTCGTACGTTCTTATCTCCTCTTCAATTCGCTGCATCACCTCACTGCTTCTGCCAATGTATTCATCCATCCTATCACCAGCTTGTCCTTCCAGTATCCTGAGATGACCATCGCGGTTGAAGATGCGTCCTCCATGCTGGCGTGGCAGTCCCAGTTTGGTGTTCGGGTTGAGGTCTCTCTGGCGCTGCATGTATGCACGGAATCGTTTGCGTGCTTCCCAACCCAAAATCCCACTTTTAACAACTATCACGAGATCGTGGGTTGTGTTGCCGGAGCAGACGGAGCTGCTGGTTCGCATAACTTGCATGGGGAAGTTGTAAATGGGCACCTGGAATTTAAGCAGAGGGCGCATCATTGTCCCACTCTAAGGTGTGCTAGTTAATGCACCTCAGTAAATAGGTTGCTAAGTCAACCACCACTTCTCACCCTCTCCTCACTCAGCTGAGCCAATGGGCATGTAAAGAAGCACACATTGGCTTGGCCGAGTGCTGTGAAGTTGGTGTGTTGCAGCAAGTGATTAGTGGATTGGAAATAAAGGAGCGCATGAAGCTGTAGTGGCAAAGTGGTAAACTCGCCTCAGAAACAGGTGAACCGGATTTGATTGCCTTGATTATGTTCCTGATGGGGACATCCTGTGGGTAGGTTCGATAGATGTTGGGATAAATGGGCAGCTTGCAGATGGATGGATCACATTCTCCCATATCCTTGAAGGAAACCCACTTGTCAATCTTAACATTGTGGAAGAGACTTTGAAGGGGATAGGTTATGACGGACCTAGCTACTAGCGATTGTGCAGGTGCTTGGACGCATATTGTAATGTTATAGGTGCTGTGTCTGGTGCGGATGTCATTTGGAGTTGCGGGAGGCCATCTACAAAATATCGGATCTGTTTGTGGAAGGACATTATTATTTGGGTCTCTGCTGAATATTGAGGAGTACGTTGTGTACCATATAATGAAACAGGTGGCAGGCACAGAGAAGAGAGTGGCTACGACGCGAGGTGATACCAACATTTTTAGGTTGAATAGAGCTTTGTCAATCAGGCGGGTATTTGCTTTGCTCCATGAGGCGAACCATTGGCTAGAGTAAGTGCGGCACAATGTTATGCCAAGAAGTACATTTGATTGGGTATTTTACGGCAGTCGGCTCTTATACAAGGCACTTCTTTAAAACATTGAAAGGCCACTTTAACACACTTAATCATAAGTGGTTGCTAAGTGGTTACGAGATATGTAAAGAACTCTTATAAGAGCAATCCAAGTGTGTTGCGTCATTCAGATTTCAAGGTTAATTGTCTGCTTTGCGTCATATCTAAGTGGATTCCAATGCTGACACTGTTGATGTCAGGCAAGCATCGAACAAGAGACAGCATCTCTTTTCTAGCTTCTTAGTCATGTATATAAATTTGGCAGTGAGATGACTTAGTATAATGTAAGTGCTACGGATCGAAGCATGGTAAAAATACAATCTTGATATTTTGACTCACTTCCCTGGCACGGGTGTCTGTAGTGCTAAACTGCATCGAAGTTAACATATGATGAACGTCTATCAATATTTTACCTGGCATAATTATCGTCTCTAATTTAATCAAAGGGTGTAAAAGAAAAGATTGGTTGTGGTGCAATCTTTTACTTAGCAATCTAAGCATCTCATTAATTACTACACTATAATCCAACCATTGAGCAATCTCAGCATTCATCTGCAATGCTCGTAAGGAAGTCGGCTGTGGCAGATAGCTTTTAGGTATAAAACACGTATTTCTCTAATTTGTGTTCCAATTAGCAGCATTCAAGCCGTCAGTGATCTCATTACCACCCTTCGATGCAGCGCAAATTTCTAGGGCTGGGTGTTGTTAACACATGTTGGACATTCATAGGCAAAACATTTAATTTGGAAATTGCTTATACTATTTTATTTGACTGTTATGTCTAAAATAGGCCTAGAACATATCCTCTTCCCGCTCTATTGTGCATACTATGCTATTATTAATCAAGGTAATTCGACTTTATGGTGCTGCGAGTTGAAGACCAGTCAGTTAGGAACTTAGTCCACTCACGTGTGGTTCAGGAGTGAACAACTTTTGCATGCTAGGCGATGCCGCACTCGACAACCTTCCAGTGCAATTGGGTTTGTGTATTTTGAATGATTTCAATGGCTCTTATGTCATCATGTCCCGTTTTGAACGCCAAAGCTACCATAAAGGTAGCACGCTTAGCAGGTGTAAGGATAAACTGTCATCCACAGTACAGGTTTAGTTAATCCACACTCTTGGAAACTGGTTTCAGACGACTAAAGTCTTCATTTTACAGGTAAAAATTCATTTTATTTTGTTCAAGGACTCATAAGTGCTTAATCTCTGAATGTTGCATGTTATTTTAAGTTAGGGAAATAATGCACAAACAATATTCAAATTCACCTTTTGGACTGACAATAAATCTGGCTGGACACTCAAAGCACTCATTCTACTAAGTCAAATGACAAATATTACGGAAGTATGACTAATAACTTGTTTGGTTCATTTATGCTTTTTCATTTCTCAAGCATCGTGTTCAGAATAGATTTAACTGCTGATAGCACTAGTATCCGCTGAAAGCCTTCCTGCCTTATTTGTTAAAAGTTTCAGTTGCAGGAAATTCCGTTCTTGTTTAACCTTTCCCGATTGATTCATATCGAGCACAGGAATCTTGAAACTATCAGTTTATCTACTACCACTCCTAAGCAAGTCGAGATCATTGCCTCTCTACAATGGTAACACGTAACTGTAGTGACTGAAATACAGACCCACATCCATAGTGTCATACCCAGTTGTTTGACGCATGGGCTACCACTGCACATTATTTTGCCTTCTCAATCCGACGGAAAAATTGAAATCTATTGCAATGGCAAGGAAGTTCACGAATACATATGTAGAAATCGCAGTTCTTAGCAATCAGCGACAAAAACTCAGATTATAAATTATTGGAGACCTTAAATACTTTAAGTGCTTTTCGACTAACTGCTGTGGAAACTTATTGTTTGGCCTACTTCGACGTCGCATTAAATGAGCTAGAGCTTAACTAACGACACTTATTACAGTAATGGTTTGTAGGGTTCTCAAATCACTCATTTTGAAAAATAGTCTCGTAATCAAAATCTATCTTTTACATGACAAAACAGCTGGTGAAGTTACATTTTGTCATGAAGTGGATAGATAAAAAAGTTTGTTGGAAATTAGGCTACTTTCCACTAATGAAATTTAAGGGAGCAAAATGAAAGTAACTGATACGTATTTACGATTAAAGTACTAGCAGAGCCTTATAGAGGTACAAAAACCGTCAAAGCAGACACCATCACAACATCAAAATCCTGTGTCAAGTTAGGGATGTCAGAGCGTCGAAGCATTTCTAGCTTGAAGGTTAGCAGTTCAAGGTAGACGTGCTTAAGAGCGCGTTAGCATGGAGTGTAAGCTGATCCAACGGCCAATTACTACATTGTTTACCACAGACATTTAATTCACTTCGTTAAAAGTATCAATTAGCATGTTGAACCGCTGGTTATGCACCATGCTTCATGATGATTTCAAGCTGATTTTTTTCCAAGCATGAAAATCGTGCATAAAGTTTGGTTAAAGTATCAAAACAATTGGCAGCTGTCAGAAGGCATAGTTGGTAAATGCTTTGGAGGATCCCACCTTGATCTATGCTTCGAAAGTTTCTCCACGTACTCTGCAGCCAAACAAGCACATTTTTGACTCTCTCTGTAAATATATTCCGGTGAACATCTTAAGTTCATATTATACCATTTTGAGGCACTAGTTGTACAGACGACCTTCGAATTTCGTGTAGGCTCTCCAGTCACCTCGTTCCCGAGGGTGGATATAAGTTTGCGCTAGTAATCGCAACTGCATTCTACTCACAAATTATTAGCAGGCTTTCATAATCCACAGCTAAACAAAGTTTATGATGGAGAGGGTAAGCGATTTACAAATGGTAACAATTCTTGGTGACGAAAATGATAAAGAACTGGTATTTGATCAAAAATTAACTTGTGTTCGAAGTCATGTAATGCAATCAAAATATGCACTGCTCATCAAAAGGGTTAATGGGGATCGTCCTTCTATCAATTTGCTGTCCATCCACTGATCTATCCATTCACATCTTCACTTAACCCCTCTCCATTGTGAATTGACACGGACCAGAAAAAATGTTGTTGATGTAGTGGAAACTTCAGGGTATTAATCTATTACCATAGTGGTTGGAATTTAGAGGGGATTCGGATCGGAGACGAGATTAGATATTGAATAATGTTTGGCAGCTATTTTATCTTGTTAATCAATTATTTCAACAATAATATCTATTGAAGCACCATTAGGGTGGCAAATATACATTTACTACCACTTGCCTATCAGGTAAGCAGAAGATGACATCACCTCTTGGTCCAACACAGTTCCTCTTGGTTGAATGGATGCAGGCCAAATTATAACATTATTGTGGCTGTAAAAGAACGTGGACACTATAGGTACTATCTCTGGCCACTCTAAATAGGCATTCAGTAGAACAAGGCAGCAGACGCCATGGAGAGGGTTAAAGTCGATGTTTAGTGTTCCGAACAAGATAAATCAAGATCATGCTCCTGATGGCAATTTTTTGTGACTCTATGCCTGCTCTCGGAGATATTGACGTGATGGTTTAAAAACGCACCATTATTCAATTTTTCTAGAAGCCCTAGCTAATTACTAGTCCGCGACCATTGTGGAGAATAGTGCATCCATTCAGCCCTCTCTGAATGGGTCTATTCATCTCAGGTGTGATTCAACTAAACCGTCGACAAATCAAAGACCTTAGCCAAGCAATTACAACGATTGTGCATAACTAAAGCACTGGTTGAGACGCAGCCTTAGTTTGCGACATTCTCTCTTCTAGCAGCTAGGCAGACATAGTTAGATTTTGCTCTTTTTCGGCTTTTTCAATTGCGTCGCCAGCAGTTGCTGTCAGTTGTCGTGGCATTGAGAATGCCGGCTGGCTATGTATAGAACATCAGTTATAGTATTTGCCATGTTTCAGCGACTTTAGGGCAAAAAAGTATATCTTATTATGACTGAAATACATTTTGAAACTCAGAATAAGCATCCTTTTCTTGTTGTGTATGTTAGCTGACAACAAATTTCAAGTTATAATGATTGCTATCCGTATGTGGTGCTTTAACCCGGCATCGTTTTAATCAGTGGCATAATCGAAATTTACTGAACTCTTTGTCTTCCTCCAACGATCTATGCTACAACTGCAAACTTTTGAAAGACTAATATTGCATCAACAAAATTTTTCTCTAGCTGTTAACTAAGACACTGATTCTGGTTTACTGCCTTAACCAAAGTGTTTTAATCAGAAGACACATACATGAGGTTCATTAACTTATACAAAACTGTTTGCAGATCTGCGCATTACATAGCATTTCACAAGTTGCAATTCTGAAGTACCTCAATGCGCAAAACATCGCCCCACTTTATGATAGCATGGTGTTCACTTCTTAAATGGGAAACACTTTTTTGATTGACCATTCAAACGATGACGTCTTCACCCTCATGTGCAGCGGCAAATTTGCTCACATGTTCTGTATTCGTAAATTACCTGTGCAGAAACACTAAATATTAGGGTATTTGTTGAGAGCACTTATGGGCGGCAGTGTATTCATTATCAGGCCATACTCTACGTGGTCAAAAATAGGAGCTTTGCAAAACAATGGGATCCTTAGCATCCTCTTGCATGTCATTTTCTTTACATGGGCACTTGCAATGGCCAGGATGTGGATTGCACCAGCGCTAAGGTATTGCAAAAATCTCTGAGGATGTTGCCTTAACATGAGCCACAGACTTTGCTCTATGGAATACTTCCATGGGTGGCGATCGGCTAATTATGGTCAAAGTAGCAATTCCTAGGTCAAATGAGTGAATATTTCAGGTTCAAGTTGAATTTATCACTAGCCTTACGTTTGATTAAGCCGACCAAATCACTCAGACCCAGCCTCAGGCCGTCTCTGCAAGCCGTCTCTACAAGCCCGTTCATTTAAGTCTCATCTCTGTGTATGCCCACACCAAGAAGGACAACTATCCCTAAGCATTTATCTATCGCATATCTTTTGATAGTGACGGCAGGATCCAGACGACTTATGCGCGCACCCAGACTTCAGATAACACAAATATTCAACCGCAGCTCATCCGGTCAACCACGAGTGCATAAAGGATGCCTGTTTTGTGAATGCTGAATTGATATTGTATCTCAATAGTGATATTTTTGGGGACAGATGTATGGAGGGCATAACGAAACATAAATCCATATTTCTACTGAAGTCGCAATTAATAGGCTCAGTATTTTTAGATTTGGTCTCCTTAGTGACAAACTTAATGGAAAGAGTTGGTCAGCTACATAAAGTAGGTACAACTAGGTTGAAACCGGAATTAGCAAGAGTCAATTGATTCAGTCATGCTGTAGTGGTAGACTAAATCTTTCTTCAGATAGTTGGATAGATGCAGAGGTCCTGCTTCCACAAAGTGAAAGAGAACGGACAACATAAACTGAGTTAGTGGCTTCAGACTAATAATAATACTACTAAGTCACTGAATAAACCATGTCAAGGTTGAGGAACTTTGGTGCAAACTTCCCAAGCGTAAAATGCAGATCAAACTTGTTTTCCAAAAGATTAGGCAGAGTCGGGGTTGAAAGTAGGGGTAAGACTAAGTGCTTCGATTTGCTGGCATGGAAGTGTAAAACCATAAGAACGAAGGATCGCATGCTATGGAAGATAGGCGTCTCATATGTTTACGTTATCAGGCATTGTTTTATTTTGATTTGTCTAAATTAAGAATATGCTATCTCAGTCACTGCAATTGATATTGAGGCAAGAAGTCCCTAAAGCATCACCAGTGCCAGTTCTACATGGGTGCCAACTTACAGAAGGCAAGTCAATGAAGTCCAACATTTGATCCAAAATTTCAAATCTTGCCACCGCAATGCTTTAGATGGCGAAGTAGCAAAAGCGTGGGTAAACAGGTGTAGTGAGTCGTCGTAGGATAACAACACCAGGTTAACTTTTCGGGAAATTGGCAAGTTATGTATTTTGTAAAGTGTAAAAGATTCATGACACTAAAAGTTTAGGAACTTAGTAAGTTGGCATAGTTTATCCTATCGACCATTTTATAAACTAATGAAGCCTCATATTTCAAGGGTAATATGGTGTTGAGGAGTTAAACACGTAATGAAATCATTTTAAACTAAACCTTTAACTGTTTATGCAGCTAATGTTGGTTGGCATTGTTCCTGTTCTCACACCGAAGTATTGCGGCGTCTTGCTTGGGGTTAAACAAGAGAGAACAATTTTTATCGTTGCTGTTTGTAGCGTAAGACGATCACGGGGATAAATCTGCACTCCGATGTGGTTTTTGAGTTAAAACAGTCGTACAAACGTCTTCTGCAATTGCATGACTAGAAAACATTACTCCAACTTCTTCGCATTTTTCTGTCTAAAGTGATGTAAGCAGCAGCCAACCGTTCAATTATCAATCCTTCACGATAGGCTAAACATCATCTTTGCAAACGTTATTCGTGACGTGTTATTTGAAAACCATCTTGATTAGCAAGGCTCGAGAATCGATCTTTTCGAGCGCATTGCATTATCAACTGATGGTTGATGTTCCTAATCGAAGTTCTTGCACCATCTTCGATGACATTTCCTGCTATCGCCTGCTACTGCAAGCAGCTGAGGTCTCAAAATCAAGTCTGACTTACTCACCTTGACTGATATTAGATGTAGATGTGGGTTTGATTTCAAAGGAAAGTAGCTAACAGATTAGATGTTGCACATCAATTCATGATAACGCATTTGACAAGTCTCACGCAAACTACAAGCACCTACAAATTACATCATGCTTTTTCGCAGAGCCAAATCCAGTATGCCTCATAGTCTCCTTCTCAATGCTGGTTCAAGGTGATCGTTATAAGGAAAGCCAACTGACCACTGATGAATGTTTTTTGAGTTCCGTCTTGTCCCCAAAGTGGGTAACTCCTGGATATAGTTCATTTCACCGAGGAACAAGTTCATTGAATTCCCAGCTGTCATTAGCCGACACCGTCTGATAATAAATGCCAATTCCGAATAAGGAAGGTTGTATGATAATGTAAGTTGAGTGTTCGTCCAACAAACCAGTGATAAGACAATTAGAAAGAATAAACGATAAGTGACATTATTCTTCTTGATAAATCCCAAGAACATTGTTCACAATGAGCCCGATAGAGTTTTTAAAAACTTGTCTGTCACTTTTTGTGCTGACAGTTACCTCCATTTACATTGACAGTGAGAAGTGGTAATTTAATGGGTTACATAAGTGACTAAATTTGTAGGGCATACGCGCTTGCAAATAAGACAAGTAGTGTAAACAAATTCAAGCCTAGCAAATGAAGTTAATCAACGGTCTACTCCAAAAGAAAACGCAGTTTCTGCAATTACTATATCACAATAGTCGCCAATCACAGCCATTTTACGTGAACCTAGGACGGTCATCGGAATTTTGTCATCAGGAGCGTTGGAAAAGATTATTCAAGCAACATAGCGCGCAGAAAGAGATTCAGCACATATCTTAAAATGAGATTCTTCTAAAGCCTCTGCCAACGGCATCTTCCAACGACTGACATTTTTGCATGCATATTCTAGCCTAATCCGTAAACGGATTTCCTAATCAAACCTAAAATGGCATAGAGTGTGTTGTGCGATCAGTAGGCTGACAGCAACTTTAAGGACTTTCCAACACACGGGAAATATTTGTTCAGTGCATTAAATTTGAATGCTTATAGTAATTTGGAGTATTTTACTTAATCGAACTCTATATACATTCCACGTGAAGCATAAGGCAGCCAGTGGTAGGAGTCATTTCCGAACTATAACAATAAGTACATCAATTAGATCGTTTCGAACTACAAAAATAAAGCAACTAGCTGGGTTAATTCGTTGTAGAATATAGACAAGCCTTGAGAACATGCTTTTATTAATCTTTTGTCTAGTGATACCATAAGTATCATGACTGACGTCCTGATAGCTTTTAACCTAGCTAGGTGTCGCTTTGATCACAGTTAAAAAAAGGGACGTATGGTTCAGCCATTACATTTAGAGAGGTAGTCATTACAGTGTCGGGATAAGGGAAGAGTTTGCTTCGAAAGGTTTGGGTTCCAATTATTCATAGTTCAACCTTGCTTTGCTGGCATCATTAGCAAAAGGTCAGATTCAAATTACTCAAGTATGAGCAACTTTTTCATTGCAAACATTTGAAACAGTCTTGGCAAAAATAATTGAAAGACATCAACTTAAAAGTCAGGACAGTTGCGCAAGACATGTCAACAATAGTAGCAGGTCAATTTCCCTCGAAATTTAAAACGCATTTAGTAGTCATCATTAAGCAATTGAATTTTGAAAGGGAATAAACAAAAACGGCTTATATTTCACAATATAGTCCTCGGGACATAATGCACTTCCAAAACTTTGAAATACTCCTACATGCTGTTGTCATTACACGCCTTTGTCAGCGAATAAATGAATATTAGTAAAGCTTCTTTAGATAACACCTATCCCATTCAACTTCCTTCAGAGCTACTATCCGAATTCGACTGTGTCGTACGTAATTACAAGAGTAAACAGACTGGAGTGTCGCACCTACCTAGAACAAATAAATAGCACCTGTCATATTCAGAATGTAAGACTTAAAATGCGTCTTATAACCCATAGTTTGAGCTTCTCACGTCTCCTTTGATGTACTGAGGCAGGTCATCATCAGGGAAGCCTTACTGACATTAGTAGCAAATTTCATCTCGTCAAGCTCACTTTGTTTGATCAAAGTTAGTAACCCATCTCAACATCCACATTGTAGGAGAAGTTTTGCTCTCATCTTGATTTGTATTATGTGGAGGTTACCCCGCAACGAGTAGATTTTATAGACTTATCACTATTCGTAAGAAGCACCAACCTATTCTAGGCTTTTTCCAAGGAACATAATTTTATGCCGCTTTTTCTCCTTCCGGTGCTGTTCAGCCATCTGCCTGCATTTAGTCTAACTACTGGAAACTTGTGTATAGTCTGATTTTTTACGTAATTAAAGCATTCTAGCGAATGCACCTAAAACACTTTTAAAACATTCAGATCTCAGTTCGTCTTGATACAGAAACGAAAATTAGAGTGAATGCCATAAGTAGCGCAGCTTCGACGACCTCTCTTTAGAAGGGCTATTCATTCGCTACAGCTCATATGATATCCTTTTGAAGTGCCTCCACTGTTAGCACTGAGTTAAGACGAATCAAGGAACAACTATGGTTATAGCAGGAAGTTAATCAGTCCGGTGAGACTGCAACCTATGTAGACTAAACAGGCAAAGTAGTTGCTGTCCGGTCATAACAGACGTTTTTATAATCTAGCTATTGCCACTTTGGTTCATAGCATATTTAAGTATAATTTATGCTAACCAGTGCGAATACAATCCTAGGTTTCATCAATTTGTAGGTGCAAGACAAATCGCGATTTTTGCACGATATCTTCCCTTGTGTGTGTTTTCAACAGAATTGCTAAGAACGCGCTGATACCGTAAGAGTTCTGCAATTAATGTTTTTTGAGGGAAGAATTATAATTTAAAATGGCACTAACTCTCCTTTGTTTTCAACTGACTTGGTATTTGTCCTCACCCAAGAAACTTTTGCAAATGAGCAATTGAAAGAAATTTGAATTTCTAGGTCACGCATCCCGAATTAAATGCTCACACTTTAGCCCTAAAAGGTATCATTTTGAAGTATGCTGGGATGATCCTCCTCTGGTTGTACCGTGACCGAGCAGTGGTTAACAGTAAATTACACACCTTGCATTGAAATTGAATTCCGCTTTAAAGATGAAATTACATCAGTTAGACCCCCAGTTAGCTCAATTTAGACATCAAGGCCCGCAGTAGTGAATAGCTGGGAATGTGTCGACCTAGAGTTTAAACAGATATTTATATTAGCGATATGAATTTCTACTGTGCTATAGAATCCAAGCATCTTCTGAAGAACACATTACCTATGCCCGCATAGCCGCACTACCCACGTGCCAAGGGTGCGACTGAGCTCAACTGAATAGGCGTCATTCATTACCATTATCATTTGAAATGAGGTTGCATAAAGGAATATATCTTTGCACTTTGATTATCTTTGTGACCGTTGCCTTGATAGGTCTCAAGACAGGTCTACATAAACCAGTTTTGTCCCGAGTGAATAAGTTTGGAGAGCAGAAGCCCAATACATTCAACCAGCGATGCAAATGGCCTCCATGGAGTCTTCAAGAGATTGCTAAGGGAAGTATCTATAACATAACCCTTTGTGTCACCTTAGACCCTCATTTTTCCATCAAGAAGCCACCAAAGAGATACTTGCTAACGAGCCTATTCAGATTGTCAGGACCGCGTAGGAAGGTGACATTCAAAGATCTGAGCAAACTGCCTCGACGATATTGGAGGCGAGTGAAGTATCCCGATATTTATCAAACTTATCCACAAGATGTTCCTTTGAGAGAAGTCGTTGCAGACATCAAAGCTGGTAGACCTGTTTCAGTAGTGAGTTAATTTTCAATGTCTTTAAACAAGCACGACTGATAGGGCAAGTAACACATTTTCATTTGTTCGAATGTCTTACTTTCTCTTTTGTCTAACAAATTGGTGGTAAGAATCTTAATTACAAAAAGTTATTAAGAAGGGCGCAATGCCGTTAGTCGGTCATTTAGTAACCTCCACAAAGTGAAGAGTATGGGAAATTGCGGAAGTTAAAAAAAAAACGGGTTCGTTGCATGTCTTGGCATTACCCAAAAGAGTTGATGAACTTCTAGATAAAAGGAATTGTTATAAGTCTTTGGAGGACAAGCTGCGAAAGCAGTTTTCTCTATAAATCCATTATTACTGTATCACCTCTTAAAGCACATCAAAAGGAAGAAAGACATCATTTTGAATGTACAACATGACTTAAACAATAGCAGAGATCCGATTCAGTTTTTAGATCAAGCGGTTCCCCATTAATCAATGCATTTTGATCTCACATTGCCATTTGACTTGATATCATTGCTATGACGCTGCACAACCATAAAAGCGTAGAAATTTCCTAAAAACAGTTTTTGGTTTAAGAAGCGGTTCTTTTGATACGCAAAATGGCCAAATTCATGCTATAGAACCAACTAATTTAAGCAGCACAGAAAATCCAAAACGATTCCACTCAGTTTGTCAGGGGCCGTTCAAAATTTGATTGATGTATTGGCATTGGAGGTATAGTCGAGCCTTCAAAAAAACTTGCTTCAAATACCCTTAGAGCAGCATACAAACAGACAATGAGCAGGGATGAAGATTAATCTTGGACCCAATTTCTAGCTCTAGTAATGGGAACGTTTAGCCAGTTTGTAGACAGGCAATAAATTTGGAGTTCACCCTAAAGTGATTCAAAAGTCTATTTTTTCTTTTTAGCTACCAGACTATAATTTTCCGCTAAAAATTTTGAGAACAAGTAATTCCGTTTGTACACCACATTCTCAGCACGACCTTATAATTGTCGTAAAAAGCGCGGTTCTTGCTTGGGATATGCGTGCGTCCTTTCGAGAATTCGTGCATGAGCAGAGGGCTCAGCATCCAAATTTGAAAATTGGTGTGGTTTTCAGCATGGGTCTTCCACGACAAAGTGGTGGACGGATTTTCACCCGTGAGGGTTACCCAATCACTCTAAAAGGTCGGATTGGAGAGCTGGCCGACTACTTTGACGGCAAGACGGCACAAACAATGGAATATGTGTTTCACGAAATCGCACACTATGACGATATCCTCCTAGGAGACTACGAAGACACCTATTTCAATCTTACATGGAAAACCGTCACGAATTTACGATGGCTGTCTGCGTTCTGCGGCCAACGAAACGGAGATGTGTTTTTGGTCCTAGATGATGACCACAAAGTAAATTTCACTTACCTGGAAGCATTACTGAAGACCTTACAGCCAGACGTAAAAAGGCAGTCAATTTTCGGGCTCATTGGTAGAAGAGATCCAGCGCATAGAAGGCCCAACGGAAAAAGGTTTCTTTCATACCGCGAATTCCCCTGGGACATTATGGCGCCTTATCCTCGCGGATTTGGCCAGTTATTTGGAGCTGGAATTATAGATGATTTAGCCATTGGCTCAGCCTACACTCGATATAATTACGCACCTGAAGATGTCTACCTTGGAATGCTGGCTTTGAAGTTGGGCATTCGTTTGCAAAATTTGAAGGACACGTATGACCACAATGACTTTAAGGCACGACATAAGATTGGTCAACCTGTTTTGATAGCCTTAAAGAAATATTTTGACGCTCTGATATCTCTGTCCTAACATGACATGTTAATGTTCTCGTATTTTATATTCCAACAATTTCCTTTCTCATATGCAAATACTAATGTCTTAATCGACTATGAGGTTTGGCTTTGGAATGAATAAAATTATTTTTGAAGAACCTTTGCTTCAGTTTTAATACAAACTTTGGAGCCATTGAATTGGGCTCCTCCGCCGTTATGGTGTACCACATAATCGTAGGTGATCACTCCACAAACCTTTAATGTGCGTGGTCCACAACAGCTTTAGTAGAGGAGGTATAGGACAGTTTGAAGTGACCAAATATATTACAAACACACAAGAAAAGGCAAAGTTAATATGCGGTAGCAGGAACTTTGGCTGTCTACATGTCTGAAGCCTAGCTACTGGCGGCTGTCTTAGCATGATTCCGTCCCTCGGTGGTTGCACTCACCTGCTGTTAATGTAATCTCGCATCAGCCATTGCCAGATCTTCATAAAAACCAACAGAAAGTCTTTCTAAGAGTTCAAACATTCCAAAACCATTGCTGAAAACCTTATTTATTTTAGTTGCATTGTCTAGACAATGCAAAAGCACAACTTGATAAGGCAAAGAAGTAAAATAATGGGAACCGTATTATTTTACTAATCACCCAATACTTTACAATGTGTTATACGTTTTGATTAGCACTGACCTTATCTGAGTATCTAGTCAGGACTGTTTTTCTATTGAGGAAGGCCACACGTATATCGGTCATGCGATGGTTCTTCGAATCAGAAGACCTCTTGGTATTAGAGATCCTATGACTACATCTTCGTAAGCAGTGTGAAGTGAGCCAAAGTAAATCCACATTATTCACTTAGTTTTCTGGAAACAAGCAAGCTCTAGTGAGAAACCGTTTGCGCTACTGGTCCCCTAAATGGCTACACCTTGAATGATGTAAAATAGTCTTATGCTCAGGGTGTGGGCTGCCTGAAGGTTGGTTAGAGCTAAAATTGTCGGCAATGTGGTGATTAAGCTAACCTACACGCAGTACAGTTTTTATTGACCAGTTACAGGTTGCACCATTTCTTGAGGTGATATAACTAATATTTTGGGGCTTAGGAGTCGCAAGCAGCGGCAGTGCTATTACCAGTTTTAAATTTAACCCTAATTTAGTAGGATACGTTCTTAATTATTTGTATGCGACTGACTTTAATAATCTAAATAAACCAACCATCATCCATTGTATTTAGAATATTAGGCAAGCGATACAACTCGATCGAATGCTTTATTTAAAATTGCAAAATCTATAAACTTGGTTTTTATGTGTGAAGGGGTTATCAAGCATAAAAGTGAATATTAGTTGAGTAAACCTGGTAGGTGTGACATTGGTTCATCGGCTCCATGAACGGAAGTGCACTTCGATTTCAAAGCTGCAAAAATTCGAGTAAAATGTCTCGTATACCACCTGATAGAGGTGCCATCTGAGGTTGCAGACTGTACCATGTGGAGGAAGTGGTTTGCACCATTCGAGTCCGTTCGCATGTTGCTTAGCAAAGCTCTAGGCGCACCCTACCAGAATGGTCCTTTGCTCTTAAAAATACTGACTAATGAAGAGTTAGTAATAATGAAGAAATAGTTTAGATAGAAGATTTAGAACTTAGGCAGAGTTAATATTTGTTCATGGTTAATGCAAGCAACAAAATAGACTACCTGTGTCCAACTCAACTTTGAAGCGTTTAGACATAGATCTGAAACGCAGGTCCTCAAAGTAAGCTGGATTAGAAGAAGTGAAGGAGCAAAGTCCATTACTGTTAGGTGATAAAAACAGTACGATGTCGATCTTAACTATACTTATCCTCTTTGACTGTTCATAGCGTATTTTATGCTCTCAAGGCCACTGATCCGGGTATATTGACAAGCGTGGACTCATGATTTCAAACAAAATATTGGATGCTTCTTATCAAAGTTGTTTGCAAGCAGCATCAAGAAGGTGCTTTCTCCACCGACTGGGCATGCCGCATTACTAGTATTCATTTCCCCTATCCACTTCACCAAGGTTCTGTTCATTCCCTGACACACTGCCGAACAGCCCGTAATAGAAAAGGGAGGTGTTCTTGTTTAGAACCGGCTAATTTCATAGTAAGTTTTTGAAACCACACCTTGCACCTAATTTCCCTTTTTAAGAGACACCGCCCCTTAAACCTAGTTTCTTCTACATGAAGCGACACTAAGGCTGAATACATGAGTTGGGGTGTGCGAAGTAGCTTGCTAATAAAAGAAATTCAATTAGGCTACCCCCAAAGATTACAAGCCTTGATAATCGTCGCGTCGACTCAGAACTCCAAGTGTTTAGTGCAAAGCAACACAACAGTTTAGCAAGTCTCATTCTTTCGGTTAGCAAAAGATAATTTAATGGAGGCTTATGTCTTTCACCAGACAAAGTATAGTAAAGCGATATTCTTTGGTGTCTGTACATTGAGGTGAGGTTTTTAATTCCTCAGCCACAACCCGCCATTGTTTAAGCATACAATTACGCACACTATACCAGAAACCATGAAAAAGGGCTTAATTCGACTATGTTTGCCACAGTAATATCCAGGTACTGCATAAGAAATTAAAAACCTATTAACTTCGGGGTTGCGTTTTGCTATGTAAACTATTTAAAGCTATTTCTTTTTCAAAGTAGGCATTCATCTTATTGCAGCGTTTGATTGGAAACAAAATATGGTATGTAGTAAACGTTATTAATAATACCGAACAGCTGAGTGTTGCACTAAATCAAAACTTGGTGTTGAGAGAATCAGTATCATCCAAAAGTCTGTTTTACTTTGATTAGTAGGGAATGGAAGTCAAACCCATTAAGCAAACTCTTGCATAGTCCCTCGGATTCGACATTACATTGTGGATTATGTTAATTGTACTAACACCCACCTTTTTAGTGTTGACATTTTATTAAGCCTACTCGGAACTACTATTCGTTTGAGGTCTTACAATGTTGCCCGCATGATTTGCAGGACTTCCTAGTTTTTCCGGATATTTCATAGTCCCGTGCTCCTCCCTTGGTATTATTAATAAAGATTGTATTTGTTTTAAAAGCTTAAGACATTCATAACGCTTACAGCAAGTGTAACTTTCCTCCTACACCTACTTGTGTAACGTCGTACAATTCTAGTATTAACAAGGAGGTATTTACGCATAAATCGCATTATTGTTTGTTCCGAGTTTGAAGACCGAGTTTGAAGCACCATGGTCGATTGCCCGCTAACGTGTTCTCCCCCTGCGCCGGATACCTCAGCCCCATAGACTGGACATCCCTACATGACCTTTTCCCCTTAAATAAAACCATGCCCAGGAAATCTCGGTCTTCTGCTAGTAAAGTAGAAAGGAATGAGGAGGAAGAAAAGAAGAACCCTGTTACACTGGTGGCAGCGTCGGCGAACCTCCCCCCTTCAAAGGCGATATCGACTTTGAAGATTGGGTACAAATCGCGAGGTTTTACACCCACTGGTACCCCCAACAACAGAGGGTGCAGCTCCTCCTCCAGGCTCTTCCGCAAGAGCACCTCCTCTCAGCAATAAGAGCAGGAGTCACTCCCGACTTTGACTTCGACTATTGCTGCGAGATCCTCTCGCAACTGGACATTGACAAGCGTAAACGTTCTCTGGCCAAAGAGTTTTTCCGCCGAGATCAAAAGGCAGGTGAAACCGATGAAGACTACGCTCGGAGCCTACAACTCCTAGCCGAAAGAGCCTTCAAAGGTTGCCCCTTAGCCAAAGTGACCAGCTGGGTGGCCGTCCAGTTCTGCGAGGGAGTCCATCCTCCAAGCCTCTCCGCGAAGCTCAGTGCAATAGAGACCAACGATCTCAATCGGTTGGTCAAGGCCGCGTCGAAGATCCGTCAGGAGCTTCCGCCGATTCCTACCCCCCAGACGTCCAACCAACGGCCAATTCAGCCACGTCCTCGCCGGATTCCCCCACGCCAGACTCCTAAAGCAGGCGAGACCTACTTCTCCTTATCTTGCCAACCCCCAAACGCCCCTCGTCCATTCCTGCAAGCTCTCGGCCAGTTAGAAGGATACCCCTGTCGTTTCCTCCTGGACTCGGGAGCAGTGAAGTCCCTGGTGAATCCCGCGACGTTTTTCAGATCTCTTCCGCAAGATCAGTACTCGATCGTCCTCCATAAAACTACTCTTAGCTGAAGGGAGGAAGATGAAAGCGATCGGAGAGACGTCGCTAAAGATCGCCATAGGGAAGGAGTCCTGGACAGTACAATTTATTATGTGTCCAGAACTAGTATGTGACGCGATACTGGGCGTCGACTTCCTCCGCAATACTGGAGCAATCCTGAACTTCGCAGAGGGTACCTTTACGACCCAGCAGCACAAAGCAGTAAAGTCGGCCGAGCCTTCCCTGGGAAAGGACGCTGACGAAATCTGCAGTGCTCTGTTCGAAGCCGCGGGTATTCCTGTTAACAACCTGGATGAGCTTTGCTCACGGTTAACACACATCACCGACAGCGAAAGGAAGGAACTGCACTCGTTGCTGTGCAGATACTCCAGAATGTTCTCTTGGCAAGGAACCAAACTCGGTCGGACGAGCATCATCAAACATGCCATCGACACAGGTGAAGCTAAACCAATATGGCAGCCCCCAAGACGCATTTCTCTGCCCCTCTTGGAAGAGGTAAACCGTCTACTGAACGAGATGATCTCCGACGGCGTGATGCGGCCATCCAAATCACCGTGGGCCTCCCCGATTGCGCTAGTGAAGAAAAGTGATGAAGGATTACGGCTGTGCGTGGAATACAGAAAACTGAACGCCGTGACCAAGAAGGACGCTTTCCCACTACCTCACATCAACGACTCATTGGATTCCCTGCACGGATCAAAATGGTTTTCTACTCTGGACTTGAAGTCCGGGTACTGGCAAGTGGAGGTGGCGGAGTCGGACAGAGAGAAGACAGCTTTCATAGTGCCAAATGGACTCTATGAATTTCAGACAATGCCGTTTGGACTATGTAACGCCGCAGCTACTTTCCAGCGCCTGATGCAGACTGCACTAAGGGGACTTTTTCCAAAGCACTGCATAATCTACCTCGATGACATTCTTGTCTTTGGCAGAGAAATGCAAGAGCATAATGCCAACCTGAAACTAGTGCTGGATCGTCTCCGAGACGCTGGATTAAACCTGAACCCAAAGAAATGCTACTTCCTTCAACGTTCGGTTACATTCCTGGGGTATACAGTCTCGTCAGATGGGATGGCAGTTACCGAAGACCGTACAAACCAAGTGAGAACGTGGCCGACACCGACCAACCAGACGGAGCTCCGCAGCTTTCTCGGCTTGGCAAACTACTACCTGTGTTTCGTCAAAGGCTTCGCCAAGATCGCCGGTCCCCTGCACAAATTAACAGAAAAACAGGCGAAAAAGAATTTCACGTGGGAGAACGAACATGATGAGGCCTTTAAAGAACTAAAACGCAGGCTCTGCTCCGCTCCGGTTCTGGCCTTACCCAACTTCGAGAATGGCGCACCCCCCTTCGTACTAGACACAGACGCCAGTGACGTAGCCGTAGGCGGTGTTCTATCCCAACGTGATAAAGAAGGCAGGGAACACGTCATCGCATACGCCAGCACCAGGCTCAACAAAAAAATGAGACAGAAAAGTGCAACGGAACGCGAAGTGTACGCCATCTTTACAATGGTTCGACACTTTAGACATTACCTGATAGCGAAACAGTTCATTGTGCGAACGGACCACCAAGCGCTGACCTGGCTAAAAACAATGAAGGAGATTGACTGCTCCGTGGCGCGCTGGTACGAAGAACTGCAACAATACAATTTTACAGTGCAGTACCGAAAAGGAACTACGCATGGCAACCCGGGTGCACTGTCTCGCAGACCTCTCTCAGCAGAGAGGGAAAGCGGTATAGTAGGCATGCTATTTTTGAGCGAACCCACTAGACACCAGTGGAGAAATTCACAAAGTTCAGATCCCGACATGGCGTTGCTATACGAAAGGTTCCTGGCGTCCTCACTCAAGGCTACTGCAGAAGAGATGAAATCGTCCAGCAAAGCAGCCAAACAGATGTGGCGACAGTGGCCCAAACTCACCCTGGAAGACGAAGTTTTATGGTATCAAGAGGACACCACGTCCCCCAAATGTCTTGTTGTTCCTGGCTCACTGATACAAACAGTCCTACAGGAGTTACACGAGCAATTGGGGCTTGTAGGTGTGAAGAAGATGGTGGAGGCCTCGAGCAAACGATACTGGTGGCCCTCTCTTACCCCGGATGTACTCGACTTCTGCCGAACCTGCATCACCTGTAGCAGTTTCAAGAAACCTCACACAACAGCGATGGCACCCCTACAACCCATGCCCACAGGATTCCCAGGCGAAAGGGTGGGCATTGACATTATGGGTCCCCTGCCACCTACCAAAAGAGGAAACCGGTATATCCTGGTTATGGTTGATTACTTCACAAAAGTAGTTGAAGCTGAAGCCATGCAGTCTCAAGACGCCGAAACAGTTGCTTCAACCTTCTTCAACCGCTGGATCTGTCAACACGGTGTCCCCGAATCAGTCCACAGCGATCAAGGCCCTAATTTCGAAAGTCGACTCTTTACGGAACTATGCAAGACTCTCGGAATTGCGAAGACACGCACGACACCGGGGCACCCACAAGGCAACGGCTAGGTAGAAAGAACGAACCGCACCCTGGTGGGACTGCTGAAGGCGTTTACTAAGATGGCGAAGCCAGAAGACTGGGATTTGAGCCTGGAACGCGCCCTGCTAGCGTATAGAGGCACAGTCCACACGTCAACGGGTGTTTCTCCATTTAAAATGCTCACAGGACGCGAAATGAGAGTTCCGTCCGACATCTTTATCCCGAGCAAGGAAACAACAACCGACAATGTACCGGATTACGTTCTGCGCCTAAAAGAAGGGATAAGAAAGACGTTCAATTTGGCGCGGCGACACCTACAAACGTCTTATAGTAGAAAAAAGAGGTTCTACGACAAGCGTAGCCGACCCAACACCTACCGCGAAGGAGATCTTGTCCAAATATACAAGCCGATTCCTCCACCTAGAACCCATCGGAAATTCTATCACCCTTGGAGCAAGGATCCCTTCCGCGTAGTGAAAATCCTCTCCTTCACGAACCACCTCGTCCGAAACGCGGAATTTCGTGCTCAACCGATTACGGTACACCACAATAAGATGCGACCTTACAAAGGCCCTCCGCCGGTTGGATATGAGGACGAAATCTACGGAATATTGGAGGAACGGAAACCTTCCGCGGGCATAATCAAAACAAATGGGCGAGAACGGCACCGGGGACGGTGCTCAAAAAAGGAGGGGCTGTGTAATAATGTCGGTGTTTATATGCGCTTTGTAGGTGAGAGGCGGGAACACAATATACACGTGGTCGATTGCCCGCTAGCGTGTTCTCCCCCTGCGCCGGATACCTCAGCCCCGTAGACTGGACATCCCTATCTGGCATTTTCCCCTTAAATAAAACCATGCCCAGAAAAGCTCAGTCTTCTGCTAGTAAAGTAGAAAGGAATGAGGAGGAAGAAAAGAAGAACCCTGTTACATGTATCCATTCAAATTCTGCAAGTCGTTGGTTTTATTGCAGTATTCAACTTGATTATTCGAGCAGACATCACACAAGTTATCTAGGATGATGAAACCTTTCACCTAATTTTCGTTTTTCATTTTGGTTGCGGTTAAAGTGTGGCGCACTTTTCGTTTGTTTAGGACTGCTCACCATCCAAATGGCTAATAACTCAGAAAGAAGCAACCGTGTCGATTTTATTAAAAAAACTATAAATGTTTGCGGTGATAGAAACAGACATTAGCAAACCATTAAGTCGTTGAATTCGGCCTTAGCGTCAGGATGTGGGAAAAGCAAAAACAATGATGAGGAATTCCTCTGTGGGATTTCAACGTCCCAAAAGCGGTGGCAGCCTCCAAATAAACTCTCATTTGATACCAGTGAGATTTTGGAAGCCTAGCAACAAGTTGGCTTCCTCACAATTAATCTTAGCCCCTAACGTAATGCTCATCATGGCCAGAGATAGAACGATTAAATAGAGCTGGATACTGAACACTATAGTACACCTCCCTTACGACGCTTAAGTGGTCCTTCCTTTCCCTGATTTGATTCTTTGCTGCCATAAATTCAGTGCCTTGATTCTACTCAGTCTTGTATCTACAGAATGCAGCATCAAAATTTTACTAAGCTAGCCCAATATTTTCTGTGATGTTCGGTTAATCAAACTGCATCCTCTGACACCCATTAGTTTGGACACATAGAAGTTCGTGCCACCAAGAACGTTTCAAACCTGAGTGGTTCTCAACAGAATTGTATATTTTTCCTTTCATGTCAAATATGACTCGGTTTGGTCATTCTTACGTTACATTTACTTAGCGCCCTGGAATATCTTTTGAGACATTACCAAACCAAACTGGCACTTATGGGTGCACATTAGCTATTACCACATTTGTACTTTTTAAACACCATTTTCTAGATGCTTTCCTACTTTTAAAAAAGGAGAATGTTATGCGAATTCTTAAGTCTGGAGCAATATCGAAAAGCATTATGGACAAAAGGAACATCCTACACTTGTTTTAGCAGCTGTAAGCACCCTTTCGAGGTTGTCATGGTCTGTGACTCTGATAAGGAATGCTCCTACGCTTTAATATTTATCATTTGCAAAGGCAAATGCATTAAAGCATCAGCTCTAGAATTACAAGTGCGGATGGAAAGGCGAATTCACCATCACGAAAACATGTGCTACATCAAAACAAGATGCTTGGAGGAACGAAATGTATTAATCAACTGCCTAGGTTGGCTCATTACTTAAATTCACTTCAAATCACTTTTGAAGTAATTTTTACCATTTTTTTGTGATTTGGTCCTTAGCGAACTGGCCATTTGAGATGGTACATCTTTCCGAACAATGCGATTATTAGCTAACTATTCAACAGCCATAGGCGATCCAGGTTGCTGGAGATGCTGACGCTCTCGACACAATGGTCGCATACCTGCCCTACTCAGTGCAGGACAGAACAATGTCTTCACGTTTGGTGCACCTTAAGACCTAGTTTCTTCAGTTGCTGCACCCCGGGACCGATAGCACAGGCAAAAAGAGGAGGTGAAAAAGACATTTTTGATAAAAAATGATTGCATTGCAAATGAATAGTTGTCAGCCCAGCATTTCAAGTAATTAATCCTTTATCATAAACAAAAGGCTCAAGTTAATGCAACGAAGCAATCGCAGAGTGTTGGCATTCTGACAACAATTGCTCATATTTAACCTTAAGCAAAAATAAAGGTAGCAAAAGCAATTAGTCTTTGGCGACGATTATTTCTGGGTACTAATTGCCTTAGACACATTAAGACGCACATTATTGTGCTTAATATCAGATTTCTGACGCTATTTTTCATCATTTTTCTCTCATACACAGTATTCGAGCAAAAAAAAACTTTAATTTCTCATTGACCACTCTAAGACGTTTATTTGACATTTTATTGTAAATTATAAAATTTGGTTAAATACATATGAGCCCTTTTGTGGCATCCCTTCTGTGCTTCCAGCTGTTCTTCGACTTTGTGGGAGGCGCAAACAATCAAGTGCAAGTTATACATGACATGCAATATTCAAACTCAGCTGCTTTAAGAATTAAATTTAACTCTGTTTTAAAACCACAGAAACTTGAAAAGACTCCAATTCCTAATAAGATGCATTTTTATGGACGAAGGTAACGGGATATCTGGCGTGTCATGGGCACTTCTAATTGAAGAGTTGTTTGACATCGTAACATCGAATGAAGCGTTTAACGACCACTACAAATGGATTTTGTAAGCTTGAAGCTTTGCTAACCTATTCCTCATCTCCGTCAAATAAGTCGTGGAAGACCACTGTAGTCAGACTGCATATTGACTGACTGGCTGAGTTTTAACGCGAAAATTGTTCCCAGCCAGACGAGCATATTACCACTAGCTATTCATCAAATCATCTCCAGAAGACTGCGACCGCTTCACATCCGTGTGTTCCAGACATCGCATTAGATATAATAGCACCAGTTTACAATAACCGGTGCATTCGAGTGCAGAACCTCTGGAGAGGTGGTGAACATAGCGCATAAGTTGGACGGAATTCTTATAATCATACTATAGGTTACGCACCAAGAAATTTTGCACTGTCCTTTGGGATGGGGAAGAAGTTCCCCTCTCCTCTGCATTACGTAAGAAAGAAAAAAATAGAAGCTTTCAAATGAATGTGGATCAGACACAAGGATATATTTTGGTGCTCTGCAGTGGTGGAATTCTTTATTTTATGTCGCGATGAGAAAAAATTTTTTACTGAAATAATAATAATATGATTTCAAGGTGCACTTTGCGCCAATAGAATTATTTTTTTAAAGCCAAATGAGCCATTTCAGGTGCTAGCGTCTTTATATTTGCCTAAAAACTACGCAGTGTTTTATTCCTGCGGCCCAGAATTACCCACCCTGCCTCCACACGGTCCTGCAATAAACAAATCGTGGTTAAAATCTCAAATTATTATTCACTTACTTCCCATTACCTTGGACAAGAAAATATTCGGAACGATTAAGGACACTACCACGGTTCTTCATACTCAGAATAAGAACCAAATTCAGATACTGGTTTGAGAATCCAGGAAGAGCTGTGTCCGCTGCAAGCATCCATGCAGGCCTCCTTGCTGTAGAAACGGTTTCGAGTCCCACCGCAACCACCGTAGTAGAAGCGCTTACATGTGTTGCTCTGAGGGTCATAGTAGAAGCTAGGAATATAACTTCGACATGGTCCAGATTCGTGCGGCTCAAGACAAGCCGGATGGATGGCACTTGAGCCTTTAAAATCAAAATATTTCGGAAGATTTTTAAGCCATGAGGTTTGGCGGGCAGGATTTGATTGAAAGCTCTTCTTTAAGTGAATGCGTAAAACCTAATATTACTGATTTTTAATGCATTGCATGGGACAGTGGGGAGGGATGATGTTTATCATTCGTAAATTGGAGGGTACAATTTCATATTAGCCGCTGAAGTTTGTTTATTTTCTTCCAAATAAGCTTAAGGTTCAAATTTTTAGATTACATTCATTGACTACTACAATTTTTAGGAAAGAAATAGGGTAGATATAGTGCCAATGAGTAAAATATGATTTTATTTGGCTGCAAGTTAAAATAAAGGTGGCAGCATGTAGGAAAATTCATCTTTCAAAAGTAATTTTAAAAATGCCGATAAAAGTCTTGGTAATAGTTATACTTTACTCATATTTAGGGCAAAGGCTATGGACATCGAAGGCAGTAGATACACACGAGCGCCTTCAGGGGAATAATTGGACGCCTTATTTCTGAGTATTTTGCTGAATTTACTTGTTTTCTCAAGCTAATGTCTGGCCCTTGCGCAGAAGTTGGTAATAGAGACTTGTTAATAATTAACTGTAAATTTAGTCAACTTTTGGTCAACTTGTGATTACTAGTAGAACTTACCTTTGAAGAACACAAGGAGAACGCAGAGAGCAATGATTTTCAACATTGTGCGATGAACCAGATCGGTGCTTACGTTAAAGATCTCTCCAGTGCGGCCTTATATACTGCTTTACCGGAAGCAAGTTAACAACTTGGAATACCAATATGGTGCAATTATGTGCCCCAAAATTAACTGTCAATCTGTTCTGTTAACTTCCGGTTTAGAATGAGTCAAACCACGAGACCGCGTGAGGCTTTGAAGATCAACCAAGCTATTATTGAATAAGTGTGGGGGCGTTCGTTAGAGTAGACTCTTGGAATTTGGGCTTTCTAAAGCGGAAGGAGAATTGAATTTATGCAACGAATTCAAAATTCGAAGCACGGGGGTAAAAATGGTTGCCAAGGTGTTGATTGGAAATTCTGTTAACAATTGCTCTATTATGAAAGGAACAATAAGACAGTTAGATCTACATACCACCATTTTGGTGCTTGAAGCAATGAGAGAATAAAAAGGCTCACAGTAAGTGCATATGCACTTACCTAGAATGATTTTAATGAAGAAGACGACATGACGCAAGCAGGTTCTATGGTAGACGGGGCTAACTTTCACATCTAGAGAATTACTGTTGCTAGCAGACGACAAAATTGTTGAAGACTTGTGTAGTGTTGGAGGTTCCTGTAAGCGGAAAGATTAAGTCTGAAACCGTAGATATCCACACGGTCGAAAACGGGAACAATGCGACTATGAGATGCTCAGCATTATCCGTGCACTTGAATTGTCTAAAGATTGTACAGAAGACCAGCCTTGGCAGTGCTCTGCCAGTAGCTTTAGTAGTCCCTCACAATGGGTTTTCGGCGCTCTAAGCCCCTTGTTCTGGATGCCTAATTGAAACTTTACCTCTTTTGGGAAGCCACAAGGGATGCATTAGTAATGCGGAGCTCTATCTGAAAGTCCCAAAACCACTTTACCGCCTTTATTTATCCTGCATTGGTACAACCTGCGAAGTCCTGGTTCGAACTTTATTCTAAATTGTCGGAAGATTCTGCTTCACGTCAAAGTAATTCCTCACCTTGATTTGATATTTAGTTGCCCACTTTTAAGGTACCCTGCTGCGCATTACTTAGCTAACTACAGTTCCATCGACTACAATATTTGTTTGATATTTTTGAGATCTTTTGCATTAACACTACGGTTCAAACCGAACTCAAAGCGTATGTAGAAGATTAGTTATGAAATGCCATAAAAGGTTAAATAAGCTCATCACGGTTGCAAGACAAAAGTGCAGTCGGAAGCATGGCAGCAGTCTAACTTAGAAATTATAAGACAATATATGCAAAATGGCCATCAGTTGCATTAACTGAACCCAACAGGTCCAGTTGTGCTTCTTAAATATGAAAACGTCATAAAATCCACCCAGAAATTGGCTTATTCATAAGTTCGATGTAGGGGTAGGTTCTGAAATTTTAACAACCTGTGTCCTGTTTTTGCCCTTAGGTGGTCCACGTCTTTCTTTTTTGCGCTTTTATTGCTACTGCAATTGTCGCTGTTGTTTATTTGGCTTCCTGGGTGAAGTCCTCGGAGTGAATGCCCTTACAGACAAGCACGAGTGAGACAGCGCGTAGTCGATTCCTGTAAGTTGGGGTCTAGTCGCTGGCTTGGGGATTGCTGGAAGCTGATTCAGAGTCTGAGTCACTGGCTTAGTCTGGTCACCGGTAGCTATGGCAATATGTTGACCCTAAAATTGGAGAGGCTATTAGTGTAGTGAAAACATACCAGAGCGCAGTACCAGTGAAGTGAAGACGCATGAGTATGCGCGCGGGTTCCAGACTGTTGAAGAATTGTTTACATCAGTAGAATGTTCTAGGATATTGAACATTCATATTTTTTGGAGTTGTGGGCAGTTTTGTTTGCCCCAGTGTGTTTTTGTTTAGCATTAGACCACCAGAAATTGAGGTCATTTCCAGCAGACGAAAATGTGTGCTACTCCAAGACGAAAACAGTTTAGTGATGAATGGGATGAAATGATCTATATGAAAGGTAGTAGGTCCCACGTGATGCCTCAGCACTGGTCTTGTTGCAAGTTATTGCACCACTACGCTATAGCCTACAGTGGGGTGCCAAAGAAGATTGTCAGGTACCGGTTCAGAAGACTTAATAGATATAATGTTTAGTAAAATCAGCGCTTAGGTGCATGCGTAAGAGTGGGTAGCTGAAGTTCACGTGAGGATTACCACTCCATTTGCGCATGCAACCACATTGTTCTTACTCGATGAGTAGACTTTTGTCACTTTTTAGCCAGATTTATCCATGCTGTTTTAATAACTTTAAAGTAATACTCATGCTTGGCACAAATGTAGATAATATTGGACTATGTTAAAGATTTTATTTAAATGCCAAAGATAAATTTATGAAACTCAAACGAACTTCATCACAGCCAGAAAGGTTATTCTAACAGTACTGAATAGGAATTCTAAAGGCAAATGTATTCACGTCACGTCCAATTTATTTTGCAGAGAAATTTCATAGCTGAAAGCTTTATCGTGACAGCTTTCCACAACGTACCATAGATGGTCTTATGTCGATCGCAAATATATTTTTGATATCGTAGCAATTGAGATGAAGAGCTGACAGGTAGAAACATCAAAGTCCTGCTGTGACTCCGATCCGAGATTTTTTATTGTAAAGCCATCAAGTGTGCAGCTTTAATCGCTCAAAAATCTGAAATTGCTTATCCATTGCAGTTGCTTCCAATCGAACTTGTTGAAGATTGTCTTGACATGACAGATTGCTTTTAAACCACTGCAAAAAGACCAACTCGAAACAATTAGTGACAAACGCTTAAATTGCACTTCCGCTCTGCTTACTTCGACGATGCGTCGTGAATGTTTCGTGAAATTTAAGCGGTGCTTTAGATGACTTCCGGATGCTGGCGGTGTTGAACCATGCGGGTCATGGAGGGAGTTTTCTAAACCAGTTATGTACATCCACACAGAAGCCGACTTTGCGATCATTTCTAAGCGGAGAATCATTTTCCTATCTGTTTTTTTTTGATGAAAAATATTTCACTTTTAGCCTGCATGTATCAAACAATGGAAGCAGTATTTCATTTAAATAATATATTGCTCAGAATGAATTTCACCATATCTTGCCAAAGGGAGTGATTTAAAGGGCATGAAGAATCAAAGGAGTTGAAGTAGTGAACCAGACTCCACAGTCGTGTGGTTCTGCGTAACAATCCCACTTTTCCTAAAGGAGAAGATTAACCACCTTAAATTGAGGTCCTCTATTTAGCAAATAATTAAAACAGTATGATTTCTCATAAGACGCGGCTATTGTGTCCTTAATGATTACGGCGTATCCTGATCTAGAAGAGGTAAAAGTGCTTTCGATTGCACGTACAATCACTTGCTACGGATGTAGCTGCAAACTAACCAAAGTATCCAACGGCTTTAAAAAGCTTTAAAAGGTGTTATAAAAACTTGTTAGCGTAAGAGAAACTTAAAAAAATGAAGTTAAAGTAAAGTGGCTATAAATTTAGACGACCCACGAGGACTTGTATTACTTGTGTCCATCAGCTCCTCTTCCGCATTTACTTTGAGCTCTTTCTCCCAGTTCATTTGTAATAGTAGGATATTCAAGCCCCAAAATAGGTGATACTTATCATTTGGCGGAGTTTCAAAATAGTAAGAAAAGTGCTGATGATGGGATGGGATGTCTCTTTCCCATGCCATCCTAAAGTTGGACATAAGGCTGCACTAGGAGAAGTTTTCCCGGACCGCATTACCACTTCATAATAGAGATTTTCTTTGATTCAGTGGCCTGCTCCAACTGATTTTAAGAATGAGTTTGCTTAACATATTTCGGGTTGTGCAAAGGTCTATGGCGAATTAATCCATACTTTTGTGGTTGTAATTCACTACACACAAAAAATTCATTTGCCTCTGGAAGTGAAGTGATGCCTTGAAGAACGGAAATGAGAGTAGTGTTGACGACATTTCGAAGCCACATGCATTAAATCAGATGCCTACAGCGGATTTCTAACCCATTTCCATTTTTACGAGGCTTATAAATATATTCGAGCCGTTATGCCTTTTTAAGATTCAAGAAGAATAATCCTGAACTGTTTTGAGCACTTAGTATTATCATGGCGTAAATAAAAAAGGTTTCACATAACACGAGCGCAACCAAATCTAAAGGTATACCAAAAATGTACAAAATTCAATACATCTTGAAATCAGGAGCATAGAGCATGTTTCAGCATTCAAGCCCTAATTTTTTTTAAGTTCCATATTCTAATGCGTAAATGATTACTAGGTAGCATGCAGGTATATTTTAGATTTGTTCGTCACTGTAGATGACGGTGAGAGCATTCTGTGAAAGAAGCCGCACATCCTCCTCCTCGAAAACAATGATTTTATGCTCCACCACCAAGAAAGGTGATGCTTTCCTAAATAAGATAAGTTACTGATAAAAAGGCAAGTAATTAGCAAAGCTAAGATTCCGAGGCACTTTTGATCGACCTTGAAACCAGGATCCTTTTATTCCTATTCCAAAGTTTCTTAAATGTTTAAAAGACTTGCAGCGTCGCTATCAAATGCCAAGTGCTAAATCATTAATTTTACTTCTCTTAATCCTAGCTAGTTCCTTACGATGGCAAGCCACTATTAAAATTTACTGATTAATTATCTTATAGAACACTGCTATTTAAATCCGCCTAGCTTATTAGTGCACCGAATGCTTTCAGATTCGGTTTTATGGTGTTGATTTAAGCGTTGCTTAGAGTCTAATCTTGGCATAATAGGAGTCATACCATCATCAAAGCTAACTGTAGCCTTGCCTCACTACAGTCTCGACCTCACCTTGCACTAAACATGGCTCATTCTCAAGAGGAAGATGGAGATTTTGATACTTAACAGTAACGCTGATGAAATTAATTACATCGAAAACAGATATCTTACCAAAACAGTATCATTTTGTCTATGGCTTGACGACATTGATGGCTAGAAGAACAACAGTAAAACGGAAAATTATGAGTACGATACCAAAAATGACATGCTCTTACAATACCGGAAATATAGTGAAGCCCAAATTCAAGTCCCTCAACTGATGCGCGGCCGGTTTATTTCCATAGTTTGAATTCTTTGGCCCAAATCGGAATCTCTTAAAAACGAACCTCCATGCCACAGGTTTGTTATCTATCTAAGGCACCATTCGAGTCATTGCCCTAGACATCATATCTGGTAAAACTTCTACCAGAGAACCCATCTAAAAAATCTCTGGGCCTTAAACGAACCTCTATCATATTTAAATGACGCGCCTTTCATCGCGGACAGAATTGCGACTTTAATGTAAATTGTTTATTTTAGCCTTCTATTAGCTTGAGAATGAACTGGCCCATTCTTTCATGCATATGTTTAGTGTAGGTGGTGAGAAGCTAAAAAAATATTTGAAGATGTGGATCAGAAGCCACAAATATTTAAGGAGTGGAGACAACTCTAATTCGCTAGGTCAATTAGCGTCTGAGGTTTGAGGAAGAGCACATAGCTCTTTTAATAATGCTAAATGCGACGACCTGATGGTCCTTCTTGGTTCACTTGCATACTCTATGCCATAGGGTCTCATCCACTCTAAGCATTTGGAGGAAATTTCTTCCCACTACTGTAGAGCATTATCGGCTGCGACTTTTCCTCTCCGAACTCTAAAAACTCACTTGAAAATACCCTTCTGAAATCAGTTATCGCCACTTTAGAAATGAAGGAAACAATAGGTCATGCAAACTTTGAACCATATTTGGGATCGCTAAAATATCTTGCATCTCTCCTCTTAAGAGGATGTATCATCATGCATTTTAAACAATTGAAAAACTAGGCAGAGTTCTACAAGACTACCACTTTTATTGACACAATAACGCTCACTTTATAGTGTAGCACTGAATACTGATGGGAGCGTTTTTTTAGCTTTGACGCCGAAACATACCACTTGATACAAACCTAAGGATTAAGTTTGAAAGGTGATTAAGATTCACACCATCTTTACTATAAACTTTGAATGAAGCAGATTTATTTGGTAGCCGAACCACTTTGAGAGTTCACGAGTCACCCTTGTAAAAACTCTTCCCAACTTCTCAGAGTTTGATGTTGCTATTTTGTTCAATTGTTCAGCTACACTACAGTTTTTCAAGGTGCAGTAATAGGTTTTAAGCCTAAGCAAATCGGTTTAAATTTTGTGGAAGATAGGTGCGTTTTGCACTCATTGAAGTACATGGTGAAATTTTCCCACAGGACTCCCACACTGAAGGCATCACCGCAGTATGAAACGCCAATTTTTCCCATTCCATGGATGAAAGCATTTTGAATAGGAAAATAATTGTAAATAAACGGTTCGACACACAGATGCAGCCTTGAGGGCGGTTTAGAGTAGTATCCTCTGCCTTCAGGAGTTAATTTTTTGCACAGGACCAGTATTATTAGCAAATTATAAGACTAAGCTAACTTGGCCACACGTTGGTTTATAGTTTGAGCTAAAGGTGCCCTCAAAAATGAAGTCCCTTTCACTTGTCGAGTGATGTAGCTCATTTTCTTTCCTTCAGATTTCTCTCAATCCAATGTTGTTGAGAGCAACTGCAAATAGATAGTGAGGAAAAGAACCACGTCATCTGGCCCTCTGAAGTTACTGCCTTCTCATAAGTATGCTACCGTGGCGATTCCACAAGCAGTGGTAATTTGGAAGCGCCAAATGTTTTTTTACCGATGCATGGTAACCTGTAGCTGGAGTATAAGTCATGCTTAGACTACGATAAGTGACAGTCCCCGCATGTAGTGAATGCGTGGGTGGAACAGCCTATTGTAGTGATTTTTCGTACGAACGCCTTAAATGCGTCTTATGCAGTGATGGCATATAAATTCATTTAAAAGTGGGGCATTTTGCCGAATGGCACGAATGAGTCTGTCACCTTGGTACGTCCGTCAGCGGCGACCTCAGGCATGCTCTGTCCCCAGCTCACAAGGCATCAGTTGGTTCCATAGACAAACACTCAGCAGGCGATAAGCCGGGGCCTAAACTTCTGAGTGTAGCCTAACTTGCTGTTGTGGGGCTGAATAAGTGCTCAAGAGCAGGCATGAACAATTGCAAATATATACAATTTTGGTTACTTTCTGTATGCAAGTAAGGAGGTTGTTCTTTGAAGCATTGCGTGTGAAGACAAATCTTTTCAGTCGTAGCTACTGCACCAGGTTACCAAGTCAAAAATAAACGTATGCTGAAACCACTTAACTTTACCCTTTGCTTTCATGAGCCTGCCATACCCAATCCGACTCACTCATTCCTCTAACAAACGATTTATTAAAGTGCATCAATGGCCCACCATTTTGTACACAATATGAGCCTTTATTCTGAGACTTCAATAAGGGTGAAGCAATAAAGCACTATGGTAGCCGAATAAATCCGCAAATTTCTACGACCACGACATCATTAATCAATGTAGCATATTGACTCTCCTAATTAGCCCTTCTATGTCAGAGCATGGGACGCTCAAAATATGGCAACTAATAACTAGTTAGTTTAGCAAAAAATATTAGCAATAACTTAGCTCAAAGTGGAAAGACATCTTTTCGTCTATGTGTTTCGAAGACTCCTGAACTGTGGTTACAAACACTCACAAACTCTTATTCCGTCTTCTACTTGGGGGATTCTCTGAAAGTGCCACCAAAATTATGGCCGAGGCACGGCAGATATGGCATATGAATAAGTTGATGCAGTTGCTACAGCGCATCTTTGAGAAAAATTTGCACTTTTAAGAGCAGTCTTGCAAGAGAAGTAGTCTGTGCGCTTGTATACCAAGATGTCTTGCTCCTTCTGCACCATTTATTACCAAATTTTACATCTAAATCCTACCCCAAAGACAATAGAGGCTAATGACAGACAAAACGGTGAAGGAATCCATTCTCTTAATCACAGGCTTGCTGTTGAATTACATTATAGCCGCGAACGCTTACCATCTTTTAATTTAATGCGATAGTTAGGTAAAAACAATTGGTAAATTAACATTACGCCCAATTTGACGTCTTTTTGCAATCGCAAGGGTTCCATTACTTCAAGACCAAGTTTGGAATCTTTTTTGCCTCGTGTTTCAACACCAGTTGTAGGGTTTCCATCAGGAATCTCAACAACAACACCAGTTTGGCATTAAAGCTGGTTCGGTCAATAGGAAGTGATTACACTTAAAAGGGGTGCAAGTTTTCCTTATAGTAAGTCTGTCAGTCCACAATTTTTACTAGTGGCTAAATTGTGGTAGATTACCATCAATGGTATTAATTCTTTTATCACGATTCTCTTCTTTTTCACTCCGCCTTCCTGACCCTGTGGTGAACAGTCGAAATTGCTAAATCGTGTCAGGTTTAGCGACTGTTCCGCCAGTTCTTCTGCTTTCGAAATATGTTCTCGTGCATTTGGGACGTCATCAAGTTGTTGCCTCCCATTAATGTTAAACAAATGATTCCTCATTAAAAATTTAGCCTTCATGGCAAATGCGTCACTGAAATACGTATTGAAATGCCCTTCGATTTCACTTCAACTCTAGTTGTATATTCTATCATCTGGCCTGTCAACATTACCAATGGCTTGTTGATGCTGACCGCGATTAGATTCCTCGTTGATCAAATAAAAACAGCCTTTAGAAGTTATTTCATAATCGAATTTTAGTGACACTTCAACAAGCAGTGCTGGGCAAAGGGACAAATGAGCCAGTTAAGTCATGCGTTTATAACAACAACTTAAAGTCCTCCATTATCACTGTCCCAAGCCCGTTGTCTTAATCTACCCACTGATGTCGAAGATGGCCTTGATAAAGATTGTGTTGTCCACTACAAAGTCACGCGAATGCAGCTGATCCAGCTCGAGGAATCTCGGCGAGCCAAAGCACTGATTGCGTTCACTCGAGGGCCGTTTGAGGTAGGCGTTGTTGCTGGGTATAGGGTTTGGACGAATTGTCACCACATGATCTTGTCGTAGACCCGGGTCGATATTCTGGTCTAACAGCTTTAGTGTTATCTGCAGATTTAGAGGTGAAGATAGCGTGGAAAATAAAGTTGTCTAGTAAAATCCTGATAATTGTAGGATTTTCCGACAGATATAATGCATTAAGAGATATTGAATGCTTTTTGTCTACGCATGGCATATGCAAACAAATGGAAAGAAGGAAGGCTATAGTTAATTAGCAACAAAAATCTTATGTAAAAGTCGCAAAGATTTATTTCTTACGCCAACTGATGGCTATGAACTATGCAGCGTACATGTTGGTCCTTTCACAACACCTTTTTACATACTTTTCTTGATGTTTTGAAATCAATACTGAGTGGTTTGACACTTAAAGCTTTTGTGTGAACTCGTTTTTTATGTTAAGGAGATCTTAAACATGCTTCAAACTCAATTATCACAAAGCAGAAGGGGCACCAAAAAGCTCTCATCCTCCAACAGTCGTTTTGGATTCTCCAGTCTACGTTGGGGCTTTTGTTTATGCTTATCGGTTATCTACTTATAGTCCAACTGAAAGCATTGTAGCACAGGAAGCCTGGAGAGCGATTCCTTTTACCATCCAAAATCGCATTCCAATGCTAATTCTTAATCGCTAGACCAGAATGAGCAAATCCGCATTTCTTAGTGCCACGTGAGGAGGATCAGTCGTAACCAAGTGACTTCGTAGATTTTAAACTTACGTGGAAAAGTGAATATCGAAAGATGCGGTAGACTACTGAGACGCAAAGAAGGCGAATATTGGGCACATCTCAAGAGAATTACTATTTTTTAGCAGCCTAGTACAAAGTATGTCTATCTTAGCCAACCAGCAAAAAACTGCGCAGTGTGAAACGTATGTCTATTAAACTTCATCAGAACCAATGGCGTTTCATTAGAATTGAAAGGTCTTATTAATGTTCTTGGCTACGCGATTGAGAAAGCTTGACTTAACTACACGAATAGCGACTCGAAACAACGATTTGATAAAAATAAAAACCTTCAATCAAATTTAAGAAGAAAGATTGTAAATCACGCATCTAATGAAGTTTTCCTCCTCTGTTCCTGGTAGACCTAGAGCTGCATGGACCCTCTTCATTAAAAATTGGTTAAGTCACATGGAAGTTGAATTCCGTCTCACTCACCGTCGATGCTACATCGAGGTCAACCCTCTCTATTTCGCGGTGAGCATAAAAGGAAATCAAAATAAACGGCAGAGCCCAAGTAATGTGGCAATCCGCCTTCTTTATTATAAAACCATATTTCTGATGGTATAGTCCGATGAAGAACAGCATTTTTCTTTTAGTAGATTTTTTGAGGCATCTATGACTTTATTAACTTCGTTGAAGACGCTTAGTTAAACAATAAACTTGTAACGCTGACTGTTTTCCTCGATATTTGACCAGCTTACTTGGTGAATCTTTTAAATTGCGACTTCTGCATGGGGTGCTTTAAGATCTCTGACGTGATTTAATGATGGACAATATAAATACATAAGGAGGTGAAATACTCACGGGATAAGAGAACGGCCAGCTCAGCAGTGCGTCATATTCGCCTCGGCAAATGCAAACAAACACGGATAAGTACTTTCCTCTGTGGCGCTGCTCTCCGTTAGGACAAATGGATAAGCACACACGATATCCATGACGGTGACTATAAAAGGGATTTGAGAAGAGGCTTGTCTTGCGGCCTTGTTGTGCCTCCTCAAATTTCTCCCTGTAGCCATCAATTTTCCAGACAAACGAGGGCTCGAAGTATGTCTCACATCGTTGCAACTTCACTTGCATTTTCTTTACCGCAGTCTGGCTCTCACGAACCGCCTGTACCTACAAAGCAATTTACATAGGAGATTTTGGCACCTATTGACATTGCAGTCAGTAAGGGCAATGCTTCTTTAGAGAGGAAGAACCATTTTCTTTTCCAAAACAAACTCTGTGAACTACATGGACATCGCTGTTCCTTACTAACGTTGACTACATGGCTTTCGGTGAGCCCTAGTTGTCAAATCCTTCAGCACCTCTCCAGTAAACCATTGTGAGAAATGGGCGGGAAAGGAGGCTAAGTGTAGCTTATATTCTGCGGAGTGTTGGTGGCACACAGGAGGCTTCCACAACAAAATATTGATAATCCTAGGTGCAGTTTACCAACAAGGGTTGCTGCTGATTGGTTCATGGGAGACGCACCATTACTATTGATCTTGGTTAAGTTTCGAGCACGCTGTAAAATGACTCTTTGCACTTCAAAATTATTTCCAATAAAAAATTGAAACGTGCACCAACTTCCAATGCCCTATAGAGCATAGTGGTCATGAGGATTACTAGGCCGAACACCAAATAAGTGAGTGGCTCTAAATGAGTGCCAACCGTATTTGCACCCGAACTTTCATGTCCCTAAACGTCCAAATCATTCACAATGCTGATGGTGCATTTTATATACTGGTGGGCCTCATCAAGTCATCAGAAGTCTCCCAAACCGGCGCAACATTGCAGTTTTACAAATATTTCAGAGCACAGAAAGTAACCCTCTGCAGAATACTGACCAGCCTTTAATACAAGTTACCTGATTTCCTAAAATCTAGATTTAGCATAATCTGCCTTATGCACCTTATGCACCATCGTTCCTGTCTAGCAGGAGACTTTAACATGTCCTATCACCTTGCATTGACCAGAGTAACAGAACAATCATGTTGAGTGTTATAGTCAAGGATGCCTCCATGGTCACGCAAAAGGGACCGTGTAACACTCCAAATTGTGCATTTCAAGAAGATTGGAAGGGAAATTCTCGTGATTTAGGTAAATGCAAAAATTTGTATTGAGAAAATACTTACTTGCAAATCCAAGAGATTATGGAAACCCTGAACAGCATCACGCAGTAGTAGTACATGTAGCGTCAATTCATCGACTAAATGAGCCCTGATTTGACGTTTTCTGCCACGAAATTGGCAACCTTGTTCAGAAAAAGGGCAATTTATCACCTGCAGTGGACATCCACCCTCCAAATGAGCTGTCAGCTCCTCGCGAGGTAGTTCTCTCCGTTTACAACCGTTAGGGCATGGAATGGGAAAGCGTTTACACACCTCCATATGCGCCGGTTGATTGTGCATCTCGATTTTTTCTTGACAAAACTGACACACAACAGGGCGACGTGGACAGTCAGCGGTGATGTGCTGCTCCATGAAGCGAACCTAAAAGGGTAATTAGAGAAGATCCATTCACGACTCATAAACAGCCCGTCTTTCAAAGAGAAGCTTGTTCATTTCGAGTTTTGAGCGAAGTCTTTAAAGCTTTTCTCAAAAATTTTTCAAAATTTCTAAAAGCAAAACAATAGACCTTCAATAGCATCTGAGTAATGAATTAAGCGTTTTTGCTTGTAGAGTTTGTCAGCCGAAAATTGATGTAACTATGCCAGTTAATGCTAGCGCACTACTTGCTCTCAATAAGTAACTTAGTAAGTTAAAGATAGTTTTGTTGCACCTGAAAATAATAGACATGAAAGCAAGATTCCAAAAAATCACGGAAGTATTTTTTTGCATCTGTAAGTAGGCACAAACGCATAAATTCAAGAGGAAAATTCTTTTCAAATTGTAAACTCCCAATTACTTGTCTTTGTCCACTGAATTATTACCTAGGAGCAATAGAAAAGTCTCATCCCTGTTCTCATTTGTGAGAGCTCTGCCTCATGCATAATTTATTTGAACAGGTCATCATCTATTTACTTACCTTCTAAATGATTGTAGAGTGTACAGTTTAACCACTGCTACTGAAATTGTTCATATGAAATAACAGTTTTGCTTTCATGCAAAGATGTACTGCTTTTAAAGTAGGTAACTATCTCCGCTTGGATTTATCTGAAGAATGTGCAGAAAATTTGATTTTAAGATGTGGTGGATTAAAACAATTTGTAGAAATAGTGGTTAAAAGGAATAAACTGCTTTGCCTTAATATTCCGTCCACAAGTTTAGATCATTGCCGCATGGAAATCCTATCTGCCACATAACTCGCCCAAATTGGTCCCCAATAGGATAAAGAGTGCAACTTAAAGTTATAAAGGGAATTTTTAAATAAAACTTAAGCAAAGCATAGAATTCATACTCAGAATCATTAAACATGGGCCGAGTGTTAAGAAAAACATCAGACAATGTGCGTCTTAGAGGAGACTTGATCACCATGTCCTACCTGCATAAAACTAGTTGTCAACTTTATCAAATGAACCAGCTCCTGTTTCATAATCAGAATTTTCTAATGCTCGACGTTTGATACTGATGAAAAATTCGTGTTACCTATCATATTTTACATGAGACCAATGCAATTGACAAAGACAGCAAATTGTAACTCACCTCAAACTCTACTCCGCAGTCATAAATGCATTGAACTAGACGACACTGACACTCTTCTAAATGATCAGGTAACTCAATTGCTAGTCCCGTCCAGGAACATCCCTGCTCAAAGTAATTGCATTTCACTCCAAGATGATCTAATTCCCGTTGCATCTGCTTATCCACGGTAACATCACTCCGTCCCAGTACGGTCTCATCCACTGGACAACGTCCCGTTGATCTATGATCGGGTGTGACAATAAAGAGGCACACCTACGACACGATTTCTGAGTAGCAAGTCGAGCAGCAAGAATGTCCACAGACCTCAAACTTCACTGGTCGCCTCAGCACCTCACCACACGCACAACACTTGAACTTATCACTCGGTGTGGGAGCATAGAAGATTGGCAAATCTGAAGAAGTATTGTGAACATTGTCGGATTTGCCCAGCGAGTCATTATTTTGTTGGCCGCCAGCAATCTCCTTTGCTAACCTCAATGCCAGATCAGCTACGGAGGGCACCTCTGAACGCTTCTCGCCTACAATAAGGTCAACAGAATTAACAAATCCCTTCCCATCCTTACTTTCAACTTCATTCTTCTCCTCCCGCTGGTAGCTTGAGCTCATATCCCTCCACAGTGACACTGTCTGAGGAGGATTTGCAACTATTAAATAATAGGGGTTGGCATGGTAATGCCAGGTGCATGTAGCAATGCTTTCATGTGAACGCTTTGCCCATTGTCGTAAGATCTTATGGTTGTTTAAATGAGGGCGTCCAATGCTACAGTTCATTTGGCCAATGAGCTGTAGACAAAACACTATTTGTAAACAGCGTTTGCAAAAAATAGTATTTTGAGTAGTATTTGGAAAATTATTGGGTAAGATCAGCATTGTAAGCACCGAAGTGCTCTCGCGATCCGAAAGCATTTCAGCATTACTAGTAAACAGCTAGTACAGCCTTCATCTACACAAACGAGGGTTGTTTGAGGCATAACGATCCCATTTCATTGTGACTAAAATGAAATATTAGAATTAGACACTGAATAGTTGTGTGGTTGGTTAAAGCTTAAAAAGCGTCTAAAAGGTAGTAGCCAAACAAGACGGTCGTTATGATGAGTTCATCGAATGCATTTACACGTTGATGTTTGCAATAAATAGTGATTGTTTTACAAGTACTGCACTCGAATTTCTACTGTCTTAAGCAAAAGCAATTAGCTTTTTATCACAATAGCCAAATATAATATTTTTAAGGTGGGCATGCAAAAAATTTGGTATGTCAAGTGCATCCGCACATTTTAGCATTGTTCTTTATGAGCCCTCATAATATTTAATATTTTGTACGTATGATGAAAGCTGTTTGGGCATTTTGAATAAGCTTATTCGTAACGTTCTTGATTGTAGTAATGACACAGCCTCTACCTCATTGTTCGCCTACATATTGCCTAATAAAATTCCTCAAGGTGGAGACTACCACAATTTCTCCAAATTGAACACACTAAAGCGTACAAATGGGTGAGCGATGCAGGTGGTGGGTCTAGAAATTGTCAGCGCCTTCACTCAACAAACAAGATTATCCTGAGTCTTGTAATTTAAAATGCTACCAGAACGTCTGGTGAACAGATTGGGACAGACAGAATATTATTTCGTGTTTTTCATTGATTCCTTAGTTTGGAGGAAAGACGTCCTGTCAGTCGATTCACATGGGTAGCTGAGTTGGAAGCCGCCTTCTTGTCAAAATTTGTTTTGACTTATTTTATTTTAGTTTAATGCCTGATTATTTGAATTATGGTATCTTCTTCATCTAATTAAAGGATAGATTTGTTGGTGAATAGAGCGGTAATGTCCAAGAAGTTATTTAGGTAAATAACTGTGATAATAAAAAATCTTTTTGTGTCAAATCCTGGATATGACATCAACTGCTAAACAAAAACTAAAACTCTTGACAACATTTGCACTTTTATGCTAGTAGTGTAGCATTCCGAGACTTTCTTGAAGGTAAGAGAAGACAGTAGTAGAGCAGAGTACATATACCGCGGAAATGGAGAAGCTGGGTGCTGCTGGCATGGCTCGAAGGCCAACCAACCGACTAGTACGATATGGCCACCTAAGTCCAAAACCAGCGGTCCAAACGAGCAAAGTATTACAAGCAGTGAATTTGCAGAATTCAGGGCCCTCAATTCTGAATTTCGAATTCCCAAATACTAATCAGCAGCAAATCAAAAGACGCCCTGTGCTTCGCAAATAAAACTAATCAAAGGTGTTTGGCTCCGAAGTTGACTTGATTCTAAGCCCTCTCTTTATTGCATTTTCATCATTAATTACTTTGTTTTTGCATATTTTGCCAATTTATCATTAGTTTGTTTCATTTGAATAGAACACGAGGCAATGTATTTTTCCATGTACAATAAAGACTGTGAAACATTTCATTTAAAATGAGAAGTCTAGCCTTTTTTGATGTCAAGGTGGGAAACCATACAAACCTATTTTTTCCTTTGCTACTGGCAACGCTCACTGAATGCGTTGCGCTGCGTTGCACGCACCAAAACCCTTAGTTGAATTAACATTTGTCGAAGCTTTAAATATGGCAGTAACAAAGTTGTTCACCACATTGCTTGATTTTCCATGGATATACGCAAGAAGGTTGGGTATACAAGGGGTCCAAATATGATAGAGAATGAAGTTTAGGAAAAAGATTAGGGCCTACTCTTTTTTCAGGGCTGCTTGGTACTGTAAGAATGGAGGTAGTACAAATTCATTGGTGTTTTATGTTAGCTCGATCAAAACAAACAAAACTGTCAGATCAAATAAAAACAGCTGAATGAGTTATCATGGGAGGATAAATGAAGCAAAGAAAGCAATCCACGAAACCAATGATAGAAAAACTATCACGTTTACGTTTCTGCAGTGATTTGCTGCCATAATTCCGGCAACACAATCCAGTTATTATGGGGTGGAAGAAAACTCACTGCATCGACCTTACGAAATGGGTTAATGTTATTTTCGTGACAGGAGCACCGTGCAACTAATCCACAGGTTCGAACAGCGAACAGTGTGCTCTTTTTATCAGCACACAAAAATGGCAACAAATAATTCTTTCTGCCTGAAAAGTAGCATCCTTTGAAGTCTAAATGACAACATTATGCAAGCTTGCTCTTGATCAGCCGTTATATGATATAGTTCTCAAGACTAGTAATGTCTTTAGGTTGAATTGTGGTCCTTTAGACATCAGATTGACAAAATAGCAAACAGCTACATCCTGTATCCTCATGGAATCCTACATCCATAATTAAAGCTTCATTTGGCAAATTGTATCACACTGCTTAATGGACGAAGTGGTTGGGATTAACATGCTAAAACATGTCCGAGATATTCTGAAGCTGAAGGAAAAGGCTACACCCAGTTTTGTTTCCTAAAGAGCAGTGGTTATTTTCACTAGTTGGACAATATTGGCTGAGTTTTCTCCATGATATAATTTGGTAGTAAGCGCACCACGTACCCTATGCTACTCAAAACTAGAACGTAAAAGAAAACGCCTTGATCTCGTACACACGAAGGACTACTCTTTATTTTCATACCCTGTAGTTGTTATTAGATTTTGACCGTGTAAATCTTATAGTCACAAACATTTTTCGAAAAAAAATGGTACCAGCATTTTAGGGAGTTGCAGCAAATGGTAATAAACTCAACTAGTTAAATAGGCTTTTAAATTTTGTCCCATTTTTGAAAGAACTGTGAGAAAGTACGCACTACCGTTAATAAAAACACCTATTAGAAAGAAATGTACGTCAGTGTTAACTTGAGAAAGACTAAGGTAAGCCATTCATTTCAATATCAAATACTTTTTAATAAAGGACACGAAGTCATTCAGTTCCACAAGTGACATGTTTCGAAGACTAACCAGATATTCTTTACCATTTCAATTTGTGCTATGAAATGAGCAGGTCTTGGATTGTTTGCTGACAGGCTGTCATTTAATGAGGAGCAGCTTTTTGCTCGAAATTTTGTCGAACAACGAATACTTAGTTAACTATTTAGAAACAGTCTACTCGCCACCTAACCCGTAGCTCTACGTTACAACTTTCTTACCAAAGGGCTACGTGAAGCTTAAGTGCATTGCAAAGAATAGAAAATTATTCGTTCTGATGCTCACTCTACAGAAGACAAATAGGCGCAACCAATGTCGTCTTATCTGATGGAACTTTCTTTAAAATTAAAGCTTCCCAAATGCATTCTTCGGATTTTAGCAGACTTTATCAAATGGTCCATGGAATTTTATTGTGGAATTGCAGCGATTCTACACAGTGGGGCCTTAAACTATGACCGCGAAACTTACATGAGATTTGGCTTGAAGAGGGACATCATCTCATTTTTTCTTATATTTTCTGCATTTTAATGATGCATTTACCAGTTTTAAGCAAATGTAATCACCCAAATTGGCGGCTGATATTCAACATGATAAAGGAAGGATTTCAAAAAGTATCCTCTCTATTTGAGCTTAAATGACGTTTTGCGGTGATAAATATCAAAACAAAAGGAACACTTTAATAAGTACTCTGCATCAGTTTAGTTTCTACTGGAGTAACTATGCGATTCCACCCCATTATTCTTAGGTTCTATTGCCGACGCTCAGCATAAGAGATTTTATGATTTATGTGCTCAGGGGTGGTTTCAAAGATAACAGTGTGACTGTGTCAAGAGGTTGAGCAGAGTAGTTTTAAAGTCTATTTTTATGCCAGGCAGCATTTATTTATATATTGTTAGGCTGTACTCTATACAAACGCAAGTTATAACTAAACCGTCTGTTTATAAATAGTAAGTGCCGCAAAAATTAGCGGTCTAATTTAAGCTAAATAAAAGTTTCAATTTTGTCAAGAATTTCAATTAAACAGTGTGATCTGAATGAAACGAAACACTTTATGCCTTCCAGTCCAGCAAACTTTGCAGAACTAAGCTTGTAGAACATTAAAAAGGAGCACACATAAATTGCAAATGTGGCAGTTTAGTTTTTGTACAATCATGTGTCTAATTATAATTACATTTCAAGCTGTACGAGACTTACTTCTGTTCTTTGGCTTGGACTCTGGACCATGCCAGCAACCTCCACGTCAATTTCTAACCAAGTTCTATCTGCTCTGTTTTGTCACAACTGCGGCATGGAACCATGCGCCAATTTTTAAGGAACCGGGGTGAACAAAATACACAAGCTGAACTACAATGGCATACATATATGTCGAGGTGCAGATAAGACACGGGCTCACTTATGCTTAAGGTGCACGTCTTGACATGAAATACCAGTTACTTATGCTAGGAATGGCTGAGTAAACAACCCGATTAGTCAAACAACACGGATTGTGTGCCAAAATTTAATAAGATTTTGCAGCCGAACTTAACGAGGCCAAGGTTTCATCTGAGAGTCAAATTAAGAAGGGAAAAGAACTGATTCATTGAAAAGGAACGCATACAAAGGTACTCATGCATTTCATTCCTAGCCATGGTGAGTATTAATTTTGGTGCTAACATTAAGCTGCTCTACAGGCAACCATAGACATTGAGGAAGCCAAAATGTCGTGGGCGTCCAAAAGCCGACTGAATGATTTAGTGACTGGCTATGCTCTTAGACTGTGAGAGTTCAGAGGATCATGCACCAGCTATCTATTCAAACAGCTTGTGAGGGTGCCTTCTTCCACTTTTATTACCACTTAATTTATTTTATATAAAATTGGACCTATCTCAGGAATTTTACTCATTGCTAGCACTTTATGCCATTTGGACAATGAAAGCATTTCATCCAAACAGAAGCACCTAACTCTTCTATGCTAATTTAAGTTTAACAGCGCAACATTATGTGGCTAACTTCACAATCCGAAGTACTTAATATGCTGTCCGCGCAATTAACTTAAAGGTTGATTAAAGTTCAAACTTCTCCACAGCATCTTATGAAAGGGCTAACTTCTTAAAATTTTTGCCAGTGGGTGACATTTGGCGTTCCCCTCTTCGACCAAGCAAACTACGGTATCGTCCACTCTCAACTGATTAGCAACAGGCCCCACGACAATGGCCTAATTCTTCACTCAAAATGCATTGCTGCATGTATATTGCACAGAACTGTTGCTATGACAATCTTTTTTGATTAGCAATTGCCAAGTCCTCTCATACTACGCTACTGTGTAGATGAATGAACAATTACAAACAATGGGACAGAGGTCCTCAAGTGAAGTTAAGTAAGCATGAATAAATTTATTTAACTCCACTGAACCTACAGTAGATAAAAGGCGTTTGGATGTACCCTCTATGGCCTTCTTTACTTTGAAACTGGAGAATAAGAATACAAATTAGACAGTACCCTGATAATCTTGGCTATCCCTATGCCAAACTGTCAGAAGCATCAAACGCTTTCAACGTTGCCTAAAGATAAAATTGCCTTATGGAGTATGAGGTAAGTTTGTGTCTAACAAAGAATTTGAAAACAATTGCCGAGTCGCTAAAAGAATATGCTGTTTCAATTTTGATTACGCCTATACTTCTACACAACAGCCGAATCAAAACCCACCTCATCGCAGTCATCTGCCTTGTCTACACTTTCTACTGTTAGGTGGAGGTCAAACACAAAATAGAGCAGCAGATATCTCCTTGGAAGGGGTCGCCTTCACGTCAGGGTGGTGCTGAAGTTCGTGAAGCCTACGACATCACAATTTACTTAGTGACGCTGTCGAGTAGACTTGGGATGTGCATAAGCAGTCCCTCACGGTGAACTCGGTAATATTACTGGACAAAACTGAGTGTCAATTCAAGTGACCTGATGATTCCATTAAGGGTGTTAACAGGTGATGATGTGTCGAGATCTATTTTGCACTTCCGACGTGGAAAATTATGAAGGAAGTAAAAGCTTAAAAGGTTGGCACAAGCGTTAATTTTCCAAGCTCCAGACAAAAGGTAGTTTTTGGAAAATTTTGTAAAAAGTTGGTGCCAAAAAGGTGTATTTAATTACAAATGTGGAACTCTCTTCTTTCGTTGTTCTTTATGAGGCCTCTGAGAAATTGTTTCAGTGTCATTACTTTATCGTATGTTAGTTTTAGGTTAAATTTAAATCAAGTTTTTTGATAGTACTCACGTCGTCACCACATATTTATGGTTCAGAGAGGAAGATAGCTACTCGCCAGGACCAGAAGCAGTCATTTTAAATCCCATTTTGCTTTCTATCTAAAACTACGTTGCATGTTATGTCCATATTGGTAAGAGGCAGCTTTATTTGGTGTAGAAAAGGATTAATAACCACAAATACGTTGAATTACAGATTTTTTGCAGAAAAGAAGATCATATTCCCCTATACGCCGTGTTCCTCCTACTATGATATAACGGAGAAACATAGCAGAGAATCTGTTGTCAAGAGATCCTATATCATATAATCGTACATAGAAATAAGGATACTGTTGGCCTCTGCGCCACCTCTTAGGAAGTAGATTTGAAAAATAACGAAGATCAGCAGGGGAACTAAAGAGACTATCTTAGCAATAAGGCATCACCGAGCAAAGAGAACTATGTCCTATGCCTCGAAATGGCACACCTTTTATTCTTTTCAGCCTATGCGCATAAATACTAACATAAACTTTGTAAATTTACCTTATTTATGATAAGCTGCTGCTTTGAGCCGTATCGAAGGGCTTGCATCTGCCTTAGGCAACTCGAATTACTTACAAGGGGTTGAGGATAGTCAAGTTAATCTTAAAACTCACTTGAACTTAAAGGCTTGAGAATCTGTTTCATAGAAAATTGTTGATTTTGAATGAATGAATGAATGGAGGATATAAATTGGCATGATTAAGTGCCTGAATCTCGAAGTAGATGGTCAATGTAGAAATGTATATGGTGCAGTACTATAAGTGATTGAATGTGTGTAGTCGAAGCAAATAGAAATCGGGCAACATTGATGGTTAGTTTTTAACTACTCGAGTAAAGTTTTCAAATTAATTTGTGTCAGGACTATTAGTTGACATCTTAGTGATAGACTAAAGGACAGAATTTACTGCAATGGTGCAGGAATTCTACTACGTTTGACTTAAGATTCTGATCATTACAATCCTTTTTTAAATAGTTTAAATTGACACCATCAGCGTCCCTCGAATGTGTAAGGGAAGACATTTCAGTGGTGATGGATATTTTTTGAATACATCGAGCCTGTTGAGATGCAATCTATGCTTATAACCACGAAAATGCGGAAGTTATAGGGCCCCACCCGCCAAACAAAATAATGATCCTTTACTAATAATGGACAAAGATCATCGAATAAGCCTGTCATTGCATCAGACCTTGAAGAGCTTCACGTTAGGAGTCATCAATCAGTTTGCTTCATTTACAACATAGGGTACTGTTATACATGATGTGTCCATACACCCGAGAATATCGCAACTCTTTGCAGCTGTTGCAATGACCGTCAGTGTAAGTGTAGCTACCATTTCGCAGTGCAGTTGAAACACATGACCATGTCGTTCAAGGAATGGATTTTGATTAAAAATAGATCTTCTATTTCCAATCGTGCGGAACATGGACTAAAGCAGGTGTGCTGCTGACTATGACTGAGCTTAAAATAACTATCAATACCGAAATTCTCTACATAGATATTGTTACTAGCACTAATGATAGGGCAAGTTGACCACTCCAAGAGAGTTCGTACGTGGATGTACAGACGTCATTTATTGACTGCGACACCAGCAAAGACCCTTGCGCCACATTTTTCACCAACAAACTCATGCACCATGCAAGTGACAAAAAATCATGTGGTTCCGATGTGAGCTAATGAAAAAGTTGTGCAAAAATTAGAGACTCCTGTGATGTGACTTCTCCTAAAGACCATAAAACTTGAATGAAGTTTAGCTGCATTTTTCTAATTCCGCTATTAATTTGACATCACACACCTTAAAATATGAATCTACTGCGACAAAAGTATGACTCATGTTTGGTTGTACAAGTGTGGACACAGACCGTGATAATCAGAAGAGAAGGCGTAAAGAATTGGATCCTAATCATGAAGTGTCTAGTGGTGGTACGTCTTTTTCGGAAGACCTTCCGAGTCTTAAAACTAAAAAAGATCACGCATTAGCCATAATTAAAATGGCTAAAGTCAAGCCTACTACAAACAATTTTTGGTCATGTATACCCTAACGAAGCATTATCCAAGTTTTGTCTCTTACATCAGCAGATTATTGTGGAAACCAAGCAATTACATCCTGCATGCTAAATGCTTCAGCAAACGAAAAGCGGATTCAAAAGGGCACTCACTTTCAGATTGTCTGCTTACTGAACCGATGACCAAATAATTGACATTTGATGATGTACATCTTTTATGGTGTTGTTACTAAACCATCCATCCACCCCCCCATTCTACCATTTGAAGAAACCAGACTACGCCCACTATTTTGCGTGGTTTGAATCCCACGCCATCGTTCATTGTGCACACTTTATTGTCAGATATAAAAGTTGAGGGTTAAGATCGGTTCACGTGATGGAAGGCGATGCATCTGGAGTGCTTGGAAGGATGCCACCCTCCATTTCAAATCGTGAGTCCCCATTCACACACCGTTGCAAGTCTTCCTCGAGAGAGAAGCTCATAATGAGTAGTGGGATGAAAGAAAAATTTTTGCTTCATTTTTATTTAAGATGAAGGTCCAAATTCGTAGTATAATATTGGCCAAAGTTAAGGCATCCTTTTAATTAATTTGAAGTTATCGGTTATGCCTTGCTGCCTGTTATTTACCATCTCTGGATTTCTTAATTGCTCAAGTAAAATATGAAGTTATAGTGACCCTAAACCCCTTAAATTAAAGTAGGACTGTCAATTGAAAAGGTATCCATTATCCAAGTTTTTGAAGGATCCGCTGATACACGCCCAATTAAATCTGAAGCTGTCAAGATCAGGTCGTAGACGGATTATTATCCCCTTTTCCATAACCTCTTTAATAGTCATAAACTTATTTCAGTAAAATGTGTACGGGATCTCATCTCATTTCTCGTGGTGGTGGTTGTCTTCAGCCGAGTGGCTCCACACCATGCACAAAACCGCAAATTGGCATGACATGTATAAATCTGGCAGGTTTCGTTTAACACTGAATCAGGTACTTTGTGTCATGCCATGTCATATTTTAAGGGGACTTTGTTGCCCCCAACAAAGTAGTCAGCATAAAAGTGATCACGTTAGAGTCAATCAATCCTTGTAATCATTAAAATCTTTTACAAATTGCTAGTTGTTTGTATAGGTTTGAAATATGAAACCTTAAATCCTTATAACTGAAATCACCAACCCAAACGCATTCTCACGCTTAGACAGCATCCGCTCTCAGGGTGTCAGGCGAATGTGCATTGACCTACACTTCTTGCCTACTCATTTAGTTTATTTAATAGAGATATCCACTCCAGAGCTCTTAACAAATTAATTTGATATCCTCTTGGCGTTTGGACTCTAAGTAAGGAAAACCTAGCAACTTCCATTTAAATTCCAAGCATACTACTCAACTAGTGAACTTTAAGTGATAATGTAACTGCCTAACGGAAGGGGAATTGGATACTTGTTGGGAACTGCGAGAAATATAATCACAAAAATCAGCAGTGGAGAATAATAATGAGGAGGACTTACGATAGTGTGCGAATGAATTATTGTGCTTTCTAATGAGAGGATGGCAATTTTTCTCCTAAACACTCCAGATTTGTCGCCTTCTATCACGTGGAACGATCTCTACACCCACAGTTTGAACATGGAAAGAAAAGCACACAGGGAACGAAGGCGTGGGCAGCATGCCGCGCCGCAAAGTGGGCCAATCAGCCGGTTGTTGGGTTTGTTAGCATGAAATTTGGATTCAGTACCATTTCCTAACCTCTTTATTTATTGATGCGCGGCCTCTGTTACTTATAGTCCCAGTTGGTATAAGTTGATGCTAGCAAAAACGACTTGCATGACGGCTTCGCAGAGGATAATTGATCGGAAGTTGCTCATGGTGTGCTCGTCTTTGGTCGATTTAATCATAATCGGTGCGTGTCTCATTTTTTTAATGTTGGGAACCAGAATTTTTCCCAACTAGGATGTAGCACTATTCTTAAACCCTTTTTTCCCTTTTCCCCGTAGCATCGCAAAACGCCTTTTCAACTTCGAAATCACCTTGTAAGAGATTAACTAGCTTTATACGCGTTATGTAGTCAACTCATTTCAAAGAGCCTTTTTAATTGCATAACTTACACAATCATATAAGGTCACTCTGTTTTGACGTAGTAACGCAGTTCCTCTCATTTTAGGGTAAAATGTGGGTGGTGGCATAGGGAATTCCTCAAAGCTACGCTTATTATTGCAGCGCAAACGCCGCGGAATAGAACGGTACATGCAATCATGTCAAAGATCTTTAGTAAAGAAGAGGCACATCTCCCAATACCGTACCAGTTGGACAAAAGTTAGTTAGCAGGAACTGGAACAGATTCACGTCAAGTTGCTTGCGAACGCGATTGCTTGTGATTCTATCATGTTAGCACAGTACCTATTGTGGTGCAGTTACTGCAATTCACACGAAATATTAGACAAGACGCAATGAATGGGTCAGAGTGCTGGCCGGATTTAGCTATTTTCTTTACTTTTCTCATCGATTAGTGTCAATTGTTGGAGACATCAATGAGCCTGACTTGATTGGTTGCCTACGCATCCACAGGATCTACCTCGACACGCATTGGTCTGCTTTGCTTGAATGACTTTTACTCAAAAACTAAAAAGTGGGTGCTGCTTTTAATGAGTATTCCTTTTAGTGCAATGCCAATATTCACAACTCATTCTCTTTACTGCGTCCTCATTTGATTTCGCATAATAATATCAAATTTTTCATCACTGTCTACTTGCCCTTTACCTTAGTTTCCTACAGTTTACTTTAAGCTGAAGCAAAGTTAAACTCCAGTAAAGGTCCTCATCTTTTCCGTTAATGTTGTTTTTACCAATAATGATCTCAACAAAGTGAAAGTGAATCAGTGTTTCTCACAGGAACCAGTTTCATCCTCTTCAAGGTCACATCCCGATATTGCAGTTGAATTGACAGTCGTACCGCCACTGAATTCGACACGGCACCTTTTACCCAATGTGATGCGATTTTCAATGAAATTTATTCAACATCTGAAATGGGTTGTGTTTACATTAGTCAAGTAAATGCGGACTTCACCAGTGCCTTTTTAAGGCAAGTGTGCAGCCTGTAATCGGAGTTTTAATGTCAATCAACAATAGATAAGATAGCAATGAGAAGTAGAAGGCAGCCAAAGCTAGATGGAAAGGCAGCATTTCAAGATTCTTCCTTTCGAGGACAAAATATGTTCTCTAAGGCTTAGGCCTTTGTATTTACTTGCACAACGTCTACAACATTCTCATGATTGTCGCATTATAGAGAGAGGAGTAGTTAGATGCTCCTTACTCGGGAATTCATTAGCATTCTGGAAACTTTCTAATTAAATATGGCACTAAACAGGCTTAATCTATTAAATTTATGAGTAACAAATTTTCTGTGGTGTGGGTAAAGTGCTGCTCTTAAGCAGATCTTCACGTTAATTAGGTCGATTAGTTATGCAGCCAAGTAGGACTTAAAGTGCCACTTCAAGTGATCGCAAACAGAGTTTGGCGACGAGTTATGTAGCATATTACTTGTTAGCGTTCACCAACATTGCGACGTGTGTTTGCCACCTCCTCAGAAGCGTTTTTCTGTTTTTGTAATTTCGTAAGATACATTCCTCTAGTGGCATTTCTGCTCCCAGAGATTATTCGATCCATAATGGCAATTAATGTTAACGTGAATTTCGTAAAACTTGCTCATCACACATGCAGGTTAATAGTTATGTTAGTCTCAAAGATGTCACGAATAATGGAGGAATGAAGTAGCTCTAAGCATAATAGGGATTTGCAGACAAGAGGCTGGGATTGTGGATGCTTAGAGCAGGGTGAAGGGGATGGTAAAAGCCACCAGAGTGAAGGTTGATTTAGCCGCTTCCCAACTTCATTTTAACCAAAATTAACTTAAAAGAAATATTCGTCCTTCATTTGCAGAAGTAAGTCAGCTCTTCATCCATTTAATAGACAAATCTTCCATCTTTACCTTTAATTTAGGGCCGCAATCAGACCAAAAGTTGGTTAGCTAGAAAAGGCTCTCTTCTCAACTTGTGACGTGTAAAGTGCAGTACATGACAAGTGGCGCGTAACGCTTAGAATTCGGTAGAAAACTCAGAATGCCAAGAATTATCACCATCGTATATCCTTTTGCCTTTAAAAAAGGCAAATTTTAACATGCACCCCGCATTGTTCTACTTCGTATAGAAGTGCGGATCACAGTCTTCTGCCGACGTCAGTCCAATCTACTAATCCGCTTGTAGAGCTAATAGAGATTTGTTAACCCAACAGACCATATTGACGATTCTCTTTATTTGCAGAAGCAGCGAACTTAATCACAAATAACGGATGAGTACCTTTCACCAAATCCTGCCAAATTCGGTAGTAACTTTGTCATTAGCGTATCCAAGTTGGTTGACATTTAAATACTCACTAAACTTTAGGTGTAAATGAACAGTTGCGTTGGTGACAATATACGTTGGCAGCGGTTCTGTCTTTACGCAGACTTTTACGGTACTTGTGTGTTCTACTATCCTACGCTTCTTTGTGCTGCAGTATCGAACCCATTTGTGTGGATCTTTTACGCCAACTCCCACACTCTCATGCCCCAGCACTATTTACGTCCCACTTTTAAGTAATGTATCTCCCTAAAAAAGACAGTCTATTTTTGATAACTGAATAAGTAAAGGCTAGCAGTATGGGGCCATGGAGAGACTCATCGTGACTTTTTATGGTAAGGCTCATAAAATTTAAAGGATTTCTTGAAGAGATTAGAGAGATGAAATTAAAGTGCGTAGAAAATTGATATAATACCCCAAAATACGAGTTTTCATTGGCAAATTTAGTTAAAAGAGAAAGGCACAAAAGGGTTAATATGACTGTCGCGCCCTATATACCACTTAACCAATGGGAAATTTCTTAATCACGGACATGAAATAGGAATCTCATCAGGGTTGTGAACGACTGACTTGGAAGTTGAGGTGCTTTTGAACCTGGTAACAACACGTTTTACCATCTCCTTTCCTTCTCGCAATGGAATTCAACCTACAGGATTACCAAAGATATCACTGGTGATTTGGGGAAATGAAACATCCGAGTCTTCCTTTTTACTCACCATACCCATTATATGAACCAGTTTCTGCCCATTTTGCACGAAAACTCACATTTCACTAAGTCATTTGCATGGCTTGGGAGCATCGCTGAAATAATCATAGAACATAGCCAACTACTGGTAAATTTATCCACATTATGTGTAGAAAGCGCAAAACTAAATATTTTCCAAGTTATCGCACATTTTTAGCTCAATTTCCCCTAATTTGTATCATCGAACCTTGAACGTTCATTGGTGCGAATGAAATACACAAAGCAACCAAATCGCGAGTGTCATATAATATTAGTTACGCGACTTTTGCTAGTACATAACATGAGAGAAAATGTGGAAGGCGAGTTAAAAATAAAAGGAGCGTTGATTGCTGTAACACCCCATCTCTACAAACACAAGCTAGATTGAGGGCTAGGTAGGCAGAAACCCTTGGCTTTGCGATTGTCGGATGCGAGGATAAGAGGTTACAAATGCATCTTAGGTGAAAGATTTTGGTAGCCTCAACAATCTCACAATGTTAGGAAATTTATTTAGAAATCGTTCGACGCAACTATGTAGACACTTTTAGTCTTTCCTCCATCACATTAGGCCATTTTTCACAGAGCCTTCTTCAACTCATTTAAAACCACATCGTTAATCATCATCATGCCACTCAAAATCAAGCAGTTAAAATGAGTCTGTCTCAAACCGTTTCGCCACTAGTTGTAACATGCTATTTGTAGGCGTGCTCTGCCTGATTTATGCCAAGCTCATAAGAAGGTAGTTGGGAGTGGAGACTTCAGGGCAGATTTTGGTATAATCGGCGTAATCAACAGGCTGAGAAATTACGGTTAAGGTGTGCGTGCTCAGTAACTAGAGATCCGAGAGTGGCTGAGTTAGAAATTGCTTCTGTATTAGTAAATTTCACTTCACGTACTTGAGGCAACTAACTGCTCTCAATTTTCGAGTGAGTTCGGTGCAGTAGGTGTGTACCTCTGCTACAAATAGGCACGGCTGTCTAGAATGCAACAGGATCATCAATTAAGTAAAACTTCCTAAAGATTTTAATAAAAGGTCTCAGAGGTCACGGAGTGGAACTAATTATTTTTTGGCTAATCATATTATGTCGCTCCTGTCAAATTACGATAGTCCAGTGCTGAAAGGGAAAGCTGCCTTGCCTCATGAGAATCCACCCCATAAATTATTTATAAAGTCCGCTGCCAAAACAAAGATGGCCGAGAAAAGGAGAGTGGAGGCAAAGCAAGAACAACTACATGCAGATATCACGAAGATCGATTTGCTAGATGCCAACCCATTGATTCCCATTCAATTCATTCAAAGTGCTGTCGGTACAAAACAAAGTTGCATCGGTAACAGCCGATAAAGATTTCATGATGCTATGGAAGGGGGTGAAAATAATAGTGGGTTCTCTTTGTGCAACATGCCATCAAAATGCCAAAATAGTGTCTTCAAGGTAATGTCGTCTCGTAATAGGTCTAATCTCACATCATCAATTGCTCAGCATAATGGGTACCAACGATTACGTAGGCACCCAAATTTAGTCAAATTAAAAGTCCATTCGTTAAAAGAGTCTAAGTATAAGCAGAGAACACCTAGTTAATGTGATTAAATTGCACAACAGCAAATATTTTTGCTGTCTACAAACTGGCTTCGGTATCATCAATTGTGGCGCACAAGTTAAATGATGACGGCTCATTCAAGTCATTCAGAAACAATTGTGGAAATGCTTGAAAGAAAAATAATTGAAGCGGTCGAGATTACTTCTGCTGCTCACACTAGTAAGATGTGTTCCAGGACACAACCTAAAGGCCACAAAGCAGCGCGTATTATCCAAGTCCGCTTAAAAATGACAATAAATAAGCACTTGGAAGGTTAGTAAATTTCATGCATAAATGTTTCAAAATCGTATGCTTGAAAATTTTGTACAAAATCCTGCATTTAAATGTACATTTTTTCCGGCAATATTGAAACGGGTATATACTAAGAGAAAGGTTGGTTCAAGCTTGATGCCGCAATGTTGTGAAAATTTTCCACTCCGCTATACTTTATCAGTGCTACAAGAACATAGAGAAATGGGACGAGTGGAGGTGAGGGAGGCTGTGCAGATAGTGTCAAACCAGCGGGCGCGTTCTGTCATGATTTATAAGGCTAAAAGGCTGCATAACTGTCGCTTTAAGAGATTAAATCGTGACTCAAGTATGGGTTAGCTTGATTACGTGTAGTATAAGCATGGCCTTATGTCCTACTCAGTCCAAGATATCAACAGCTATGGCTATCTGTAGGCCTTTAAGCCACTCTTTTTTGATGCAAACGCCTTTGGGACACATCGATGGCATTCGCATTTTATCTTTAAGCAAGTGTTCTCCATGCTCCGAAAAAGGGCTTGATTCTATTACAATCAGTAACACACCCTGAGAAGAAAACTGGCTCCATAGACTTAGCAAAGTAAAATTCATTAGTGTCAAGTACATTCGACTGTATCAGCAAAACACTCACAAGCTAACTATTGCTGACTTAACTTTCGATTGTGCGAAAACCTGTTGGAAAAAGAACGATTTTTTCCTTGACATCTATAAAATATTTGGACGATGGGAACGAATATTATGCAAAGGTGATTTTGCATCAAAGCGACACTGACAACGTCCACCAGCAGACAAACTGCAGCGAACAAACTCCATGTGCCTATCACCATGCATAGTGTGAACGATTACCATCGTACCTGATTCTGTCTGTGGTCAACCGCACAATAACAGGTAAAAAAACTTAGTGTTTGGGTTGTAGGTCTGTGTCTGTGAAGCGTAGGATGCCTGGTGAGAGAGATACTTAGTGTAACCAATAGTGTTGGTGCAACTTAGTTTTGGCACCGAAAGTAGGATGACCACTACCTTCTTAAAAGTATCCCACTCTCATGTAACAACTCCACAGAAGTCCGATGATGACAGACCAGTAAAAGCACTCCTTACTTATTATCACGATGAGTAAGCGAAGAGTCATCAGAGTTGCGCAGTTTAACATCAATATTTGATAATCGTACTAAAATATTTGTTTAAAGACATGTGGATAAAAAGCATCGCAAAAGATTTTACGCCAGACGGAGTCATCCTAAATGTTGACATCAAATTGGCGAATGTCATTGGTCATTCACAGAGTCATATCTTAAAAAGGGTGGGTTTAACCTCAATGTCGCAATGTTACGAAAGATTCCACCGCTTCACCACATTATACCCACACGATGAGAACCTAACTGTGTTGAGCAGAAAAAATAATTGCTATTCATTCTTTTGCATAATTCGCCTTAAACCACATAAGGAAACTGTCACTCAATATTTAGGTAAAGTTCTTTCTTTTAGTTGAACGAAAGAATATTATGTGAATTTGTAAAAGTGCAATTTATGACATGCGTCTTAAATCAAGGGCAAATAGCGGAAGATAGCTCTCCGCTTAAAAGAAAAATGCAATCAGTTGGTAAATGACCAAATCTGATTAAGCTAGATGGCGGAATAGGATGTCATGTTAGTGTCACAAGCGAATGACAGAAATCACCCGCCATCTATTCTTGCCAAAGCGGAAAAAGAGTTGAGATCACCGCACTGTTAAAAGTCTGAACACGTAAAGGCAAGTATTATCCTAGTAAGCATGTGTAGTCGGTGTCTGCCTACACACACGCATTCATACCCATCTCCACGTACGCACACATCCACACATCTCCACTAACACTCGAACCTGTTCTCATTATGAATGGACCTATCTAAAAGTGACTCAAAAACTATTTAATCAGAACAGTGACAGTTAAATCGTAGGTGCAACCTAGAATTCACAAACATGCGCTGCAGCTTAAAAAGTTGGAGGCGACTATGCGTTATACCCACCTGCATCCTATTAGTACTATTCTATTCCGGCCTTTTAAAACAACATTACAATGAACCAGAAGTTCGCCGCGCAGAAAAACTGGTGTGCAAGTGGCCTCCCAAAATGGCGGATGACACCTACCAATGGGACAGCGGGTTCGACATCAGCATTTGTGTCCGACCAGGTGTCAATGCATCCAACAACAGTGCAAACATACGGTATCCGCTGAAGGCTCTGTTCCAAGGTGCACAATCAGAGGAAGTGGTGTCGTTTGAGGAGCTTGCAGAACTTCCAAGAGGAATGTGGGAGACGGTGAAATATCCGGAGGTGTACCAAACTTATCCACAAGATGTCCCTTTGAAACAACTCGTGAACGATATCAAAGCTGGCAGTCCAGTTACATATGTAAGTTAGGTTGCCGTCAATTCTTATTTCTTGCACAGTCGTCCCTTCTTATGGCTTTCCGACACACAAGCTTGCTGGTACACTTGTGTACTTTCGTTTTTTCTGGCTCAGTGAGTCTCGAGAGGCACTACTGAACATCATGAAGATGTTACAACACCCGTTTATTCACCAAGAAACAGTCCTTTCGGTAGTGACCTTATCCAATTAGGATGCGAGCATGGCTTGAAGCGTGCAATCATTTCGTATGTTGTGTAATAGTCGTGGTTTGGAGATGATGGGAGCAAGTGACGTGTGGCTCCACACACTTTACTTATTCCATACCAAATCTCGAGATTGAAATTGCAGCCATAAAACCTAAAGGTTGTAAACAAGTGTAGGCTTGTGTAAGTATGAAATTAAGCAGACTCTTCTCACACAGATCTATCACATTCCACAGGAGTCGCGTTTTACCTCCAATTGAAGTTACCACGCTGACTTTGGTTTGAAAGCCAAATGTGGCCACAAAAGAGCGAATAGTAATAAGGACAGGAAGTCGGACATATGTAGCAGTCGGGTTCAGGGCTAATAGAAACAAAGATGGTTCATACCTAGGGATTGATTGATGGAGTTAAGCCTCAATGCATGTGCGACTCATTTCTCATTGGATATTCTCTCAGAAATATGCACTTTTAGCTACAACGTTAGCGTCTATTGCCCCATATTTAAGAGTCTTCAAAAGTAATCTCATCACAGTGGGAGTAGGTGGAATGACGGGAATCATAGTAAATCAACTGCATTGCTTAAAGGATAAAAATGATTTCATGAGAGATCGTATGCGATCTTCCCGGACGTGAGCTCTGTTTCCGCCTACCTCAGATGCCAAGATACAACTTTCCCATCCGACTCCTCGCCACCAGCAAATCTGTTTGTCATGCTGGCTCCAAACACGACTTGGTGCTAATCATCAAGAGCAGCGTTCTCCGATGGGACAATCGCAACTCCATCCGCGATTTCATGCGTCTCGAGAAGCAGCGCTTCCCCAACCTCACTGTTGGCTACGTCTTCAGTCTCGGCGTCCCACGCAGGCACGGTGGCAGACTGTTCGACCGCGATGGGCATGCCATGAATCTCACTGGTCCTGATGGCGATCAAATGCAGGCCTTCGAGGGCAAGACAGATGAGGTGATGGCGCGAATCTATGAGGAGATAGCAAATTACAGTGACATCGTCATGGCGGACTACGAAGACACGTACTACAACCTCACCTTCAAAAGCGTCACCAATTACCGTTGGATGTCCGCCTTCTGTGGAGCGCACAACGTCAAACTCTTCATGACCATGGACGACGATCATCGCGTGAACCTCTCCATGGTGGATGCATTTATGAATCGCATTCCTGAGGAGCAGAGACGCAACTCCCTCTTTGGCTACTTGGCCACATATGACATGGCCGATCGGTCACCACTGAAGAAGTTGTACCTATCCTACCGTGAAGTGCCATGGGATAAGATGAGTCCATATCTGCGTGGCTTTGCTCAGATGATTGGACCTGGTAGTTGACGACATAGCGATTGGAACGGCCTACACTCGGTACAACTATGCTCCGGAAGACGTGTTTCTGGGAATGGTTGCTTATAAACTGAAAATTCCAATGTTTGATGAGAAGAGCATGTTTGGCCATAACCTTTATGTGGAGATGAATAAGGAGAGACGACCAGCTATGGTGGCACTAAGTAAACATTTTGCTTGAATGCCTTTGCATTCCCCTATTTTTGTTGTTTATGTGATTTTGTAAAAGATGCCTATTTTATTATTATGATTGGCTTAGTTTCTCAAGTGTGATTTGCGTGTTGACATATTAAACTAGCGAAGTCCCCATAATCACCTGAATGCGTCAGAGCTTCGAGAAGCATTTTGGGACCTCCATCTTGCGCATTTAGCCCAAGCCTTGTGTTTACATTGAACTTTTCTTATCTACGCACTCCACCCACTTCTTATTAGTGGCTTAGTATTCATCAAATGCAGTATCTAATGGCGACTGTTTGTGTTTCTAGAACCATATCTAGTTTGGTAGATTCAGCTAAGTGGTTCTGCTACTTCAATTAATGCGATTACACAATCTTCTTATCTTCTGGGTTGCATTAATCACGATGTCAAGGAGCCCGATAAAGGCCTGATTTATGGATGCGCAAGTCGGTTATGTGCGCTCAAAGAAGTATTCTGGACTGACTAAGGGGGGCCATTCATTGCAAAACAGAATAGTTCGCCCATGAACAGCTCATCAGCTTATTCGTGCAGCACACAAATTATATCCCGTTGGGTGAGTAGTTTCAACATTCCACATTTAATTACAGGACGACTGATAGTCTGGACCGGTAGACTGTACCAGCTATTGCGAAGTTAGATAAATAGATGAATGGGTCGACTTCTGGTTAGCCAGCTCAAAAGACGATTGATTGTCTGACTTTTGCAGCATCTGCTACTGCTCGGTTTACATCAGCGAAGAGACGAAAGGAAAAACTTGTTTTGTATAGGCTATTAGGTTTAAGAATGTAGGTGTGAAAGGGGAGCCAGGTTAAAATGAAAGTGCAGAGTTATAAATTAAGAACGTAACCGACAATCTTTGCAAGACGTTGGCGTCTCAATAATCCAAAGTAACCATCAATGTGACCTCAAACCGCCCATTGAAAGGCAATGCCAAACTCGGCCTTCATCCCGTCATCAGCGCTCAACACAACAGTCATTCTCAAATTGTCATTACTTCGAGGAAAATAATTGACAAAACTAAAACTTTGTTGCATAATTAAAAAATCCTAAACCAAATTCTATTGGGCTGATTGAAGATTGAGAATCTGGAAATGGACAGGTAGTTTTGGCAAGCATCCAACACAACTGGCATTAGGATATCCATAACACGAATTAACATAGATCAAAACTGGTCGAGAACTTGGTTCGTTTTCTGAGCCCGACGTGCTTGCATAAATACAAATGTCTCACTTGTTAGATGTAATGAAAAATTCCGGGGTTCAGAATGAAATGGTACAGACTTTGTAAAATGACTTATGGCGGAGAGAATAGTTCACTTTGTCTCGTATTTAAGATAAGTGAAGGGAAAGAAGGGGTAATCCAAGTGCTTCATTAAGCGAAACACTCATCATTACCACTTGAGATAGGTGCCCAGCCCACTCCACACCCATGTCGCATCAGCTCGAAGTTGCCACTTTTGAAGGCTATGATGTAATTCTCGAAGTAAAAGCACCTAGCAATGAGATAGAACCCAAGAAAGTGCAGGTAAATAAAATAATGGAGTTTCATCTGTGTTTATTTGACCCTGATGGAAAGGAGGTGATGACAACCAGTTGTGTATGTGGACTACCACACACAAATCAGGCGTAGAGTGGCGCGACTGGAGTGACTTCTTGGAGGTGTGGCACAGATGGTGGGTAGAGCATTCGAGCATCCCACTTCATCCCACAAAACTCATTCCCATAACAGTAGAGCCAATGAACAAAATTAATTGCTCACAATATTTTCACATAAAATGCATGGATGCAGTGTGAACTGGCTTTGTAGGATCTCAATCTCACCATAATTTTTAAGGTAGATGATGCGTGGGATCCCTTCGCTCAGACATAGCGATTCTCCATTCCCGACTTCGTAGGTGGGTTTGCATTCGCAATCGCTAAATGATGGCATCACAAGTGCTCGGTCAGCATTTAATCATCAGTACTGAAGGATTCGAAATAAGAGGAGATGGGAATATACTTCGACACTGAGAATTGTACTGACAGAACAATCTGGGACCACTTTTTGGAGTGTAGTCAGACGTGCAGTGTGCAGCACTCAAAAAGTGGGGTTTTCGCAGAGAAAACTGGAGAGCACAATTTCTATTGTGTCAGTTCAGCTTCGTTAGACTTTATGAAAGTTCGTTAAAGCTCTTGGTGCACTATAAAATGTGTTTCATTTGTCGATCACTACTCGACTGCATTCAAATTTCACTAACCCTTTTGATGGGCACGCAAAACTCGAACAAATTGCTCCATCCCACAATGGCACAGAAATGTCCTCCTTGTAATCTTCACCTTTCACAGCTAACCCATGCATGGGAAAATAGCCTAATTCACAACATGGGCAAAGGCCAAAATACTTCTTTGAAATGTCTCTTCCACTACTTCACCGCGTGAAGGTCTTTAAATTCCCTGGTGACGAAGCAAGTTGCAGAATTCGGTGGACTTACTTATTCTGGGCTTCATTAAATATCGCTTCTAAAGCATTATTTAGGAGGCATCGCTGACTTCTTAGAACTGCACTCCCATTCAAGTCGCTCATGCAAAGCCAATTCCCGACCGGATGAAATTCGTCACGAATCTACTACTTTTCTATTGAGTCCCCGTTTTTCCTTACCAGTCGAAATATTAATCTTCCGGTCCCAGAAAGAGAACAATTCTGGATTATTTTTGGATCGACAGTACTTAGTTTTTATAAGTATTTTGTATCATTCACATATGTCTTCCATTAATAGAATAAACGAGCAGCTATGACTCTGTAAGTGTGAGTTCCGACATTTTCTGCTCTCCTCAGCAAATGCGTTAACACATAAACCATCTTGTTTACCATTTCATAAAATGCAACACATGTCATTCCGATGATGTGTTACTGCTTTATTGGTCTCATAACCTCAGCACAGGCTTCATAAGCCAGTCTTCTTGATGTACCAAATATAGCCTCATTCCACTGCCAGTTACAATGCATATCTTTGAGTTGTGGTGATTATCAATGGGGAATTCCACTCTTAGGCCGCTATAGCGATGTCATAAAATAAGCTAAGGGAATCTAAAGAATAACAACTCACAAAGGTACAGAAATCTGGATTATTATAGTACCTCGTGTTCTGCGACAAAGTCGCCAAATCTCGCAACTGCAACTACATGACCATTCGTTGTCACAATTCCAACTTTCACTGCTTGTTTTAGGTTGTCATCAGAGACATTCCTTTCATCATTTCTAAAATATCCCACTAATGTAACATGTAATTGAGACTCCTGGTCCACGTCACGATTTCTTCTTCACTTACGGCAACTGTCGCATCCATTCCATTAGAGAGCACTTCATTTTAATGTCGAGAATCTTCACGTTAGCTCGCTGGTGAGCATTCAAAGAACTTTGGGCAGTTTTCAAAAGCACTTTTGAAAACTGAGTTGTGTTGGCAATTTATTGCCTATGTTCTTAATTAAGCAGCCCCAAATGATACGAATTCCATGGAAACTGCAGCAGCATCCCTCACTATGTGGATCTCAATAGCTGCATTTGCAAAATCAAGTTCCACTTATGACACCACACCACTCCAGGCTACTTTATCCCTCTATGAAGGGAGGAATTATCCTGGCTACGCTAAATTAACACACGATTCATTATGCGTCACTTCATGGCATCACTAACTATTCTAGGTAATTGCCTTAATTCAGATATCTGTATAGTCGCTGGTAGTGAGCTGGGCGAGATTGAGATTAATCAAAAGTCTCGATCAAGTTGCGTGTGCCAAAATTCCTACATCAACTGTGAAGTCAAGATCTGAGAGAACTCAGTCTCTTAAACGATTGAACACTCCAACACTCCTTTACCAAACCGCAATAACCTGCGCACTGCTGTCAGTGCTTTACTTAACTTGGCAATGCGCAATTGGATGACCCCTCATAGCTGTTTCGTCACGATGGCTTTTACTATTTGCGTCGTTGAGTTGCCGTTTGTGCCCATCTTATCCCTACCCCTCATTCTCTCATTCAGGTCGTAAAAAGCCAATTTAGGATTTAAACTTCCCTCGGTTGCCTCACTTGTAGATTTGCTCGTCTGAATGGGTGGGCACACCGACGTGTAGATTGGATCGGCAACAGACCGCTCGGTGGCTGGAGTACAGTTTACGGGTAAGGTACTACGTTAGAAAACGACTACGAGAAAGGGAAACTTGCGGCCTCCCTAAAATTAGTGCAAGGCGAAGATGACCACCAGGGCAAGTAGCACAGCACAGATGCCTGCAATCATTTATTTGTTTGATAAAATGTCTCAGAAACTTTCATACACATTAGTAAGATGTGTTGCAAATGCTCTGAGTTTGGCCTGGTCCACTTCTCAAATTATGGTTTTCTACACAAAAATTCATGAAATGTGGTCTATATCGTTACAATGGCTCCTTATGATCACAAACATCTTGGTGCACGAGTTCCCTGCCGGCCTGATTGGTGGTGTGGGCACTAAAGCGCGCACAACAGCACGACGGCTAGAAGCTCGTGACAGGACACAATGGCCACTTCCTACCACCCACACAAGTACCATAGTCCATACTTGGTCAAGTGCCACTGCATTTACTAAGCTTTGAATGCGGTTGCCATGATCCACAATGAAGCAAATCAGTGCAACGCACGTCTGGGGCGACCATCACAATTTGTCGAGAGATGTCAGTAGAACTAGTGGAGAAAATGGAGGCCAACATAACCGTTGGACAAATCATGGCGCGCTGCCGTTAGTAGACGCACTTATCCTGAGGAAGTTGACACGTTTAGTAGCACAACGCTTGTGACGTCCATTTCATGGCTGTGGGGGCAGCTCATTTACCAGCCACATTCAACAAATTCATGTCAGGTGTTCCTTCTCTGATGTGCATCACTGCAATACCTTATGTCAAAGCTCCCAATGCTTCCATGAAATGGAACAAATAAATGGAAGTGCCTGTCCACCCTTCATAAGGAGGCCTCAGATCTGTATGATTATTTACATCGTGTTCTATTCCTGTGCCCCCCATTTTGAACCACCCAGAATTGACAGTCGGATATTGAATGGACAAATATGACTTCACTCTGTGGTGATTACAAATGTGAATCCACCTACAAAGCCACTGTGTCTGAGCGAATGGACTCCACGCATCACCTGCATTAAATAATATGATGAGACTGGAACTGTACAGATTTAGCCGTTGTTACATTCATGCACCTCGCGTGAAGGTATTGTTTGCATTTCTTGTCTATTGACTCCACCGTTATGAGAAGTGGTTTTTGAGTGATCAGGTCGGCTAATTGAATGCTTGTATAATTTGCCACTCCACGCACTTGTCACAACAGTCACCAAACTCTGCTTACCAACTGTGCCACAATCCCAAGAAGCCGCCGCCAATGGTGTTTTGTGTGTGGTGGTCTGCACACCTATATGTTTACCAAGAATTGCCATCGTGAAGAAACATTCACCGCTGGTGCGTGATCAGTCTCTGCATACTCTACTAATAGAATCCCTTAAGCTCTACCTCATTATCAAGCATTTTGGCATCGGAGGATCACATTATGTGCAAAATAGGCTACTGCACGCTAGTGACTTCAGAACGGAGTAATCGAGGCAGTGTTCTACAGACAAAGCTTTTGATACAAACAGAAACACGCGTCACAGTCGCATCGCATTGGGTGACGGCAATGACGTGTTCTGACAAGTATTTCAACCAATAAAGTCATTGAGGAAACCTCTCTTCACCATCTTTTGAAGATTAATAAAATTTGGAGTTGAAATCCTCTCCAGTTCCTTCCAACCCGCTGCTTATTTAAAATGTTACCGATTTTCACATGCTGCTGCCAATGTTCACCACAAATATTAAAGCGTTTATTTGTAATATTTTGTTTGTCCGAACTACCGGTTTAGGTGACTTGGGTGGTCATCTTGTTCTAGCCGGTTGGTCGGCCTCCGGGCAGTGCCAACAGCCCCCAAGCCCTCTGTTCCCGGAACATATATATTCTGCCCTAGTACTGCGCCTTCTTTTACCTTTAGGGGAGCCTCGGGAAGCTACATACTAGTACCAATGTTTAGATTTTTGTGTTGAGGGACAGATTTCGATATTCCATTCCCTTCAAAGTAATATCTGTTTGACACTACCTTCTGTGTTAAGTCCTAGGCACTTGATAAGGGTTCGACGTTCCATTGCTAGTTCCGATGACTAAATTAGCGTTTTCTTCAACTAAGCATTTGAAACGCATCAGCGCTAGTCAACCCAAACAATTAAGGAGCCTACATATTAAAGATTGAGTGGCTCTTCAACTCAACTCCGTTGCGAGCTCCACCCCCACATGTCACCACTTCGAAAACCAAATCCGTTTTCGCCTCCAACTCTATTGAGCCTTAAACAACAAGAACGATCTCCTCGATGGTTGAGAAAGTGGGTCGATTGTCCAGCAGCCTGTACATTCAACCAATAAAATAACTTAAGCACCCTTAAACCTTGGGCTCTTTAACAGTTCTTAGAGGTGGACCACCATGCGACACATAGTTGTGTCTGGCGAGCAGATGATTCAGTCTACAGGTGAGATATTTTAGTGGACTCAACAAAACAGCATTTAGTAGTTTGTGCTTCCATCATCCCGTAGATGTAACTTGGGTGATGGAACGTAACGGGCTGACCGCAAGTTAGCTGGTTGCTGTTTATGTCACCAAAGCTTCTTTTACTCAGTCCAAATATTCCTTTAGCGAGCACATCTGACCAGCTTGGGCTCTGCTTCGCATCAACACCGCCTGCTAGCCGCCCTCTCAATTCAACAACACAACAGATCAACGTCTGCCCATCTCTAACTTGAGCCATTTTTGACTACCCAGAGTTACTGTAACCTTCTGTTTATTCATTAAAGCAAAAGCACTCAACTGTGTCTGAGCAGACTAATCCTGATTCTACTTCACACATTCCCTTGTATATTTCAAAGCAAACAATTCCTATTGTCGTAAAGATCGGTTCAATCACCAGCATGAGTCAACTTCCACGTTGACAGCGGTAAAATCAGAAGAATGCTGCATCAGTAGGTGGTTGAACGCACTCAGGTTGAATTGATGGATGTGTTGTGTTCTTAAATTAAGAAATCCATTAACAAAGTTGAGCACCAAGAATACTCTTATGGATGAACTCTCACCTAAACTTTGGCATTCATGACTAAACTCATGCGTGATACTCCTTGGTTATGGTTAACAAAGAGCAGCACTTGCACCTCAACAGAGGTTAATCGTCGGAGAGATAAGTCCATTTGTTAACCCGTTGAAGGGGGTTGACCAAATGAATCGCATCACATTAGTCCTGCCTTTTACCCTTCCAGCCATCCTGTAGCTCTAACGGAGAAGACTTTAGTTAGAAGAGCGGGATAGTTCGCCATGAGTGTTAAGTTCTCTGAACGCTGAACCGAAAATATAAAGGAGCCGAATGCGAAAAATTTGAAAAGACGTATTAAGAACTCGAACCGTGAAGTGAATGAGCAAAATAAAATTACTAACAGAAATTGCCGAACTCGTGCCCATTCACATGATATAATGAGTACGCAAGATTAATAAATGTACACGCAAACCATTTGTTTACCCAATAAGAACTGTAATAGGAAAGCATAGTTAGCGAAATCTCATATAAAAGTGATAAAGCAGTGTAGAGATGTTCAAACAAAATGTTTACTTAGAGCCACCATAGCTGGTCGTCTCTCCTTATTCATCTCCACATAAAGGTCATGGTCAAACATGCTCTTCTCATCAAACATTGGAATTTTCAGTTTATAAGCAACCATTCCCAGAAACACGTCTTCCGGAGCATAGTTGTACCGAGTGTAGGCCGTTCCAATCGCTATGTCGTCAACTATTCCGGGTCCAATCATCTGAGCAAAGCCACGCAGATATGGACTCATCTTATCCCATGGCACTTCACGGTACGATAGGTACAACTTCTTCAGTGGTGACCGATCGGCCATGTCAGATGTGGCCAAGTAGCCAAAGAGGGAGTTGTGTCTCTGCTCCTCAGGAACGCGTTTCATAAATGCATCCACCATGGAGAGGTTCACGCGATGATCGTCGTCCATGGTCATGAAGAGTTTGACGTTGTGCGCTCCACAGAAGGCAGACATCCAACGGTAATTGGTAACGCTTTTGAAGGTGAGGTTGTAGTATGTGTCTTCGTAGTCCGCCATGACGATGTCACTGTAATTTGCTATCTCCTCATAGATTCGCGCCATCACCTCATCTGTCTTGCCCTCGAAGGCCTGCATTTGATCGCCATCAGGACCAGTGAGATACATGACATGCCCATCGCGGTCGAACAGTCTGCCACCGTGCCTGCGTGGGACGCCGAGACTGAAGACGTAGCCAACAGTGAGGTTGGGGAAGCGCTGCTTCTCAAGGTGCATGAATTGGCGGAAGGAGTCGCGGCTGTCCCATCGGAGAACGCTGCTCTTGATGATTAGCACCAAGTCGTGTTTGGAGCCAGCATGACAAACAGATTTGCTGGTGGCGAGGAGTCGGATGGGAAAGTTGTATCTTGGCATCTGAACTAGGCCGAAACAGTGCCAGTGCTGATGAAGCGATTCCTCTCGACACCTCTTAGCGTGTTTGTGTAACAAATACGCTATCTCAGAAGCCATTTAGAACCGTTCATAAATGTTGTAATAGTGTTTGGATTCTTGTCTTGACACCAGTTATAACTGTGACGAGAAGACGAGTGATGATACTTGGCAGCTGAACAATCTCTGCTGATGCACATTTCTACGAAAAGTAGAATGAGATTGCAGAGGTAGCAATCTCACAATCCCTTTGTTTACGCGCCTTTTTAAATTATGCTACTTTACACTAAGAACAGATTTTACGAAATGCTTCGTTCTTTTCACAAACAAGAAATGCTGATAAAGCCAGTCAAAGTTGTAAGTTAGCGGATATGTAGTCAGCTCCAGCTGCATTTGAAAAGCATTAGCGTTTGCAGTGATAGGAGGTCATCTTTGGAGAGGTGATGACAAAAAAAATAAGTAAAATATAGGATAATGTATTCTAAATCGGCCTAGCTTAACGCAGGATTCCTAATGCGCCATAACTGCCTCGAGATTTGAGGGGATTCACATGCTTTAACAACTTTGCCAGTGCTTTTTCATTAAGAAGTTCCATGCCTTAAACAGCTAGTTTTGTGTAAAAACATGTGAACAAAATGCATACTGGAATTATGCGTTCGACTAAAATCACATCCACCTGATAGATGTCACCGCTGATAGGTACCACAATGTTTGCGCATTCAATTCGAAGTCAACAACGTTTGGAGAAAGTCACTGACACTTTATTTACTGCTTTACTGCCAAAACATGAAGGCCTTACTGGATTGTAAAGAGGGCCTAGCGTTTGTGTGGTTACATGTGCCGAGAACTATCGAACCCATTTAAAGCTTATCCATGTCAATTAATCATGAGAAGGAAATGGTGGTCAAAGGAAGGAAGAAAGACCATCGGACTTACAAATCTAACTGGATTGCCAGCTTTAATGTCGTTCACGAGTTGCCTCAGAGGGACATCTTGAGGATAAGTTTGGTACACATTCGAATACCTTACTCGCCTCCATACTCTCCTTGGGAGTTTACCGAGGTCTTCAAACGACACCATGTGCCACGGATATGATCCTCGAAATAGACGCCTTCGGTAGTACAGTTTATTATCGTCAGTCGGTATTGCATTGACAGCTGGTCGGACACAAATGCTCATATCGAATCCACCCGTCCATCGGTAGCTTTTGTCCACGGTTGTGGGGGGCCACCTGCACGTCGAGTCTTCTACGCTGTTCACCATTGGTACATCATCATACAGTCTTAGAGTGCTGGCATAAAACATTACTAGTAGGATGCAGGGGGATGCAACAATGAACAGACTCCCACTTTTCAGGCTGCAGCGCATGGTTGGGGGTAGTAGGTTGATCTTGCGTTGCACCCGTTACTGTTCCGAGTAAATAGCTTTGCGAGCCAATGTTACATAGGTTCATTTGATACGTGCACAACCTAAGAGATGCGTATAAAGCATTACGTACGTGCGCGTGTGGGCGTGACAGTGAGAACGTATGATTGAAAACATAGAAAGAGAAGTGTTCACCTCTATGGTACTCACTTTGGTGTGTGTTCAGACATTTGATAAAGCATCAATCCTAACTTGTTCGTTGGTTGGACTACGCAAAGTGGCGGTCGACTTCAATTTGTGGCTTATAGCACCTACTTGACCTTCAAAACAGCCAGTTAGTAGGTGGCTGAAGCATTATTGGCCAAGAATTAGCCAATCACATCATTTCAACCAGGAGGGCATCAAGTGTTGACTGTGGGGGTAGTGCGTGTTTACCCCTCGCCCGAATCTATCGACACTCGTCGTAGTCATCAGTTCAAGGTATCACATGAGCTATCTACTTGTAGATGAATTAGTGGTTTGATTGACAGTTAGTAATTAGGTTCTGAATCGACTTAGGGGTGAATGTGACTGTGGGTAAAATCTAATGTCTCTTCTAGTTAACACATTTGTGCTCTTGTTGTCAGGATAAAGTTAGGTAATGTTAAGAGTTTTTTACCATGCTGCGGCAGCAAAGGCTGACCCAGAATTTTCAAACGACACCATTGTATACCCTCCTAATAGGTGAAATCATTATACGGTATTCCCCTCAGTGCTTTCAGAATATAAGCTGGAAAGCAGCAATGCATGAATGTGCTTTCGAGCGCCCAAGCGAAATGATACCTCGAGGTGACTCATAATTATTGATACTCCTTGGCATTCTTTCTTGTCTGCATATATTTGGTGGATGTTGGTGGGGTAGACAGCAAACACCGAAAGCTGGCCACTCCATGCCCGAACACTGCTGTATTTTACGATGATATTAGGCTAACCTTATAAGCGGCACAAGATATTGAACTCTATTGACTTTGGTGGCTTCAGCAGAAAACCTACAAAATATCCATCATACACCTCCAAGATACCGTCTATCAACTAAATCCTCACGGTTGTATAGTGTTAAAGCACGCTAGACATAGACGGGACCGTCTCCAAGCAATAATTGTTCCAACAAACCGTAGTTATAGGTGTATAAGGTTTACCCGTGTGCTCCTCGTCACCTCGATGAAATTCCAAATTTGCATAAACTCCGATCATATTATTCGGTCATACTTCAAACATCGAGGAGGTACTGCGTAGATCGGGTGATCAGTGATTTCTATACACATTAATTTTAACTTTTTTGAATTTGCTAGGCAAGCATTGCCAAATGTACTTAACATCAATTGGATCTGGTCAAAATGCTGTCGTTGTCTACAGAGCTGATCCTCCCCTAGGGTGTGATATGGACTGTGGTAGAATGGGGCGCTTATGTGAACATGGAAATAAACCACAATGCACCGCTAGGAGCATCGATACCATGAGCTGCATAGGGCGTAAGGCCATTCGCAGACACAAACATTTTCAGACTTAATGTGCATACCATTAACTTCATTTGTGCTTGAGATGATTACTTCAGAATTACAAAGAGCGTGTGAATTCCCTGGATTTGCATTACTGTAGCCGTTTTAGCGTATTACATGCCTGCATCAATGGCATCTTGGGTAACGATGAGCTATCAGCGCGAAGCAGTCGCTCCAAAGGCAGTTTCAAAATTACGTGCCCAACCATCATTTTCAGGTCATAACCACCAAGATGTCACTACGGTAAGTCAGTCTAGTGTAGCAGGCTAAAGATCATAGTGATTGGAATTATTTTACGCTGATTATCACCGCAGTTCTAGACAAAAAGCTTTTGTGCGTTCCCCACCCCAGCACCCTCCCCAATAAATGGCTGAAATCACGTGTTTTGTGTGCACTGATGCTCACTATAATCCTAAGGTCATCAAATGAGAACGCACGTGGCCTGGTCTCCGGTATTCACGCTGAGACAGCTAAAATCAACGACACAATCGTGCGTCATGCCACCCACTTGCTCACTAGTGCGTCGCAAAACAAAGGAGTCTGTATCGGAGTGCCGTCTACTGGACACTTAACAAAGACAACACCATTTCATAGCGGAGCCAAGCAGATAAGAGGTAGATATTTATTATTCCAAGAGCTAACGATTTCCAAGCACTAATAAGTTATTTAAGCGAGTAAAATTAGTAGAACTGCGCCTTTTGAGGTGAGCCGGGATAGTGAGAAAGTTGAGTAGAAGAAGGTATGCTGGGATCCCTGATTTAGCTCAAGTGGCTTTAGATACCCAGCCGACGCTAACTCTTAGAAGCTTTGGGAGATTATGCGCAATGCCCACGAAAAATGTTAACCTCTTGTACAGTTGTAAGCTTGATACTTTCGAGCGTCATTGTGGAATTTCTCGCCCTGATCATTTTCTTATATGAATGGCTGCCAGGGCTGCAAGCTGGAAACCACTGTTACTGATACTGACACCATTCGACGTGTGATCAACAGACCTACAACCCTTACACCATTCCATTTCCTTATTACAGGTGCACTAAGCATCTTACTGCCTTACGCCATTTGCCCTCTTCTGTGTATAGTGCTGGGAATCAAAACTTTGTTCAAAGTATCCTTTATCACACCGCCTTGTCCGACAGACACACTACCGCTGCTGCTGCGTATTACTTTAATTAGCATTCAGTGAACTCACCACTTACTCTTGCGGTAAGTGGCCATTCAAAGTGATTGCCAACAGAGCCGCTAAATTGGACATTTCCATTTTTTGACTTGTGGTTCGTCGACCCACCACAAAAGGCAACCATGTTGATACACTTTCAAAATCACCTGTTAGCGATGATATTACGGTCTTGTGCAATGTACTTTGCTGCTTAGACTTCACAAGTGCATCTGATCAGCTCGTCTTCCACACATAGTGATGTGGAAGAATCACAGTGGTGAGTGTTGGTGATAAGTACCACAACTCCATATTTTGGGCATTTTTCATCCGAGCAGTTGCAATTGGCTGGCCAAGCGACGCTCCGAACCAGATGCAAAACGATGATGAACTTGAATTGACTTCAAAACATACTTCTCTTACAGTGAACTATTGTCACAGAGCTATCAAGGCACGGTCTCTACAAAAGTTATTTTATTTTGCATATTTGATCCAGCCATGCTGTTGCTCCCCCGTCTATCAGCAGAAACGACCCATCATCGGTAAATAGAGCTCACGCTGTCTCTAGCTCCTGCTTGGGTGACTGATATGGTGGGTTAATTATTGACTGCTGGTTAACTGGCAGATTTGACAGTTATGCTATTGCCACAGTGGTGTCACTCCTTATTAATCTCCACTAGGCTGCAAATAAGCTAGGATTACTGCATTAATAAATGTTTGAACACGTGAATGCAAATGCTATCCGGATAAGCACGTGCATTTTGGTGTCTACCTACACACACCCCTTCGCACGCACACACACCCGCACTCACACTCGAACCTGTGTTTAATTGAAATGACTGAAAAACGCAAGGTCAACCTATGATTCACAATCATGCGCTGCAGCTTAAAAAGCCTGCTTTAACACACCGTTGTACATTCCTGCATCCCAGTAGCAATGTTCAATGTCGGTACTTTAAGACTACATAATAATGAGCCTGAAGTTCGCAGCACAGAAAACCTGGTGTGCAAGTGGTCTCCCAAAACCGCTGATATTACCTACCAATGGGGCAGCGGGTTCGACATCAGCATTTGTGTCCGACCAGGTGTCAATGCATCCAACAGCAGTGTAAACATACGGTATCCGCTAAAGGCTCTGTTCCAAGGTGCACAAACAGGGGAAGTGGTGTCGTTTGAGGAGCTTGCAGAACTTCCAAGAGGAATGTGGGGGACAGTGAAATATCCGGAGGTGTGCCAAACTCATCCACAAGATGTCCCTTTGAAACAACTCGTGAACGATATCAAAGCTGGCAGTCCAGTTGCATACGCAATTTTTCCCTCCTATGAGTTACTAACACGCTATTTTACAGTCGCAAAGTGTAATTCTGTGAATACGTCCAAACAGACTTGGAAGTTTTCAGTGCGTGGTGGCTGCAGTCGTATCATTCTTAGGCTGCCCTAAGCAATCCAGTAAGCTCTTCACGGTTCGCAGGTAAAGAAGTGTATCAAATATCTGTGGTCAAGTCATTAATTAACTCCAATTGAATGGTGTAGCACTCGAAGAATCAACGTGGAACTGTCCTTACGGTAGTGACTTTAGCCGATTAAGATGCGAGCATGACTAGAAGCGTGCTTGAATGGAGATAAGTTTAAGTGATACTTAATGTTACATACTTTCATTAATCTTTGCCAAATCTTAAGGCTGAAATTGCAGTCGTATGATTTACCGATTCCTTACAAGTGATTGAGATCTACAACCAAGTGTAATTTTGTGCATTTGTCTGAATAGCTTAGCTCTTCTTTGGCCAATATGCCAAAATCTGCAGAAGTTATTGCTTGCCTCTAATCCAAGCCTTATTTTAGCCGATGGCAACACACACTTTTGTTGAAGGCTGGTTGTTGCCGCCAAAGTACGTTCAATAGGGAGGAAATAAGAATTAGGCATAGTGAGTGCTCAGGTTTAGTATCTAGTGGAAATGAAGATGTTCCTAATTATTGAAACGTAGTTGCAAGAATAGACAAATTGTTTGTTGAGGGACTAACGAAAGCAGTGGAGAATCAGAACCGCACCTGGTTTGTTGGATCTGGCTGAGTAGTTTCAATGCAACGATTAATCAGATCACGCCACCTTCCACTCTTTTGGGTCGCGTTAGTTCAAGGTGTCAAAGAGTAGAGAAAGGCTTACTTTATGGATGTTTGGACGGTGCTCAAATGTGATGGTAAAGGTTGAGGATAAGCGCAACAAGGTGAGCCATGTGAAGCAGTGCACAATTCGGTCAATTGTGCTCTAAGAAATAGTCTAGAAAATAGAATGGCGTACGCTCGAGCAGTTCATCGGCTCATTCATAGAGCTTTTAAACCATATCTCAGTGCGGGAACGGGTTCGGCATTCAATGTTGAAGAACAGAGCGACTGAAAGCCTGGACTAGTTATCAGTGCATAGTAAATTGTCCCACCGGTAGATTGCACCAACTTTTGCGAAGTTCGATAAATAAATGGATAGGTCAACTTCTAGTTAGCCAGCTCAAAAGACAATTAGTTTTCGGACTTATTCAGCATCTCCTGCTGCACGGTCTACATCAAGGCTGTTGATGGGATTTATTAGGATACTGAACATAGCGTTAGGTAACTAACTTAAGAGTGGAGCGTTTGAGACGCACTGGTACTAGTCGTTATGATGAAATTGCGAAACAAACTTGGTTCATGTAAGCTAAGGAGGGGTGGATGCTGGCGTAAAGGTGCGGAGTCATGGATTAAGGAAGTGGAGGTGATAGCATGGTAGATTTTACGATCAGCGTCCAAACGGCACAAAGTAAGCACCAGTGTGGCTTCAAAGTATTTATTATATGGCAATGCTAAATAAGCCATTGTAGGTGGTAGAGAAGACCACATTCCTTCATTCCAACACCAACGCTTAGCGCAGCAACCAGTCTCACAGGACATCACATTTCAGGTGGAAATTGACGAAATACACACTTCGACGCTCGACCTAAAATAAGAAATGCGTCAGAATTTTGAGTAAGTGGTGAGCACTGAGCAAGGTGTTTGGGGACGACCAGGAGGCAGTCATTCGCTTCTCTAACGTGGTTACACAAACTCCTTTCCTAGCACAGTGGGGCTAGTGAACAGGCAATTTGGGTACATCACCTTCACATAAAATGCATGAGTGAAGTGCGAGCCAAATTAGTAGACAGTCTACCTCTTCTGCTGCATATAATACATTCATCTGGACACAACGACTCTTCATTCTCAGGTTTGTACGTGTATTTATGCTAGCAATAGCGACACGCGCTCAACCAGCATCCAACGCTCACTGTTGGAGAGTCGAAAGTTGGAGGAGGTGAAAAAGATGGATTCAAGTACCACCATGTTTTAGGGAACAATAAGCACTTTTATGCACTCGCCCCAATACATGGAATCACTGGGTATTTTGCAGCTCTTCATAACAGTGGTGTCTGTTGAAGAAGGACCACTTGATATGGATTAGTCAAATTGACTTAAGAGCGTTGTGAAGTTGAACGCGTCAATCATCTCAGTGTAGCGGCGTCTACTAATGACAGTGTCTCACGATTTGTCTTACGGTAGGTGAGCCTTGATATCGCTAATCAAACCTCTCTTTTCTTCACTAGGCTCAGTGACGTCCTTCAGCAAAAAGTAGGAGTAACGTCTGATGCATGATGTGTAGCTCGTGGCAAGTAGGCTTTAGCAAAGGAACCGACATACTTGACTTTTGCTGTGCCTAGCCTTCAACCTGATACAAATGAGTTCAGTAATCAATTACACTTGATTATTTTCTACACTAATTGCTCTTTGCGAAGAGGTTTGAAATGCACTGCGAAACGTGTTTGATCCTTTGGCTTTGGCTCATTTTCCTTCGCCCTCTCTCCTCACTGCCTATTCAGCACTCTCCATCAAGCCACTGGTCCGTCTGTATTGATGTTAACTCGCCGTCGATTAGGGATGCATTGACTAACTTGACGCGATTCCCTAAACCTATGTATTTGCCGAATCACTGCAAGCAATTTTCGGCCCCCATAAAACAGAGACATTCTTTTCCAGAATTCTGCTCTTTTCACAGCCAAGTCATCAATTGCGGATCCAAGACTATTTCACAATGTCGGCGGTGGCAAAGGTGCTTCCTCCCTTCTCTTGCAAGTGTTACTCTCACGACCTCACTGGCAATGTCTTGCAACTGCGTAGAGATCTCCAACTTCCTTACTGATGCGGGAAGTAGTGGATTTCAATGGGTTAAACTACCGCACGCTTTACTGAAATTTGCTTAGCATGGAGTCTACTAGGTGTTTCTGACGTCTATGAGTCATGGAATGAAATTTCTTATACCTCTACAGCAATTCAATTAAACCCTCATTTCGCTCCAACTTTTAGGATTCCCAATTTAGCTCCTAGAAACAGAATTACTTTTCATCCTGTCATTGTCCATGATTGCCTAATTTTTATGACTACTTTTGTCCTGTTCGTTCCTGTCTTTCATTCTAGCGCACACGATAAAAGAGGTCGCAAAAATTACTCGAATCACTGTGGTTTTGGAATTTTGGGGTTTATTGTTTTCTGACTCCTAAATAAATTTGTTCACACACTGGCCGTCTTATTTACCCCTTCATGAAACGCATGTTTGTCATTTCGATGCTGTAGAACCATTCAAACGCAGAGTTTTAGCAAACCTAGTCTTCGAGTTTTTAAACTTTAGCACAAGCATTATAAGCCACTCTTTTAATGTATCTATTCCGATTTCAACGCACTACTAGAAACTGTGCAGATCCCCCAAATGAGGTGCTTGTCTAGGAAGGTGGAAATCTTGACAGCTAATTTCGCTCTTACATGTCTTGAAGCTCATTACAAGCGATAGAATTGCAGAATTCTTTCGTCTATCATAATTTTCCCACCACTTTTTATGACTATTTACTTCTACCACCACAAAAAAATTCACCCCAGTGGTCGAAATTTCCATAAAAATCCACCATTTCCGTTAACATGCCTTTTATTTCATTTCAGAACTGTAAGACAGTTGAGATCAACCTAAAGCTTGCCTTAATTTGACGCTCTGCATGATCGTTAGCAGTGCCAAAATTCTTAAGTCATAACTGCTATGCCGGGATTTGAGTGAGCTCAGCCTCTTAGACTATTGAACACTCAAATACTGTCTTATCAAATCGTAATATCATATGCACTACTATCGTTGTTTTAAGTAACTTAGTAATGCGCAAGCAAATCAATTTTTTAGATACATGTTTTGGAAACACATGAATTACTTTTGCCTCAACAGGCGAATTACCTCAATAAGTGAAGGTGGCATGTGAGCCACCTCGCGTCTTGGTGGATGCCACCTACAGCCGTTCCGTCGTGGTAGCTTTTCACTTCTCACGTCGTTGTATTGATGTTTACGCTCATCCATTCCTTGACCCTGATTATCCCCTCAAGATCATGATCGGCCAATTCTAAGACTTAAGGTTCCTTCGATCGGCTCAATTGTAGATTTGATTGCCTGGACGGATGAACACACTTATGCGTGAATCTAATCAACAATTGACCGCCCTTTGGCCGCAGTACAGTACTCTGTTGAAAAATGATCACAAGCAAAGGGAACTCGAAGAATCCCTAAAATTAGCATGAGGCGGCGATGAACACTAGGACAAGTAGCACAGCACCAATGTCTACAGTCATTCGTTTTTCCATTAAAGCGTCTTCGAAACTCTTCGAGTGATTTATAAAATGTCCTGCTTTCCCTCTAAATTTGTTTTATCCTCCCTCTCAAATATTGGCCATTTGCGCAGAAAAGATTTTCGAAACGTCGTCTATGCTGGTGAAGTAATGTTGGATGACCACAAAAGTATCAGTGCACGAGTTCACTGCTGGCCTGGTTGGTGTGTGGACACTAACCCAAGCTCGGCACTGTGGCAGCCAGAAGCGAGTGAGCTCCATCCTACCGCTGTCGAGGCAGCTCAGCAAGAGCCTGTTCCCAATCCAGGTTTGACAGATTAATATCATGTGCTTCTTCGTCGACGTACATTATTGCCATGAATGAATGCAAAATGCCCATTTTTATGCAGCCAAATAAATGCATACAAGTGCTTGAGTACACTCTGAAACATGGTTGTGCTTTATTCCATCGTGCTGCCTTCCATCTCCTCCCATTTTAAAATCTTCCAGCATTGGTCATGGAAGGTTGATTGAGCATGTGTGAATTTTATTACTACCGTTGATGCAAATGTAAACCCATGCATCAAGTTCTTTAAAAAATTTATTCCTTATTACTTTCATGCACTTTCTGCGGCATTGTGTTCAAGCTGTTAGCTCGCTGGCTCCATTGTGATAAGAACGCGTTTTTGTTTGACGAAATCGCCAAGTGAATATCTGTGCCATTAGCCACCCCCAAGCCATTCACATAATATCCACCAACATGCCACACTCCTACCGCATTGTAACAGCACAGCTTTGCACACACTGCAGCCATGGTTTGCCAAAAATATTTTTTGTACTCTCCTCCTACTAAGTAATATCCATGTGATACGGGCTTCTGTGCTAGGCGTTAAGTATGTGATGGAAGCTTGGCTACTCTGTTAAATTGAAGGACTGGAACAGCATTTCCTTGAAATGCACAGACACTAGTCAGCGCATAGAATTAGAAAGCCTTTACTTTTAAGAGCGTGTGATAACCTAATTTTACTCTGTTGCGAGCCCACTTTCACAGGACACCATCCTAACAATCAAGTCCAATTTTGTCACCAACTCCATCTCAACTTTTGAAAAAGAAATTGGTCTTGCACTTTTTCGCCTAATATCTTTAGCAAAAGTTCCCTAAAGTGCGCTTAAGTGGGTCTTTCACCAAATGGCCTGCTCAATCTACCGATCCAGTAACCTAAACATCGTTTGATGCAGTGGAGAACCTACCTTCCTATCTTCCTCTTTCCTTCTATCCGAGTAAAAACCCGTTCAGGCTAGAGCTGAGACATTTCATAAGGCACAACAAAATAGCGCTTCCGCTCGTCCTATCCTAAATAACTTAGGTAGTAAAGACTAATTTAACAAGCTGACTACTAGTTAGCTCGTGAAACTTGGCACTTCCAAACTCCACTTCCCATTAATCTAAATATTTGCAATGAGCAATTCCAACCGTCTTGTTAACTACTCCTCCTCACCCAACGCCTTCTAGACACCTTCAAGCTTCAGCGCCACAGCAAATCAGTGTCTACACATCCAAAAACCGAGTTGTTTTTGACTCCTCAGATTTATAAAATTGATGAGACTTAGGGGTTACTGCGACCTTCTGTTTATTCATTAAAGCAAATGTACTCGGCTATTTCTATCCACGCTAGTCGTGGTTCTACTTCACACATCCTCTCTTTAATCTCTAAGCAAACATTTCACATGTTCGAAAATGTGATTTTTTCATCAGACCCATCTCAACTGCCGTGTTTGCGATAGCAAACATAAAAGTACTGTGTCTATGCCGTTGAGCACGTTTGAAGATGAACTGTAATGCATGGTTGGTACTCATAAATCTATGGATTCAGCACAGTCGATCATCAAGTTCGCTTTCATAGGTAAAATTTTGTTCACCTAACCTTTGACATTTATAAGCAGCTTGCTGCAGGACGCTCTCTGATAGTTACTAACAGGGAGCAACACCCATACCTCATAGGGCAGATGCTAATCAGTGGACAGTTAAGTCTATTGGTTGCCCATGAGGGAGCTTTGACCGAATTAATCTCATCATGCTCTCCCTGCTTCCTCCGACTGCATAAAGTCCATTGAGAATTTGGTTCCAACCATCAATCGAAAAGTCGCCTATGTTTGAAATATGAGACTATTTTCTGTTGATGTTACATTCCATGAATGCCAAATAAAAATTTAAAGTAGATACAGAGAGCAAATTTAAACGACTTATTTACAATACGAGACCTAGGCGGAACTTGCGCGTCGAGTTTTCTACGCTGTTCATTATTTGTACATCAGCACGTAGATTTGAAGTGCTGACATAGAGCATCACCAGTAGGATGCAGGAGGATGCAACAATGAACTGATCCCTACTTTCCAAGCTGCAGCGCATGATCTTGCGTTATACCCGTCACTACTCCGATTAAATAGCTTTGCGAGTCACTACTAGATAGGTTCATTTGAATCGGGCACAACCAGTGTGAAACCTATGCAGCAGTGAGTACGTACGTGTGGGTGTGGCCGTGACATGAGGGTTGTGTGTATGTGCACACCAAAATTCAACCACTTTTATGTATTCAGACAGTTGATAATGCATGAAACCATACTCATTTGTCGGTTTGATTGCTAAAAATTACAGACAACTTTCCTGTGTGCCTTGTAAAAGCTGCATTGCTTTCAAAGCAGCCAATTAGTGGAAAGTTGAATCATTATTGGTCAACGGATAACCAATCACACCAGCCCTCCAACCAGATGGGCACCTCCTGTTGGTCACAGAGATAGTGAGTGTTTTCCTTCCACCCACGTTCGGCAGGGCTCACTGTAACTTACCATTTCAAAATGTGACGCGAAGCGCGTACTTAGAGTTGAAAAGCAGTCATCGGTTTGGAGATGATTTTGACAGCGGTAATAAAAAGCAAATATACTTTCCATTTAATGTGACCAAGTTATCGTTGTAGAAGTCAAATATTGTAAATTGGATGAGTTTTTACAATATTATTACACCAAGGTTCGTTAATTACATAATCGGAATGCGAGAATTACCATTACGTTGCAGACTATTACCAGAAAATACATAAATATGCCTTTGAGTGCTAAATTGATGTAAAAATCTGGTAGCCTCAGTATGATTATTGTTTCATAGCAATTTATTCGTTAATATATGTCTTTGAACACATGCTGGTAGGCTTGTCGGCAAAAATGATCTTAAACAAACACAAATGCTATCGACTCCAGGCCTCAGCATCGATGTCGCCAGTTTACTTCAGTGGAAACTAAGACACCACTTATCATCCAGAGCACCATGGCTGCTTAGAGTGTGCAGCGGGCCGTAGGCGGGACCACCTACGAACAATAATTGTTACAACAAGGTGTGATGAGTGACGCATGTGCTTCACTCACTACCGAGCATTATCCAGCCTCTCGGAGATTTTCAAAAGGAGAATGTGCTTATTTGCATTATCATCCATTCCTATCATTCGAACATATTCTAAGCGCCGAGTACAGCTAGCAAAATCGTTTCTGTGGCAAATAAAACGTTTTCAGACAGACAGTGCCTTTTTTCAGGTGCTCAATAATTAGCTTGTAAATTTGTTTTAACTTTGCCAAATTTCCTAGCAGACATTTTCGAATGCGCTTTACATCAATTCAATCCACTCTAAAGGCTATCGCTTTGTATACAAAGCCGAACTTTCTATATGGGTGTGGCATAAACCGTGGAGGAATGCTTTTGACAGTATGAGATTGAACCACATTAATATTGCAGGTACTTTTTACAAAACTACCACCTACGTGCCTCAAAGAAAATTGCATCAAAGAGAAGTAGGAAAGAGGGCTGTAGAAGGACGGAAGATCCGACAAATCGGACTGTGTAGGACCTGAGACCATTCAAACTAGAATTTTTAAGCGGTTACTCCAGAAGTAGGATAAATATTTTACAGCGGGCATGCAAACTCCCTTTAAAGTGACAGAAATGTAGCCGTGTTAGCTTACTGCATGCCTGCATTGTTGCCGTCGGCAGTACCGAAGTTGCGTGCCCAACTACTATTTTCTGTTCATAAAGATTAAGATGTCTGTGCCTTTTAAGGTGAACTGAGACAGTGCGAATGTCTAGTGTGGTAAGATATGCTAAGATCCTTAAGCTGGCTCAAGTGGCCCTGGATACCTTGCCAATGCTAATCCTTAAGAGTATCAGAGGTTTATGTGCAATTCCAATGAGAGTTTCCTAGCTCTTGTGGAACTTTTGATCGGTTAAGTGCTCATCTCGATTATTTCTTCATAGGAATGGCCACCAAGGTTGTAAATTGGAAACCGCTGTTACTGATATTGGCGTTATTAAATGTATTATCTACAGACCTAACACCTCTACACCATTCCAATTACTTACTGCAGATATATTGAGCGTCTCACTGCCTTACTGCACCTGCCTTCTTCTGTGGATATTCATAAGAGTCAAACCTCAGCTCACAAACCCTTAGTCGACGCTCCTGTTCGACAAACACACTACCGCTGCTTTCCTGTTTCATCTTACTTGACGGACAGTGAATTGACCACTTACTTCTATAATAAATGACCATTAAGATTGATAAATTACGAAGAATGACACAATTTTGAAAAAGGGAGATGGAATTCATTAGAAGTATTTTTTCAACGCCTGTAAATTTTAAGGAGACGGCTGTCTTTGCGAAGTCGTTACATTGGCCTGTTTTGCGACCTAGTCTTGTGGTATGTCGACTCACCACAAAGGGCAGTTATGTTGATACACTCTCAAAATCACCTGTTAGCAATGATACTACGGCCTTGTGCAGTGTACTTTGCTGGTTAGACTTTACAAGTGCATCTGATCAGACTGTCTTCCACGCATGGTAATGTGGAAGAATCACAGTGGTGGGTGTCGGTGATAAATACTACAACCCCATATTTTGGGCATTTTTCATCCGAGCAGTTGCAATTGGTTGGCCAAGCGACGCTCCGAACCAGATGCGAAACGATGATGAACTTGAATTAACTTCAAAGCATATTTCTCTTACAGTGCACTATTGTCACAGAACTATCAAGGCACGGTCTCTACAAAAGTTATTTTAGTTTGCATATTTGATCCAGCCATGCTGTTGCTCCCCCGTCTATCAGCAGAAACGACCCATCATCGGTAAATAGAGCTCCCACTGTCTCTGGCTCCTGCTTGAGTGACTGAAATGGTGGGTTAATTATTGACCGCTGGTTGACTGGCAGATTTGACAGTCGTATTAGTGTCACAGTGGTGGGTGTCAATGGCAAGTGCTATAACTCCACGCTTTTAGCACTTTCTGCCAAATCAACCGTAACTGGTTTGTCAAGCTTTGCGTGCTGACTTGCTCCCTCCGTAAAGAACCACAAGTCTTTTATTACAATGTAAAAAGATGATGAACATTAATTTATTGTGACTTCAAAAGCGTTTCTTGCTTACAGCGCAATAATATGGTATAACTACTAAAGCATGGTTTGTACAAAAGTTACATCAATTTAAATGGTTGATTTAGACACGCTACCTAAGTTCTACCTATATAAAATTTCATGGATGAGTTTCAAATGGGTTCGATAGTCCTCAGCACATGTAACCATACAAACGCTAAGCCTTCTTTACAATCCAGTAAGGCCTTCATGTTTTGGCAGTAAAGCAGTGAATGAAGTGTCAGTGACTTTCTTCAACAGCATGATTGTCCTTTACTTTAGGGTTGACGAACCACAAGTCAAAAAATGGAAACGTCCAATTTAGCGACTCTGTTGTCAATCACTTTGAATGGCCACTTACCGCAAGAGTACGAACGATAATTGAAGTAACACGCAGCAGCAGCGGTAGTGTGTCTGTCGGACAAGGCGGTGTGATAAAGGATACTTTGAACAAAGTTTTGATTCCCAGCACTATGCACAGAAGAGGGCAAATGGCGTAAGGCAGTAAGATGCTTAGTGCACCTGTAATAAGGAAATGGAATGGTGTAAGGGTTGTAGGTCTGTTGATCACACGTCGAATGGTGTCAGTATCAGTAACAGTGGTTTCCAGCTTGCAGCCCTGGCAGCCATTCATATAAGAAAATGATCAGGGCGAGAAATTCCACAATGACGCTCGAAAGTATCAAGCTTACAACTGTACAAGAGGTTAACATTTTTCGTGGGCATTGCGCATAATCTCCCAAAGCTTCTAAGAGTTAGCGTCGGCCGGGTATCTAAAGCCACTTGAGCTAAATCAGGGATCCCAGCATACCTTCTTCTACTCAACTTTCTCACTATCCCGGTTCACCTCAAAAGGCACAGTTCCACTAATTTTACTCGCTTAAATAACTTATTAGTGCTTGGAAATCGTTAGCTCTTGGAATAATAAATATCTACCTCTTATCTGCTTGGCTCCGCTATGAAATGGTGTTGTCTTTGTTAAGTGTCCAGTGGACGGCACTCCGATACAGACTCCTTTGTTTTGCGACGCACTAGTGAGCAAGTGGGTGGCATGACGCACGATTGCGTCGTTGATTTTAGCTGTCTCAGCGTGAATACCGGAGACCAGGCCACGTGCGTTCTCATTTGATGACCTTAGGATTATAGTGAGCATCAGTGCACACAAAACACGTGATTTCAGCCATTTATTGGGGAGGGTGCTGGGGTGGGGAACGCACAAAAGCTTTTTGTCTAGAACAGCGGTGATAATCAGCGTAAAATAATTCCAATCACTATGATCTTTAGCCTGCTACACTAGACTGACTTACCGTAGTGACATCTTGGTGGTTATGACCTGAAAATGATGGTTGGGCACGTAATTTTGAAACTGCCTTTGGAGCGACTGCTTCGCGCTGATAGCTCATCGTTACCCAAGATGCCATTGATGCAGGCATGTAATACGCTAAAACGGCTACAGTAATGCAAATCCAGGGAATTCACACGCTCTTTGTAATTCTGAAGTAATCATCTCAAGCACAAATGAAGTTAATGGTATGCACATTAAGTCTGAAAATGTTTGTGTCTGCGAATGGCCTTACGCCCTATGCAGCTCATGGTATCGATGCCCCTAGCAGTGCATTGTGGTTTATTTCCATGTTCACATAAGCGCCCCATTCTACCACAGTCCATATCACACCCTAGGGGAGGATCAGCTCTGTAGACAGCAACAGCATTTTGACCAGATCCAATTGATGTTAAGTACATTTGACAATGCTTGCCTAGCAAATTCAAAAGTTAAAATTAATGTGTATAGAAATCACTGATCATCTGATCTACGCAGTACCTCCTCAATGTTGGAAGTATGACCGAATAAAATGATCGGAGGTTATGCAAATTTGGAATTTCATCGAGGTGACGAGGAGCACAAGAGTAAACTTTATACACCTATAACTACGGTTTGTTGGAACAATTATTGTTTGGAGACGGTCCCGTCTATGTCTAGCGTGCTTTAACACTATACAACCGTGAGGATTTAGTTGATAGACGGTATCTTGGAGGTGTATGATGGATATTTTGTAGGTTTTCTGCTGAAGCCACCAAAGTCAATAGAGTTCAGTGTCTTGTGCCGCTTATAAGGTTAGCCTAATATCATCGTAAAATGCAGCAGTGTTCGAAGATGGAGTCGCCAGCTTTCGGTGTTTGCTGTCTACCCCACCAACATCCACCAAATATATGCAGACAAGAAAGAATGCCAAGGAGTATCAATAATTATGAGTCACCTCAAGGTATCATTTTGCTTGGGCGCTCGAAAGCACATTTATGCATTGCTGCTTTCCAGCTTATATTCTGAAAGCACTGAGGGGAATACCGTATAATGATTTCACCTATTAGGAGGGTATACAAAGTGTCGTTTGAAAATTCTGGGTCAGCCTTTGCTGCCGCTGCATGGTAAAAAACTCTTAACATTACCTAACTTTATCCTGACAACAAGAGCTCAAATGTGTTAACTAGAAGAGACATTAGATTTTACCCACAGTCACAGTCACCCTAAGTCGATTCAGAACCTAATTACTAACTGTCAATCAAACCACTAATTCATCTACAAGTAGATAGCTCATGTGATACCTTGAACTGATGACTACGGCGAGTGTCGATAGATTCGGGCGAGGGGTAAACACGCACTACCCCCACAGTCAACACTTGATGCCCTCCTGGTTGAAATGATGTGATTGGCTAATTCTTGGCCAATAATGCTTCAGCCACCTACTAACTGGCTGTTTTGAAGGTCAAGTAGGTGTTATAAGCCACAAATTGAAGTCGACCGCCACTTTGCGTAGTCCAACCAACGAACGTGTTGGAATTGATGCTTTATCAAATGTCTGAACACACACCAAAGTGAGTACCATAGAGGTGAACACTTCTCTTTCTATGTTTTCAATCATACGTTCTCACTGTCACGCCCACACGCGCACGTACGTAATGCTTTATACGCATCTCTTAGGTTGTGCACGTATCAAATGAACCTATGTAACATTGGCTCGCAAAGCTATTTACTCGGAACAGTAACGGGTGTAACGCAAGATCAACCTACTACCCCCAACCATGCGCTGCAGCTTGGAAAGTAGGGGTCCGTTCATTGTTGCATCCCCCTGCATCCTACTAGTAGTGTTTTATGCCAGCACTCTAAGACTGTATGATGATGTACCAATGGTGAACAGCGTGGAAGACTCGACGTGCAGGTGGCCTCCCACAACCGTGAATAAAAGCTACCAATGGACGGGTAGATTCGATATGAGCATTTGTGTCCGACCAGCTGTCAATGCAATATCGAATGACGATAATAAACTGTACTACCGAAGGCGTCTATTTCGAGGATCATATCCGTGGCACATGGTGTCGTTTGAAGACCTCGGTAAACTCCCAAGGAGAGTATGGAGGCGAGTAAGGTATTCGAATGTGTACCAAACTTATCCTCAAGATGTCCCTCTGAGGCAACTCGTGAACGACATTAAAGCTGGCAATCCAGTTAGATTTGTAAGTCCGATGGTCTTTCTTCCTTCCTTTGACCACCATTTCCTTCTCATGATTAATTGACATGGATAAGCTTTAAATGGGTTCGATAGTTCTCGGCACATGTAACCACACAAACGCTAGGCCCTCTTTACAATCCAGTAAGGCCTTCATGTTTTGGCAGTAAAGCAGTAAATAAAGTGTCAGTGACTTTCTCCAAACGTGGCTGACTTCGAATTGAATGCGCAAACATTGTGGTACCTATCAGCGGTGACATCTATCAGGTGGATGTGATTTTAGTCGAACGCATAATTCCAGTATGCATTTTGTTCACATGTTTTTACACAAAACTAGCTGTTTAAGGCATGGAACTTCTTAATGAAAAAGCACTGGCAAAGTTGTTAAAGCATGTGAATCCCCTCAAATCTCGAGGCAGTTATGGCGTATTAGGAAACCTGCGTTAAGCAAGGCCGTTTTCAATTACATCGTTTTTGTTTCTGTCAAAAGCTTTGTCTGTAGAACACTGCCTCGATTACTCCGTCCTGAAGTCACTAGCGTGCAACAGCCTATTTTGCACATAATGTAATCCTCCGATGCCAAAATGCTTGATAATGAGGTAGAGCTTAAGGGATTCTATTAGTAGAGTATGCAGAGACTGATCACGCACCAGCGGTGAATGTTTCTTCACGATGACAATTCTTGGTAAACAAATAGGTGTGCAGATCACCACACGCAAAACACACTTTGGCGGTGGCTTCTTGGGATTGTGGCACAGTTGGTAAGCAGAGTTTGGTGACTGTTGTGACAAGTGCGTGGAGTGGCAAATTATACAAGCATTCATTTGCCGACTTGATCGCACAAAAACCACTTCTCCTAATGGTGGAGTCAATAGACAAGAAATGCAAACAATACCTTCACGCGAGGTGCATGAATGTAACAACGACTAAATCTGTACAGTTCCAATCTCATCATATTATTTAATGCAGGTGACGCGTGGAGTCCATTCGCTCAGACACAGTGGCTTTGTAGGTGGATTTACATTTGTAATCACCACAGAGTGAAGTCATATTTGTCCATTCAATATCCGACTGTCAATGCTGGGTGGTTCAAAATGGGGGGCACAGGAATAGAACACGATGTAAATAATCACACAGATCTGAGGCCACCTTATGAAGGGTGGACGGGCATTTCCATTTATTTGTTCCATTTCATGGAAGCATTGGGAGCTTTGACATAAGGTATTGCAGTGATGCACATCAGAGAAGGAACACCTGACATGAATTTGTTGAATGTGGCTAGTAAATGAGCTGCCCCCACAGCCATGAAATGGACGTCACAAGCGTTGTGCTACTAAACGTGTCAACTTCCTCAGGATAAGTGCGTCTACTAAGGACAGCGCGCCATGATTTGTCCAACGGTTATGCTGGCCTCCATTTTCTCCACTAGTTCTACCGACATCTCTCGACAAATTGTGATGGTCGCCCCAGACGTGCGTTGCACTGATTTGCTTCATTGTGGATCATGGCAACTGCATTCAAAGCTTAGTAAACGCAGTGGCACTTGACCAAGTATGGACTATGGTACTTGTGTGGGTGGTAGGAAGTGGCCATTGTGTCCTGTCACGAGCTTCTAGCCGTCGTGCTGTTGTGCGCGCTTTAGTGCCCACACCACCAATCAGGCCGGCAGGGAACTCGTGCACCAAGATGTTTGTGATCATAAGGAGCCATTGTAACGATATAGACCACATTTCATGAATTTTTGTGTAGAAAACCATAATTTGAGAAGTGGACCAGGCCAAACTCAGAGCATTTGCTACACATCTTACTAATGTGTATGAAAGTTTCTGAGACATTTTATCAAACAAATAAATGATTGCAGGCATCTGTGCTGTGCTACTTGCCCTGGTGGTCATCTTCGCCTTGCACTAATTTTAGGGAGGCCGCAAGTTTCCCTTTCTCGTAGTCGTTTTCTAACGTAGTACCTTACCCGTAAACTGTACTCCAGCCACCGAGCGGTCTGTTGCCGATCCAATCTACACGTCGGTGTGCCCACCCATTCAGACGAGCAAATCTACAAGTGAGGCAACCGAGGGAAGTTTAAATCCTAAATTGGCTTTTTACGACCTGAATGAGAGAATGAGGGGTGGGGATAAGATGGGCACAAACGGCAACTCAACGACGCAAATAGTAAAAGCCATCGTGACGAAACAGCTATGAGGGGTCATCCAATTGCGCATTGCCAAGTTAAGTAAAGCACTGACAGCAGTGCGCAGGTTATTGCGGTTTGGTAAAGGGTGTTTGAGTGTTCAATCGTTTAAGAGACTGAGTTCTCTCAGATCTTGACTTCACAGTTGATGTAGGAATTTTGGCACACGCAACTTGATCGAGACTTTTGATTATTCTCAATCTCGTCCAGCTCACTACCAGCGACTATACAGATATCTGAATTAAGGCAATTACCTAGAATAGTTAGTGATGCCATGAAGTGACGCATAATGAATCGTGTGTTAATTTAGCGTAGCCAGGATAATTCCTCCCTTCATAGAGGGACAAAGTAGCCTGGAGTGGTGTGGTGTCATAAGTGGAACTTGATTTTGCAAATGCAGCTATTGAGATCCACATAGTGAGGGATGCTGCTGCAGTTTCCATGGAATTCGTATCATTTGGGGCTGCTTAATTAAGAACATAGGCAATAAATTGCCAACACAACTCAGTTTTCAAAAGTGCTTTTGAAAACTGCCCAAAGTTCTTTGAATGTTCACCAGCGAGCTAACGTGAAGATTCTCGACATTAAAATGAAGTGCTCTCTAATGGAATGGATGCGACAGTTGCCGTAAGTGAAGAAGAAATCGTGACGTGGACCAGGAGTCTCAATTACATGTTACATTAGTGGGATATTTTAGAAATGATGAAAGGAATGTCTCTGATGACAACCTAAAACAAACAGTGAAAGTTGGAATTGTGACAACGAATGGTCATGTAGTTGCAGTTGCGAGATTTGGCGACTTTGTCGCAGAACACGAGGTACTATAATAATCCAGATTTCTGTATCTTTGTGAGTTGTTATTCGCTAGATTCTCTTAGCTTATTTTATGACATCGCTATAGCGGCCTAAGAGTGGAATTCCCCATTGATAATCACCACAACTCAAAGATATGCATTGTAACTGGCAGTGGAATGAGGCTATATTTGGTACATCAAGAAGACTGGCTTATGTAGCCTGTGCTGAGGTTATGAGACCAATAAAGCAGTAACACATCATCGGAATGACATGTGTTGCATTTTATGAAATGGTAAACAAGATGGTTTATGTGTTAACGCATTTGCTGAGGAGAGCAGAAAATGTCGGAACTCACACTTACAGAGTCATAGCTGCTCGTTTATTCTATTAATTATTTTTATCATACGTAATAGATTGGAAGACATATGTGAATGATGCAAAAGTACTTATAAAAATTAAGTAACGTCGATCCATAAATGATCCAGAATTGTTCTCTTTCTGGGACCGGAAGATTAATATTTCGACTGGTAAGGAAAAACGGGGACTCAATGGAAAAGTAGTAGATTCGTGACGAATTTCATCCGGTCGGGAATTGGCTTTGTCTGAACGATTTAAATGGGAGTGCAGTTCTAAGAAGTCAGCGATGCCTCCTAAATAATGCATTCGAAGCGATTTTTAATGAAGCCCAGAATAAGTAAGTCCACCGAATTCTGCAACTTGCTTCGTCACCAGGGAATTTAAAGACCTTCACGCGGTGAAGCAGTGGAAGAGACATTTCAAAGAAGTATTTTGGCCTTTGCCCATGTTGTGAATTAGGCTATTTTCCCATGCATGGGTTAGCTGTGAAAGGTGAAGATTACAAGGAGGACATTTCTGTGCCATTGTGGGATGGAGCAATTTGTTCGAGTTTTGCGTGCCCATCAAAAGGGTTAGTGAAATTTGAATGCAGTCGAGTAGTGATCGACAAATGAAACACATTTTATAGTGCACCAAGAGCTTTAACGAACTTTCATAAAGTCTAACGAAGCTGAACTGACACAATAGAAATTGTGCTCTCCAGTTTTCTCTGCGAAAACCCCACTTTTTGAGTGCTGCACACTGCACGTCTGACTACACTCCAAAAAGTGGTCCCAGATTGTTCTGTCAGTACAATTCTCAGTGTCGAAGTATATTCCCATCTCCTCTTATTTCGAATCCTTCAGTACTGATGATTAAATGCTGATCAAGCACTTGTGATTCCATCATTTAGCGATTGCGAATGCAAACCCACCTACGAAGTCGGGAATGGAGAATCGCTATGTCTGAGCGAAGGGATCCCACGCATCATCTACCTTAAAAATTATGGTGAGATTGAGATCCTACAAAGCCAGTTCACACTGCATCCATGCATTTTATGTGAAAATATTGTGAGCAATTAATTTTGTTCATTGGCTCTACTGTTATGGGAATGAGTTTTGTGGGATGAAGTGGGATGCTCGAATGCTCTACCCACCATCTGTGCCACACCTCCAAGAAGTCACTCCAGTCGCGCCACTCTACGCCTGATTTGTGTGTGGTAGTCCACATGCACAACTGGTTGTCATCACCTCCTTTCCATCAGGGTCAAATAAACAGAGATGAAACTCCATTATTTTATTTACTTGCACTTTCTTGGGTTCTATCTCATTGCTAGGTACTTTTACTTCGAGAATTGCAGCATAGCCTTCAAAAGTGGCAACTTCGAGCTGATGCGACATGGGTGTGGAGTGGGCTGCGCACCTATCTCAAGTGGTAATGATGAGTGTTTCGCTTAATGAAGCACTTGGATTACCTCTTCTTTCCCTTTACTTATCTTAAATACGAGACAAAGTGAACTATTCTCTCCGCCATAAGTCATTTTACAAAGTCTGTACCATTTCATTCTGAACCCCGGAATTTTTCATTACATCTAACAAGTGAGACATTTGTATTTATGCAAGCACGTCGGGCTCAGAAAACGAACCAAGTTCTCGACCAGTTTTGATCTATGTTAATTCGTGTTATGGATATCCTAATGCCAGTTGTGTTGGATGCTTGCCAAAACTACCTGTCCATTTCCAGATTCTCAATCTTCAATCAGCCCAATAGAATTTGGTTTAGGATTTTTTAATTATGCAACAAAGTTTTAGTTTTGTCAATTATTTTCCTCGAAGTAATGACAATTTGAAAATGACTGTTGTGTTGAGCGCCGATGACGGGATGAATGCCGAGTTTGGCATTGCCTTTCAATGGGCGGTTTGAGGCCACATTGATGGTTACTTTGGGTTATTGAGACGCCAACGTCTTGCAAAGATTGTCGGTTACGTTCTTAATTTATAACTCTGCACTTTCATTTTAACCTGGCTCCCCTTTCACACCTACATTCTCAAACCTAATAGCCCATACAAAACAAGTTTCTTCTGCAGTCTCACAATGATAACTCGTGCCCAGGTTCCGGAAGCCTTACACCAGTGACTCAGTTACTTAATGCCGCGTCTATTATATTGATACACCTCTTCAGTGGCCCTAAATCATAGGCTTGGTTTCTGGCGTCCGCGATTGCAGCCTGTCATCTCTTCGCCGATATGGACTGTGCAGTAGCAGATGCTGGAAAGTGAGACAATCAATCGTCTTTTGAGCTGGCTAACCAGAAGTCGACCCATTCATCTATTTATCTAACTTCGCAATAGCTGGTACAGTCTACCGGTCCAGACTATCAGTCGTCCTGTAATTAAATGTGGAATGTTGAAGCTACTCACCCAACGGGATATAATTTGTGTGCTGCACGAATAAGCTGATGAGCTGTTCATGGGCGATTTATTCTATTTTGCAATGACTGGCCCCCCTTAGTCAGTCCAGAATACTTCTTTGAGCACACATAACCGACTGGCACATCCATAAATCAGGCCTTCATCAGACTCCTTGGCATCGTGATTAATGCAACCCAGAAGATTAGAAGATTGTGTAATCGCATTAATTGAAGTAGCAGAACCACTTAGCTGAATCTACCAAATTGGATGTGGTTCTAGTCGTCCAGTTCCTTCGTTAATATCCAAGTAGACAACTTATCAACTCCTACAACCATGCTTTAATGTTGGGACCAAGTCAGTTACTACGTCAGCGGTGGTGTGCTTTAACTGATTTCGAAAAGAAAAATATAATCACTTTGAATAAACGCATCTCACTGTTTTTCGCTTTGCAAAAGGGCAAAGAAAGTGAGAGATTTATTCTAGTGAGCCTACTGGTGGATGATTACGGTTGCATCTTTAACGCCCATGCTTCTAGCCACCCGATCACTACAGTGCCATATTAACGAAACTGAGCACAAGCTTTTCTTCTATTAATCAGTCCACTTAAACTTTGCATTTGCGACTGAGCAGCTGCACATGTCCTCCTCATTCGCTGTTATCAAGAATAGGCAATATCATTTCCATGCTAAACCTCTTGTTAGAACATTAATGTTGGTACAAGCGGATGAGTCTCATCATTACAGTCGTGTTTCTTGGTCGTTCAATCTTCCCGTTACTTCTAAACTCCCCAACGATTTCACACCTTATCAACGTTAGGGGGACTTCGTTGCCAGAAACACAAACAGTCGCCATTAGATGCTGCATTTGATGAATACTAAGCCACTAATAAGAAGTGGGTGGAGTGCGTAGATAAGAAAAGTTCAATGTAAACAAAAGGCTTGGGCTAAATGCGCAAGATGGAAGTCCCAAAAGGCTTCTCGAAGCTCTGACGCATTCAGGTGATTATGGGACTTCGCTAGTTTAATATGTCAACACGCAAATCACACTTGAGAAACTAAGCCAATCATAATAATAAAATAGGCATCTTTTACAAAATCACATAAACAACAAAAATAGGGGAATGCAAAGGCATTCAAGCAAAATGTTTACTTAGTGCCACCATAGCTGGTCGTCTCTCCTTATTCATCTCCACATAAAGGTTATGGCCAAACATGCTCTTCTCATCAAACATTGGAATTTTCAGTTTATAAGCAACCATTCCCAGAAACACGTCTTCCGGAGCATAGTTGTACCGAGTGTAGGCCGTTCCAATCGCTATGTCGTCCACTACTCCGGGTCCAATCATCTGAGCAAAGCCACGCAGATATGGACTCATCTTATCCCATGGCACTTCACGGTACGACAGGTACAACTTCTTCAGTGGTGACCGATCGGCCATGTCATATGTGGCCAAGTAGCCAAAGAGGGAGTTGCGTCTCTGCTCCTCAGGAACGCGTTTCATAAATGCATCCACCATGGAGAGGTTCACGCGATGATCGTCGTCCATGGTCATGAAGAGTTTGACGTTGTGCGCTCCACAGAAGGCGGACATCCAACGGTAATTGGTGACGCTTTTGAAGGTGAGGTTGTAGTACGTGTCTTCGTAGTCCGCCATGACGATGTCACTGTAATTTGCTATCTCCTCATAGATTCGCGCCATCACCTCATCTGTCTTGCCCTCGAAGGCCTGCATTTGATCGCCATCAGGACCAGTGAGATTCATGACATGCCCATCGCGGTCGAACAGTCTGCCACCGTGCCTGCGTGGGACGCCGAGACTGAAGACGTAGCCGACAGTGAGGTTGGGGAAGCGCTGCTTCTCAAGGTGCATGAATTGGCGGAAGGAGTCGCGGCTGTCCCATCGGAGAACGCCGCTCTTGATGATTAGAACCAAGTCGTGTTTGGAGCCAGCATGACAAACAGATTTGCTGGTGGCGAGGAGTCGGATGGGAAAGTTGTATCTTGGCATCTGAGGTAGGCGGAAACAGAGCTCACGTCAGGGAAGATCGCATACGATCTCTCATGAAATCATTTTTATCCTTTAAGCAATGCAGTTGATTTACTATGATTCCCGTCATCCACCTACTCCCACTGTGATAAGACTACTTTTGAAGACTCTTAAATATGGGGCAATAGACGCTAACGTTGTAGCTAAAAGTGCATATTTCTGAGAGAATATCCAATGAGAAATGAGTCGCACATGCATTGAGGCTTAACTCCATCAATCAATCCCTAGGTATGAACCATCTTTGTTTCTATTAGCCCTGAACCCGACTGCTACATATGTCCGACTTCCTATCCTTATTACTAGTCGCTCTTTTGTGGCCACATTTGGCTTTCAAACCAAAGTCAGCGTGGTAACTTCAATTGGAGGTAAAACGCGACTCCTGTGGAATGTGATAGATCTGTGTGAGAAGAGTCTGCTTAATTTCATACTTACACAAGCCTACACTTGTTTACAACCTTTAGGTTTTATGGCTGCAGTTTCAATCTCGAGATTTGGTATGGAATAAGTAAAGTGTGTGGAGCCACACGTCACTTGCTCCCATCATCTCCAAACCACGACTATTACACAACATACGAAATGATTGCACGCTTCAAGCCATGCTCACATCCTAATTGGATAAGGTCACTACCGAAAGGACTGTTTCTTGGTGAATAAACGCGTGTTGTAACATCTTCATGATGTTCAGTAGTGCCTCTCGAGATCACTGAGCCAGAAAAAACGAAAGTACACAAGTGTACCAGCAAGCTTGTGTGTCGGAAAGCCATAAGAAGGGACGACTGTCCAAGAAATAAGAATTGAAGGCAACCTAACTTACATATGTAACTGGACTGCCAGCTTTGATATCGTTCACGAGTTGTTTCAAAGGGACATCTTGTGGATAAGTTTGGTACACCTCCGGATATTTCACCGTCTCCCACATTCCTCTTGGAAGTTCTGCAAGCTCCTCAAACGACACCACTTCCTCTGATTGTGCACCTTGGAACAGAGCCTTCAGCGGATACCGTATGTTTGCACTGTTGTTGGATGCATTGACACCTGGTCGGACACAAATGCTGATGTCGAACCCGCTGTCCCATTGGTAGGTGTCATCCGCCATTTTGGGAGGCCACTTGCACACCAGCTTTTCTGCGCGGCGAACTTCTGGTTCATTGTAATGTTGTTTTAAAAGGCCGGAATAGAATAGTACTAATAGGATGCAGGTGGGTATAACGCAGAATTGCCCCCAACTTTTTAAGCTGCAGCGCATGTTTGTGAATTCTAGGTTGCACCTACGATTTAACTGTCACTGTTCTGATTAAATAGTTTTTGAGTCACTTTTAGATAGGTCCATTCATAATGAGAACAGGTTCGAGTGTTAGTGGGGATGTGTGGGTGTGTGCATACGTGGAGATGGGTATGAATGCGTGTGTGTAGGCAGACACCGACTACACATGCTTACTAGGATAATACTTGCCTTTACGTGTTCAGACTTTTAACAGTGCGGTGATCACAACTCTTTTTCCGGTTTGGCAAGAATAGATGGCGGGTGATTTCAGTCACTGGCTTGTGACACTAACATGACATCCTATTCCGCCATCTAGCTTAATCAGATTTGGTCATTTACCAACTGATTGCATTTTTCTTTTAAGCGGAGAGCTATCTTCCGCTATTTGCCCTTGATTTAAGACGCATGTCATAAATTGCACTTTTACAAATTCACATAATATTCTTTCGTACAGCTAAAAGAAAGAACTTTACCTAAATATTGAGTGACAGTTTCCTTATGTGGTTTAAGGCGAATTATGCAAAAGAATGGATAGCAATTATTTTTTCTGCTCAACACAGTTAGGTTCTCATCGTGTGGATATTATGTGGTGAAGCGGTGGAATCTTTCGTAACATTGCGACATTGAGGTTAAACCCACCCTTTTTAAGATATGACTCTGTGAATGACCAATGACATTCGCCAATTTGATGTCAACATTTAGGATGACTCCGTCTGGCGTAAAATCTTTTGCGATGCTTTTTATCCACATGTCTTTAAACAAATATTTTAGTACGATTATCAAATATTGATGTTAAACTGCGCAACTCTGATGACTCTTCGCTTACTCATCGTGATAATAAGTAAGGAGTGCTTTTACTGGTCTGTCATCATCGGACTTCTGTGGAGTTGTTACATGAGAGTGGGATACTTTTAAGAAGGTAGTGGTCATCCTACTTTCGGTGCCAAAACTAAGTTGCACCAACACTATTGGTTACACTAAGTATCTCTCTCACCAGGCATCCTACGCTTCACAGACACAGACCTACAACCCAAACACTAAGTTTTTTTACCTGTTATTGTGCGGTTGACCACAGACAGAATCAGGTACGATGGTAATCGTTCACACTATGCATGGTGATAGGCACATGGAGTTTGTTCGCTGCAGTTTGTCTGCTGGTGGACGTTGTCAGTGTCGCTTTGATGCAAAATCACCTTTGCATAATATTCGTTCCCATCGTCCAAATATTTTATAGATGTCAAGGAAAAAATCGTTCTTTTTCCAACAGGTTTTCGCACAATCGAAAGTTAAGTCAGCAATAGTTAGCTTGTGAGTGTTTTGCTGATACAGTCGAATGTACTTGACACTAATGAATTTTACTTTGCTAAGTCTATGGAGCAGTTTTCTTCTCAGGGTGTGTTACTGATTGTAATAGAATCAAGCCCTTTTTCGGAGCATGGAGAACACTTGCTTAAAGATAAAATGCGAATGCCATCGATGTGTCCCAAAGGCGTTTGCATCAAAAAAGAGTGGCTTAAAGGCCTACAGATAGCCATAGCTGTTGATATCTTGGACTGAGTAGGACATAAGGCCATGCTTATACTACACGTAATCAAGCTAACCCATACTTGAGTCACGATTTAATCTCTTAAAGCGACAGTTATGCAGCCTTTTAGCCTTATAAATCATGACAGAACGCGCCCGCTGGTTTGACACTATCTGCACAGCCTCCCTCACCTCCACTCGTCCCATTTCTCTATGTTCTTGTAGCACTGATAAAGTATAGCGGAGTGGAAAATTTTCACAACATTGCGGCATCAAGCTTGAACCAACCTTTCTCTTAGTATATACCGTTTCAATATTGCCGGAAAAAATGTACATTTAAATGCAGGATTTTGTACAAAATTTTCAAGCATACGATTTTGAAACATTTATGCATGAAATTTACTAACCTTCCAAGTGCTTATTTATTGTCATTTTTAAGCGGACTTGGATAATACGCGCTGCTTTGTGGCCTTTAGGTTGTGTCCTGGAACACATCTTACTAGTGTGAGCAGCAGAAGTAATCTCGACCGCTTCAATTATTTTTCTTTCAAGCATTTCCACAATTGTTTCTGAATGATTTGAATGAGCCGTCATCATTTAACTTGTGCGCCACAATTGATGATACCGAAGCCAGTTTGTAGACAGCAAAAATATTTGCTGTTGTGCAATTTAATCCCATTAACTAGGTGTTGCCTGCTTATACTTAGACTCTTTTAACGAACGGACTTTTAATTTGACTAAATTTGGGTGCCTACGAAATCGTTGGTACCCATTATGCTGAGCAATTGATGATGTGAGATTAGACCTATTACGAGACGACATTACCTTGAAGACACTATTTTGGCATTTTGATGGCATGTTGCACAAAGAGAACCCACTATTATTTCCACCCCCTTCCATAGCATCATGAAATCTTTATTGGCTCTTACCGATGCAACTTTGTTTTGTACCGACAGCACTTTGAATGAATTGAATGGGAATCAATGGGTTGGCATCTAGCAAATCGATCTTCGTGATATCTGCATGTAGTTGTTCTTGCTTTGCCTCCACTCTCCTTTTCTCGGCCATCTTTGTTTTGGCAGCGGACTTTATAAATAATTTATGGGGTGGATTCTCATGAGGCAAGGTAGCTTTCCCTTTCAGCACTGGACCATCGTAATTTGACAGGAGCGACATAATATGATTAGCCAAAAAATAATTAGTTCCACTCCGTGACCTCTGAGACCTTTTATTAAAATCTTTAGGAAGTTTTACTTAATTGATGATCCTGTTGCATTCTAGACAGCCGTGCCTATTTGTAGCAGAGGTACACACCTACTGCACCGAACTCACTCGAAAATTGAGAGCAGTTAGTTGCCTCAAGTACGTGAAGTGAAATTTACTAATACAGAAGCAATTTCTAACTCAGCCACTCTCGGATCTCTAGTTACTGAGCACGCACACCTTAACCGTAATTTCTCAGCCTGTTGATTACGCCGATTATACCAAAATCTGCCCTGAAGTCTCCACTCCTAACTACCTTCTTATGAGCTTGGCATAAATCAGGCAGAGCACGCCTACAAATAGCATGTTACGACTAGTGCGAAACGGTTTGAGACAGACTCATTTTAACTGCTTGATTTTGAGTGGCATGATGATGATTAACGATGTGGTTTTAAATGAGTTGAAGAAGGCTCTGTGAAAAATGGCCTAATGTGATGGAGGAAAGACTAAAAGTGTCTACATAGTTGCGTCGAACGATTTCTAAATAAATTTCCTAACATTGTGAGATTGTTGAGGCCACCAAAATCTTCCACCTAAGATGCATTTGTAACCTCTTATCCTCGCATCCGACAATCGCAAAGCCAAGGGTTTCTGCCTACCTAGCCCTCAATCTAGCTTGTGTTTGTAGAGATGGGGTGTTACAGCAATCAACGCTCCTTTTATTTTTAACTCGCCTTCCACATTTTCTCTCATGTTATGTACTAGCAAAAGTCGCGTAACTAATATTATATGACACTCGCGATTTGGTTGCTTTGTGTATTTCATTCGCACCAATGAGCGTTCAAGGTTCGATGATACAAATTAGGGGAAATTGAGCCAAAAATGTGCGATAACTTGGAAAACATTTAGTTTTGCACTTTCTACACATAATGTGAATAAATTTACCAGTAGTTAGCTATGTTCTATGATTATTTCAACGATGCTCCTAAGCCATGCAAATGACTTACTGTGCGTAGAGAGCTCAATCGAATGAGGATGCAGTGAAGAGAATGAGTTGTGAATGTAGGCATTGTACTAATAGGAAAACTCATTAAAAGCAGCACCCACTTTTTAGTTTTTGAGTAAAAGTCATTCAAGCAATGCAGACCAATGCGTGTCGAGGTAGATCCTGTGGATGCGTAGGCAACCAAACAAGTCAGGCTCATTGATGCCTTCAACAATTGACACTAATCGATGAGAAAAGTAAAGAAAATAGCTAAATCCGGCCAGCACTCTGACCCATTCATTGCGTCTTGTCTAATATTTCGTGTGAATTGCAGTAACTGCACCACAATAGGTACTGTGCTAACATGATAGAATCACAAGCAATCGCGTTCGCAAGCAACTTGACATAGATCTGCTTCAGTTCCTGCTAACTAACTTTTGTCCAAGTTGTACGGTATTGGGAGATGGGCCTCTGCTTTACTAAAGATCTTTGACATAATTGCATGTATCGTTCTATTCCGCGGCGTTTGCGCTGCAATAATAAGCGTAGCTTTGAGGAATTCCCCATGCCACCACCCACATTTCACCCTAAAATGACAGGGACTGCGTTAATACGTCAAAACAGAGTGACCTTATATGAATTGTGTAATTTGTGCAATTAAAAAGGCTCTGTTCTGATGCGTCACCGTTTATTACTAAAAGTTGTAGTGGCTCTTTGAAATGAGTTGACTACATAAGCGTATAAAGCTAGTTAATCTCTTACAAGGTGATTTCGAAGTTGAAAAGGCGTTTTGCGATGCTACGGGGAAAAGGGAAAAAAAGGGTTTAAGAATAGTGCTACATCCTATTGGGAAATTTGGTTCCCAACATTAAAAAAATGAGACACGCACCGATTATGATTAAATCGACCAAAGACAGCACACCATGAGCAACTTCCGATCAATTATCCTCTGCGAAGCCGTCATGCAAGTCGTTTTTGCTAGCATCAACTTATTACCAACTGGGACTTAAGTAACAGAGGCCGCGCATCAATAAATAAAGAGGTTAGGAAATGGTACTGAATCCAAATTTCATGCTAACAAACCCAACAACCGGCTGATTGGCCCCTTTGCGGCGCGGCATGCTGCCCACGCCTTCGTTCCCTGTGTGCTTTTCTTTCCATGTTTCAAACTGTGGGTGTAGAGATCGTTCCACGTGATAGAAGGCGACAAATCTGGAGTGTTTAGGAGAAATTGCCATCCTCTCATTAGAAAGCCCAATAATTCATTCGCACACTATCGTAAGTCCTCCTCATTATTATTCTCCACTGCTGATTTTTGTGATTATATTTCTCGCAGTTCCCAACAAGTATCCAATTCCCCTTCGGTTAAGCAGTTACATTATCACCCAAAGTGCTATTCCGCTGCTTTAAAACTACATAATAATGAAACCAGAAGTTCGCCGCGCAGAAAAGCTGGTGTGCAAGTGGCCTCCCAAAATGGCGATGACACCTACCAATGGGACAGCGGGTTCGACATCAGCATTTGTGTCCGACCAGGTGTCAATGCAATCCAACAACAGTGCAAACATA